>JAYKKT010000061.1:9872500-10620000 GCA_036023115.1 Brasenia schreberi
AACTTGAAACACAAAAAGTGACATCAACACTATCTGAAAGGTCCAACTTCATGTCCACCTTAAGCGAAACAGAAGCAAGATCAGGCTTTGTTCAGGTTGACCTGCTTATGACATAAAGTGCAAAAATGACACGGCACACACAAAATGAACATGAAATTGTCACTACCACAACCGCGAATTGGTTTGAGCCTGCCGTTGTCTTTGAATCATAGTATGAAAGCAAATCTAGAGTTCTTTTGCGTACTGTAACTTTTTCATTGGTTTTTCGAAATTCAGGTGGAGCAGCTGCCCCACCTTGCCTCAATGTAGATCTGCCGCTGAAAGACTTAGAACTCATAATATTGATCACTGGTTCTTTCTAAGTAGCTGATTTCTCATTTGATTTATTTCTGTAATAAGTGGACAATGAAGCAATTAGGAACAATTCATGCATTATGGCCATTATAATATTGGTGGATCGAATTTTTGGTGCAAGGAAATCTTTTAAAAGTTATGCATTATCGAAACAAGGGCAATCATGTTACAAGGAAACCATAAAACACAAAATATTTTTTAAATTAAACGTTAATATGACACATTATCATGCTTAATGACAATAAAGAATCCATGTAGCTGACCCTACTTAGTGTGGCAAAAGGTTTGATTTGGCAAATAAAGCCAATGATAGAATGCTCACCAAGGAGCACTAATGACTTAGCATGAGTCATGGCTTCATTTAGTTGATAGTCACTAGTTTATGAGTTTGCTTATTTGCACAATCCAAACAAACATTACCAATTTAACAATGCATTTATTTGGTTTCCTCTTCATCCCAAAAATGCAGAGAAGTTTCAAAGAAGGTAGCTAGAAAGATACAAATTCTTGCCTTCAAAGTCACTTTTCCATGTTAACAAAGGTTAGTGTGATGAAATTGAATGGCAGGACCGTGATTTCTGTGTACTTTTTAATGTACATAGGGTTTTTAACGTAAATTTCACTGTTTAACTAGAGATGTTCATTGAGCGGGACTAGGGATCATGGTCTCCATCTCTCTCCCTGGTTGGGGATCTATCCCCATCCCCACAGGTTCCTATGGGGCCCTATTCTCGTTCGTCTGACTTGGGTATAGGGGCGATTGCTTCATTGAGCCGCGACGTGGAATCAAGAGCTCCAAGTGAGCCATTTTTGTTAATTAAGACAAAGGGTGTTGGTCAATTAAGACAGCAGGACAGTGGTCATAGAAGTTGACACCTGCCGAATCAACTAGCCCCGAAAATGGATGGCGCTAAAGCGCGCGACCCACACCAGACCGTCGAGGCGATTGCCAAGCTTCGATGAGTAGGAGGGCGCGACGGTCGTTGCGAAACCCGGGCCGCGAGGCCGGGCGGAACGGCCGCCGGTGCAGATCTTGGTGGTAGTAGCAAATATTCAAATGAGAACTTTGAAGGCCGAAGAGGGGAAAGGTTCCATGTGAACGGCACTTGTACATGGGTTAGTCGATCCTAAGAGGCACGGGAAGCCCGTAGGATAGCGTGGATCACGCGAACCTCGAAAGGGAATCGGGTTAAACCTCTTCAAATTTTGGACTTGATGAACCATGGTTAGGTTACACTCTTATAATTGATTTCAGAATAGTCTATTATATTGGATATAGCTTTGTAGACGTATAATATACTGTATGAAGTACAACATACAAGAAGACTGTACATCATTGTTTTGAAGCAAAGCATTTCTTTTTATATATGTGCTATCCTCTTCTTCTTTTTACTTAGGAACAATATGATACTAAATAAGTTTAGAGGAGTTGGGACCGGGTTCACAGGGCGGGAACTTGCTCATCCCTACCCCGATCTTCATCAGAGATTTCTCAGCTTTCCTTGTCCCTGATCCCAACATCCACTTTCAGCCCCTGAATCCGTCTCATTTGAGGCAGGTTCCGGCTGGAAGCGGGGGACCCCACTCCCATGAACATCCCCACATGGGCCACATCTAACCTAATAATGTATTATGGTTTTTTTTTCCTTGTCCAAATGTTTATATAATAGATATGGTGACAAGGTATGAAGAATTAGGCAGTGAACACTTTAAATTCCGTATTAACAAAAGGCTTTAAAGGTGTTGGAAAACATATGAAAGTAAATCAAAGGGAACATTTATGTATATATTCTCTAATTATATAGCCATGGTGAACCAAAAGTACAAGGCTTGAATCACTTCGAACACCACTCATTCATACACTGTTTATGTAGCTATGTTGAACCAAACACAAACCAGCTTAGGGCTAGCTGAACCGGTCTAAATCATCTGGTTGAACCAGCCTCTTAGTGTCATATTAATTAAAGAAGATTTTCTTACTTAATTGTAATCGGTTGTTAATTGACCTCGAATTATAATAAGATTGGAGTTGCTTGCTTGGCCTACAAATAAGGGCACCGTCTGCTATTATTTCCTATATAATGCAAACAAAGTTGGTAGTGCTACTCTGTCCACTTCATTTTATGCATGTTATTCTTTCCTAACGCGCAAGTTAATGTGCACAGAGTTTAGAAATCTCAATATACCACAAACAGCTGGATTGATCTTTTAATGACATGATTAATTAAATCGACACCACTACCAGTGGTGTTGATGTTGTCCATACATTAATCTATCCTTGGCAGACGATTGAAACATGGCAGTGACACACGCCCGCCCGCACACACACATGCACGTAGACAAGACAAAAGAAAATGTCGCATAATCACACTCGCACACAAACTTAATTTTATGCTTTATATATATAGTGATCTAGCTTATTGTGAGTTAACTGCTAACATGGCACATGATAGATCTCTCTGAAAACAAAGAATCCGCCGACCCCGTCTAGTATGGGAAAAGGCTTAGTTATTGTTGTTGTATATATATATATATATATATATATAAAGAGAGAGAGAGAGTGAAAGTTGTTGGAGAGTATTTTATGTTAGGCATTGCTTCCGTTATCTCATATGAGAGACTGCCTAGCATCTCCCAATTTCTTTCAATATAAAGAGCATAGTCCATGTTTTTCAACTGCCGATCCCACTAATGTAAAGGTTGAGATCTTTGTGATTGTTTAAACATGAACGGATATAGACTACTTTATCTCTCTCTCTCTCTCTCTCTATATATATATATATATATATATATATATATATATATATATATATATATATATATTAAAACTAGACCCTTTGGCAAGTGGATACTCTTATTCAACCTTTTTTTGAGAGAACGAGTATGGTTCAAATATTTGGAAAAATACATGAGACACCCATATTATATTCATATCCTCCTAAGAGTAAAAGGTAGGCATGCATATGCATGTGTCCGATAATCAATATCCAACCATCTTTATTTCTCTCTTTCTCTCTCTCCCTTATTATACTTATTTGCTCTTGATCTTCATAGTAAAAGAGCACCCTTTACTTTTTCCTCCATTTTTGATCGAATTGATATGGTTTAAGAGTCCATCATTAAAGAGGACCTGAGTGTATATATATATGTTGATTGGATCATGTCTACCATTATAGTTTTTTACTTATACTCGATTATTTTTTTAAAAACATGACTATAATAGCATTATTTTTTTAAAAGCTTTCAAATCTTAAAATTATACTTATACCATCGAAAAGCAAAAGATTTAATTCACACACACATATATAGTGTGTGTGTGCACACACACGAGTACCCCATCAATTTATGTTTCCGTTTCATTTTTAAACTCAAACTGACTGTGCACTGTGCATAGCTGCTTTTGTGCATCACAAAAAAATGACAAGTACACGAAAACACACACACGCAACAAGAAAAACTCTCATTTTTCACATCATATGCCATCAATTTTAACTCTCGGCAATGCCAATTGCTAGGAGTGTTCATGAACACGTCATGTTTCACTTTATATTCTATCAGGAGGTTTTCAATCATGCCGATGAGAAAGCGATGAATAAGGCCAAGTGCCTGATGCAATTGGCGATGCTTGTGAATAAATATTGGCGTACCTAATATACCTCGCTAAACTTCAACTTCACGAGGAGATTGACAAGCAAAATTGAGCACAATTACGGCATACTATTACTGCTGATGAAATTTGGGAAAGTCCCCAAAAAATTTCAGGAAGCCACAAATTGTAGGTTCGATCTTATTTCTCTCTCTTTCTTCATATATATATATATATATATATATATATATATATATATATATATATATATATATATAGAGAGAGAGAGAGAGAGAGAGAGAGAGAGAGAGAGAGAGAGAGAGAGAGAGAATAGGATCAATTGATGGACACTCGTTGATGACCACCATCTGATCGTCCAATACCAACAAGACAATTTTCGTGATCCTTCATCAAGAATGATCAAATAATGGTTTTTGAAAAATATATATTCTTGAAAAACCTTATTATGAATGATAGGATCAATTGATGGATACACACATTCTAAGAGTATATTCAATCTTCTTTGATGAACAATCAGGACTGGTCCATGGCACCGTCTATGTCTCCATGTGACCACATGCACAGTAGGACCTTACACAAGGATTCACCATGCTTATTAAGGTCAACTTCTAAGTTGGCTCGTTACTTTTTCTACAAAACCAGAATCTGAATTCAAAACCAAGCCTTATTTCACATTAAATGGTGTTGGCAGTCTATCACATTTTCCCACATTTTCCAAAGTGAGAAAAAAATGAAAAGAAGGAAAAAATCTTAATGCGCGTGCGCACACACACACACACACATATATATATATAACAAAAATTGGATCCAATCTACTTGTGATATTTTTATTCATACCTAACAATTACTTTTAGATGGTACGAAAGTAATATAAGAAAAATTGGATCCAATCTACTTGTGATATTTTCATTCATACCTAACAATTACTTTTAGATAGTACGAAAGTAATTTATATTTTCTAAGAGATTTTGAAAAGATATAAATAATATTTTATTACACTCATATCACCCAAAAAATCAAATTACTCTCTCTCTCTCTCTCTCTCTCTCTATATATATATATATATATATATATATATATATATATATATATATATATATATATATATTAAAAAAGTCTCAATGAGCCGTAAACCTACAAAGAGTGATAGTTCAACGAACATAAATTTGCAAACTGTAGAGGGCGCACAAAAGGAGTGTTCCATTTATTACTTCAGCCAGTCACATTAAAGACTTGATATGATCTCCTTCGGTGCCTTTTCTTTCGGCGCAAGTGATCAATTACACTCCTTAAATTCTGAATGTCTGTGCATGTCGCCTTGTCTACCGGCCATTGATGAAAGTAGCAGACCTGCAATTCAATGTAAGGATAACCCTAACAAAACCCTGCTCCTCTCTCTCTCTCTCTCTCTAATCAAGTGATATGAGCTAAAGTCAGTAAAGGCATGAAATAACATTGAAACCCAACACGAACCAAACTCGAAAAGACTGTGTGGTTGTAAATTCAAAGTGACAGCGACAGTAGTAGGTCGTTTTCGGGTTGACCAGCTTCTAACATGTCATATGAACACAGCCCAAGGCACAACAATGGTCATTTGTATGAATAATAAGGGGCAAACTGACATGGCCACAGTTTCTAGGCTTCAAATATATTGATGCTTGCTGTATGGCAAACTGGATCCAGATCTGATTCTCGTAACACTTTACAGATCACAATCTAGTTCTTTTCAGTGAAAGGGACCTGTAGGTGGATCAAGTTTTTGATACAAAAACAGAGATCCAGACCCACTTGTCTCCACAACCTCAATTTGTTCAGATGTCAAAATGGGCCTGGCCCTAGAAGCCGAATCAGACATTCAGGAACATTTATGGAGCAGAGCAGGCCCATATGTTATATATACATGAGCCTAGCCTTGTGGGCTGACCCAGCATTTTAGAGGCCCATATAAAATGTGGGCCAACCCGTGTTTTCTCCAGCCGAAAAGAGTTGGGTTGGCCCAGCCCGTATTCACATCTCTATCAATTTGCACAGCCAAATGTTGTAATATAGGTCCAATACAGACTGCTCTGCTAATTAGAGTATTTAGTCAGCATGATATTAATAGAAGATAAATTGAGCATTTCCTAAAATTTGAAGAAAATCAAAATAATAGCATTTATAGTTCTTAAATTCAAAATTTTCAACAAATATTTATTAACATGATCATGCTAGTCTATCAATGGTTAATAAGATAAGTTTTTTCTGTTTCACCAAAAACATTTAAATTTAATTATAATCCAAAATTTTAATAGAACCAACGAAAACCAGGAATCAAGTTTCAAAGATTGTGACACCAGTGAGAATATGAAGGATTGGGAATTCAAACTATTATTGTTAAAGTAAGATCCAAACACGATCTTCGAGTTAGAAGGCAACCCGAATTCTCTTTCCCTTGTGTTCGATTCGTTCAACACTCATACTGCCCTATAATTACTTTAGGAAAACTAGGGAATTTACATCATCCTCACAATTATAAACCACATTCCTCAATGTCACCATAACTCCGCCCATGTAAGGGATCACCCTTACATTGCCGGTCCCAAACCCGGATAAAGGATGAGGGTTGTGTTAGGCTTCCGACAGCTAGCGTAAAACTTCGTCGGATTTTATAACATGGATTACAAAAATTATAAGCATTGTTTTGGGGCGTCCCCACCTAGCGACGTGCTGTAGAGCCCGAATGCAATAATAAGTAAGCAAGGGCCACTACATTTTCGCCCGAATGTAGTGAATCAATTGCAGAGAGGGTTCCCACATCATGAATGGGTGTGGGTAAAGAAGTTAGTCCCGCTACATTGCCGCTTGAATGTAGTGAATAATTTGCAGAGAGGGTCTCCGCATTTTGATTAAGGACGGATGCGGGAGGTAAGGAAGCTAGTCCTAGATAATAAGATTCGTATTGGTTCTTGAAATATCGGAACATTATTCGGTAAGCTAATGGAGGTGGCAGATACTATGATTCGGAGAAAGATTCATATTCCATGTTTATAAGAGACAAAATGGCTTCGAGAAAAAGCAAAGGAGATAGATTATACAGGTTTTAAATTATAGTACTCAGGTAAAGAAAAGGCTTGAAACAGAGTTGGTATTATCATAAATAAAGATTTAAAGGATAATGTAGTAGACATACAACTATATGGTGACCGAATCTTGACGTTGAAATTAGTGTTAGGAGCAGAGGTTTTGAATATAGTTTGTGCTTACGCACCCCAAGTAGGACTAGAAGATAGTATAAAGACAACCTTTTGGGAAGAGTTAGATAAGGTGATTTAAAAGATTCCACAAAGGGAGATGATTTGTTTAGGAGGAGATTTAAATGGACATGTTGGTAAAGGGGCATTAGGATATCAAGGTATTCATCAAAACTTTGGTTTTGGAGATATAAATGAGGAAGGTGTGGAGATTTTTAATTTTGCTATGGCATTTGATCTCTTTATAATCAATACAATCTTCAAAAAACGAGATGAACATTTAATTACTTATAAGAGTGACTTATCACAAACACAAATTGTTTATTTTATTTGTAGAAAAAAAAGATAGAGCATGTTGTAAAGATTGCAAGGTAATTCCAGGAGAAAGCTTAAACACCCAATATCAACTTTTACTTATGGATTTACAAATAAAAAATAGACAAAGAAGAAAAGAGTGCATCGAGCTATTCAGACTAAATGGTGTAACCTCAAAAGCGAGAAAGAAGATATATTTAAACAGAAAGTCCTTCAAGGAGATGTTTGGAATTATGTTGGTACACCCTATGATATGTGGAACAATATGACTATACATATTAGGAAAGTGGCGAAAGATGTGTTAGGTCAATCTAAGGGAGGTGTACCGGTACAAAAAAAAAAACTTGGTGGTGGAGTGAAGTAGTGCAAGATAAAATCAAAGCAAAGAGAGCATGTTACAAATTACATTATGCTAAAAAAACTAGTGAAACTTTAGAGACTTATAAGAAAGCAAAGAAAGAAGCGAAAAAAGCTGTAAGTGAAGCAAAAGTTAAAAATTAAGAGGATTTATATAAAAAACTCAACTCAAAAGAGGGTGAAAGATATATTTTTAGGATAGGTAGGGCTAGAGATAAGAAAGCTAAAGATCTTAATTATGTTAGATGTATCAAGGACGAGGATGAAAAAATTCTAGTGGCAAATGATGATATAAGAAATAGATGGAAAAACTATTTTTATAATCTTTTTAATGAAAATAAAGATGTTGGTATTAGCTTAGGAGAGTTAGCCAAATGAGAAAAGTATATAAACTACAATTTCTATCGACGTATTTAAAAGAATGAAGTCAAAGAGGCTCTTAAACATATGAAGGGTGGTAAATTGGTAGGACGACACAATATTCCTATAGAAGTTTGGAAAATACTAGGAGAAATAGGAATCACTTGGCTCACAAGCATATTTAATGAAATATGGAGAAACCAAAAGATGCCCGAGGAATGAAGAGCAAGTACACTTATACCCATATATAAGAACAAGGGAGGCATTCAGAATTGTGCGAGGTATTGAGGTATCAAGTTAATGAGCCATACTATGAAATTTTGGGAAAGAATTATCAAACGTAGGTTAAGACAAGTATCAAGTACAACATAAAACCAATTTGGATTCATTCCATTCACCTTTTGAGACGTCTTATAAAACATTTAGATAAAAAAAGAAAGACCTTCACATGATATTTATTGATTTAGAAAAAGCTTACGATAGGGTACCGAGAGAGGTTATTTAGAGAACCTTGAAAAAAAGAGGTATCCCATTGGCATACATTAACCTTATAAGAGACATGTACGATGGTACACAAATATGTGTGAGGACTTATGAAGGAATGAGAAACTTCTTTGAAGTTAATATTGGGTTATACCAAGGATCAAATGAAGGAATGCCATACTTCTACTGTGAGTTGACTACTTATTTATAATGGTGATTGATGAGTTAACAAAACATATTAAAGATAAAGTACTTTGGTGTATATTATTTGCAGATGACATTGTGTTAGTGGAGGAGTCTAAGGAAAAAGTTAATACAAAATTAGAACTATGAAGAGAAACATTAGAAAGCAAAGGTCTCCGACTTAGTAGAACAAAGACAAAATATATGGAATGTAAGTTTAATCATTTGGTTACTTAAGAGGACATAGAAATTAAAATTGACACACATTGCAGCCCCCCAAAGGAAAGTTTTAAATACCTAGGGTAATTTTTTTAGAGTGATTGAAGAATTGATGGAGATGTTATGTATAGAATTACTACTGGTTGGTTAAAATAGAGAGGAGTATCAGGTATTCTTTGTGATAAGAAGATACCATTAAAGTTAAAAGGTAAATATTATAGAGCAACAATTAGGCATGTCATGTTTTATGGTTCTGAGTGTTGGGCAATTAATCATCAACATGTACAAAAGATGTCAGTGACAAAAAGAAGATGTTGAGATGGATGGGTGGTCATATAAGAAAAGACCATATACATAATGAGGTTATTAGAAACAAATTAGGAGTGACACCAATAGAGGATAAAATGAAAGAATATCGTTTAAGATGGTTTGGAATCAAAAGAAGAACCTATAAGAAGGTATGAAAAACTAAATTTGGAAAGTATTAAAAGAGGTAGAGGATCACAAAAGTGTTGGAAAGAAACAATAAAGAATGATCTAGCTTATTGTGAGTTAAATGCTAACATGGCACACGATAGGGATATATGGAAACAAAGAATCCATGTAGCCGACCCCGTCTAGTATGGGAAAAGGCTTAGTTGTTGTATTCCTCATTATTCTTTGCATCTTTTTCTATGTTTCTTGTTCAACCTATCTTTGGGTCAGATCCTGGATATGGGTCCTACTTAATCATACCAGATCAGTAGGCTAATGATCAGGTTCTAAATTTAAGGGAAGACCTGAAGCTGAGGTTAGGAAGAATGCCCTACCCCATATCCATGCCCAAGAGGATCGAACTCATGACCTCTCGGTCCATGGTTCTCTTTTACAGCTGGTAGAAGCTTTCTTTTTGGCACAAGGAGCTATGATACTCAATAGAACCTTCAAGCGAAAGATCACGACTTCAATGCCTGGGGCATGCACATCTTATTTGAAAAACAAAAAGAAATTCATGCTCGGAGCATCACCTCACCCGGTAGGCTGCTCGATTCGCAAGATGAAGGTCATGAGTCCGATATGCAGGCATGAATACATGGCTTCGGCCTCTCCCCTTTCAACCAATAATGTAAGAAAAAATCAGAAGCTCGTGTCGTGTACTCTCGTGTCTTTGTGACATAATACCAATGGAGACCGATCCATTCAAGGTAAACTTTGATGGAGATAAAAGGCAATACTCCCCACAGATCCATGGAAATACTTTGTCCTCAATCAATTAATACGTAACCTATACATCGTCCTGTAGCTATTCTGTATTGGCGTGTTCTGATACGTGGATGAGATAGTGCAATGTGTCCTCAATCAAGAGAGATGGACGTCTGAGAAACGCCTGGATCTGGTCCGATTCATATGTAAGTAGGTCAGGGAAAAGGGTGACCCACCTGCTTTGATGGTTGGGGCAGGCTAACCGGCGGGTTTAACAATGGGGGGTGGGGGGAACAGACCTGGGCCTAAGTACTGCTCACTCTTTACTGCAACCAACAAGCAAGGACACCACAATCGAAGTGAGCATAAAGAGCCTGGCTGAATTCACAAAACACACTCTGAACACACAATGAACTCTTGATCCGTAGGCTGGTCGATTGCTGGGACCAAGCCGGGCAGCATGGCGACAGGCCTGGTTGTGGCACCGGCAGTCTGATGGGGTGTTGACTGGGGAAGGCGCAAAGGCAGCCTCTTCCCCAACCCAATTAATGTGCATGTGTGCATGCACACATACAAATACACACACACACAAATAATTAGGTGAGATGGGTTGGAGCTGGGCCAAGCCAAAAGGGTGGTTGGAGGGGGCGCGGGTGAGGTCAGATATGGAACAGGGGCAGAGCCAAATTAATGGAACTGGTGTAGGGGCTGGAGCTTACCAATCCCTCTAGCTCTCCTATTCTTGCTCCACCTCTGCGACTGGAGAGACCTATACTTTCAAATATTGGATTCAAGAATTTGTATTGCACGCGTGCATGCACACCACATGGTGCATACACACCCATGCACCCACACAAGCTGGAGTGCTTACACACACACACACACACACACACACACACACACACACACACACACACATATATATATATATATATATATATATATATATATATAGAGAGAGAGAGAGAGAGAGAGAGAGAGAGAGAGAGAGCAGTCTAAGATACATTCAACATTTGAGCTGAGCCCATCAGATCCGATTCTTATTGTCAGCCCCTTAGCCTAACTTCTCTACACTGTCAACCATTTGGTAGCAAATAGAGAGAGACAGACAATCTCTCTCTATACGTATACATATATATATATATATACATACATATATATATACATACATATATATATACATATATATATATACATATATATATATGTATATCTATATATATATATATAGATCCTGTATGCGTAGGGAAAACTGAATCCTGCCTACCACTCATTTGCCCACTCATGTTCACTTGGAATAAGTGTAATTTAAACATTTTAAGAGTTTTTGAAAATGAGAGAAAATGTTAATACACTTAATATATCAAAAAATAATGATTGAACATATATATATATATATATACATAAGTGAACCGACATCTTAGTGAACAGAATCCAATCAATATATACATATATATATATATATATATATATATATATATATATATATATATATATATATATATATATATATATATATATATATATATATATATATATATATATATATATATATATATATATATATATATATAAAGCAGGAGCTTTGGTTCATGATATGTTAAAACATGCACAATTAAATAACGTTAAAAGCTCACTCATACTACACAATGTGGAAGACGTTAAATATATAACGGTCAAAACAGTCATGTGGTCATGCGCTATATTTTAAACATTCTTTTTTTTAAAAGCTGGGTTTCGTTTTCTGCATTATACTCGTTAAAAATGGACCGTGCTTTACGTTAAATGAGATACTTAGAGTGATCACTCAATGATTTTTAAAACCCCCAACCTACCTTCCTCAGCGTGGCTAAGTGTGACAAATGGATTTCCCTTTCTGTCATTTACCACTTCGTTTGGCCTCGTGTCGTGTCCCATGTAGGAAAATGTATACAAGTTACGTATAGACTGGTTAATAAAGCCTTCTAAGTGAAGGGCACCACCATGTTGGTTGCACATGCAGTAAGATCATGCCCCCATGTTCGACGATGACCGGCCGGTGGTGTGCTGTGGCCATATGGGGTGGGGCACATAAGGCTCGCCGGTCGCCAGCCATTTCCGAACTCGTGGTCGACCTCGAAAAGCTTCGCCATTCTTTAAGAGTTCGCTACGACTAATCTGAAGCAAATTACCAGCCCACTTATGTCAATTGAAAGAGGTTAGCTACCACTACCAAGATTTGAAGGCCAATTTCTCTGAATCTTACAGAACGGCCGAGAAAGCGGCCACCGGCACCAGTCTATGCGATATCAAGCTTACATGCCATCGTTAAGAAACAAAAAAGGAGAGCCTTCGGCGTAGCGAAAAGATGCTTTCATTAGGATCCATATCGAGGCAAGGTAGAGCATTAGGCCACTCATATGACATAGAACAAGCATGCATAGCCCATGGTTGAAGTTGTGGGCTATGAATAGAGCCCACTTCATGACCATAGGCCATAATGCAGAGGCCACAGCTATGGGCCTCGCCCTTTAAAAAAATTCTTAGAAAATAATTTCGAAAATCACAAATAAGGGTTTATTTTCGAGACTAAATACAAAAAATGCTCAATTTTTTAAGGTAGCTGTATATAGCCTTCTTAACCTGCTCATGACTAAACTATGAAAGCGACAATGGTACTGGTGTGTCCTGCCATTGAGCTAACGCTCTTCGTGCACATATTGGGCTTTTTATTCTTTTCTTTTTTCAATTTATTGTGCAAATTAAGAAAATTTATGCTCATGAAAGGATCCATAAATGGTTGCTATTTAACACAACAACAACCTGCTTCCCCTTAAGCAAGGTCTCGAGTTCAAGTCTCATGAAAGGAGAAAACCAACACTAGAACAGCTTTTACCCCAAAGTGGTCTGCCCAGACTCGAACCGGTCATGATTGTAATTGTATAAAAAAAAACGGAATGGTTGTTATTGATAACGACAAGCCAACATACTTATCAATGTGAAATTTCCTACATTCATTAATCTTTAATTATTATTGAAATAATTTTATATAAGTTTAGATCTAAGTTTCTTCTTTTTGACAACTTGAGAAACCATACAAACTGGTATTGGCTTTTGCTGGAGTACATCTTTTAACAAATGATTAAAAAAATTGGAAGCTCATGTTGAGTGTTCGATACACCACACTGCCATCCTGTGCCCTGCTGTTAATGAGTTGGTTGGGGCCTAATCCCTCTTATCTTTTACACCAAGGAACATTTAAGCTTAACCAGACCTAGCCGTGTCGAGTTGGCGGCGGTCGCGAGCAGGCCTCAATCTACATTGAGGTGAGGTGGGGCATCTATCTCAACCTAAATTTCAAAATGGAAGAAAAATATAGCTCACTGTCGAATCCATTGGCTATAATTCAAAGTCCATGGCACTAAACAAACATTCTAAATCAGTAATCGGGTTGAGGCTTCCACTTCATCAGATTTTGGAAAGCAAAGAAGGTACTGCTGACAGTTGTGACTATGTGCTATAATACATAACTTGGGAACACTCATGTTTATTCATTAATTTTAAGTGATATGAATATAATTTATTTTAAAAAAATAAAGAATAATATTAATATCTTCGTTTCTTTAAAAAAAGTAATGATTGAGCATGATGATAGGTCTCTCCTGAGCTTAACACACGTGGAAGTTCTAGAACCGTGCCAATTGAGCTAATGCCCAATTGAGCATTTGCAAAAATACTATACGAATGTAAGATTAGCTTAATAGCAGGACATTAATGCTATTGGTGGGGAGTTCAACTCCTAAAGTGTGCATGTGTGGGTCAGGCTTTGACCTCCTCTTGTAACAAAAAAAAAAGTAGTAAGCATATGGTTTCTAAGACCTGACATTTTTCTCATGTTTTTGCTTAAAATGAACAAAGACATGAACAGTTTGGAAGTGACAATTGTTTGAGTTGAAATTGAACCGGGTTGGAAACTCGCAAAACCTGAACTGGCTAAACGGACATGAAATTGCAACTAAATGAAGAGACTCTCCCTGATTCGGTTACGATTCCTCCACCTATGAAATCGGAATTAGAACCGGAACTGGCGGTTCAAACCATTGCTTTTCAATCCATTTTACAAGTTTTCTTCATGATTTTTTTGACTTTTTTATTTAAACGAAAGCCTTAATGGAAACGACGATTGTAAACTGTAAATGGGGATGGGGTGAAACCTGATTTGGTTACTGTTTGTAGTTTCAAAGGAACCAGTCATGTCTAAATTCCATTGCGATCATATGCAAGGGATCCTTTAAACGGGATCCAATTGTGAAGCTTGACAATGATAGTATTATATATATAGAGAGATTAATTCATGCGCATATTCATTCATACTAAAAAAAGAGTTTAAGATCTCAACCATTTCATCAATAAAATATTTTTATTTTATAAGTAAAAAATTCAAGATATCAAGTATAAAAATACACTAATGTATATTTTTATTTTATATATAAAGAGGGATTAGTTCATGTGCATATTATGAATGCTAAAAAAAGCTTAAGGATTTGAACAAGATGGACAGTTAACATCCATATATCTCAAGTATCAAGTAAAAAAATATACTGATATATATATATTTTATTTTTAAAATTTAAAATTATCTTAAAAATCACTCGAAATTTTAGAGTTTTTTTTAAACATTTGGGAGCATGTACTAATTTCTTTATATATATAAAAAGAGAGAGAAGGATTAGTGGTAAATGTTAAATTATATATATATATATATATATATATATATATATATATATATATATATATATATATATATATATATATATATATATATATATATATATAATGACGTATGAGAAAATATTAGCAGTTAAAAAGAAAAAAGAAAGGGGAAATATGGAGTGTTTCAATTCCAGCGCACAAAACCACTTGTTCACATGCCCAACCAGCCAGCCAGTTGGAGTCCCACCAACTTTATCACTCACATGGGAATGTGGGAAGAAACCAATGAAAGATCTGACCCACCTTTTCTTTTTCCCTCAAGCATAGGCAGTTCTTGCTAACCAAACGTTCACATCCTTCCAATGCCTTCGTCTCTCTTATAGCTCATTCCCCTTCTTGATCATTACCCACTTTGTTTTTGCTCTGAAGTTTCTTTGTATAGTGTCATTTGGCTATGAAGCATGCCAGTGGCAATCTATGTTGTGGCTTTATTAGCAGCCTACTCTTTCTGATTTTCCGATAGTTTCAGGCATTGTTCTCCTTCCTAGTTTCCATATTCTATGTTAGAGGACTCAGAGAGTGTTCTTTTCTTGCAAAATGAGATAAGAAGCATTCCTGCAGGGTCATAAACCAGAGTTCCATCAGTTGCATAGAGTTCTCAGCTCATCTTTTGGGACTCACAGACTAGTGGGAGCTCTAGCGTCAACGAGGAGAATTTTCATGGTTGTGCTGTGATGCAAAGGAAATAAGAGGCAAGAGGCCAAAGGTTGAACAATGTGAAAGTGAGCGTGAGTAGTTGTTTGCTTGAAGTTGGTGGTTGTAATTTCAGGGGTGACGTTCGACTGTGGTATTCTCAAGCATTTTCCGGAACTGGTACAGGGTTAAAAGATTGATAAAGAGAATGAGAAGAGGAAACAAAAAACTTGGTGGTAGTAATTTACCTCTAATTTTCTGGGTGGCAGTAGAAATTTAGAGTCGTCGGTTTCACTTTGAGTAGGGAAGGGAGCAAGCCTCAGTAAGGCTTCAAAAGAGGGTCAACGTGGGGCTCGTGTTTCCAGATTCAAACCTGTTGAAGGAAAAGATTCTGCCTTGGAATCCACAAGGCTCTCATTTCCCAAGATTACTTTGGCATTTGTGTTTGTTGTGAAGAGTTAGGGAGAATAATACCCAAACACTCTTTCCAAGAGCGATGGAAGCTTGGGTTTGACCAAGGAATTCCTGATTGGTGACAATGAAAAGAAAGTCTTTTGGGGTTTCAGAAGAGTACGTTGTTTGGGGGACAGCAGATCTTCAGTAAGCAAAGAGTGGAGGAGAAAATGTCTGCTAAAATATTACACGCTCTAACAGACGATAATCCAGATTTGCAAAAGCAAATAGGATGCATGACAGGGATTTTTCAACTGTTTGATAGGCAGCATTTCATCTCTGGGAGGCGCTTATACGGTCATCAGCACAAGAGGCTGCCATCTTCAGGTCAGCTCAGCCGCACCATTCATCTGTTCTTTTTTCAATCGTTTCCTTTTTCCCTTCACCAGGTTGAAATTCTTGGGAATCCTTCTACATACTTTTATCACGATTTGCTGCATTTTTTGTTTGCTGATTAACTTTTTGGGCTCTCAAAGGCCTACACTCTATTTGGTTTTTGTATTATTGGAACATTAAAATTGCCGAGGATCGCATGTCTCATGTATGTTAATGACGTTTGAATGAAGCTCTATGAAATTACTTTTCTTGTTTTTTACCTTTGAGTCTGGTTTCCGTGTGCACAACCCCAACTAGGGCCAGGAAAGGCTTGGATTTGGTGTACTCTCGTATGTCACCTGGATTAGAATTTTCAGGCTCATTATTTGAGTTTTAGTTACCTTATGTAGCTGGCTTATCTTCTTTGAAAATCTTATTTATAAAATTCCATAATATCCAGATAGGATGTCCTGTTTGTCCTCTTTTCTAAATATGCAGTTTATTTTGTAAGCCTTCTGTGTGGTTCACCTGTTGTTATGGGTCCGCTGGTTTCTTCTTGTTTCTCTTCCAAGCCCAGGAACGTGAATTTGTTAAGGAAGTTATGTTCTATCATAAACTGATATATTAGTATATCAAGATGCTTAAAATGTTTTAACATCGTTCAATCATGGTCAAAGTTTATTTTCTTGAAAGGTTTTCCTTTTCTTCAGTATTTACATTTTATATATTACTGTCGTTTTTTGCTTAAGAATCGGAAACTGACCCTTTTGTTAGTTTTTTGGCAATAACACCAAGTAATTTTTGTTTGTTACACCACCAGAACCACCCTATAATTTATAGAACTCTCTCTTTCTCTTTCGGTGGTGTATGTGCGGCTATCCATTTATTTAATGGATATCCACCAAACTCTCTGACATGAACAATCCATTTATTCACATTGTATGTTTTCCCTTCTTTGGTTTTATAAATGTGCATGTGATTTGAAAACTGTTGGCTTTCTTTATTTGCAGAAAAACTTCTGATGGATGTAGTCCATTTCTTCACAAATTTTCATTTCCTCTTTTCTGGATCTATGGGCATGGCCCATATGGCTTGTTTCATAAAATAAGTACATTAAAAGAAATTGTTGCATTATGGACATTTTTTTACTGCTTTGGAATGTCTACAGTTTAAGCTTTAAAACTGAGTGTCATGCTTTACTTATCAGTCTTCCCAATAAATTAACTATGTTGGATGTATATGCAGGATCAGATTCTCCAAACATCACTTTTGTGAGTTTCAGCTAAATGGCTTAGATATTTATATTGTATTGAATAATTTTTCATATTTTCTATATTTTGAAGAATCTCATCATTCTCTTGCAGAATAATTTTCTTTCCATAATACCTAGAGGCTTTTGTACTCATAAGTTAGATGGTTGTATGTCTCAGAAGAGAAGTCACGAGTTTAATAATGCCTTCTGGTTAAGTCCCCTGTCAGCTTGCCAAAATCAGGGTCCACTTTGAGAGCAGGTTGTTCCATATGGTTATATACCAAGATTGTGACCATTCACAGGACTCACTTTCTTGTGTTTTTACTGTAACATATACCTTCTTGTGAAATTAATCAAATGATGCAGTTTAACATAATCAGTGAACAAATATTTCCCGAGCTGATCTGTTATACCCTATGTGTTCTTATTTGCTTGAGACTTTATGCTTAGATCTAACGTATACTATAAGTTTCTGAATATAAAATCAATTCTTAAAAACTTTTCTGGATTCTAATTCCTTGAGTTGGTTAAATGAAGTGAAGTAACAAATGGATTCATCTTTTGCAGCACATCCTCATTTCAGTAACAACAAAGTAGGGGCCGATGAGAGTGCAGTTTCCCCTAGAACTTCCTCGGTAAGAATTACAGACTGCATTTACAGTTCTAGTCAAGCTGGGCACTGCTTAATTGAGAATAATTATACGTATTCCTTTTAACTTAACAGGCTAAAAATCAAAGCAGAAACCAGCAGAAAATCATTGGTTCCTCCATAGATTCTCAATCATCATCATCATCTTGCTCTTCCGTAGAATATAGCAGGAACTCTCACAGTGAGCCCCCTTCATCCGGCCAATCACTGAACACACAGAAATTCTATAGCCCATCCATAGATAAGAAGAATGGTATACCATCTTCTTGGAATAATCAAGCCAATTTTGTGGCTCAATCTGGGAGACAGTCAATTGATTTTCGAGATATAGTGAAGGAGTCAATGTACAGGGAAAGCCAGAGCTTTTCAGCTAACACCAGAACAAAACAGGAAACTGCAAATCACTTGATGACACCAAGAGGCTCTCCAAGGTCCCATCAAGTACCAAGATTGGTGGATGACTCTTCTCCCAAAGGAACTAATAGAAAGCCAAGAGTTCCTGTGGATATGAATGAGTCACTCAGAGTTCTTGCGAGCCTTAAAGATGGACCATGGTACCTAAGAGAAAGCACAGGTCCAACCAGAGCCTCTGATGAAGTGAAAGACACTTCATTCTGTTCAGTGTTGAGAGAATGTCCCCGATTCTCTTATGATGGAAGGGAGATCCCTCAAAGCTCATTTGATTCAAGAGACAACATGAAGTCCACAGCAAAACCTAAAGAACTCCCAAGATTGTCACTAGATGGGAGGGACTATTTGTCCAGGAGTTCAAAATTGGATATCAAAGCTAACTACATTTTGAAGGATTTACCAAATCACAGTAACCAGAAAGACAATGAGAATCAACAATCACCAAGTATAGTTGCTAAGCTTATGGGTCTAGAGGCACTTCCCTACTCGAGACAAATTTCTGAAGAAGGCCAGAAAACTTTGAATTCTGAAAAGACCAGGAGTGATTCATCAGGTCCATCCAAAGTTTCAGATGGAAATAAACTGGATCCTTTCTCATGTAGAATTCCACAGGATCCACTGCCCCCACGAGGAGGTAATGCTGCTACCGTGAAAAAGCCAATTTGTAGCTCACATTTTCCCATCGAAACAGCTCCTTGGAGTCTTCCTGCGGGAAGCCATCCATCTCTAAAGAACTTCAAAAGTCATGATTTGCCAACAAAACTGCAAGCATCCCAATTTGTCTTCAGTGAGATTGAAAAACGATTGAAAGATCTGAAGTTCCAACATTCGGAGAAGGATCTCATTGCCATATTGGATACTATGCAGGCTCGATTGCAGATGGACTCCAAAAATATGCAACATCATAATTCAATGCAGTCTCCAGCTCCAAAATTATACTCAAGCCAGACTTCCACAGTGAAATTCAGGGATAGGACCCTGCCAGAAACTGGTCGAGTAGTATCTCTCCCAACCAAGGAAAGCTGTTCTCCAAGATCCTCTGATTCTCCAATAGTGATCATGAAACCTGCAAGGTTCATTGACAAGCATAACATCACCACTCCTTTGATGCATTCTGACATTGTGTCTTTTCCAGTAAGCAATGCATTAACAAGGGATTTACAGCAGATTGATTCCAGGCAAGGTTCCAAGCAAGCCAAGGCTCAAACTAAAAAGTCTAATGGCAAAAATTCTGGAACTCGAGGTCAGGGAGATGCAGATAAGAAAATCAATTCCAAATATGAAGATAAGAAACAAAGGACGCAAAATACTCAGGCACGGCCTGTGCAAATCTCATCTAAGCCTCAGCAAATGAGCAGGGATAACACCAGCAGCTCCTCAAAGAACTTGGGATTTTCAAGTCCTCCGTTACAGCAAAGAAAACATGAAACACTGAGGAAATCCAGGCCACCTACCTCATTTCCAGATTCAAGCAAGCCAAGGAAGCAACCTGCACGACAACAGGATTTTGGACAGAGAGGCAGTAAGGTTCTTGCTGATTCAGCCCATTGTTCAGTACCTTTAGAGGATCAATCAAGTGATATTAGCAGTGAAACAGCAAGACACTTGAGCCATCATGAAGATGAAATATCTGTGCGATCAGATGGTAATATCATCTCTGCATCACAGCTAGATGTTGAAGTACTGAGTGTGAATCAGTCCTTAGAGATGAATGATGGTATTCAAAACTCAACCACTCTCCGCAACATGAATGTAAAGGTATGCCTCAATCCCACACTAGTCTGTATGCCTGTGCATACTTATGTGCATACTTAATATGTTCAAGTCATTCCAGTTAAAGTTGGGCTTTCAATAGCTTGTAGTTTTAGAATGGCTAACTTTTGAACTAGACTTGATATTCTTGTATGCACCCTAAATAAATCTGTTTGGAACTTTGACAAGTGGTTGGAACATATGAGCATATGGATACATCCCGTTGTGCCTTTCTGCATCTGTAATATATTATACACTTGGCAGTAGTTGTGATGCCTCTGAATAACTGTGTTTTCTTATTATGTTTTAGACTGAAGAGGTATCACCAAATTTGGGTGATGAAAAAACATTGAGTATGTCGGGAGTGCAGCCTGAGCAGCCTAGTCCAGTATCAGTGCTTGATCAATCATTTTACAAGGATGATCTCCTATCTTCTCCCTATCAGAAGACCCCATGCCTCTTGAATGGTCAGTTATGTTTTCTTTCGTCACCATATTTTCCTTTTTTTCTCCGTATTCAGGTGTTCACCAGTTGCTGCTGATTGGAGTATCAAAAACCTCTAAAGAAGGGCTTTGCCAACTTTACGGACTTCAGTTAATGCTGTGGTTACTATTGATAGCCTTAGCCTTCAACTAGACTACTTCATCTTCAGCTTAGATTGCATCCAGTTTACAGTTGTGTATAAGCCGGTTATAAGTCGCAACTAAGGAACCTAGCTGCAGACTGACTTCTATATACATATGAAACATTTGCATGTTGCATGTGCATCATAAAGCGCACACGACTTTTAAGTTTTTATTAATGCATGAAAATGGTTCATTTACACATTTACAGTGGAGAATTGTTTTTAGTGGTCGAATGCATGAACAGTTAGATGCACAAAGAGCTAGAGCTCTTCTGTCTGGGAGGTCTAATAGAAGAACCTTCAAGTAGAAGGTCCCGATATTGATACTCAGAGGGTGTCCGTGTCTGGTAAAGGTCTACCTAACCCCAGCTGGCCTATCAAAAACAAAAGTCTATGAATGATCACCTGCAATCTTTGGATGGACCGGTTTTCTACCTTTCTATTTCTGCATCTAAATCATTTTACAATCAATGCCTTCCAGATGGTGGAAATCAAAGCACAGGAGATGTTCTTATTGAAGAGAAATCAAAATCATCTATAGGCTGCCACTTATCCAGCATTAGGCGGTCTCTCAACTTCTCTTCAAGGAGCCATGAGAATAAGTTGGCGACTGTCGAGGACCTTGTTCGGAAACTCCAACGCCTGAATTCATCTCATGATGAAGCTTCCAAGGACCACATTGCTTCCCTCTGTGAGAAAACGTCCCCTGACCACAGATATGTTTCAGAGATACTATTAGCATCTGGTTTCCTACTCAAGGACCTCAGCTCAGATACAATGACTCCTATTCAGCCCCACTCATCTGGCAACCTGATCAACCCTGACCTCTTCCTTGTCCTTGAGAAGACGAAGGCAAGCAGGCTCCACAAAGATCAACCTGATGATGCCGGGCTGCCAGATCAAGAGAAGAAGGATCATGAGCGACTCCATCGAAGACTGCTATTTGACACTGTAGATGAGCTACTTATCAGCAAGCTACCTGTTTTGGATGCTGAGCCATGTCTTCCTACACCAAAGCTAGCAATGAAGGTGCTGACTGGTCAGCGGCTTCTGCATGAGGTATGTGCAGAAATCGATGCTCTACCAGGTGACCACTCTGGCAATCTAGATGATGTACTCAGTGATCTCACTAGTCATCTGGATAACTGGTCCAATCAGCATGACAGTTCTGTAGTTGTGTTGGACATCGAGAGGATGATATTTAAGGATCTAGTGGATGAGATAGTGGATGCAAGGGATTGGGCTTCCAAGACAGGTAATCTGAATAGGCACCGACACCAAGCCAAAGTTAAATAGGCAAATGCAACGGTAAGGCCATGCCATTCTATAAACTAATCCTCTTATCTTATTTTTCCTCATTTTGTAGTATACGTGTGTTTTTCCTTTTCTTTATCTGAAGTAATTAAGCTGAATGTGTGGTAACATTGTTCTGCTGTTGATTGAATTCTAGTAGAAAAGAAATTGCCGTTTTAGTTGTAAAATAAAGCAGTCCTGTTTGTCCAGATGTATGAACACTATAATCAATGAAAGTTCTACTACATGCTGCTTATGGAGTGAACCATTTGATCTTAAGAATTTGAATTTCATTTGACGCCCCAGTCCTTGAAGGTCATACATTCTGGTTTTGTTTCAATATGATCGATCTAATTGAGGAAGGTTACGTGAATTTCCTGAACCTAGCTATCCATATATATCGTATACCGTTATTCTTCAATCTGTTCACATAACCTGTAAATTTTAATTGTATATCAACCAGTGCATAAGGTAGAAATTTTCTAATTCAATATGTTAAATGTAGAGTTTCTAAGCTAAGTGCCATTGATATACAGACGACCTGATTCATCTGATTAAAGTATACATATATCCAATTAGTCAGATTTATTCTTTCTCTATTTCCGACCAAATCAGAACCGTTAGATCTCCAATATCATGAAATTCTCGCAATGAGGACCTGATATTTTGGTAGAGTACCTAACCTTTCTGCTGGCTTCTTCTTGTCGTGTATAATTTGGCTGGCATCCTTCCTTCCTTCCTTCCTTTTGGGTTCTTCAAGGTTTCTCTATGCAGCCATGTTTACCTCAAGGTGGCTGATACATATCAAGAGGTAGACATGACCAGTTCGAAACTGATCCGTTGGTTGGAACCGGAGCCAAATCGTCCGTGAAACTGGCTTTTGATCTGTAACAGAAACCTAAAACTGGAACCGACGATTTCAAACCGTTGTCATTGTTTAAATATTTGTGAAATGCTTTATCACAAACACACCACTACATCAACGGTGGAAGTTTGAGTCCTAAAGCGTGCAAATGTAATATTCTTGTATTTAAAAAAAACTTTACTTTTCGAAGTCTTTTATCAGGTTATCTCAATGGTAGGGTGCTCTCCACTGTTCTATTTTGGTGGGGCTTGGAATCTCAAACGACTCGGTGTTCTTGTATTTAGAAAAAAATTATACAACAACTAAGCCTTTTCTCGTAATAGACGGGGTTGGCTACGTGGATTCTTTGTTTCCACCTAGTCCTATCATGTGTCATGTTAACATTAACTCACAATAAGCTAGATCATTCTTTATTGTTTCTTTTCAACACTTTTGTTGTCATCCTCTATCTCTTTTAATACTTTCAAAATCTAGTTTTTCATATCTTTTTACAAGTTCTTCTTTTGATCTTCTTTCTATATGTCCAAACAATCTTAAATGATATTCTCTCATTTTATCCTCTATTGTTGCAACTCCTAATTTATTTCTAATAACCTCATTATATATACGATCTTTTCTTGTATGACCACTCATCCATCTCAACATCTTCATTTATGTTACTTTCATCTTTTGTACATATTGATGATTAATTGTCCAACACTCATAATTGTAAAACATGACAAGTCTAATTGATGCTCTATAATATTTACCTTTAACTTTAATAGTATCTTATCACAAAGAATACTTGATGCTCCTCTCTAGTTTAACTAACCAGCATTAATTCTATGCGTAACATCTCTATCAATTCTTTCATTACTCTGAAAAATTGACCATAGGTATTTAAAACTTTTTTTTGAGGATGTAATGTGTGCCAATTTTAATTTCTATATCTTTTCAAGTAACCAAATGATCAAACTTACATTCCATATATTCTGTCTTTGTTCTACTAAGTTGGAAGCCTTTACTTTCTAATATTTTTCTCCATAGTTCCAATTTTTTACAAATGTAATATTCTTGTATTTAAAAAAAACTTTACTTTCCGAAGTCTTTTATCAGGTTATCTCAATGGTAGGGTGCTCTCCACCGCTCTATTTGGTGGGGCTTGGAATCTCAAACGGCTCAATGTTCTTGTATTTAGAAAAAAATTATACAACAACTGAGCCTTTTCTTGTAATAGACGGGATCGACTACATGGATTCTTTGCTTCCACCTAGTCCTATCATGTGCCATGTTAGCAGTTAACTCACAATAAGCTAGATCATTCTTTATTGTTTCTTTCCAACACTTTTGTGGTCATCCTCTAGCTCTTTTAATACTTTCTAAATTTAGTTTTTCATACCTTCTTAGAGGTTCTTCTTTTGATATTCTTTTTATATGTCCAAAACATCTTAAACGATATTCTCTCATTTTATCCTCTATTGTTGCAACTCCTAATTTGTTTCTAATAACCTCATTATGTATCCGGTCTTTTCTTGTATGACAACTCATCTATCTCAACATCTTCATTTCTGTCACGGACATGTTTTGTACATGTTGATGATTAATTATCCAACACTAGAACCATAAAACAAGACATGCTTAATTGTTGCTCTATAATATTTACCTTTTACCTTTAATGGTATCTTCTTATCACAAAGAATGCCTTATGCTCCTCTCTAGTTTAACCAACCAGCATTAATTATATGCGTAATATCTCCATCAATTCTTCCATCATTGTGAAAAATTGACCTTAAGTTGGAGGCCTTTGCTTTCTAATGTTTCTCTCCATAATTCCAATTTTCTATTAACTTTTTTCTTAGACTCATCCACTAAAACAATGTCATTTGCAAATAACATATACCAAGGTACTTCATCTTGAATATGTTTTGTTAACTCATCAATCACCGTTATAAATATGTATGGACTTAAAGTTGATCCTTGATGTAACCCAATATTAACTTCAAAGAAGTTTGTCATTCTTTAATGAGTCCTCACACATGTTTTTGCACCATCATACATGTCTCTTATAAGGTTAGTGTATGTCAATGGATACTTCTTTTTTTCAAGGTTTTTTAAAGAACCTTCCTCTGTACTCTATCGTAAGTTTTTTGTAGATCAATAAATATCATGTGAAGGTCTTTCTTTTTTGCTCTAAAATGTTCCATAAGACGTCTCAAAAGGTGAATCGCTTCAACAATAGATCTACCTGGCATGAATCCAAATTGGTTCTCTGTTGTACTTGATACTTGTCTTAACCTACATTCGATAATTCTTTCCCACAATGTCATAGTATGGCTCATTAACTTGATACCTCGATAATTCGCATAATTTTGAATGTCTCCCTTGTTCTTATATATGGGTATAAGTGTACTTGCTCTCCATTCCTCGGGTATCTTTTGGTTTTTATATATTTCATTAAATAGTCTTGTGAGCCAAGTGATTCCTATTTCTCTTAATATTTTCCAAACTTTTATAGGAATATTATCTGGTCCTACTGATTTACCACCCTTCATATGTTTAAGAGCTTCTTTGACTTCATTCTTTTGAATACGTCGGTAGAAATTATGGTTTATACACTTTTATGATTTGGCTAACTCTTCTAAGCTAATACTAACATCTTTATTTTCATTAAAAAGCTTATAAAAATAGTTTTTCTATCTATTTCTTATGTCATCATTTGCCACTAGAATTTTTTCATCCTCGTCCTTGATGCATAATTAAGATCTTTAGTTTCTTATCTCTAGCCCTACCTATCCTAAAAATATCTCTTTCACCCTATTTTGAGTTGAGTTTTTTATATAAATCCTCCCAAATTTTAGCTTTTGCTTCACTGACAACCTTTTTCGCTTCCTTCTTTGCTTTCTTATAAGCCTCTAAAGTTTTACTAGTTTTTTTTAGCATAATGTAATTTGTTATATGCCCTCTTTGCCTTATTTTATTTTGCACTACTTCACTCCACCACCAAGCTTTTTTTTGTACCGGTACACCTCTCTTAGATTCACTTAACACATCTTTTGCTACTTTCCTAATATGTATAGCTATATTGTTCTACATATCAGAAGGTGTGCCAACATAATTTCAAGTATCTCCTTGAAGGACTTTCTGTTTAAATATATTTTCTTTTTCACTTTTGAGGTTCCACTATTTAGTTTGAATAACTCAATGCACTCCTTTCTTCTTTGTCTACTTTTTTACTTGTAAATTTATAACTAAAAGTCGATTTTGGGTGGTAAAGCTTTCTCTTAGAATCACCTTGCAATCTTTACAACACACTCTATCTTTTTTTCTTACTAATAAAATAATCAATTTGTGTTTGTGATAAGCCACTCTTATAAGTAATTAAATGTTTATCTCATTTTTTGAAGATTGTATTGACTATAAAGAGATGAAATGTCATAACAAAGTTTAGAAAAAAATTAAATTGGTACCAACAATTCAAAATCAAAAGAGGTGATTTCATTACTGAAACCAAAACCAACCTTATAGCCGTTTGGTTTCAAGAAAACTGAAATCGGCCGGCATAAGGTTGGTTTAAAAAATAAGTTTACACATGGCTAGGACATGGACTCATAAGTTTGAAAATCATGACTTCAATACCCTGAGAATGCATCCGTATTCAGCATCTTCCAGTCTCGGGGGCTTAGTGCCCTTGTATTTAAAAAATAAATTTTAAACTGGTACAAACACTTCAAAACCATTTTAAAACTGACGGTTTGAGAATCAAAACCATAACAGACCTTTTACCGGTTCGGTTTCAGTTCTAAATTCTAAGAAAACCTGAATCAGACGTCGATCAAAATTAAAAGATTTGAACAACGAGCAATAGCTCAACTGGTTAGGACGTAGACTCATAAGTTGAAGGTCATGACTTCAATACCCCAGGCATGCATCTGTGTTCAGCCTCTCCATTGTTACAAGGAAAAAAAAAGACTTAGACATCACAGGACACGGCTGCAACGCGAGACTGAGGACAATTAGTTGAAGTGTCCGTGTGACCGGCATATCGAACTGTGATAGAT
The DNA here is from genome assembly GCA_036023115.1 of Brasenia schreberi. NCBI lineage: Eukaryota > Viridiplantae > Streptophyta > Magnoliopsida > Nymphaeales > Cabombaceae > Brasenia > Brasenia schreberi. The sequence goes on from JAYKKT010000061.1 coordinate 9,899,828, forward strand.
AAAGTGGCCGACTTTGGGATAGACAGACAGCTTTCGGATTGTTTGTCATCTCCATGCGAGTGATGCCAACTTCGCTGTGGACACGACGATCCACAAAGTGGCGTCCCACATCATCGTCCCAAAATAGTGGGATTACCTGGACGGCTATTGTTATAGATCTGACGGATGGTAGCACAAGATACAACCCTTTTCACCTATTTATTAATCACATCCTTCACTCTCGTCGGACACACACAAAGAGAGAGAGATGGCAGCTATCATCAGTTCCCTTCTTTCCATAATTTTCTGGGTCTGTGTCTATTTATCATTTTTCTTGGTTCACTCACACACATATATATACTGATCCATTGAGCTAATTCTGACTAGATGTATTATATAGCTTTAGTTTCATGATTATGTATGTATGTACGAACTTATTTCTAATTAATTTGTTGACATGAATGCAGTTGTGCATCACAGCCGGAAACAGTGGAGTCTCATCCGAGCATGACCAACTTTCTCCCAAGGCATCTCTTGTGGAATACTGGGATCTGAAGATCCCCACCAACCAACAAAAGCCATCCTTCATTCTCAACAAAGCCTCGCCTCTCACAGCATCTGAGTTAGCCACCTTCCAAACCTACGCACAGAATGGCACCCTAGAGTCCCACCTCAAATCTTTCTGCAAATCAGCCCACATCTTCTGCTTCCCTGAGCCCTCATGGAGCCTAGGTCAAGTACATCATCACCATCACCACACTAGCCCCGCTGGTCATGGAGAAGTTGGTCAGCATACCTCACCACTCAAATTCAAGCCATACGGCGGCTGTCCTCAATGCAGTGAGAACGACGAGCATGTAACACCGCTTAAGTTCAAGCCTTACCGTCCTCCTCTTCCTAATGAGAACGATGAGCATGTAACATCGCTTAGGTTCAAACCCTACCGTCCTCCTAAAGGTGAGCCGTACCACCCTGTTAATGGTGAGAACGATGAGCACCTAACACCACTTAAGTTCAAGCCGTACCGCCCTCGTAATGGTGAGAACGATGAGCACCAAACACCACTTAAGTTCAAACCATACCGCCCTCTTAATGGTGAGAATGGTGAGCATGTAACACCACTTAAGTTCAAGCCATACCGCCCTCTTAATGGTGAGAATGATGAGCATGTAACACCACTTAAGTTCAAGCCGTACCACCCTCCTAATCCCGAATCAAGTAACTCCAAAACTGTGAATGGTGATCATACGAACAAGTGGGTTCCCGAGCCAGGGAAATTTTTCAGGGAGAAGGGACTGAGGTCAGGTTCTGTGATTCCGATGCCTGACATTAATGACTTCATGCCTGAAAGATCCTTCTTGCCACGGTCGATTGCCAAGAAACTACCGCTCTCAACCTCAAAACTGAATGAGCTAGAGAAGATCTTTCATGTAAGCGAAGGATCTAACATGGACAAAGCGATGAAGGGGACTCTGTTAGAATGTGAGGCGAAGCCGAGTGAGGGAGAGGTGAAGAAGTGTGTGACTTCTATAGAGGACATGATAGACTTCGTTGTGTCTATGATCGGAAACCATGTCGAAGTGAAGGCTACCAATTCTGCAAGAGGGTCTGGCCAGGATGTTGAGATCCAAAATGTTAAGGGGATTAATGGTGGGAGGATAACTACAGCAGTTACATGCCATCATAGTATGTTCCCTTTCTTGGTATATTATTGCCACAAGATTCCAGATGTGAAAGTTTATGAGGCAACCATATTGGACGCCAAGAGCAAGGAAAAAATTAATCTGGGAATGGTTTTGTGTCACTTTGACACAAATGTGTGGAAAGAAAGTCATGAAGCTTTCAAGGTGGCAATGGGTGCAGAGCCTGGTCAAGTCGAACTGTGCCACTGGGTACCCCAAAATGATGTGGTTTGGGTGCCTGCTGGTTGAGCTACGTATAACTAATAATCAGCACTAGCAAGAAGTTGGTGGTGAAAAGTGAATATAGATGAGTTACTGCATCAGCATGCATGCGAAAATATAAAGAATAAGTAACAACCCAACGTAGTTCTGGTGTCGACGCCGGCCATCGCTCCTTGTTTTACATGCAGTAACGGTTGGTAATGTTTAGTGTTTTACTGTATCCTAATCTGTAATGGTGTTGGTCATGTATCTTTGCTTAATAATAAAGAACGCATCTCTCTCTCTCCCCCCCCCCCTTATATATATATACTGGTCTGTCACGTTTACTGTAAGCTTAGCGCAGTTTCTGTAATCACCTTATCTAGTTGATAAAAGCTTATCACCAATGGAGCTCACACACAACACATCGCCAGAGATTCTTGTAAGCATCGCACTCTCCTCCCCTCTCTGCTCTTCTCTTCCTGTTCTCCTAGACATTCCAATCTTCTAACACGTCTGAGTGCAACTACCAAGAACTGAAAACGCCACGGAGGTTTGAGGATATTCTGAAAGCAATTACTGCTATTTAAATAGAAAGGTTAGTAACCATTGCAACCTCAAGATGTTCTGAACCTTTATTCTCTTTTCTAACATCACGTTCCTACATTATCCTTGAATATGCTATTATCAAAATGTTCTTTTTTAAAAATTTATCATTATATTATGGTTCCTTCACGATAGTAACTTCTTTTCTGATTAGTCCAACTCAATTCAATTCGCTGTGGGTATTCTTCCGAAAAACACTTGACCCAATCTGGTTCCATAACATCATGCTGAATAATGTATGGGAGTATTCGGTTGCTTTTAGAAGAGGACATTGGAGAAGACAAGCTAGCATGCTCTCATATCTTAGTTTCTCGCAAGGGTGTCCTGGAAGCTCCAAATGATGATTATGATCGAGCTGAACAGTATGGATAAATGTAATTTGACCAAGAATAGTATTGAACAAGCATAGTATTCCAGAAATAGGAATCAGACGGCGAACATTGGGATTGCAGTGTATTTGTGAATTAAAAGCCATTTTCTTTATCAGCATGATGGAAAACTTGAAAAAAAGCTAATGAATATGGCGCGTATAACTTCTCTCTCTCTCTCTAAAAGAAAACAATATGGTGTCTACAATAATGCTTTATGCTTGACATTGGAACTTAGAATTAAAACTCTCTAAAATATCAGACCACCTTTGTGCGGAAAGCTCTTAGTTGATATCTTCATCACTTTGAACTGGCTATGCTTATGTCCACTTTGTCATCCTACGACTTTGATTGAAAGCTTGAGTTGTTATCTAGCTAAAGTGGTCCTCTCAACTCACCTAGAACATGATAATCGCTTCAAGTTCTTACAGACTAGGCCAGGTTTTTATGAGTTTTGCCTCAATACTTTTAAGAGGCGAGGTAAATAAAACTTGCCTTAATTTGTTATTTCCTTGTTTCGAATAGTCTCTTTCTTTCCTAATGTGCAGACTCTTCGGCCTGAAAGTGGATGGCAACCTGTATTCTTTGCCTGATTTGATTACTGCTGCTTCTGAGAAGAAAGTTATTAGGAAGGCAACCTTGTGCGTCCACTCTGATAAGGTGCAACAGATAGGTGCAACTATTCAGCAAAGGTATACTGCTGAGAAAGCTTTTGAATTGCTTAAGGGAATTTACTGGATATGGTGTCTCTGTTTCAAGTGCTACATTTGCATATGCGTATTTTTCATCCCTTGAATTAGCCAACCTCATTTGCTTACATAGAGCTTGGATTGATTTTTTTAATGAAGCTTCCTTTAGGTAGCCCAAATCTAGGAGCTGGCTCAAGGTCACTTCCTTGGCATATTACCTTGGCCTTTGACCCACTTTGATTCCTTGACCAACGGCTCAAGGATGATTTATAACAGCTGAAGAAACGAACATCATTTACTCAACTTAGCAATCTCAATATAATAGAAGCAGAGAAATGACAAACTGATGGAAAAAGATTTGGAAGATCACATATCTTGGTTTGAAATTCTCTGTTGAAACTGCATGAAGCATTGGCCATTCAGCCACATAATCTACTTTTTCTGCCACATCACCCCGCTTGTGACTTGATTCATGCCATGAACCCAATAAATGAGTAGTAGGGGATTTCCAATGAGATGAAAGGGACACATTTATATAGTCAGATGCAGTTCAAATAACTCTATTAAGCACACTTTAGCAGTGAAAACGTTCGAATAACTCTATTTATCACACTTCAACTCTATCCACTGCTGAGTATGTTTGGTTTCTGCAAGGAATATTATTTTCAGGCAGTAAACTCTATAGAGCTCTTCTATGTCTTGCATTGTCAAGGGGCTCCCCGAACCCCACAATTCTGCACCAGACTTTCATGATAATTGGTACCATTTGTATGCTGGCACCCTACACCTTTTTAGAAAAATCTCTGAGAAAAGATAGACAATGTTTCTTCACATCTCCGATATATATGGATCAGCTTTCGAGGTGTCTATATGTTGAATATAAGGTGGGGGGATTGATGTGCAGTGCCAGGTATTCTCTCTGATCTGAATGGACTGATGATTCGTGGGTTTCTTGCTGGTCATGTTCTGTTTTGATTTTGTTGCAATTGTTGATGTCTTCTTGTTGCATATATTATAAAGGCAGAAAACAAGGGTGCCTTGGCTGGTGGTGTCAATATGCTTGTCCAACTCGCTACTTGGATTCAGATGTGCCTTTTTGGGTTATTGAGTGAACGCTTGTCCATCTATGATAGTGATTTTTTGTGATGCTGGGCAGTTTTGTACTCAGTATAGTTTTCCATCACACTGTTATCTAAATTCGTCACCTTATGCTGTGTTCTAAGGAGGGAGTGAGAAGCTGGGCATAAACTCTTGCTCAGTTGCTTCTGAAGCATTACCTATTGATACACTTCTCTAATACATACTTAGCTGATGGGATAAACTTCTTTGCTGATCAATATACTTCTTTTTTTAACCTTTTAGTTCATTAAGTTTTATGTGACTGTTATTGCTGCAATCCATATCTAAGGTAAGTGTTTCCAATTTCAAATTGATTTGTCTCTTACTTTCCTCTTCCAAAACAAAACTCTTTCTCATGCTTCAAAATTTTCAAAATAAAAGGGAACCATGGAAAAGGTCTTGGGTGTAAGTTTTAACTAAGCTTTAGATAATTTCTTGCTGCTACTTGATCTTTAGAATGATAATGGCATCACATCAGCGAAAAAATTGACTTTTTATTATAAGTTGATCAAGTTAGGATTTCAAGCTTCATTGAAGACCATGAAGGGGTCTCCTCATGCATTTTTGAATGATCCATCTCGTTCCACAATCTTTGTATTCTCTCCAAAAGCATCACCATTATTTGGACATCTCCAAAAGCTTGTTAGGCCTTATTGGTTTTCTCGTAGGTCAAAGCACTAATATTCTGACTACTGGCTTTAGTTGTTGCATAACTACTACAAGGAGAACCAGATCTCTTTTCTGACCTTTGTGCAAGTCCAGCTTGTGATGAATGTTGTTACACAGACACTTGAGTCTATCCTCTGTTAACATGGCATGATACATGACAAGGTGTTGGACATACCATGACAGTTCAGGTACAATCAAATATATGTTAGAAACAGTCAATATGATTTCTCTGCTTCATCTATTTCAATTCTATGCTTTTGATGATTGGTTATCTGATTATCTTGTGTTATAAAAATTGTAAAGACTATTTTGAAGTTACTTTTATAACATTATCAATCTTGCCATTTCCCTATGATAGCAGCCTTTCAACTAAAAGCAGTATGCTTGTCACGTTATACTGGTGTTGACTCACATGCCATCTTAAGCGAAACCTTTTCCAACCAGTTGCATATCTAGAGAATTTCTCAGGATGCAGCAAAGCCAGCAGAATAGTTACGTTGGGTCTTGGTTGATTATTGGAATTTTGTATTGGGCAAATTGTAGTTTCACATATATGTGAGCAAGTATGAGGAGAACTTCTTAGAAATGTTTGGGGACTAACACTCCATTTCTGTTTGCTAAATCATGACAAGTTGAACATCTTCAAGGTAGTCGGTGAATAGTATCCACTAGATTGCAGATCTTCTACTTACATGGAAAGTAGCAAGCTGAGCAATCTAAATAAGATTTCAGATATCATGGAGTCCAAAATTTTGGATGGCATTTTCATCCATTATAGTTAACATCTGCTGTTGGTTTGGACTTCAGTCTAGTTTATTTCTGCTTCTTCTCAAGTATGTGATCTTGTATTCTTGGATTTACCACAAAGGAGAAAATTACGCAATACTCTTTGATGTTATTTTTTGTTAGTTTCTTGAGCATTGCAAATTGACAAGGCTGACAATTTGATCGTATTCACTGGTTGCTGCAGTAGTTTCTAGCAGATTAGTCAAAATATATTAAAGGGCTTCAGTAACCTAATCTTTTGGGTTAGGTTGAAAACCTTGGGATGAGATTCTGAAGTCAGTTGCAACTACTGTGTCCAACTTTTCATTGATATGTGAAGGATCCAACAACGTACTGTGTCCAAGTACACGTCTCTGTTGAAACTTGAATTTAACCTCCATTTAGTTCATTTTATTCTTAATAAATACTCTGTTTATCCTTCGATATGCATTTGGTACAAGTCTGCAGTTCCTTCTGAGAAATGCAATTTTCTTTGTTGTTCTGCTTTGTCATTGAGCTACAATTTTTCCTTGGATGAAGGTCCCATTGTGGCTACCTTAATGGTGTCCATGAGGAAGTCTTCACTTCTAGTATCATCTGTTGATGCTTATTCTCGATCTGCTTTACCTCGGATGAAGGTCCCACTATAGTGGAGTTGCGTAGCATGCCTGATGATTGGGAGAGGTTTTAAAGATATGGGTAATTAACGTGACTGGGTTCAGCTAATGGACAGGTTGGTTAAGGGATAGCAAAGTCTTAGTATAGGTGGGTTGACTTAAAATCTGGCCAGGTTACTAATTGTTAGGAAGGTTGGGTTGAAGAACTGAATTACAAGGAGTACCTAATTAGGCTCAAGAGCTCACCTTGGTTCCAGTTCCACATTCGTTAGACAGAAACCAAAACCAGCAGTTCCAAACCATCGGTTCCATGTTTTCTTTTAAAAAAAGTTATAGTTTTTTTCAGTTATGAGCAGTTTAAACCTCAAACTAGAACCGGTCCTGGGCCGGAACGATTTCGTTTCCAGGTTATGAGGTAACCAAAATCAGCCATGTCTACTGGAACTGAACAACCCAGTCCTGTTACATCATTTCAACGAGTCTTCTTAATGGATGATCTACACTGAAGTCGCCATTTTGGTACCCAAGACTTGGGGAATCCATTTTCAGGATCATCTGGCGATACTGTCTGCTCCATGCTAGGTGAAGCCCAGTGATAGCACTCCAAGCCCGGCATGATTCGGGCTTGAGTCCTCCTTATACAAAAAAATATATACGCTTTACTTTTTACAATGTAGTTGGTTAAAAGGCAACTTATTTTTCAATTCAAATCATCAAAATCTATCTTTCAAACTAAATGATTAAAATTTATTTGAACATACTAATATCGCTGTAGTATCAATATCATGGTGTGTCTCCAGCTGCCATGGCGTATTATTCAAGTGGCTGCCCCTCTTTGGGTTCTTCTTGATGAGGTCGATGTAACTTGTAAGAAACATCACAGCCTGCACCCGGCCGGTGACGGATGGGGCCCCTTCATAGGACCCGTTTTTCGATTCTTCTCTTCCAATATGGCCTCGTCTGCGTGCACTTTAACCGTGAGAAACTAAATAATAGGTATTATCTCGGAGGCCATTATGATCCAAAACCCTCACTGTGTATATCATTCAGTTCAACGGCTGTGATCGCATGAGTAGCATATGACACGATATATTTTCACGCGAGGCCCTTCTTCCAGACCACTTGCACTCAAAGAGAGAGAGAGAGAGAGACAGAATGGCAGCTTCCTTCTTTTTCTTTTACATATTTGTTCCCAACAATCTATAAAGAACCTTAAGCAAAGAATTCCCTTCGTGTTCTAAAAAACCCTAAAGATGGCCTAGAACTTTTATAACCTATTGTTTAAGCTAAACCCTGAATGATTTTGTAGACTGCAGTTGGCAGTTAATGTAGCTAAATGAGTTGTGCTGCGGTGTTTAAAGGTACCAGGTCTTTCCATGTCCAATACCAAAACTTCATTTGCACTTTTTCAATTCTTTATCTCTCTCTCTCTCTCTCTCTATATATATATATATAGAGAGAGAGAGAGAGAGAGAGAGAACTTTTGAATTTAAATAATATCTTATGATTGATGGAAAACGATTGGCATGCAAAATTGCTGTTCACCTACCATTGGCCCCTTCTTTAACGTAAAAAGAGTAGAGTTCGAACTCTAGAATTGTGCATGTCGTACGATTGGCATGCATGTTACTTACACGGTTTATTTACGCAAATGTTGCTTTTTCATCTATTCTTTCACTCCCTTTACCCAAAAAGAAGAGGGTTGTACAGTAATAGGGCTCTAGAGCAGGGTTTCTCCACTTAGGGAGCACCTCCTCTTCTTCTTCTCCCTTCCTGTGTTTTTCTCCTGATGACATTTTAAAAGTATAATTAATGAAAATAGGTTTCATAACATTAATATTTGTTTAAGAACATCGTGAAAGCATGGTGTTTAAAATTTTGTAGCTTGATCTACTCTATGATTTTATGTGTAAAAGTCTACTGTACTGCACAAATTCAGCCGCCCTATTCTTAACAACAAGGAAAGGGATGTATTCTAAAATATTTAAGGTTCATATTAATATGTTTCAGGGAGAATATAGCACCTGATACTGCTCTTTTCATCATTTTAGGTCAAGTACGTATTTAGTGTTCAAGTGATAGCTTCTAACTAGTCACACGACACGACGATGCGCGTACATGTATCAACAGGTTGGTATATTTACTATAAAATATGAGCCTTAAAATATTTAAGGTTCATATTAACATCTTGCATCTCCTGAAATTTGACATTCACAGTCTCATCCATAGAGTTGACAGCCCCATGCAAAGTGAAATTGGTAGGAATCTCTCTCTCTCTCATCGAGGTAAAGGGGTTGAAGATGATCCACTAGTAGTAAATGGGCCAATCACAGCGGACCAAATTTCTTACTTATAAAGGATTGCAATGAATCAAATTTTAAAGTGAGAGCAAAAGCAACAGTGGTGGGGTTTGGTGGCGGAGGAGGTAGATTAAGTAATAGAGCTTGGTAAAAATATAATAATGTTGTGAGGCTCGGTTTTGGAATTGAACAATTTTATTATAAGAAATATAAGAGATACATATTTATGTTTACTCTTTACTTTTGAGAAATATGAGTATCATTTAAAAAATTATAAGAACATTAGAAATAATATAAGAGATACTATTAAGAAACTCATGCACTCAAAAGTAAAGAGTTGTCGTGTGATCACTCATGCATGTATAAGAACTTGTAATATATATGGTTGTTTTTTCTTTTTATGTTGTAAAGAGTAAAGGTGTCAATGTATAGGAATACATTCAATGTCTGATGTGATGTTGAATCCAACTAACTGCTATCTAAAGTCATGAGGATCTAGATATTTTTTTAGAGAGCGGTGAACCTCACATGAAGTTTTTGTGTGGGGAAACTATATATCATGCATAATACATTATGGTTAAGAGCCACATTAAAATATTTAGCCCATATTTGCTTATACCAAAAGAACAAGCCTATGGTTAAAAAAAAAAATCTGAGACCCCCAAGACACTGACAGAATTATGGACCCATACATGGGCACCGGATCCGAAATGGATCGGTGTCTCAACACCCCAGCTTGGGTTTGGGATGGGAATCTTCCAAGTGGGTTGGGATGCATCACAAGATGACCAAAAAGGATCCACAAAAGGCAGATGGGTTAAGACTGGTAAAAATTTGCTTTCACCTTTCTCAGGACTTGATTTTTTTCCCCCTCGAATGGAAGGCATTTAGAGAGATGAGACCTTTGGAGTGGGGTAGACATGGACGGTCTTTGGAACTGTCCCAGCAGTTTAAATCGAACCAAACCGAGCCAGGAACTGGTTGGAACTGAAACAAGTCAAACCAGACCCTGAACCACAACGGATGGCTCCAAACCCTGTGGTCCATATTTTTCTACTTTTTTAATTTCAAAACATTTAATGATTTATTTCGGTTCTAGGCGATTTAGGACTCAAATTGGAACATGTGGTTTCGAACCAGAACCAAGACGAGCCCAATCCCGATTCTATTCCAGTTCCTGGTTCTAGGAGAAAATGTAACGGGTGGTTACCCTGCACCAAACCAGGTAAAGTGGAACTGGCGGTTACCCGGAACCAGCCATTTACAGAGTGGGCTGCCCATCAATTATGTGGCTTCCTCTTCCCTCTGTGATATTCGAACGCTGGATCACATGCAGGTGTGACCAAGTTTATGAACTCAGCTCGAGTTCCTGGACTTGGTCAAAACTTTAACGATCCAGAACTTGGTGATGCTCTAAAACATGAGCAGATTGAACTTTGATCCCTTTTAAAACAGATGCCTCAAGCCAGGATGAACTTGGGAAACTTCCCTTTTTTCCTTTTGTTTGCAGTTTATATTGTTAAGGTTCTATAGAACTTTTTTTTTAAAAGAAAACACGACATTTTATATTATTTGTTAAGGAAATCACACTGGTTTTGCTTCCTTGTTCTTTTCGCGATCCGGCTTTTTTTGGAGTTAATTGCTAATGAGGCACAAGATGGAGCTCTATGGTGTCAAAGAGTTCATGTAGCCAACTCCACTCATCATAGAAGAGGGGTTGGGTATTATATGTTTTCTTCTTTTGATTCTTGAGACAAATATTTGGCTATCTTGGATGAATTATTTTTGTATTTCTTTTTTTTTTCTGTTACGAGGGAGACTGAAGCCTAACTCACATACACACATGCAACCCCTTGGAGTCGAACTCGCCACCTGCAGAGTGCCTTGCCAGTTGAACTAACACTCTGGGTCTGAAAGTATGTTGGTGTTCTTCATGTCTTTATTTTGTACCTTGAACAAAATTGAAATTTTAAGCATTTGAGATGAGACTTAGAATATAAATTAGAACCCACATTAACTTAAAATTTCTTGTTTTGGAATGAGACTGACGTAAAGTTGCAGATCTGCCGATACTTATGCAGTACTGCTGTTCCGACATGGCTCACTTGGAACAGGCTCGGCAGTTCCAACCGAAACAAAACTGGTTCAAGAACCAGCTGGAACTGGACTAAGAACCAAGACCACTCAGTTTAGTTCCAATTTCACTTTCATGTAATCAGGATCGGGCTGGAACTAGAATTGGCACCGGTTCTGTATCTTTCTATTTTTTTCCAAGTTCCAAATTTTTTAATGATTTTTTCTGTTTCAAGGCTGTTTAAGACTCAAAGTGAAACTAGAACCGAACCCATGAGGTCCTGATTCGGTTCCGGTACCTGCAATCAGCATCATGCTGAAAGAACAGTAGGTGGCAGTGCAAACCATCTCCGTCAGTTCATCAATCACAATCAACTCAGTGGCTTCGACTCCACTAAATGGTGAATCATTGTGTTGATCAGAATTGACCTCGTCATTGAATCACCCAAATCAATCCGCATGGGGACGGATCAGACACCGAATAGAACTTTTGTAAATGATATTTTTTTTTGGAACTTCTGGAGTTCCATCAGGTCTAAAGTTGGATGTTTTGTGAGTTCTAAGTTTAAATCAGACTGAATCTTTCTGAAACAGGATTTGATTGGAAGTCCGATTGTGGCACAAGGCCTCCAAAATTGAGAACAATCTCGAAGTGCATCATCAGTTCTATGTTGGCTTTGATTGAAAGATGGGTCCTCCGATTCTTCAGATCTCAGAATCAGTTTCAAGCAACAGGCAATTCACTTAAAAGGGTGTCACCACTGGTCTCATGATATATTAGGAAAAACACGCAAGATCTGATGGTCTGTGCTGATAAGATAAGATGATAATAAAAGCACTTTAATAATATCTGATCAATTTGCATCAGAAGGAAAGAGTTTTCGCAAGAACATTATCGACCTCCAACCACAAACCCGGATACAGCAATGCATGGACCTTCTTACAAAGGTAGGACTCAAACAAACTTCTTCACAGACAAATTAAGAACACTGAGAATGATTAACCAGGTCTGCTTCAATTGCCGCTGCCACCGAAAAGATACCCGAGAGAAGACCCACCACCTGGAGCTGCATGGACCTTTGTAGTAGGTCGATCCTGGATTCATAACAAGAGATGGGTAAGCGCAAACTTTAAGTACAATAATGGCGTCACAAGGGAAACCTACCCATATTTTAGTAAGAAATGAATGTTTCCTTTTTCTTTTAGATGGTCAGAAAAGAATGTTTTCAATGGGCTTCATTGAAATGTTCCAAGTTCAAAAATAAGTACATGAACAGTTTGAACTGAATGCCACATTTGCTTCCTTTTTCTTTTCGATGGTCAGAAATGAATGTTTTCAATGGGCTTCATTAAAATGTTCCAAGTTCAAAAATAAGTACATGATCAGTTTGAACTGAATGGCACATTTGGTCCATGAAATTGCATATGGCTCCAATGATCACATCATCAGAAGGAAGTCACACATCAACCACATAAATATCGGGTATCTATCAGATTTTAAGAACGATAACGAATAAAAGAAAATCCATGCAAAGAGAAACCTTAGAGTATCAACTTTTACAGATAATTACAGGACATTTTTTGCAGAGGATTACAAAGAACATCATACCGTTATGAAGTTTCCAGTGTTCTGGCCATCAGCACGGTGATAATTGTTGGAAGCGGTTGAATGGATTCCAGCAGGGATTTGCTTGATGTTGTCCACTTGAGCTGAAGGAGTCGGCTTTGGGATAGGTCCATCCCTTGATGCAGTAACGGGATTTTGTGCAGAGGGGCTGTGGTTGGTGACAGGCTTGGGGGGCTCACCACCTCCAAACAGGTATCCAAGCGAACTCTGGCCTCCTCCACTGCTCACTCCACGACCCATCTTCCCTATTCAACACCACTATTCAATCAATCCATGACACCTTTCTAAAAGACAGATTCATCATAAAAGAAAATTCTACAATTGATAAAAGAACAATAGCAGGCAAAGGACTGATTAAAGAAAATTCCAGAATTTAGCACCAAGGTGGTCATGCACTCATACACTTGAAGGAAGCTGACATGCATAAAGTACAAGAGGTCATGCTTAAGAATCCTAATGCTTTCCGTTCAAGCAAGTTTTGTGGCTAACGAACTTTTGTTTTTATCATGTCTTCATTTACCCAACTAAAGAATTACAAATCACTGTTACTGATACGAAGCTCTTGCAAGTGGCAGGCAATATGTGAATACACACATTGGCAGGTAGTACCCCAGGTTCAACCTCCACCCTACTTTGCCCCAGCCCCAGAATGGATGTCGGGTGTCCATAGATCTCTCTCTGTGCGGCCATGGGAAGTGGTAAGTCATATAAGACACGGGGGACATCTTCCCACCCAGGTTTTACCTCAAAAAGAACTCCTCATCAAAAGCAAACACTCATACACGCATGCACACACACACAGAAGAATTTCATCTTGGTATTCTCATCCTCTCTTTTCTTGGGTACCCAACCACAATGGGTGACCGCTGACATTTAGTTATATCTAAATGACATGCCAAAGTGGGAAATGCTCAAGGAAACGACCGTCTATGATCAGAAACAAGAGAAACATTTCTTCTTTCACATATCTGGTGTCAAATGTAGAGATCCATCCCAGTTATAATATCTCCTAATCCTTTTGATTCTTGAATGCTTATTTGGAGTAGAACTTTTGCTATTTGTTAAAACAATCAATCTTTCAAACCATTTAGTCTCAGCACTATTAGCTTAACTATTTCCAAAACCAATTCAAGGTTTACTAGAACATACAACATGGTGAATAGTATATGAGTGCTCCTCATTTTCCTTTCTGAAGTTTCAATTATGTGCTCAAGGAAAATCTTAGGCTACATAAATCCACCACTTAATTTCTTTTACAATTACTCACCAACTTTCCTTAGAATTGGCAAGAAAAGTCTCAATGAGAAATAATGAGAAAGTGGTGGCAATGGAAGAATCATATTTCAAACACACACCTAAAACAACAACCAAATACAAATCCTAGCTTCATAACATGTGAGGTTAACCATCTAGATATAAGGCATACAAACCAAAGAATGTCAAGGATCTGGATATTTACTTTAAACCACGTCATTCTAATATTTAAGTGCTCTGAAGTAAAGCACACACAGAAGAAATGTGAACATGAGGAGAATCCCGGTAGGTAATAAGGAACGGTTAAAAAAAAAGTCCCACACAATGTACACCAGTATATTGGAAACCGTTAAACAGAGTATAGCCGCCTTCTATACGACAACAGAACCGGGAAGAGAACATATCGACCTTATTTGTCTCTTACAACATACCCTCATGAAGATCACTTTTTCCACCAATAGGCTTCCTCACATAAGATGTCACACGAGATCATTGATTCAAAAATCAACGCGCCAATTAAATAGAAAAATTCAACCATTGGCAAATTCTATTCAACGGTGATAACAGAAGTACTCATTCAGAAGGCTTCCTTAGTATCGTAAGCAGTTCAAAAAAATCGGACTGAATTTGATCAGACACTCCACATGAAAAGTTAAACACTTAAAGCTTTAAAAATCCATTCTTCCAGTTACTTGCACTCGATCAATAATAAAGCACCAATCGAAAGGAGGAAAAACTGCATTATCCTGCAGGTTTTACAGCAGATCTACCAACTCCCATCCCTAAAACCCTCTTGCTAATAAACCAGGATCCAAATCCTTCAAAATTAACCTAGAAATTGACAATCAAGAAATTTATCAAAAAAGCAAACATCAAGATCAACCAGAAAACGAAGATGGAGAAAACCAAGCGAAATTTGAAACCCAAATCATGATCCCAATGATAGGCCATAAATCCATCAGCAAACAACCCATTACCAAAAATCTACAAGCAAATCAATGCACCACAAACTAAACATTTTCGTCAAAGAACCCACAGATCCAACACTCAAAATG
Source organism: Brasenia schreberi (assembly GCA_036023115.1). Classification (NCBI taxonomy): domain Eukaryota; kingdom Viridiplantae; phylum Streptophyta; class Magnoliopsida; order Nymphaeales; family Cabombaceae; genus Brasenia; species Brasenia schreberi. The sequence goes on from JAYKKT010000061.1 coordinate 9,914,832, forward strand.
TATTTTCTCATCAAAATATGCGGGATAAAATCCTCTAACATTAACAAATACCAAATCCATAGTAATTTCTATGGATCTTCCGAGAATAAAAGTTCTCGTGCGGTGTAGAGAGAGAGGTTGGAGGATACCTGTATTTCGCTTTAGGGAAGAATGAAGAGGGGAAGAGGGAAGAAAGAGACGGTTCTTCCCTCGACTACCAACGGAAAGGAAGGAGGAGGAGGAGGAGAAGTGAGAGAAGGTAGGGTGGCTAAATAGGGAGTCAAAAGATGTGCATACCGAACGAGGCGCGACGAGAGAAAACAACCCCGAACAAACGCTTCATCCGACCCGAATAATGCGGGCTTCCAGATTTACGTAAAAGACCCAACGCTTTGAAATTTGAATCAAGCAAGCATCATCACTCTCACCCCTTACTCTCTCACATGCACATACCATATATATATATATATATATATATATATATATATATATATATATAGAGAGAGAGAGAGAGAGAGAGAGAGAGAGCAACTGTAAAGAGTTAAAATAACTTGGCCACCTCTTGTAACCAAAACAAAAAAGTACCATATCATGTGAAGGTCTTTCTAAATGGCTCTAAAATGTTTCATAAGATGTCTCAAAAGGTGAATCGCTTTAACAATAGATCTGCCAGGCATGAATTCAAATTGGTTTTGTGTTGTACTCGATACTTGTCTTAACCTACATTCGATAATTCTTTCCCATAATTTCATAGTATGGCTCATTAACTTGATACCCCGATAATTCACACAATTCTAAATGTCTCCCTTGTTCTTGCATATGTTATTATCAATATATACTAATGCACAAAATAACTCAATCTAATGATAGCACCAAATAAATCGCAAGAATTGATTGTCATGGCACTTTTGTGATAAACTTACGATCCCAAAGTTTGACGCTCATGTCATTTCGATGATCTATTTCATTTTCAATTTTTTGATACCAACTAAGAACCAAGCAGTACAATATTTTTCTTTTTCAAACCAAATCTTGCCAAACCACCAATTTGAATTAGTTTAATTGGTTCGGATGGGTCCCAAAACCCGCAACCTGGAGGAGTAATTCTAAAGCACTCCGGTTTCAAGCTATCACAGAATGATTCGCATACGAATCCCTCTTTTCAGATGTTTGAAAATTTACCAAGAAAGGATGCATCATTCCGTCAACACAAATTCATCCGTCAACACAAATTCACATATAGACATGTCCGGTTCCGAGTTGCTTGAAACCTGAAACCAAAAACAAACATCGGGTTTGGAGCAGTTTCGGTTTCAAAATATTGAAGTCGAACTCCCCACCAATCTCAATGGTAGGGCACTCCCTATAGTTGACCTATAGAACACTTTTCATTAAAAGATGTTGGAAAAAATATATAAAACCTATTTACAACATTTTGAAACTGTCAATTTTGCCGGTTTTTAGATACCATGAACTGTAACTAAACCGAAAGGTCCCCGGTTTCGGTTACGGCTCTGGTTTGGACACTTGGCCGGTTCTAAGCCCGTCTCTTGAAAAATGTTTCCTTGTGGTATTAAGATGACTATCAAAATAGAAAATTAAAATGTAGCACATGAAAAGGAAAGTGCCTATAGATTGGATTTGTTCGACTTATTGTGGCAAGGAACCGAGACCCTATAAAACTTGGCACAAATTTCTGAAAAGATAAGTCCTTTTCATGATAAGAGCTCTGGGAAAGGAGGCACTCAAAGTCAGCTCAGTTGGCAAGGCTCTCAACACACACGACACAGATAATGAGTTCGATTCCCAGGGCGTGCATACCTGGCTCCGGCCTCCCATTGTAAGTGGACTGATGCATACATGCAAATAGAACGAGGGGATCGCCAGTGAGAATTGCCTTTCAGATCAGTGATGTTTGATAGACCTATGATCATACTGCTTGAAGCAAACGGATCCTTGATTGCGTTTGAATGACCGGGCCTCTTGAGAGTGAACAGAACATCTAGGACATCATATGCAAGTTCCCAAATGCTTGAATAGCCTTTGTGTGAAGTGCTTGATAAGGTAAGAGATCCAAAAGGATCCATCTGTCCCACGTATGAAATCTAGATAAAACTCTTCAGGAGAACGATGACACAGCAATCCCAAATTTATTGAAGATCTGTACCCGGATGTAACGTCCCCATTTTTTGCTTTCATGGCGAAGAGACAATATTCCGGCAATTTTCAAAGTGCGCCAAGAACAAAACATGTTGTAGAGTCTCTACCCAAGGTGATGCAAACGGCTCCATGTCGGACAGAGACTAAATGTGGCTTCACTAGAATGAGCAAAGCAACTAAACATGCATTTCCAAGATCAGCAAAGGGAGGATGTAAAATATAATAGAACCTCCTTTCTTTGGGAAACAATCACATTATTGAGAGCTAAGAACAAAATGTATGTATTAACAATAATACAGAAGCCAAATATGTAAATACTAAGCCAAAAATTTTATCATTAGGTAGACTACTCCTAGTTCCTCATCTGGAGAGAGATTAGATATGGCTTCTGGTGTGCATGCAGAGAGAGAGAGAGAGAGAGAGAGAGAGAGAGAGAGAGAGAGAGATTTCCTCCAGGGATTCAATGCACCAAAACCAGTGGAAAGAGATTGAATTGATTAAGCATCATCCAGCAGGCAGTGGAGGAGGAGGAGCTTTGGCGATCTCAACCAAGTGCTTATGCAAAGCCTGAGGCTTTGAGAAGAAAGGAGAATGATCACTGCCCTTCAACCAGAAAACACGCTCGGGAGGGTTCAATTTTATTAGATTCTGCTGTACAGAAAGAGGGATCGCATTGTCTTCAGCTGTCTCTATGTAAAACCGCCTTACCGAACCATATTTCTCATCTGAAAGAGAGAGTTTTTCCAAAACTGGTGCAAATGGTATTGGACGCATCGACACTGATGCCAGTGCAACATCCTTGATGAAAAACCAAACAATATCAGTCATGATGAAACATATATCTGCAGCATAATTTTTGTTGCAGATGACAGGGTCATGACATACTTCTAGACTCATTCATATAGCGGTCTTTGATGATCCCACACCCTACTACCACAACTAAAGAGATTTTCTTCCCTAAATATCTTAACAGGCTCCTGACATAGTTATCTCCATGTCTGCACAACCGTAGATTCAAAGCTCAACCAAGCCAAACTAATCTGAAACAATCAATCATGGCTACATGAAATAATTGCATAGTTTCTACTATTTGATCTGAACCAGCTAACTCAAGACAACGCTAAGTAATTGATCTCAAAGGATCAATGACAGCTAAGCAATCATGATCCAAGAGCACATAGATGACTAAGAATCCATGTCGCCTGCACCACTTAATGTGGCATAAGGCTTGGTTTTGATAAGCAATTATGGCTAACCGAGAGGGAACTAAATGCAGAATAATTACATTTGATGTGATCCACCAAACTGGAAGCATTTCGTGGAATTCAACTTCCACGGGGACAGGTGTAACAGGCACCTTGGTTCCCCTGCCTACAAGATTAGTTGGCTGATGCATCACTTTTCCCCCTTCTTGGTCACTTGCGGGCTTGGCTAGGAGCTAATGATAACAAGATGGTGTAGGTTCATGTTCACTCTATGCCTCAGAGAGCTTCAAGAAAAGCAAATTCTTGACAGGACCAACTCGAGGAAAAGGAAAGCAGTGACTACTAAAACGTGCATACCTTCGAAGGACTCTCATTAAATAATAAATCCTTCAACAGCGACTTGTCCAGATCGATAGCAGTTGGTGGTCGATCACTCCCATTTGCATACAAGAATATCTGAGCCTGTCGCATCAGATCATTCGAACTGGCCTGCAATCGCCATAGATGCAATAGTTAACAAAGATTTTGAATCTTCTAAGATGTAGATCACCGCAGGAAGCATATGCTTTGAAAATTTCCAACACCCCTCATATAAACAAAATAAAATGAATTCCTTGACCGACAGCCATTTATCAATTGTGGTTGAAAATCGTACTTCATTTGCACTGATGACCATATACAACAAGGAAATCAGACTCCGGTTTGATAATTCCCAAGAAAATTTTGGCATCTAAAATAAATTTAAAAGCAACAAAGAGAGGAATAGATGTCCATTGCAACAACACAACTACATACCAATGAAAGTCAAAAGATAAAGAATAAGAAAACCATATTTAAGGCATGAAGTAACAAAAATAGGAAAGTTTGGAAAATACAGTGATACCGTTGCAGTACCATTGAAATTATTATTGCAGTTTAGATGCTGTCCAAACATTGATTCCTCAATATATATGAGAACGATATTGGCATGTTTCCAGAAGATCCAAAATTTATGACAAGGTTTGTGAGTGTACAGAAGCTCAATGATGTTAGTACACCGAACGCCGTATGCTATTTAAATATATCCAGTTGCATGCAAGACTAGGTCATGAACCTACGGATAATAGGACAAGCCTGCAGTTCAAATGATGAGGTGTTTATGCTCAACTCAGCAACGTTCTTGATCCAATCATGGTATCCAAGTGCTCATAACCAGCTCACAATAGTTTGTGAAAAGCAATGGATCGTGCACTTCAAATCACATCTCTGTCAAGACAGTCATACAACAACAACTAACAACAACTAAGCCTTTTGCCATACTAGACGGGGTCGGCTACATGGATTCTTTGTTTCCACAGATTCCTATCGTGTGTCATGTTAGCAGTTAACTCCCAATAAGCTAGATCATTCTTTATTGTTTCTTTCCAACACTTTTGTGATCGTCCTCTACCTCTTTTAATACATTCCAAATTTAGTTTTTCTAACCTTCTTAGAGGTTCTTCTTTTGATCTTCTTTCTATATGTCCAAACCATCTTAAATGATGTTCTCTCATTTTATCCTCTATTGGTGCCACTCCTAATTTGTTTCTAACAACCTCATTATGTATAAGGTCTTTTCTTGTATGACCACTCATCCATCTCAACATCTACATTTCTGTCACAGACATCTTTTGTACATGTTGATGATTAACTGCCCAACACTCAGAACCATAAAACATGGCAGGCCTAATTGCTGCTCTATAATATTTACCTTTTAATTTTAATGGTATCTTCTTATCACAAAGAATACCTTATGCTCCTCTCCATTTTAACCAACCAGCATTAATTCTATGTGTAACATCTCCATCAATTCTTCCATCACTCTGAAAAATTGACCCTAAGTATTTAAAACTTTGCTTTTGGGGAATGCAATGTGTGCCAATTTTAATTTCTAGGTCCTCTGAAGTAGCCAAATGATCAAACTTACATTCCATATACTTTGTCTTTGTTCTACTAAGTCGGAGGCCTTTGCTTTCTAATGTTTCTCTCCATAGTTCCAATTTTCTATTAACTTTTTCCTTAGACTCCTCCACTAATATAATGTCATCTGCAAATAACATACACCAAGGTACTTCATCTTGAATATGTTTTGTTAACTCATCCATCACCATTATAAATAAGTGTGGACTTAAAGTTGATCCTTGATGTAACCCAATATTAACTTCAAAGACAGTCATATGATAAAAAAATCCATTGACGATAGAGTGGCTAATGAAGAAAACAAGGATTGACTAATGGCACTTTGTGGTTGATGTTTTCAGGGAATGTTTCAAGAGAAGTACGATCAACACTTGTTTGTCGGAGCCTCACAGCATGTTTTTACAGCATTTTCTATTTTCAATTTGTCATATGCAATATTTTCTTTCTAAATTTCAACTGAGAATTTTTAAGCCAATTTGATTTGGCATAATCAATTCAGAACCAAATTCTGACAAAATCGAGCTTTTATTCAAGTAATTAACAAACCTACCTGTTCAGAGAACATATCAAGAGCGCTTTGCCCATTTGTCAGCATCGCTGCAGAGACAAAAACAGTCTTTGCAATCTTGGATGGAAAAGCCTCCATGGCATATGACATGCAAACACCACCAAAGTCGTGGCCAACTAGCATAACCTGGATCAACACATTTAACATGATTGAGTATTGAAAGTACTTATAATTTGAATCTCCAAAGATTCTCTTTATGCTTAACAAGCTTCTCATAAAGAAAAATTTGCAGCTAACAAGCCCATTCAAATAATAGATGCTCTGGGTTTCTAAGAGTTTCATGAGTCACTAGAGGCACAGATACCCCAGTTTCAGCAATTATCAACACAAGCATCTTCTTGAAAAGAGAAGGAACTGATAATTCACACCAAAAAGTGACATTACGCAAAAAACTTGCTTCCTCTGAAAGTCGGGCACAATTTAACCACCAACATTCATTGCCAGATAAGCTTATTTGGTGGTTTCATTAAACCAGACTCCCGTTAAATTGATACAATTTGAACGACTACCAGATTGCAAACTTCAGCAAGCACCAACGCCATCTATTGCAACATGAAACTGCAAGCAATCAAAAGATAACTAACCTTCTCTCCATCTCCAAGGTTTTCAAGGAAATCTGTAAGTGGTCTGACATACTGGGAAAGGCTGGTAATGTTGTTTGAGTCAAAAGAATCTACGCCTGAGCCAGTTAAATCAACGGCAGTGACCTTGAATCCACACTCCTCCAGAAGAGTTATGGTTTTGTACCAACACCAAGCACCGAAACCACCTCCATGAATAAGTACAAAATAGTTCGTCTCTAAGTCAACCATCTTCAGATCCTGCTTAAAACAAAAAGTAAACGAAAAAAATATTAAGAGGAAAAAACAAAAGGGAAGCATGACCATGAAGAATTGAAAGATGATAAAATCTCTCTCTCTCTCTCTCTCTCTCTCTCTCTCTCACACACACACACACACACACACACACACACTGTATATGTAGAGACTGAGACAGAGAGAGAGAGATGTGTGTCTGTGTGTGCACTTGCAGTGTGTGTGTGTCTTGAGCTTCTTTCTGCTTCTGCAGAAGGGTTATTGATGTCGCATAAATGCTGCAACTAGCTAATTTGACACCTAGAAACTCAAAGTACTAAACTACTAGAATTCACACAATTCCATCACGAACCAGTAGAAGCTACAGAACCAGCACCACCACTTCTACTTCCAGCAAAACTTGCCATTAAATAGTCGATAATAACTGTGACCTGGTTCATCCTCCTAAGTAATGGAACTCCGGTTCACATAGTCTTCAGAATATGGCAACTCACTCCCACTCAAAATTGAGAGTTGATGCTATCTTAGGTAGGGAGGCGATTGGAGCAGATATGACTTTGCAAAATCCAACATGTAGTTATTTCTGGTAAATATGGCCATGTTTCCATGTGTGCTCCGCCCACCTCTTACATAGACTAGCCTGGAGGCTGAAGGCGTGGCAGCAACTGTCTAAGTGAATCTTAGATTCCAGTAGTCAGTCAATCTTGTTTGATCATAAAATTCCTCTTTAACCAAGAATATGTTTCTACAACCAGATTGGATCAATTTGTTGCATTTCAAGTAGGGTTTGCCTACATGTTTTTTTTTTTTGCATATGGGTATAATCGTATACTCTTTCGAGTCCATCCGCTCTCCCAAGCTAATACTAGTACCTATATTTTCATTGAAAAACTTACAAAATAATTTTTTTATCTATTTATGATATCCTCACTTGTTACAAGAATCTTCTCATCTCTTGCCACTAGAATATTCTTATCATCATCAAAGTACTTGGTAAAAGTAAAATCTTAAGTTTTCTAATCTCTAGTCTTAACTACCATACAAGTATCTCTTTTATCTTCTTTTAAGTTAAATTTTTTATATGACTTTTACTTACAACTTTTTCTCCATCTTTCTTTCTCCTCTTATAAGTCTCCTGGGTTTCATCAGTTATGTTCACATAATGCAATTTATAACACATCTTCTTTGTCTTAGTTTTATCTTACACAACCTCACTCCACCACGAAACCTTCTTTTGTGTCAAGATGCCTCTAATAGATTCACCTAACACATCTTTTATCACCTTTCTAATATCCATTTACATATTATATGTCACAAATTATACCTACATAATTCTAAACATCTTCTTGAGAAACTTTCTTTTTAAATATACTTTGTTTGAGATTCCACCATTTACTTCACTTAGCTATATATATATATATATTTTGCCTCTTTAGACAAAATAGGTTGGAGAAAAAGCAAAGGAGATAGAGGATATAGGTTTTAAATTATGGTACTCAGGTAAAGAAAAGGCTCGAAACGGAGTTGGTATTATCATAAATAAAGATTTAAAGGAGAGTGTAGTAGACATATAACAATATGGTGACTGAATCATGACATTGAAATTAATGTTAGGAGCAGAGGTTTTGAATATAGTTTGTGCTTACGCACCCCAAGTAGGACTAGAAGATAGTATAAAGACAGTTTTTTGGGAAGAGTTAGATAAGGTGTTTCAAAAGATTCTAGAAAGGGAGATGATTTGTTTAGGAGGAGATTTAAATGGACATGTCGGTAAAGAGGCATTAGGATATCAAGGGATTCATGGAAACTTTGGTTTTAGGGATATAAACGAGGAAGGTAGGGAGATTTTAAATTTTTCTATGTCATTTGATCTCTTTATAGTCAATACAATCTTCAAAAAACGAGATGAACATTTAATTACTTATAAGAGTGGCTTATCACAAACACAAATTGATTACTTTATTTGTAGAAAAAAAGATAGAGCGTGTTGTAAAGATTGTAAGGTAATTCCAGGAGAAAGCTTAACCACCCAACATCCACTTTTAGTTATGGATTTACAAATAAAAAAATGGACAAAGAAGAAAAGAGTGCATCGAGCTATTCGGACTAAATGGTGGAACCTCAAAAGCGAGAAAGAATATATATTTAAACAGAAAGTCCTTCAAGGAGATGTTTGGAATTATGTTGGCACACCCTGTGATATGTGGAACAATATGACTATACATATTAGGAAAGTGGCGAAAGATGTGTTAGGGGTATCTAAGGGAGGTGTACCGGCACAAAAAGAAGCTTAGTGGTGGAGTGAAGTAGTACAAAACAAAATCAAGGCAAAGAGGGCATGTTGCAAATTACATTATGCTATGAAAACTAGTGAAACTTTAGAAGCTTATAAGAAAGCAAAGAAGGAAGCGAAAAAGGCCGTTAGTGAAACAAAAACTAAGATTTGGGAGGACTTATTTAGAAAACTCAACTCAAAAGAGGGTGAAAGAGATATTTTAATGAAAATAAAGATGTTAGTATTAGTTTAGGAGATTTAGCCAAGTAAGAAAAGTATATAAACCACAATTTCTACCGACGTATTCAAAAGAATGAAGTCAAAGAGGCTCTTAAACATATGAAGGGTGGTAAATCGGTAGGACAAGATAATATTCCTATAGAAGTTTGGAAAATACTAGGAGAAATAGGAATCACTTGGCTCACAAGACTATTTAATGAAATATGGAAAAACCAAAAGATGCCCGAGGAATGGAGAGCAAGTACACTTATACCCATATATAAGAACAAGGGAGACATTCAAAATTATGCGAATTATCGAGGTATCAAGTTAATGAGTCATACTATGAAATTATGGGAAAGAATTATCGAAAGTAGGTTAAGACAAGTATCAAGTACAATAGAGAACCAATTTGGATTCGTGCCAAGCAGATCTACTATTGAAGCGATTCACCTTTTGAGACGCCTTATGAAACATTTTAGAGCAAAAAAGAAAGACCTTCACATGATATTTATTGATCTAGAAAAAGCTTATGATAGGGTACCTTGGGAGGTTCTTTGGAGAATTTTGGAAAAAAGAGGTATCCCATTGACATATATTAACCTTATAAGAGACATGTATGATGGTGCAAAAACATGTGTGAGGACTCATGAAGGAATGACATACTTCTTTGAAGTTAATATCGGGTTACATCAAGGATCAACTTTAAGTCATACTTATTTATAATGGTGATGGATGAGTTAGCAAAACATATTCAAGATGAAGTACCTTGGTGTATGTTATTTGCAGATGACATTGTATTAATGGAGGAGTCTAAGGAAAAAGTTAATAGAAAATTGAAACTATGGAGAGAAACATTAGAAAGCAAAGGCCTCCGACTTAGTAGAACAAAGACATAATATATGGAATGTAAGTTTGATCATTTGGTTACTTGAGAGGACATAGAAATTAAAATTGGCACACATTGCATTCTCCAAAAGGAAAGTTTTAAATACCTAGGGTCAATTTTTTAGAGTGATGGAAGAATTGATGGAGATGTTACACATAGAATTATGTTGGTTGGTTAAAATGGAGAGGAGCATCAGGTATTCTTTGTAATAAGAAGATACCATTAAAATTAAAGGTAAATATTATAGAGCAACAATTAGAACTGCCATGTTTTATGGTTCTGAGTGTTGGGCGGTTAATCATCAACATGTACAAAAGATGTCTGTGACAGAAATGAAGATGTTGAGATGGATGAGTGGTCATACAAGAAAAGACCGTATACATAATGAGGTTATTAGAAACAAATTAGGAGTGGCACCAATAGAGGATAAAATGAGAGAACATCGTTTAAGATAGTTTGGACATATACAAAGAAGATCAAAAGAAGAACCTGTAAGAAGGTTAGAAAAACTAAATTTGGAAAGTATTAAAAGAGGTAGAGGACGACCACAAAAGTGTTGGAAAGAAACAATAAAGAATGATCTAGCTTATTGGGAGTTAACTGCTAACATGGCACACTATAGGGATCTCTGGAAACAAAGAATCCATGTAGCCGACCCCGTCTAGTATGGGAAAAGGCTTAGTTGTTGTTGATTCTTTGCCTCTTTACCCACTTTCTTGCATATAAATCTATTACTAAAAATAGATGTTAGGTAGTTAAGTTTTCTCCTAAAATTACTTTCCAATGTAAGATTTAGCTTTTCCTTAACAAATTTTTTTTTACAAGCAAAATAATCAATTTGTGTTTTTGACAATCACTCCTATAAGTAATTAAAAGTTCATCTCATTTTTTTACAAGCATTTGTATTCCTTTCACAAATGCTACGAGTTAACTGATTATTGAAATGCTAGTGAAGTAAATATTATGAATTTGTCCAATATAAGATTAACTTTTGCCGCATGCACTCAGGGACGCAGATAGATATGTACAGACATGTGCATCCGTGTGCTCTGTTTGTTTGTGTTGTGCATGCATGTGTGTATGCGCGTGAGTGCGTGTTAGAGAGAGAGAGACTTAGAGTACTCAAGATACTTCAAAGGAAAAGTGACGTCTAATCGTGATCCGAATTCAGTCAATTCGATAGAAAAAGAGGCCATCGAAGCAAGAAATTTCTCAAAGCTAAGGCGTAGAGAAACTGATTACCCAAGCATCCAAATAAAAGTGGAACCAAAATTAGAGCAAGGCAACAGAGTTCAATCCGATTCCCTGAGAAAATCGACATAGAGTTATAACACAGACTGATTTAAAAGCGCCCCGTAATCCCTTTCGTAAAGAAATAACTCTGAATCTGATTAAAGAACAAACAGGAAATAAAACAAGGACGCCCAGAAAGCAGACGAAAGAGTTAAATCTCGATTCCCAGAGAATGCTTACAGAAGCGTTACACCCGCTCAAACTCAAGCAGAATACAAACTGAAATGCGCTACAGAGACCTAATAGCGAGTAATCCAATCTCGAAAAGAAGAACGGCGGACATCAGTTTACCGCGGATGATGCGTAGCAGATAACAACATCTAACTCATACTCAACGGAAAGCACTAAAAATTTTCTTCCAGAGGGAGGGTGAGAGAGCATAAGCAGAAAAGGCAGAAAGAAAGAAAGAGCACACGATGAGAACAAAGAAAAGCTCGCCTGATTGACGAGTTGATGAGGCGGAAGCAGCGGATCAGCGAGAGACCTCGCGCGCGAGCTCGAGCTCCTTACAAGGCCACTCTTTCCGCCGGCCGGCGCTGGGAATCTAAGAGAGGACGATCGATCAAGCGGAAGTAGCCCGTTGCTGCCGACCTGGTGCTGCTGCTGAAGGAGGATCGCAGCAAGTGCCTGATCGTGGACCAAAGCTTCCTCGAGCTTGTCTCTGCGTAGAGATCGGTCGCCCCTCCTCCATCTCGCGCTCGTTCCGGGCGCCCCCCTGCCGTCGATCGCCTGAGATGAACGCCTCTGCTGCGCCTTCCTACGCGCCCTACCGTTTTCCTCCTCCTTCCCCGAGAAGCAACTCGACAGATTTCCCATGCGTTCCGTTCCCCCTACGTCGATCCGCCCATCGCCATATAGAGAGAAGGGGAGGGGGGCGAAATGGTAATTGAAGGAACAAGCAGTTGCAGACAGAGTTGGAGAGGGAGAGAAGCTCCTTAACTCCCTAGCCGTTCCGTTACAGGAAGCGGAACAAAATGACCCCGGCCGAGTAATAATAATTGCTCCCTAAAGTTTGAGAAAATTACGAAAATGCTACGATGATGTACTGGTGATGTATTTAGAGTCTAAACGGGTCGGCTCCAAGCAATACTGCTCCGACTTTACTGGATTTGGATTAGATTAAAAAAATCAATGCAGGATCCAGTTTCAAGTAGGGGTGATAAACGAACCAAGCCGCTCATAGCCCGGTTCAGTTCCGCTTGTTCCTAGCTCGTTTGTGTTCAGTTTGGTCGATCTCCTTAACTAGGCCATATCACCTTAGCCGAACCAATCTGGATCCACTCGACCACGTTAAACCAGTATTAGTTAAATAATCCTTATGAACAATATGAGCTTAATATCAACATGGTATATTTGGCTGCTCGTGAAAGCTCCTTAAATAACATTTTCTGTAAATATTTATATAGATTATACATCGTAATTGTATGAGGATATCCCAGTTAAATGAAGGGTATTTTTGGGTACTTCTTCACCAGGTCCAAGAAGGGACTTTCTTAGGCTGTGCCAGTCTCAAAGTTTTAATGTCATGTCATAGTGCCAACAATTTCTTGTTTTGGATTGTTTGAGTGTTGTTAGCTTTGGACACGGATATGAAAGGATTGGACATGAACATGATCCACCAAACACAAATTTGTTGTCACGACGAACGATGGAGATTTGAATATGAAAAAACAAGTGTACCATTGTACTCTTTTATATTCATATTTAATGCTGAGGGTATATTTTATCTTTTCATTTTAAATTATCACAATTGAAGGATAAAGATGTTCAAGAAAATTTAATGATATATTGGATTGAGTATATACTATTATTTATCTCTCTCTCTCTATATATATATATATAAATATAAAGAGAGAGAAATGGTCATTGTGCACATGTATGCTTAAACATTCTAAAAAATCTCACCTTGTTGAAAATCTTTAAGTCAAAAATTAAATATTAGTGAGTGCATTTATTGCACCTACAAAAGTATCAAAGTACTTTTTGCTTTTAAAATGAGATGGGTAGTTAAGGAAATGTTTAAGCGTGAATTGATGATGTGTGCATGGATCATGCACTCTCTCTCTCTCTCTCTCTCTATCTATCTATATATATATATATCATGGAGAGAGTTAGGTCTTTAACTCTTAAAACAAAGAGTTTTCATGTTATAAAACATATCCTGCCAGCCCTATTTCTCGATAATAATGGTTTCATGACCTTCGTGCTTAAATTCATCAACTTGGGCCTACTAGTCGAGTGATCTTCAAAAAATTTTGAGGTGATCAGATTAGCCCCACCAAATCGATCAGCGCAAGTTGAATTTATAACATAAAAATTTTTGAGCATGTTAAGTCTTTCTTTTGGGAGAAGAGAGCTTTCCACATCTCTACAATTTGTACATAATTATTTTGTCACCAACATATTTAGTAGAAAAAAGAAAAGAGGACTTATAAATGGGCAAGTATAGTTGCTTATTTTTGTTGTTGAAATAATTCTTTTTTAATTATATAACCAATAGCTGCAAATGTTCAAAGACAACATTGTCATTGGGTTGAACATGAGGCATAATCGATACACTCTTTACTGAGGCGGTATGTGTGAAAATGAAACTTTACCCGATAAATCATCTACAAGCGATATCCTTGGAATGTGAACGAGTAAATGCCAAGAATGATAATCAATGTCAAAGTTGGATGATATTATCGAGTATATTCGACTAGATCAAATCAGTGTCTATGTCTCACCAGGTACGTCAAAGGATGCGTTTTGCCAAAAATGATGACTCAATTCCAACGGCAAATATGCAAACTCACTTGAATAGAATTGATGTGTAGACCCAAATTTTGATGTTCATTAATAAAACCTTCTATAGTTGTTAATTCCCAAAGTCAAATTAAATAAAGAAACCAACACAAAAGTGAAGGACATCTTTTTCCAGCACATTTAATTCTTTTTTTCTTTTTCACTATTAGACCCAAACTAGAATTTTGGTTCATATTTAATTATATTGCTTCCAAAGGGTATAGTGAAAATCTTCAAATAATGCAGCTAATTTATTAGTCTTTTTTTTAATAGTGAAAGGCATATGCATTTAACTATCAATTCGTTGAAATTAAGGATACAGGTGTTCTAGAGTAGACATGGCCGGTTCCGGTCATTTCAAACTTGGAATTGTGACCAAAACGACTTTCAGTCGGTTTTAGTTATAGTTTTGAATCCAATAAAAACTATTAAAAATTAAAAATTTTAAAAACAATAAAGAAAAATATTGGAATTGTTAGTTTGAAGCCGCCTGTTGTTTCAGGCTGGTTTCAGTTTCATGTTCCCCACTTGGGCTGCAATTTCAGTTCCGGTTTCATTGGTTCTTGACACGTTTTGCTTCTGGTCAGAACGGCTGCCTGGCCTGTAACCTGTGCTAGCACAAGTGCAAGATGTAACATTTTAACACAGGAAAAATTAATGAAATAATTTTTGCCTTGTGGAAAATCATTAAAGTTTTTTACGTTTTCATAACTTTCTTTTGCATTGACTGAAATATATAAAACAACAAGTATTAAGATTAAAAAAGCAAACAAAAAACCAAGGGGAGAGAGAGACATACAACTAGTGGACCTTGGGCATTCAGCTCAGCTCACTTCTCTCTCTCTCTCTCTCTTATATATATATATATATATATATATATATATATATATATAGTGTGTGTGTGTGTGTGTTAGAAAGACCAGAGCAACAAGAAGAGTGACTTTATATACACTAAGGTGGTTGTTAGGGCCCATGTTGGTCGACCTCCTTTTCTTTCTCTTCATTCACTTTCTTTTCCTTCCCTCTCTCTCTTTCGAAAGAGAGAGGTGGGGATATATTCTCTTTTCATAAGGTGAGAGAGAGAAAGGTATAGAACAATTTTGAGCCATGGATGCTCCTTGCGCTTTTGCTATTGATGATGGATGAAGTGTTCCATTCTATGGCGGTGTTTCGCAAGGATGACATTTGTCATTGTGCTAATGATGTACTTGTTTTTATCTTGTTTTAACAAATAATCATTTATAGTTACCAAAGATCCGCGCTATGAAGCCTATCTTGTACCTTCAAGTTTTAACTTTAGTGCAAAAAATCAAACCTAAAACCGTGTCACAAAAAGTATGTCAGCTACATCAGTTTTATAGTCATCACTAAGTTCTATGAACTCATCTTGTGTCATATTTGCATAACTTGAAAAGAAATCATGTTTTAGTGCACTGTTTGATTTCTCTTTATAGGGCTCCTTCTACCCATTCAAGGAGAAAGTTGGAATTTTTTTTTATATAATAGGAAGCTGAAGCCTAACACACTTTAAGAGTCGAACTCCCCACCAACAATAGCAATTGATGACAATTGTATCATATTCAAGACCAATGAAAAGCATATGAGAGAGAGAATAAAAAGCAATATTATTAAAGGAGAGAAAGGGTTTTATGAGACCAAAAAAAATGTCTCCATCAATGTTATCCAGCTTGACACGAAAACTTAAGACATTAGTATCACTTACGAATCAAACACAAAACAAAGATTCTTAAAAACAATTGTTAGGCCAATGGGCACTGAGACCACAAAAAAAACACATGCTATATATTTTTTATGGATGTTCATGTCCAGTCCTTTCGCATCCAGTGTCATAAACTAGTCAACCTCAACACCCAAGATTTCCTTTTCATGTTAGAACTCACACTATTGGTTGCACCATTAGTTGCTCCCACGTATCGAACTCGTGATCTTCAAGATAAAGGTTTTCCCCTCTAGCCAAGAACTGCATGGCTCGTTGGGTTGGGTAAGCACTTAGGACTAAACTTTAGGGCTTTAGATTCTAATACCATTTGCACACTTAAAAATGTTGTGATATTGTCCTAATCATAGGAATAAGGTTGTGATATTGCCCATAATCATGAGATTAACTTGACTGAAAGCAATTCTACACACCTAATTGCAACCCAAAGCAAAAAAAACATCAAAGCATAGTGTTTATCTATATATTTGATCTTCAAGCAAACAAAGAATAAATTAGTATTTTGCATACTACTTTAGAAAACTGAGTTTTATAGTGCCGGACTTGATTGTTAGTTTTCAAAAATATATGGAGAGGCTCACCTCAATTCCCAAGATGAACATCGTGAATTCAATAATCAAAGTATCAATACCTGGCCTTGGCCTCCTCTTATAACCTATATATATATATGTATATCATCTCAATCATTCAATTTTTGAGATTGAATGGTTGTAGTAATACAAGAAAAATTATTTAATATATATGATATATTAAATACAAAGTATACAATATAATTATACTTTTAATTCAAATCTTTAATGTTGATAGTGACAATCATATGATAAAGGTGTTTGAATAAATTTCAGAACGGGTGAAATTTGAATATTTATCACTATCTTTATATATATACTTAAACATTTTCATTGTTCGACAGATATAATCAAACATGGATATTTGAATTTAAAAAATATTAATACATATAGTGTATTAAATATAAAGTATAAAAGGTAAACGGTATTTAAATTCAAACCTTCAACCTTAATCATGTTAATCAAACAATAAAGATGTGTAAGCCGATTTAAGCTGGGATAAGTGTGTGTATTTACAATGTTATATGTGTGTGTGGTTGGGGTGGGGGGGGGGAGAGGTATAGGTCTTTAACTCTTAATAAAACAACTTAGAGAGTTGTGTTTACGTTGGGTTTTCTTGTTATAAAACATATCTTGCCAGCCCTATTTCTCAGTTATAATGCTTTCATGACCTTGATGCTTAAGTTCAACAACTTGGGCTTACTAGTCAAGTGATATTTGAAATTTTTTGAGGTGATGAGTTTGACCCCATCAAATCCATCTGCCCAAGTTAAAGTTATAATATAAAAATGTTTTAGCCTCTTCAGTCTTCTATGATATCCTTTTGGGGGAGGAGAGATTTTCTCATCTCCCCAACTAAGTTCTCACCTCTACAATTTGTACATAATTTTGTGTCATCAATATATTTAGTAGAAATCTGCTTAACCCTACTTGCCCTGAAAAGAAAAGAGGACTTATAAATATGTAGGTATAGTTTATTATTTTGTTGTTGAAATAATTCTTTTTAAATGCTGTTGTTTCACAAAGTCAAAGACAATAAAGATTGTTCATATATAAGACCCAAATTTTCAAGTTCATTAATGAAACCTTCTATAGTTATTAATTCCCAAAGTCGAATTAAATAAAGAAACCAACCCAAATTTAAAGGATGTTTATAAACCAAAATAGAATTGTGGTTCATATTTAATTATATTATTTTTTGAAGGTATATCTGTTTCTTTATAGTGAAAGGTACATTCTTTTGACTGTCAATCCGTAGAAAATAGACCCGGGTACTCTATAACATGCTTCTCGACAATAAAGAAACCAACCCAAATTTAAAGTCACTTGTGTGTTTGATACAAGGTTTTGAAAGAAATGGATCTTGACTTCTTGTATGCATAGTTTAAAGTTTTATTGTGCATTAAACATGAAACTCTGTTTCATAAGCCCAATTGAGTCAAAAACTTCGACACCACCAAGTAGAAGGTGAACCTCATAGAAATGAACTCAAAGACTCCACGTAAAGAAAACAAATACCTCCTTCTCTCTTGTATTGCTGCCTTACTCGCATAAAAATCCAAGCATCAATATCGCTAGTGAATCAAATACAAAATCATGATTCCTCAAAACCAAAGTTACAAGTCTATGTTCTAATATTAGCAGTTAACTCAATATAAGCTAACAGTTAGTATCATACAACCTTTTGAAAACTTAATTACAGACTTGATCTTTCTTTTATAATTAAACACCGAGCTCAATTTTTTCAATTATGTCATGTACAATTCTTTTTACATGACAATGGTTTACTGTTAAACACTTGATGCCATAAAGCATTTACTAATCTTATTGGTGCTTTACAATATTGTGTAAAAGCAATGTTTGTAGAGACATTTCTTATAAAACTTGTTTAAGTAAACTTAAGTTTTATTGAAAAAGGAAAAAAGATAAGGATTAATCTTGAAAATGTGACAGATTTCTTATTATTTTCAAAGGCAACTTTATACCTTTTTTGGGGTTAGGTGTATTTGGTAGGAAAAGAAAATACGAAAATGCTCAATCGTGTCTTCTCCTATAGCCTGAGGCTTGACTTTTGGGCATAAAGATAACCTTTTGTACTCATGGTGATGATCGGGTTGGTGAACAAAGTAGATCTTCTATTTTTGTGTGATCTCAAGTGTATTGTTTTTTTAACAGGAAGTGTTGATCCTTCTACATGCGAGTAGCTTAGGACATAAAAAGCGACAGGAGTAAATGGGTCGGGTTCGGTTTAGATGAAGCAGTGCATGGACCTACGTGGGTCGGGTACTTTGGTTCTATTTTTGTCACACGCATTCTACTCTACACAACCCACATGCTAACACATACACACACACACACACACACACACACACACACATATATATATATATATATATATATATATATATATATGTATGTATGCTATCCTTGTTAGGTGTTAGCAAATTCAAATAAATTTTAACCATCCATCTTTGATGATGTATGGTTGATATTTGAAATTTAAAAATCAAAAGTACTCATGTGATAAAATGTACCTATAAAAAATAGGTATATACTTTATAAATTCAACTACTGTCAACCATCCATTATTGAATATAGAGCTGAAATTTGTTTGGATTTGCTAGTACCTAAGGGTATTAGTTATATCAATTTCTCTCTCTCTACATATATATACTCTAATTCATCCAAACACTTTATTCATGTTTAAATCCATTTTATCATCTCAAAGGTTTTATCTTTGAGATGATAAAGCAAAAATCATAAACAAAAATTTTCAAAAACACAACAATACTTTTCAAATTTAAAATTCAAATCCTAATCATTTTTTGATGTGAATCGACATTGGTGATGTTTAAGTGGATTTGAGCATAATATATATATATATATATATATATATATAGAGAGAGAGAGAGAGAGAGAAATGACTCATGATCATCTTCTACTTTTTTCTGGGTGGGGAGGAAGAGTACAACCTAAAACTAAGAAATGCTAGACGCTTTTTATGTTAGACTTTATTAAATGATCTGTGTCATTCATACACTTTGACCATCATGTTTTGATTACAGGGACCGTAGCCTATCACTAAGAGCTTTCTCTCTCTCTCTCTCTCTATATATATATATATATACATATATATTATATATATAAAAGCAAGAGCATGCATGAAATGAGAATACCACGCCATCGCAAATGCTACTTTTGAACTCACACGGGCGAAGTTACTAATTACTGAATCAGGCCTTCCAAAATTTTCACCTTGTGGAACGACATTGATGATTTCTCATCTCTAGGCCAACTCAGGTCTTAACAAACCGATCAAGCATGTGGAAATCGACATTCACATTGTGCTGCCAAGGACGACCTTCAAGTTCACCATCTCTCAAGGAATGATGAAGTCGCCCGAATCCTTCACCTGAGCTCGCTTCGCAAGCTAAAATCCAAGCTCAAGGTTCATCCCGGACCCTTGAGTTTGAGGAGAGGTGTTGGAAGGTAGGGCCGGTAAACGAGACGAACTAACGGATCATGAGCCGTTCATGGTTTCTTCAACTCAAGATCTTATTCATGTTCGGATTCGTAGCTCATTTCATCTGAGCTGAACATGAACCGAACACGAGCCAAGCTAGACAAATCGAACATGAGCTTTGATAATTTACTTACATTATAGCCACCCACTTAGTTGAATTGGCATGGCTTTCCAGCATATATGTACATACAATTGTATACGCTTAACTGAATGAGCTAATACAAACCGAGCCAAACTGAATACTCCTCGTTCATGTTCAGCTCATACAGCTTCATGAGCCATGTTGTTCGATTAGTTTAGATTGGAAACCAAACACGAAAAAGCTCATCGTAACAAACCGAGCCGAAGAACGAGCTGCCTGGTTCCTTTACCAGCCCTTGTTGAAAGCCATGAATCCAAATCCACCAGACAATCAGAGATAGGATCTAGTTTCAATATCCAGACCCAAAACAAGATATGGGGACACAGACCCACATTCAATCTGGCTGAGCCAATCAAGTTAAAAATGATATGTGGATGAATCGAATATCACCTCCTACATCAAGCTTGTTTCTCATTGTATTCCAAGAACCAGTCTCGCCCCCTACACTCCATTTAAAGGAATGGGAGTTAAGGTGGCAATTTCGTGCACAACACGAAAACCCAATGCAAACACGACCCAGAAAGTACGTGTTACATGTTACAAAAAATGGGTCATGCTTGGGTTGACAAGCTTTTATAAAAGCATAAATGACAGATATGGACACGACCTAAATCACTAGATTTGAAGGCAGCTTGAGACACACGACCAGAAAGACCTCTACAAACATCACTAATAAAGTCCATGTCCACGCTCGTGTCCACCCAAAGTGACACCAAAAAACTGAGCCATGTGCAGCAGGTTGACATGTTTTTGACACAAGCGGGAAATAACACGACATAAACATAACCCAAAGCACGAAATTCTAATGCGAGCAGGTCGTGTCAGGGAACACCGTACTCACTACAACTAGAAAATATAGAAAAAAAAACTTATCCTTTTTATATTTCATAAAACTATTGTATTGGATTTATCTTCTTTGCTTCGTTTTCTCGTGTCATGAACGGGTTCGATACCACTGGTGTCATGAAGCCCAAAGGACCGCGACTAATCCAGTTCGAGGGTCGACCCAGTATGGGGGTAAAACTCTTCTCCATTCACATGACTTGAACTTGAGACCTTGAACTTAAACCAACGAACCACTGGTTTATGGAAAGACAAATTCTAATAAGGCCACCTTAATGAAAGAGTTAATGTTTCCAAGTCGGGTCGGATCTGCTAGAAATGGAACAACCTTACCTGAAAGTCTGAGGTTAGAACTCTCACTCCAAAGTCTTATATATGAAGGCCATCAGCTTGCATAGAAGGTAGTAACTAGTAACGGACTTAGGGGTGTGTTTGATTCATGATACCAAGCCGTTGGTATTGGAACTACAGTTTTAGGCCCACATGGGACTGAAAACCATGATATACGGACCATCCATGTTTCTATATTTGATTTTTGCTTGGAATTGGCAGTCGTAACTATAGTTTCGATTTGATTTGCTCATGGATCCTTTGTACCAATAATAAGTAATACTCGAAATCACAGGGCTCGGCGATGCTACAATAGATCTTGAATGATGGGACGTAAAAGAGTCTCCTTTCAAGTGTGCTCATGACCTTTCTCCCCATCGACCTCGTCTCCAAGGAGCTTCGCTCGTCGAAAAGAATGATACTTAGAGGCAGAAGAAACGACATGTATATATAGAGAAGTGCAAAAGATATATATATATATATATATAAATAGATAGATAGATTTGTGTGTGTAAATAAATTAGAGCAAGAACTAATCACGTCTAATTACGAACTCTAGATACAACTTTAGTTGGAGCCATATCCATACCTGTGGAAGTGGACTAGAGGCAGAGTTCTGACAATAGGCTCCTAATAAGATCAATACAGACACACAACACACACATGTACATATAGAGAAAGAGAACCTGATATATGCAGTATATTTAGGTATTATTATATTCAAACAAATCTCAACCTTCTATTTTGGGTGATGGATGATTAAAATTTGAAATAAAAATATAAGATGTACATACATACTTTTGATGATGTACTTTATTCACATACATATTATTTATTTTTAAATTCAAATTTCAATCATTTATCAATCCGATATGATAGTTAAATTTTGTTTGGATTTACTACCACCTAAATATATTGGGTATATATCACACACTCTCTCTCTCTCTATATATATATATATGTGTGTGTGTGTGTGTGTGTGTGTGTGTATATAAGAGAATTAAACAGATCGAATTACCAACTCTAGAAAAAACTTTAGTTGGAGCTATATCCATACTTCTGGAGGTAGGTTAAAGGCATAGTTTTGACAATAAGCTCCTAATAAAATCGACAAAATTTGAACCTAAAAACACAAAAGATGTTGATTCCGGTTATGGCTTACAGTTTTCTATAGTATCTGAATAAAGGCGTCCCAGAAAAAAAAAAGAAGCAGGCCCGAGTCTGCTCTCAATGCAACTTCGATGGTTGGACCTGGACTTGCCTCGGTTCAAGAAAGGTATGGCTGATTTCAGGCATGACACTATGGCCCTACATGAACACGACCAGAAAGGCCGTGTCCATGTCCATCCAAAGTGACAAAAAAGAACGGGTCATGTTTGAGTTTCTGACCCAGACCATGAAATAATATGACACGAACGCAACCTGAAACACAAAATTGCTTCAGACACGATATGTAAACCATACGTGATGCTTGGGTTGACCTGTTTTTGGACACAAGCATGAAATCATACAAAACAAGCTCAACACGAAACGCGAAATCGAAACCCCTAGTTCCGCATCAAATCCACTGGGAACACTAATTAAAGTCTAATCCACTTTTTCTAGGATAAGAATCGACTACCAACTACTTTAGTTGACTTACAGATATCAAATTAAACTAGAATTAATGGAGATAATCTCGTGTTCCCGATAGTCGTCTTCATTCTCATTCAACTGCTTCACGTCGCCATCGCCAAAAGCTTCTGCAAACCCAAGGTTAAGTTCATGCCTTTCGCAATCATATGTGAGGTCTAGGCCCATGGGCAATGTAAATGATATGCCCAAGTTGGATACATGTGGATCTGGATCTGATTCAGAAGATCAGACATCTATGTCACTTTGAGGGTCCCGTGAATGGCAGAGGGCTGTAATCTTAAGTTAAAGGATCTCGAGTTCGATCCTACGCAGTGCAGGCATTCATAGCTTTATTTGGTAGAGCACATAACACAAGTTAGTCGTTCACGTCACGATCGACGACCTGATTCTTTGTCATTTTAAAACAAAATAACAAATGGAAAGAGAGGAACTGGTTTTAATCCTCCATAATTGGTTCTTGACCTGTCAAACCTGCTTTCATGTCGTATGAACGAGAGACAAATCAAAGGTGGAAAGTAGATTTGGATCCAAACCTGATCTAGTTCATTGTACTTATCCTTGAGCAGATTCAATGTATGTTGATGTTTCTAGGCCTACATGCTAAATCTGATCATGGTTCTTATGTCCGATAAATGTGAAAAGCTGATGTAGATTACAGGTGGTAATTCTAGATCCGACCCATTAACTGAATCCAAGCCTCGGACGAAAAAGTGTATGTTTGGGTCAGGGTTAGGCACCCAGGTTGGGTCTAGGTCGTTCAAGAGTGACCCAACAAAAAATTGGGTCAGGTCCTGGTTGACACAGACCTGACTCCAACCCGACTCGAAATGCATCTATTAATGTATATCATGTAAATTTATATTTATTAAAATGTTTATTTTACATTTTATTATATATATATATATACACAATGTATATTGTATATAAAATATACATATATGCATTATTTATAATGTGTGTGCG
The DNA here is from genome assembly GCA_036023115.1 of Brasenia schreberi. Classification (NCBI taxonomy): domain Eukaryota; kingdom Viridiplantae; phylum Streptophyta; class Magnoliopsida; order Nymphaeales; family Cabombaceae; genus Brasenia; species Brasenia schreberi. The sequence goes on from JAYKKT010000061.1 coordinate 9,938,700, forward strand.
TGGGCCGTATGAGAAAAGGATGTGAAAACAAGTGCTTGAGATTGTGGTGACTCAATCAACTTTTGGTTTGAACTCGAGGCACGTTATGAATACTGACTCTGTAAGGTCGTGAACTTCTGCAAAATCTTTTAGTTCTGTATCTTAGAAATTTGGCAAAGAGACCTTATTGTTGTGCTCTCAATTGGCTGGAAACTTTTGGAGGCCTTGAATGGCGAAGCACTCAAAGTAAATAATCCCTACACTTCGCCGGCCGGAGAGACCGGTGCGACGCAGGGGCGTGTCTACTTGGTTCTGCATGAAAGTCACTTGGGCTTGAACACTTCAGCCAGTCTGGGATCTACATTGAACTAGAGTGGAACGGTCTCCCCAAAAGAAATTTGGGATGACGGCCAAAAACTATAGCCCATGGTTGAATCCATGCAATGCAAGACGTTGTTCGCCACCCTAAACAGTCCCTTCGGCTGTTTGCCCCATCCTACAAAAATTTCTACATCCGTCATTGGATTGAATTTATCAGGCAAGACATGTCTTGCCTCAACTTGGCCTTACACACACATATACATATATATATATACATATATATATATATATATATGTATATATATATATGTATGTATATATATATATATATGTATGTATATACATAGATTGAATTTATCAGGCAAGACATGTCTTGCCTCAACTTGGCCTTACACACACATATATATATATATATATATATATATATATATATATATATATATATATATATATATATATATATATATATATATATATATATATATATGTATGTATATATATATATATATATGTATATGTATATATATATATATATATGTATGTATATATATATATATATATATATATATATATATATATATATATATACATATATACATATGTGTAAGGACAATAATTATCGTTACACACATATATATTTATCGTTTCTCGTTATATATATATATATATGTGTGTGTGTGTGTGTAAGGACAATAATTATCGTTACACACATATATATTTATCGTTTCTCGTGTTCCTTTTCCATGCCAGTGTCGGTTTCTGTGCAACATAGAAAAGACCAATAATTGACAAATAATCCATACTTTTAAGAAGAGAACCAATGGGCTTTGGAGGAAAGACATGCATTCACGCAGCTCATATAGATAAACTCACTACATGTCGAACTCATAATCTTCAACTTTTGAGTCGACGTGCTACCCAGGCGAGAAACATTATTATATTCCACAATATTTACTTGAATTCTCTTGAACAAAAGTAAATGTTGCTTCAAGAAAGCACACCTTTTGATCATGATTATGCGTGAAGTGTGATGCACATTTGAAGATTTACCATTGGAAACTCATGACTCCTAAAGTTGTTACTCTATACCAACAAATCATTTCTAATATATATGCACATATATATATATAGAGAGAGAGTTGGATCATTCTCACCACCGATACTCTTCAATGTTTTTTATACTTTTCAAAATTCTTTAAAAAAATTTAAATTATACTCATGCCACTTAAAAGCTTGACATGTTCAAGACTGATAAGTTTCGATTTATACACACACACATATATATATATATATATATATATATATATATATATATATATATATATATATATATATATAGAGAGAGAGTATAATTCTTAAAAATTTATTTAATATGCAGGTCAATGTTACTCCCTAAAAACAATACTTCTTAATATGAAAATAGATGAAGATCATGACCATGAACGGTAAAATATATATGACTCGTTGGGCACTCATGATTCCTAAAGTTTTGACAACCCATATCCAATAGCAAACAGTCACGTCTCCAGAGCAGTTTGCCGCCATGGCTCGAGTTCAAAGGCAGAGTATCAATTTAAAATGTCATGCATATGGGTTCAGTTGGCTTTGTATGATTTACATTAGATGCTTATTTGTTAAATACTTTTTATATAGGTGTTATATGTCACCTTAGAACATGTAAAGATTTCTTTTTATTTCACGCGGAAGAAAAAAAAAGCTCACCGAAAAAAAATTCCCTTTTATTTACGAGTCTATTAATTCTACAAAACAGTTTTTAGAAATTACATATAATACTGGTCAATACTTTTTTTTGTTACAAGAGGAGGCCGAAGCCTAACACATACCCATACATGCACTCTCTGGGAGTCAAACTTCCTGCCAACAACAACAGCGCTAGAGCACCCTGCCATTGAGCTAACACTCTCGGTGTTTTTTTTTTATGTATAAGTCTATTAACAAACTTCTTATTGAATTTAGAAAGAGAAAGTATGACTATTCTTTTCTGGGATGCATGAATATGAAGAATACATATGTTTCTTATCCTCTCTGACTTCCAATTGTGGTTCTCACAGTTGGAGAGGCTGTGGCCTCCACTAGGCAGGACCAATATTTTCACAGAGATAGCTTGGTCCAATGCATGACTGCAACCATATAAAAATGGCCACAATAGAAAATGACGTCTTGACTCGCAAATTTCATCCAATGATATAACCTATGGTAGTCGTGTCCTTACACAAGCACGCACACACACAATACATATAAATATAAATATATATAATTAAGGGGAGAGAGAGAGGAGCTGGAAGAGGGAGATCTGGGGGTGCGGAAAGTGCTCAATACAGCGGTTTGTATGGTTTCAAGAATCGAAGCATTAGCTGCCCCTTTGCACCACTTTTTATTGTTCTTCTATTCTTCAAAACCATCTTTCATCCAATAAAACTACTTAAAAAATACAAAATCAATTATATAAATATACATATTTTTTAATTGATTTTAGTATTAAAAAGAGTAGTTTTAGCCAATAAAAGATAATTCTGAAAAATAGAGTAAAAGTTGATAGAAGGAAGCGACCGATAGTGAATTGATGGAACCATGCAAATATTTCAATTGAGCATGGACCATAGACCACTCTCTCCATATGAGAGAGTCGTTCATGCCCAATATTATATATATATGTATGTATGTATATATATATGTATGTATATGTATGTATATATGTCTATATATATATGTCTATATGTATATATATATATATATATATATATATATATATATATATATATATATATAGAGAGAGAGAGAGAGAGAGAGAGAGAGAGAGAGAGAGGGTGGGGCAGGTTGAGAGGAGATTACTGAAGTCAAACACGCAGTTTAGAAGCTATTCAAATCTCCAACCAGGCCAGGGCCTATAAAGATGATGGAGAAGCTCTTGTTGTTTTCCACTGCATTGCCTGGTAGATACAAAGGGAAGACATGGACATCTCCAGTGAGGCAAAGGCTGTGGAAGTAGAGATCCCCCAATTTCTTACTGTTTTCAGAGATGGATCCGTGTCTCGCGCTCCGCACGCCACCGTCGAAGCATCTGAAGTGCCAGTAGATGGTGTTGGGAGCAGAGATGTTGTGATGAACCCAGTCACAGGGGTCAAGGTTCGTATGTACCGGGCTTGGCTCGATGGGGTGCCATTGACCAAGTGCCCTCTCTTGTTCTACTTTCATGGGGGTGGGTTTTGTTTAGGATCAGTGTCTCTTTTAGAGACCCATAACTTCCTCCAAAAGCTATGCAAGGCTACTAGAACCATGATTGTTGCAGTTGATTATAGGCTGGCGCCGGAGTGCCGCCTTCCGGCGGCATATGAGGATTGCTTAGATGCACTCAACTGGGTCTGTAACAGTGGTATTGACTGGGTTATTGATCATGCCGACCTGACTCACTGCTTTGTGTCCGGAGATAGCGCGGGTGCGAGCATTGTGCATGAAACCATTATTCGATTAGCGAATATGGATGCACAATTAAGGCCTAATCTGGTCATTAGGGGGTTCATTTTGATTCAACCATTCTTTGGGGGTGAGGAGAAGACTCCTTTGGAGCTCAAGTGCATTGAACAGGGTGAACCTTATGCTACTTTGGCCACATGGTATGACCTGTTTTGGAAGCTCAGCTTGCCAGCCGGAGCCGACCGAGATAGCCCATTCTGTAATCCCCTCATACAGAACTTCCCGAGCCGTTTCGAGCCTGCGCCGATGCTGGTTCTACTGGCTGGGAAAGACTTAATCAAGGAGAGGGGATTGTCATACATTCAATTCGCTAAGACCCAAATGAAGACAAAGGTAGAAGTTCTCATTGAAGAAGGCCAACATCATGGATACCATCTATTTTTAATCCCTGATTCTCCTGAATCAGAGCGCCTTCTACAGAGGATCTCTCTGTTCATTAAGGTTCATTCAGCAAAACCAGTGAAGACAACAGATTAATTAGGTGCATGTCACCAAGGCTTGTTTAGTTTAAGTGGTTTGGCACTTGTTCTCCTTAAGCATGGTCTTCAGTTCGAGTCGTGTGAATGGTCACAACGAGTGACAGGAGATGTTCAACCCTAATAGTGGTCTTATCCGGCTCGAGCCGAATTAATCGGGATGCTTGTGGGCTTCCGGATTCCGGTGGTTTACCGCCCAAAAAAAAGGCGCATGTGTTAAGAGCATCTTTTGCAGGTGATGGTGTATTCCTCAATGGTTGTTAATAAATTATCCTTCATGACTCACTACAGTAAGAAAATAGATGCATTGAGTTTCTTCATACCACTTGATGAGAAATACTGATCAATATTTTGTAGCTTTTAACTCCGACAACTGCCTTTCAAGGGGATGATAAAGCACCATATTTGCAGATCATTATAGCAATAGATTCAAAATACTCAATATGTATGCGGGTGTGCTGTGTGTCTGTGTGAGGGAGAGAGAGAGATTCAGGCCGAAGTAGTCAACGTGACTTAAGTTTGTGATCAACATGAATTGTCAGCCGACTAGAAAATCTCATAGTGAGACCCGAATTGAACACGAAAACTAGATACGTCTGCTAGTGAAGGAGGGCATGGACACAGGTAACTTTTGCCATAAGGAAAGCTTTCTTATATTCATTGCTATCAGATCCCTTCTGTCGTGATCACCAAAAAGGTAATCAGATTTAGTCTTCGGTTCGTGACTCAGTCTCAATAAATGAGGATGGTTGACTTTCATTCTTCTTCTTCTTCTTCTTGAAGAGTGGATTGTCTTGCATAGAAAAGATGGTATGGAAGTATCATACAATCCATTTCAACGATTTTTGTAATATCTAGTATTTCATACTTACAAATTCTCAATATCCACTCGAGCTTCGGTCACTTAGGTTCACTTGAGGTTGGTGGTGCTACCGAGATTGATTTGATTAAGCATTGCTTGAGATCAAGCTCGATTGAGCTCGTGAATGAGCTTGAACGTGAAAAGTTTTAACCTCAAAGTTCAGTGTGGGTCATTCCAATACATAAAACTTTCACAATATCAAGTAAATTTAATACCTATATTAAAACTCAAGCTTGGTTCGAGCTCAAAAAGATCAAGTAAAGTTCGAGTTGTTCTCGAGTGGCTCATGGACACCTTGGCTCGCTTCTCAGCTAGAAATTAAACGATTATTTTGATTATGATCTAAATCATAGTCGAGAGATTAAATGCTACCAAATTCACCAGTCTTAATCAGAGAAAAGGTGATCATGGAAAAATCGTCTCTATATGCTTTAATCATTGAAGCATGACTCAGACTCAATAAATAAGGATGTGTAAGATCAACTTCCATTAGCCATAGTTCAATGTAAATCTTCTTCTAGGGACCACGGATGCCTTTTTCCAATGGCCAAAAGCCTCTTAACAGAATCACATACGGCAGCAAAAGATCCTTCACTTGTCGTATAGAGTTGAGTATCATAATATTGTTGTGAAACCGACAAACAGTTCTTTTTTTTATAGAGCTGTCACAGCATGGGCCGGCCGGCTGGTCCGTCCTCTTGTGTGCCGAGGAAATGAAGTCGGGGACGGGCGGGGGCTCACATTTTATGTGGGCCAAGAAAATGTGACCTGACCGGCCAACTTTGAGAGACCGTTTGCATCGCAAGCCCTGGTGAAACCAGGTGAGCCAATGAGCGTGGGGCTATCATGGGCTGCAAACCATAGGCCTTGGCACAGAAAGTTCCGTGTTTGCATAGCTTGTGGAACGGGCTATCCAAGTCCTTTCATGGAGATGATTCTCTTAAATATTCATGTCCAGTGACGGATCTAGAAAATTGCTTTACCATGTTAGGAAGGGCCAAGCATGTATCTCAAGCTTCAAGTACTCAACTGTAAAATACATATATTACATTGAAAATCACAAAATTTCAAGAGGAGATAGCCGCCCCTCAGTCTTCTACGTAAATCCATCACTGTTCATGTTGTTTGAGAGTGGGAGTAAGGATGTTGGTAGGTGTTATATGTCTTGTGAAGGCAGGAAGACATGCATGGGGCCGGCATTTAGCTCTCTATACACACACAGTTTTGTTTTGGCGACAGGTCAAGTAGTAACTTCCACAGATTTTCTCCACCACCAAGGAGAGAGAGAGAGAGAGAGAGAGAGAGAGAGAGAGAGAGATGGGAGTGACACAGTGAAAGTAAGAGTACTAGGAAATGGAAATGCACAATTTTTGACGGACCACAGCGAATGGGAGTGAGAGATGGGATGAAAGTGAAAATGTGTGTGTGTGAGAGAGGATGAGATGGGGACACACGAGTGAAAATGGAAGAGAGTGAAAGAAAGAGACAGTGAAAATGAGACAGTTCTTGAGAGTGAAAATGGGAGAGAGTGAAAGAAAGAGAAAAAGTGAAAATGGGACAGTTCTTGAGAGTGTTTGATTACGAGGCGTACTCAGAATTAAAACACAAGTCGGATAAGTTAAGATTATATAATATTACTTTTTAATTTATTATAAGACGGTTAAAAACTATGGTCTTATAAGACAGTTCTTTGTGCAGGATCGACCTCTTAATTAAAGACTCCTAAAGAAAATGAGGAAATTCATAGCAGAAAGCTGAAGGTTGTCCTTGGTGGATCATTGCTCCACTTTCACTAATGGTTTGAAGGCCAAATGGTTTCGGGGCCAAAATTAGGCTATGCCGAGACAATACACCTGCAAGCTCGACGTCATGGAAACGGCACCCTCAAGCCTACTTTTCGTGTTCGGACTCCATGAAGCCATGAATCAAGCACCCCTTGGAAGGCCACGGTTGCACCAACCTTATCACAAAGTAAAAAGTTTTGGAATTCGCATGCACACACACACATACATATGTGTGTGTGCGCACGCATGTGTATATATATTATTATATAAGTGAAATACATAAATACTTACAAAACATATAACTGCATAAACAACGTACAATCTCTAAAAGAGAAAATTATATTTCAAAACGGAGTCAGTTTCATAATACATATATCTTCAAGATCAAAAGATTCAAAACATAACATTACAAATAATCGATAATTCCGCATATCAAAAGCTACAGCTATCGTAAGGAACAGGAATGAATTTAGCCATAGAGGGTTCATACCCCTACCTTCAATCCTCAATTGCTTCGTATGCTTTCTATCTGCCAACTCCGCACTATCATTTGCATCAATTAAGAATATCCCAAAATCGTTATTGGTACAACACAGAGAGAGAGAGAGAGAGCATATGAACTTACTCTTTTGCTAGTTATGTTTGTTTGAAATAGATCAAAAAGTTAGGAACATCACACTCAAACTCAGCTGGGTAGGGGTCCTTTCACAAATCAAAAGTCATGAGTTCGATACTTGGGGCATGCAACTTGCTTCGGCCAAAAAAAAAAGATGGAAGAAAATCATAAAAAACATGAACAGAAAATCGAAGATAACTATTCTGCTGTAAGGTTATAGCAGAAGTTCCTCAAAACCAACAAATTTCATAGAATTTATCATGTTAATATTTCCGATCAAGGCAATTTGTGACATCTTAGATTGAATTTGATGCAAATCTGGTCCGTTATCGGGGGTGAGAAGTGGGATAGGAAAGCCTGGTCCAATTTCAAGTCTGAGTATTCATTCTTTTGTACCATCTTTTTTGCTGCATCTGTAAGTAATAGGTGAGCCACTTTAGCTCATTGTTGTTCATATATATATATATATATATATATATATATATATATATATATATATATATATATATATATATAATCCTGACTCAAGTAAATCTTTCCCACTCACTTTTTTGCTACTGCTAGAAGTGTGTTGTTGTGTAGAAACCTTCCTTATTCTTCTTCTTCCTCATCCTAATCTCATAGTAGGTCTCCAAGACACTCAAAACTCTAACTTTTACTGTCACAACCTATATCCAATGAACGAGAACCTGGAAAGATATATATAAAAGTGATGGTGTGGTCTCTCCACAGTCAAAGTGTACATCAAATATATGCACATTTTAAATGCTAATAATACATACAGAAACCTAAAATAGAATTAAAGCCAATCTCATTTTTTTCAGCATGTGATACATAGTCATACACTCATCGACACATTTTTTTCGATTATGACATCAAGACCAGTATTGTGTCCATCACTACCATGTAGTAGAACGCCTCAGCCCTCCTCTTGACCAGTTGTGTGGTTTTTGACAGTCGGCATACAACCCCCGTCCCGTAAGGTCTATAGGAGAATACATTTTAGACCGAAAATTGTAGTGTCATACTTTATTTATTATATTTAGATACCAAATCTCTCACATATACCAAGGTTGCAATCACAATGTATGCATATGAAATGAGTATGATATATCCAAAAGGTATTAAAATAGTTTCATTTCAAAACACTAGGTACTCCTGCTTATCACTATATTGATGTTCCCAACTAGGCATGTCGTACGATACGAGACGAGCTATCAAACTATAAACACCTAAATTTTTTCATGAAGATGAATTTTATACAAAAATGTTTCTAAAACAATTAAATTTCAGAAAACATGAAACAAAGTGCCTTTGGATCTTAAATTTTCGAAATTTGAGATAGGAAAAACATCAAGTGAGCCTAGATAAATTCTCAAATATCAAACAAGTTTAACCCAAATTTGAAATTTTTTAATCGAACTTGAAAAGCATGATCAAACTTCACCATTCTCAAAATATTGTCATTTGGAGCAACTAAGCATAACCAAGTTACTTGTGTCAGAGATATTCTTAAGCGTTTTAAATCTTTCATTTTGTAAGGGTACACATGCTTTTAGTTATTATTCCTTTATGCAATATAAATTTGGGCTGCTGAAATTTGTTAAATAATAATCGAAGCGATTCGATCCAAGATGCCCTTTTAGATAGAAGTCAAAGTGAGAGCCTTTTGTTGTGCTTGTCTAGTAACAAAAACCAAGACATAGACATGACTGGTTTCAAACCTGCCCAGTAGTTTCAATCAGAACTGAACCGGACCAGGAATCAAAACTAAACCTAGAAGCGGATCCGGAATCGGGGAGGACCTGGTTCATTCTGATTCCAGTTTCATAACCTAAACCAGAACTGGTCTGATCCCGGTTCCATGCAAACCGGAACTAGCCATGTCCTCAAGAACCTTTGTTCATCAAGTTCTTGCATCCCATCTAATGGAAATAAGAACAATAAGAGTCTAGTTATCATGATCGTGGCTGTTGTTGTTTTTCTATTAATTGTTGCAACTTGTATTGGAACGTAGATAACTCTGAAATCTACAAAACAAAACAACAATCGGGCATTGAGCCTAAAGCAGCAAAATGGCTGCAGAACATTCACTCATTTAAGAAGTTAAAAGGATCGACAACACTTTTAGAAAGAAAATTGGGGAAGGAGAATATGGCCCTGTATTCCATGGATATCTACAAGATGTACAAGATATTGCCTTAAAGATATTTCCTCATACAAGATATTGCCTTAAAAGATATTTCCTCATAAACTTAGGCAAGGATTAAAGGAATTTTATATCGAGATTGCTCTTCTATCAAGAATTCACCACAAAAATCTTGTGCAAGAACTTGATGAACATAGGTCCTTTGTACCAGACACACACATGATACATACATGTATTATGGTGTAGGCACCCTCTCTTATGCGAGATTGTACTAGATGGATGATATGTGTCGTTCATGCAATCATATAGATGACACAATTGAGCCATTCATCAACATCAATCCTTGTAGACGTGTGTATTAAATGTGATGCGAGATGAATGTTTTGATAACCACCATCATATACATATACATATACATACATACATATATATACATATATATATATATATATATATATGTATACATATATATATATAAGAAAAGTAGGAGTTACTAGACATCCTCTTATACCATATGGTACTAAATGATATATGTCGTTCATGGGATTGTATAGATAACACAAATCAAGCCATTCATCAACATCAATCTTTGTGCATGTGTGTATTAAATGTGAATGCGAGATGAGTGCTTTGATCACTAGTATCTTATATATTGATTATACGGTGGTGATAATTCTATCATGAGAGGTTGTCTTGCACCTCTCTCTCTCTATATATATGTATAGTCATGTGAACCTGGATCCAGTCCGAACCTGACCTGGGTTTGAGTCTTGAAGATTGAGTGAAGAAAACATCGAGTTGGGCGTGGGTGAACCTGCTTTTGACCTGGACCTGAAGTGACTCGATCCAATGACCTGATCTGCAACCCGTATTATAAAGGAGACGTGGGCTGGTAAATGAAACAAGCTGCATACATCCGTTCTGTTCGTCTCGTTTGTATGTACGTGTGTGTGTAAACAGCAACACACATTTTCAGGTTAGGTTCATGTCTGCTCGCATAGGAACAAACCAGACCCCGTTCAGGCCCTTCAGGATACTAAATTCTTTTCGAAACCCGAACCCGAACTTTTCAGATATGGTTCTGGTTGGGTTGTCGGGTCGGGTCCATACTTGTTAGCCCTACTTCATATACACATACATTAATAAATACATTGCTTTAAATGCAGTGGAGTTTTAGACACGACACAAAAATTGGCACTAAAATAACCCAAAAAGTATGCTATCAAATATACTAAACTCTTATCGAAACCCGAACTTTTCAGATATGGTTCTGCATGGGTTGTCGGGTCGGGTCCATACTTGTTAGCCCTACCTCATATACACATACATTAATAAAAACATTGCTTTAAATGGAGTGGAGCTATCCAAATGGACCATACCCAGTGTTGTTTTCTTTCGATACAAGTCCATGCGCCCTCCTGGGAATCAAACTCTGCACCAACAACACAGGAGTCGATATGCCTACCAATTGAACTAACGATCTGGGTGCACTCAGTTTTAGTGTTGAAAAGGACAGACCTGAAGGTAAATGCCCTACCTAAAATTCGAATATCAATGAAAACAACTATAGCTCACGGTTGAATCCATGATTATAATGCATACGTCGCCTCACGTAAACCAGTTTCATGACCTACTTGCTCCATCCGACACGGAAATTTCCGAACACGAAACGAACATGACCTGAGAAAAATGAAAACCCCTTTAAGAAAAGCAGGAAGACTGAAAACCTTGAGAAAACCCTCCATTTGAAACACTTCATCAGGGAGAGAAACTCAAAGCACCGGACGTTCTTTTCTCATCATCGGGATGGTAGTCTCTCTCCCTCTCTCTCACTGTGCAGAGGCTGTGGGGCTGCGTTCTATTTTTCTCGATCGTTTACAATTGCTACTCCACGTCGAGTCCGTGCCAGACAAGAAGAAGTGTTGGTCGTCTTCGTGCTTTTCATGGTGACCTGATGAAAGAATGGGTCGTGTTTGTGCTAACCTGGTTTTCGTTGAGAACCGAACCAACACGTCAAGAACACGAAACATGAATTGCCAACTCCGGAGAACCGACGTCACATTGACGCCAAAACAAGCAACTTCCTTTTTCGCCGTCCAATGTTACAGAAGAGTTGAGAAGATTAGATTATATTGGAACAACAATCTCGGAGGCCATTTCAGCTTTTTAGAGTCCACCACGTGAGTATTCTCTTTTTGACGTTCTGCGTCTGAGAGTCTTCTAACGTCCCAAACAGTCCACCGCTCATTGAGAACGGCGGATACCGACTTTCTCAGTGCCGGTTTGCAACCTAAACACTAACGTTTACCTTTTCCACCATCGCCTCTTCTTCCTCCGGCTCTTCGTATCTCCGATATTTCACGAGCTGCATGCATGCACCTTTTGATCATGGTACTGTACTCTCTCTGCATGTTCGTGGGCATGGTGTGTGTTGTCCTTTGTAAGATTGAAAATTTCGATATCTTACGCTACGTTACGCTTATCTGTTTTCTTGCTTTCAATATGCAGTTTTTGCTGAGCACGGAGTCCTGAAATTTTATGATGTTTTACATAAAGCAGCTTGTCTGAAATCAGGAAGCCAGCGAAGATATTGAAAACTGCAGAAGAAAATTGTTTTTGAGGCTAACGGATGATTAATGCATACCATGAACTCGTCAATACCAATTAGGTTTACCACTCCCACGCACGATTTTTTAAGTTTGAGGAACACCCTTCGTCCCAATGGCGAGTTTCTTCTATTTACACCCTTCTTTAGGCACTCGATTTCTGCAGGCTTGCATCTAATTTTCCTGCTGCTGTTGGTGCCTATTTGGATTTACCGAAGGTGGTCGAAGATCGATTCGTGTAAACCTTTTGGTTTCTTTTTCATTTCGAGTCTGGTTTGTAGCGTTGGATTGTGTTTCGTTTTTGGTGGATTGGCTGTTTTCCATTTTCTGAAGTATCGGGATGGGAGTTCAGATGAAACCATTTTGACCCAAGTCGACTCTTTGCTGCAAATTGTTGCTTGGTGTGCAATTTCCGGGTTTCTGAGATTTGGGTTATCAGGGAAACGGTTTCCAATTTTACTGAGAATATGGTGGTCGGCGTTCTCCATTTTATCTATCTATGGCTTTACTAATGATATCGTCTTTCACAAGGGGTATATATTTTCCTCGGTGGACTTGGTATCCACTATCATGGGCCTATTTCTCTGTTTTACTTCTTTCTATGGCGATACTGGCTTGGATACTGAAGTTGAAGAAGTGGCTATTCTGAGAGAACATTTGCTAAACGTGTCCATGGAAAATAAAGGTGTTGCGGACAATCTCATACCATATGCAAGGGCAGGGTTTTTAAGCCAGCTTACATTTTCTTGGGTGAGTCCTTTGTTTCCAATTGGGAACAGAAAAGCTTTGGACCTAGAAGACATCCCTGAACTTGCTGATAAGGATAGTGCAAACGTTGCTTACCCAACTTTTAGAAGTAAGCTAGAGGAGGGTGAATCTCATGATCCTATGGGAAAACTGAAATTGGTCAAGGCATTGGCATATTGTGTTTGGAAGGAAGTAATATGGACAGGTTTCTTATGTCTATTGTATACTCTTTCTTCGTTTGTTGGTCCTTACCTTATTGATTCATTGGTTCAATATGTGAATGGTCATCAAAGAAATCAACGTGAAGGCTATGTCCTGATTGCAGCATTCCTTGTGGCAAAGATGGTACAGAGTATCTCCCAGAAGCATTTTTATTTCATGACACGACAAATTGGTATCAGAAACAGGGCAGTATTGAATTCCACAATCTATAATAAGGTTCTCCTTCTCTCTAGCCATGCTAGGCGGGACCACACTAGTGGTGAGATCATAAATCTGATGAGCATTGACTCAGATCGAGTAGGGCTCTTTATCTTTTACTTACATGACCTGTGGGATATTCCTCTTCAAATAATTCTTGGGTTAGCAATCTTGTACAAGAACTTGAGAGGATTACCTACAATTGCCGCTCTCGGAACAGCTTTCCTAATTATGCTTACAAACTATCCATTGGTTACTCGGCAAGAGGATTTACAGGATAAGCTTATGGATTCAAAAGATGAGAGGACAAAAGCAACTTCAGAGATATTGAGGCACATGAAGATCCTGAAACTTCAGGCATGGGAAATGAGGTTCTTGTTTTCCCTTGATAGGATTGCAGCATTTCTTTGTCTAGATGACTTGCAGACTGATGTAGTGGAGAAGCTTCCATGGGGTAGTTCTGATACAGCAATTGAAGTAGTAGATGGAAATTTCTCTTGGGATTTATCTTCCCCTAATACAACATTGAAAAACATAAATCTCGCAGTTTTTCATGGGATGAGGGTTGCTGTCTGTGGTACAGTTGGGTCAGGTAAGTCTAGTTTACTTTCATGTATAATTGGGGAAGTACCAAAGCTATCTGGGACTGTGAAAGTGTGTGGAACAAAGGCTTATGTTGCTCAATCACCATGGATACAGAGTGGCAAGATAGAAGAGAACATATTATTTGGTAAAGAGATGGCGGGCGTATCGTACGATACGCCCTGGGACCCTTATAAAGGGTCCCGGCCCGAGAGAAACCCGCGATTTTTCGCGGGTTTCCTCTCTCCTTTTGGATTCCTCAAGCTCCCTAAGAGTCGGTTTTCGCTTCTTTGGTGTTCAAAGCTCTAAAATCGTGTCCTACGGTGTCCGTCCAAGCCTCCAAACTCGGATTTAGGTATATTTTTAATGTTTTTTCCATTTTTTTTCTTTATATTTATTGTTTTTTGTGTTATTTCGGTTTTGTTTTTTTGAATGACAAAATATGAAGTTATTAAGTGTGTGTATACGATTTTTATTGCATTCATGAAGTGAGAGACACTCGATTTGAGTGTTATTTGAAGATTGGGGGATTTACGAAGTGCTTTTATTTTCAGGATTTTTTTTGAATTAAAGTACTCCATTGAGATGGCAGGAAGGGGTGGTAGAGACTCTCATTCAAAGTCTGATGATCCGGCATGGCAGTGGGGTATACCAGTTGAGGGTTCAAGGTTAAAAATCAGATGTTTATTTTGTGAAAATGTGGTTAGTGGTGGAATTTCAAAGTTGAAACACCACCTAGCAGAAACCAGGAAAGAAGTTGCTACATGCACAGGCAGAGTTAGAAGTGTGCCAGAAGGTATTAAATGGCAATGCTTGCAGATGATTGAGAGCATACAGGAAAGAAGACAACAAAAGGATGATTTCCAGATGTGTGAAGAAGTTGATGATGATACTGCTACTGGAGTTGGATTCACTGATAGTTTACCTTCAGATGCTAGAACAAATATTGGTAGTAGCAGTTCGCGAGCACCTAGCAGAGGAAAGAGGGTTGCAGCTGAAGACTTTGGAGGTGGTAGAAGAGGAAGTTCAGGAAGGAGTAGAGGAAGAGCTTCTTCTTCTAGCATACATTCATTCTTTCCTCCTTCCACTATACTTGGTGCTCAGCTAGGAATTCGTGCTGCTATGGCTTTAGAACAACTGCACGATCAAGCAGACCTTGCAGTGGGCAGATGGTTTTATGATGCATGCATTCCATTTAATGCAGCAAACAGTTTTCATTTTAAAGTAATGACAGATGCAATTGCTAATATTGGTCTAGGATACAAGATGTCCTCTTATTAGAAGTTGAGAGGGAAGATATTAAATCAGACCGTGATTCAAGTGCAGCAATACTGTTCGACTTTGAGACAATCGTGGAAGGAAACAGGATGCACTATCATGACAGATGGATGGACCGATAGGCGAGGAAGGACATTGCTAAACTTTCTTGTATATTGTCCTAAAGGACTCATGTTTTTGAGATCTCTAGATATGTCAGAGGAGAGGCACACTGCAGAGATCCTACGAGAGGAATTTGATAAGGTTATACAGGAGGTTGGGCTAGAAAATATAGTCCAATTGATTACAGATAATGCAGCTAACTACAAAGCAGTTGGAAAGGAGTTAGCTGATATTTATGGGACTTTCTACTGGACACCATGTGCAGCCCATTGTTTAGATCTCATCCTCGAGGACATTGGTGAGATGGATGAAATAAAGGCAGCAACTGAGTGTTGCCAAGATATTACAAAATTCATTTACAACCATGCATTTGTTTTGTGTATGATGAGGAGATACACAGAAGGTGCAGAGCTTCTTCGCACAGCTGCAACTCGGTTCGCAACAAACTTCTTATCTGTACAGAGTATTGTGAGACAAAAAGAAGCTTTAAAGAGAATGTTCTCCTTAGATGAGTGGCAACAATTTGCAGAGTTGCCACAAAACAGAAGGAACAAAAAGTTAAATGAGATTGTAGAAACGGTTTTTAGAAGTTTATTTTGGAATGCATGTATCAGATTATTGAAAATTACTTGTCCTTTAGTGAAAGTTTTGAGATTGGCTGACAGCGAGGAGAAACCATCTATGGGCTACCTTTATGAAGCCATGGAAAGGGCAAAAGAAGCGATTAGAAATAACTTTAATAGAAAAAAAAGAGATTATGTGCCCGTGTGGAAAATAATTGATAGTAGATGGAATAAACAATTGCATCAGCCTATTCATGCAGCAGCCTACTATCTAAACCCATCATTGAGGTACTCAGCAACCTTCAAAAGGGACGGTGAGGTTAATCGAGGAATCATTGAATGCATCGACAGATTAGTGAATCATTGAATGCATCGACAGATTAGTCCCTGATGAGAGCATAGTAGATGCGATACATCGAGAGATGGAGATATATGATAATGCTCTTCACTTGATGGGTTTGCCTGTTGCAATTCGCAACCACTCTACGATGCGTCCAGGTACATTGTTTATTTTCATATTTAAGTTGTATCTTACGTTACTGTGGATTATTATGTCTCTAATGTTTATATTTTTTTTACAGATGTTTGGTGGAACAGGTTTGGAAGTGATTGTCCAAACCTTAGAGATTTTGCAGTTAGAGTCTTAAGCTAAACCTGTAGTGCAACAGGTTGTGAAAGAAATTGGAGTGTTTTTGAACACATCCATACAAAAAAGCGCAACAGGTTGGAACACAAAAGGCTTAATGATTTGGTTTATATTCGTTGTAACATGCGCCTTCGTGAAAGATAATGTTGTATTACTTTCAAATTTTCAATTTGATATTATTTAACTTCAGTTTTCAATTGTTAATATTACTTACTAATTGTTTATCTTTGTTTGTGTCGTAGGCAATTAAAAAAAGTAAATAGAGAAGAAAGTCAGTTCGATCCAATAAGTTTGGTTAATTTTGATATATTAGAAGATTGGGTTATGGAAGACACTGAAGAAAATGCCCTCCTGACAGAAGAAGACGTTGCCTGATTAATTTGGAAGGAGTGCAACAACATTATGGAGATGAAGAATTTGATTTTGAAGAAGGTGTGGGCGTGGCTGATGATGATGAGGATCTGCAACAAGGAGAAGATGAAGATTATTTAGTTGATGATCCTGATTACAATTTGTAAAATGTAACATTTGTAACTGTAGTGTACTGTAGTGTAAAGTGTAAACTATATCTATATTTTATTTTTTGGATTCAAAATATATAAATTTGGATGCAATTGTTCAATGCTGAATGCTCAATCTGTACTAAACTTACATTATATGAAGTTAAAGCAATTATCAGATTTTTCCTGATTTTTTTTTTTATTTTTTACTATTTTTTATTAATTTTTAATTAATTTTTTGCATTATTTTAATATTAAAGTACGATATGATACGATATGCCCGTATCGTGGAGCCCAGCGATATACGATACAATACGCGTCAGACAACACTGATTATATGTACTAATCAAATTTGCTGTTCATTTCTCTCTTTTATTTTAGGATTAAGCGTGCTCTCTAAAAGAGATGAGAGAGAAAGAGTCTGTGTGTGTGTTCCTATTGATTTATACAGATGATATATTTTGGTAAATTTTCTCTTCCACTTTTTAAGATAATTGTGTTTCTCCATATCTTATTCCTTCTCTTAGGATACTAACAACGCCTCTTATGCCATCTTTACGTTTTTCTAAGACATGGCTTTGTCTTCCAGTTCTATTGATAATCCAATCTTTGTTATGTGTTTTATTGATAGTCCACCTTGGTTATGTTCTTATTACTAATGTCGGTTGACTATTAATATGTAATAGGACGCGGGCCCTAAGGGCCCACGCCATCATGGCCAAAGGGCCAGGGCCATGCTGGCCCTGGCCATTGGGGGTCCCCAACGGCTACTAGCTGTTGGGAGCACCCCCCGGCCAACACTAGCCGTTGGATTCCAACGCCAGCACTAGCCCACTATGCCTCTCTTGCTCCTTTCTTCTTCCCCTTCTAATGTCTATAAATAAGACACATTATCATGAATAAGATTCATGCAGTCTTGCACTGCTTCTTGATTTGTTTTGTGTATGCTTTCGCTCTTGTTAATCATTCTTGAAGATAGACATTCGTGAGTGAATGTCATTCGACTCTTGGTGACTTGTTGATATTGATTCGAGCCACATCAACCTTCGATTATCAACAAGCATTTACATGGTATGAGATCCTCGAATTGAAGAAAATGAGTGCATCGAGAGGCGTGCTGAAAGTGTGAAAATTGAAGATTTGCATCAAACTTGAGGTTAGTCCAAAATATTTATTTTTTGCACAAATAGAAGGCAAAAATGAGTCGTTTAGATGTATTCTAGACCTGAAAAGTTATCAAAGTTGGGCTAGAACAATGAAAAAATATTTTTTATCAAAAGATTTTTGAGATTACATTGATGGGACTATAAAGGAACCAATTTTGGACATTGATGGCCTAGATGATGATGAAATCATCAAAACACATGAGAAATTCAAAATCGATTTGAAATTATGAGAAAAAATGAATGCAAAAATCATATGGATCATTTGTCAAAATGTGGATGAAAAACTTAGAAATCGGATTAATACTTTTGAAAATGCGTTTGAAACTTGGGAATATTTGAAAAAGCTTCATTTTTAAGATGATTTTGTCTTTCAAATTGATCTCATGGAAAGAATGATTATGCTCAAACAAGGGAACCTAAGCATTAGGGACTATCACAATGAATTTTCGGAACTTTGGACTCAATTAAGGAGTTTAGACAAATTTGGAAAACTTCACAAATTAGACGAATTTCAAGAATTTTTGGAAAATCAATATTTCTTCTTGTTTATGCGTGGTTTAAGAGACGAATTTGAAAACATTAAATCAAGCCTTATACATAGGAAACCTAGACCTAGAGGGGATACTTTTTTTGCCGATCTTGTTATAGAGGAAACAATATTGGAAAACATGCATGTGGCCAAAGAAGTCGTACTTGCCGCATCAAGACCCGGAGCAAATTTGAAGACTTACAAGCCTTCACATGCCAAGAACAATGAAGGCACATTCAAGAAGCTCACGGGACCATGGCCTAACAAGGATACAATTTGCCATTATTGCAAGGAAAGTGGACACATTAAAACCACTTGTCCTCTATTTCGGAAAATGGGTGGAAACGTGGGAGCCGTGGAAGAAGGAGGTGTCTTGCCCAACAACATAAAAGCGTACATAGAAGAAATTTTTAAAGAAAAAGCAAGCATCTTCGGGAATGCTCTATCTACTTCGCAAGGTATGTCTTGGTTTTTAGATTCCGGTGTATCTTTTCATATGACACATAGTGAAGATTCTTTGGTTAATTCTTGTGAAACTATTGGAAAGCATGTGTTTACTGCCAATGGAACAAAACTCCAAATTAAAAAATTAGGAAATCTTGAAAAACGAGACTTTAAAATTCAAAATGTAAGTTTTATACCTAAACTTAATTTAAATCTACTCTCGGTTGCTCAAATATTTGATAACAATTGTATAGTCACTTTCTCATCCAAACATTGTGTGGTGAAGGATCACCTGTCGAAGAAGGTGATTGGTCAAGGCCATAGAGAAAATAGACTATACAAAATGGACTATCTTGTTATGCCAAAATCGGGATTTTTGTAACATAACCCAAGATACTACGCTATGGCATAAAAGACTTGGACACTTACTCTCAAAAATTGTGTAACATTCCTTTGATGAAAAGCATTAGAGATAAAAATTTTGAATGTAAAGATTGTCTTCTTGAAAAAATGCATCATCTTTTCTTTGGAGAAAGAAACTATGTGCTAAAGAAAGCTTTTGATTTAATATATTCGGATGTTTGGGGCCCCGCGCCCGTTGTTTCTAAAGGAGGATTGCAATACTATGTGATTTTTGTGGATGACTTTACTCGATTTATATGGATATATCTCTTAAAACACAAATCTGAAGTATTTGAAAATTTTGTAGTATTTTGTAACATGATCAAAAACCAATTTGGAGCAACCATTAAAATCTTTAGATCCGATTCGGGAGGAGAGTACATGTCTAATGAATTTCATAAATTTATTGAAACTAATGGTATTATACACCAAAAATCATGTACTAAAACACCTCAACAAAATGGTCTAGCGGAACGAAAACATAGGCATATTATTGAAACTTGTAGAACTATGCTAATTGCTAATAAGGTTTCTAAATTCTTATGGGCCGAAGCTACTCCTTCTAAATTCTTATGGGCCGAAGCTACTCTTACCGCAGTATACCTTATAAATAGAATGCCGTCATCTAACCTTGAGAATACTTCACCTTTCGAAAAATTGTACAACATCCCTCCATATTATGAAAGACTTAGGGTTTTTGGACATAGATGTTTTGTGTATACAGACAATAATGACAAATTGTCACCTAGAGCTATTGAATGTGTCTTCCTTGGTTATGACATTGACAAAAAGGGGTATAGGTGTTTTGATCCTATGGAAGACAAATTGTATGTGTCTAAGGATGTGAAATTTTTTGAGCATGACATTTATTATGAGTCCAAATCCTTGAAAAATTCGAAACCCTTCATTCCTCAAGATGTTTTTGAGCTAGAAGAAGATAATGATTGTGACTCAGTAGATCAAGACATTCAAGATCACATTGATACCAATGATATTTCACACACCACTGGTGATACTCGGTTAATTGTTGAACCCTTCCCCTCACATTATCCAAGACGACCTAGAACAACTCATAAAGCCCACATGGAACCTGATACTACAAGCTTAGAACCCAGGGTTTCTAGACCACCTCAGCGATTTGTGTCATATGAATCTTTTCAACCACAACGAAGAAATTTGATTGCCACCCTTCATCAAGTTAAGGAGCCTAGGTTCTATCATCAAGCTAAAGGTATTCCAGAATGGGAAGATGCTATGAAAGATGAACTCAACGCCCTAGACAAGGCTCAGACACGAATAGTTGCACCCTTGCCTAAAGATAAGAAAGTCATTGGATGTCAATGGGTATATAAAATCAAAACTCACAGCAACGATCACACTAAGAGATACAAGGCTAGACTAGTTGCTAAAGGTTATGCCCAAGAATATAGAATTGACTATGATGAAACCTTTGCCCCAGTAGCTAGAATGACCACAATTAGAATTCTCATCATCATTAGTGCCATTAAGCAATGGAATATATACCAACTTGATGTCAAGAATGCTTTTTTGAACAGTTACTTGAATGAAGAAGTCTTCATGAGTCCTCCTCCTGGCATCACTCTCCCTCCTGGTCATGCTCTTAAATTACGAAAAGCCTTGTACGGTCTGAAACAAGCTCCAAAAGCTTGGTTTGATCGATTTGAAAGATTCATGCATTTGCATAATTTTGTGACTTGCTATACTGATACTGCATTGTTTGTACGAAAAACAAAATCTGGTATTGTTATCTTGCTTTTGTATGTAGATGACATGATCATCACAGGAAGTGATGAAGTGGGAATTGCTGAAGTTAAATTTAATCTGCATCACGAATTTGATATGAAAGACTGCTTGCTAAATTACTTTTTAGGTATTGAGATAACCAAAAATAGTTGCGGATACTTTATGTCTCAAACCAAGTTTGCTACCGATATTGTTGAAAGATCCGGTATTACAAATACTAAGGTTGTTGACACACCCGAAGTCCTAGGCACTGAACTGCGTGCCACTGATGGTGAGAAATTAGAAGATCCCACCCCTTATCCACAGCTCATAGGTGCACTCACCTATCTCACCATTACTAGACCAGACATTTCTCATGCTGTACACACAGTCAGTCAATTTCAACAAGCGCCTACCTCTGTTCGTATGAGTGTTGTCTTGCGAATTATTCGATATATTAGAAACACTACCTACAAGGAGGTCCTCTTAACTTCTTCTTCATCTCTTGATTTATCTATCTATACGAATGCTAATTGGGGTGGAGATGTCAACAATAGACACTCTACGATTGGTTTTTGTGTTTTTTTAGGTGAATCTCTTGTTTCCTTGAAGTGCAAAAAGCAACAGAAGGTGTCCTCTCATCCACAGAAGCCGAGTATCGAGCCATGGCTACAGCTGCGATAGAGATTTCTTGGATCACAACCCTTCTAGCAGACATGGGCATCCATGTCAAACACCCGGCCATCATGTATTGTGACAACAAAAGCGCCATTTACATTGCCTCCAACAATACTTTTCATGAGAGGACAAAGCACATCAAGATGGACTGCCACTTTGTTCGTGAAGAGTGTCTAAATAAGAAGCTCTCCCTTTGCTATTTCACATCTGAGATGCAGCTCGCAGACTTTTTCACCAAATCTCTTTCAGCTTCTCGATTTCAGTTTTTACTGGACAAACTTTCAATGTATATCCCGTAAGTTTGAGGGGGGTGTTAATATGTAATAGGATGCGGGCCCTTAGGGCACCCCCAACGGCCAGCACTAGCCCACTATGCCTCTCTTGCTCCTTTCTTCTTTCCCTTGTAATGTCTATAAATAAGACACATTTATCATGAATAAGATTCATGCAGTCTTGCACTGCTTCTTGATTTGTATTGTGTATGCTTCTGCTCTTGTTAATCATTCTTGAAGATAGACATTCGTGAGTGAATGTCATTTGACTCTTGGCAACTTGTTGACATTGATTCGAGCCACATCAACATTTGATTATCAACAAGCATTTACATTGACATCTTCGTGGCAGAAAAAAGAAAAGATGTATAGTGTTATCCTCATAAATTGGCTTGTTAACAAACGTTTTTCAAATAAGTTGACTTTCTCTATATAATGATTGCTAAGATGGTACAGGCTGCGCGTGTATATGTATATAAATAAAGAGAGAGAGAGTGTTGCATGGTAATGATAAGATGCTCAAAGAGTAGATGAGATTTCTTCCACCTAAGATGACTACAATTTTATTACTCAAATCACATAAGAAATACTTCTTATTTACCAAAAAAATAACTTTACATTACATGAAAACAACTTCTCTTTTTGTACTATGGGGATGCTCCGGTATTAAACTCACGACCTTCAACTTGTGAGTAGATCCCCTAGCCAGGTGAGCTGGTGCTCTTTTGTGCTACATACAAGCGATTTAGTTTTGACAAAATTTTCTCAACAAAATCTCATTAAATTCAAGTTTGAGAGTAGATGGTTTTAGGGAAATTATATAACACACAAATGCATATATATATATATATATATATATATATATATATAGAGAGAGAGAGAGAGAGAGAGAGAGAGAGAGAGAGAGAGAGGGTATATGTTCAATCCGATACATGATTAAATCTCTTCAAATATCTCCATGGTTTGATTGTTGCGATCAACGGTGAAAATTTGAAATTAAAAGATAGTGTAGCATTGAACATTTAATGAGTACGAAATTTACAATGGTAGACTTACTTTTTCATATTTAAATCTTCACTATTGATTGGGGAGATTGAATAGTGGAGATGATCAAGAAAGATCGAGTACAAATGAGGATTGAGCATAGACTAGGCACTATATACATGATTAAATCTTCTCAAATATCTTCCCAGTGTAAAGTTAACATTTCGTATGAGTATGAAAAGTACAATGGTATACTTACTTTTTAAGATTAAAATCTTGGTCATTAATTGTGAAAATTGAATGGTGGAAATGATTGAGGAATTAAGTATGAATGAAGATTGACTATTGAGCACAAACTAGGCACTATATGCATGACTATGTCACACGGGTGCGCGTGTGGGTGCGGGATACGGCAAATTTCAAAAATTTTTGGTGCGGCAACACGGCTAGGGTATATAATATTATATATTATATATAATATTTAAGCTACATAAATTAATCATAATTCAACTAGTATTTGCTAATTTTGGGTGCACGTAGGTATCAATTAGCAAGTTCTCTCATAATGATCTGAAACTTAGAATGATTTTACGAGCTGCAAAATATCCAAGTTATGGATTCAAAAAGTTTTCAGATCTTTTGTAGGATATAGCATATACTAGTATTTGTGGTAGGATCCACTAGTGATGTCATACTCTTCTGTTGTATTAATCTGGCAATGTTCCTGGTCTTCAAATGTTTTTGGTGATAGAGATTATTCTGTGCAAAGGCATACAATATGGAGTCAAGAATCCAATCAGATTGAGAAATAAGAAACCAATTGTCCGTACCCAAAATCATTCAAGCTAATATTGTATACAGCTACAATAGCAAGTACACAACTTTATATTAAAGCAAAACACATAAATGGTAAACAACTACTAATTTCATCATAATACACAAATCAATCTTCATTATTTGGACCCATTTATCCGTGAGTTACAAAAAAAAATTATGTTTTTTTTTTGCCATGCCGTACCGACATGGTGTCGGTGTTGGTGTCGCACCAGTGTCAAGGTCGACACTCCACCCCTTAGAAGTGTCTGTGTGACTTAGTTACATGATTAAATATCCTCAATCATACATGATTAAATCTTCTTAAATATCTCCATGGTTTGATTCTTGTCATTAATGGTGGAGATTTGAAATTAAAAAATAGTATATGATGAGTATATGCTTACTTTTTGAGATTCAAATCTTGACCATTGATTATGGAGATAGAATAGTGGAGATGATTAAGGAAGATTGAGTACGGATGAGGATTGAGTACAGACTAGGCGGTATATATATATATATATCTGTGTGTGTAAAGTGAGATGGTTCTTCCTTCCACAATCTTGAATTGGATTAAATTCTGAAGCTCTCTGATTATCTCAAAGCCTTTTCATTTTAAAGAAAGTTTAGTAGCCTGACGCATAAAGGAATGCACAAAACCAGACAGTTTAAAAAGGTCAGATTGAACTTTGTTCCTACAAAGTTTATATTGGTTCTATGATAGTGGGTTTTACGATGGCACAACTAAGACGTTAAATGTGTCTCTCTTGATATTCTCGCAGGAGTGTTTGCATGGTTTCTTAGGTTCAAAAACAGTGATGTATGTAACGCATCAAATGGAGTTTTTGCCCACTGCTGATCTTATTTTGGTAAGTTTTTAGGTATTCATATAATTGTGAGCTTATTTTGTAGGAGATTTGGTATCCTAAAGCTAGCATATGGGTTCTTCTATTGTAGGTTATGCATGGTGGTATGATAACACATGATGGCCCTTATGACCCCATCCTAAGCTGTGGAAATGAGTTTAGAGAACTAGTTGGTGCCCATGAGCACGCTTTGTCTTCCATTAAAGCTGCTTCTGCTGCATCTAGTTCACATGTATCTGATATTGATGGGCTAGTCCGATGCCATGAGATAGAAACCGCTGGACTTGACGAACATGGAGATATTGAGGATATTAATGAGACTGGTAATGAGGATGAACCAGAGGAGAGAAAAGGACAGCTTGTTCAAGAAGAAGAGAGGGAGAAGGGAAGGGTTGGCTTCCCCGTATATATGGAGTATGTTACAGCGGCATATGGCGGTGCATTAGTTCCATTAATTTTATTGAGTCAAATCTTCTTTTACCTGCTTCAAATAGGAAGCAGCTACTGGATGGCTTCAGTTATACCAGTCTCTGACGATGAGCCATCTTCTGTTAGTGGAGCTGCTCTACTTCGAGTCTATGCTCTGTTATCTTTGGCCAGTACAGTGTTTGACATGATCACAGTTTTGCTCGTCGGTATTGTTGCTTTTAAAACAGCCACTATACTTTTCAATAAATTGCATACTTGTATTTTCCGTTCTCCCATGTCATTCTTTGATGCTACTCCAACTGGTCGTATCCTTAATCGGGTCAGATAAGTTCCGTTATTCCATATCCTTTGCATTTCCAAACAATTGGGTCGAGATTTGTCTGAACATTTATATATTGTTCAGGTGACAAGTGATCAAAGTGATGTTGAGTTGGTCATTCCTCAGATGCTGGCATCATGTGCCTTATATGTCATAGAGATTCTTGGAAGCATTGCTGTAATTTCACAGATTTCATGGAAACTTCTCATTGTTTTCATCCCAGTGGTTTCTGCATGTGTTTGGTTGCAGGTAACAATGTTTTGCATGGTTCCTCGCTGGAATACATCAGTAGTAACTGTTCTTGTAAATTCAGATTCTTTGTAGATAAAATATTAGTCTTTGCATAAATCATTCTTGAAAGTTGATTTTGATATTAATTTTGTGGCTTGTCATTATGGAAGCAATATTACTTACCTACTTCTCGAGAGCTATCCCGACTCGGTGGAGTCCGCAAAGCCCCTATAATACAACATTTTGCCGAATCAATATCTGGATCGTCCACCATTAGAAGTTTCAATGAAGAGTCCAGGTTCATGGGCCAAACCCTGATTTTGATAGATGGCTTCTCCAGACCAAAATTTCATTTTGCTGCTGCAGAGGAGTGGCTTTCCTTGCGCTTGGATATACTCTCTACTATATTTTTTGCATTTTCTTTGGTTTTCTTGTTCTTATTGCCCAAGGGCGTTATTGATCCAGGTAAATGCAATGTTAACTGTGGAAAAAGGATGGCTAAGAACATCTTAAAATCCCAAACAAACATGAATATTTCTCAAAATATTTTCTTTTTCTTTGTTGTTGTTCAGGCATTGCGGGATTATCCGTGACCTATGGCTTGAATTTAAACATGCTACAGCTATACTTCATATGGAACTTGTGCCACATTGAGAACAAAATGATTTCTGTGGAGAGAATACTACAATATACCCGTATTCCTAGTGAACCTCCTCTTGTGATGAAAACGAATAGACCAAGCAAGAAGTGGCCATCTCATGGAGAAATTGATATAAGCAATCTGCAGGTAGTTATTGCTTTGTTGATTAGAAGGTTGTGGATTAATAGTTGAAGTGTATATTAACATTTGGTATTTGGTGTAGGTCCGTTACGCCCCACATCTGCCTCTGGTTTTAAAGGGCCTTACTTGCAAGTTTCCTGGAGGGGCAAAGACGGGCATAGTGGGCAGAACTGGCAGTGGCAAATCCACATTAGTGCAAGCACTCTTCCGCATTGTCGATCAGTCATCTGGTCGTATCATAATTGATGGGATTAACATCTCAACCATTGGATTACATGACCTAAGGTCTAGATTAAGCATCATTCCCCAGGAACCAACAATGTTTCAAGGGACCATAAGGACCAACCTTGATCCTCTTGAAGAATACACCGATGATCAAATTTGGGAGGTTTGATTTGTGCTGCATTTCTTTGATATAGTTTATTGCTGCATACAGAATTCATTTTCCTTGACCCATAATTTTGTCATGTCATGTTTCAGGCTTTAGACAAGTGCCAACTTGGTGAAGTGGTTAGGCAGAAAGAGGGCAAACTTGATGCTGCAGGTCTTGTTTTTCATTTTCCCCTCACATTCTAGTTTCATCAACCAGAATCCAAACAGTTCAGGCCTGAATGAGAGAATTTTGAATGTTCAATATACTTTAGATTTATTAATTTTAAAAACTGCCTACTGGGGCTGATCTTATCCTACCATTTTTGGCAGACTGTCTGAATCTTTTTGGAACACAAAATTGAATTCATAAACCAATTCTGACAATATTGGTACTTAATATTTCTCTTTTCTACTTGCGAGTCATTTACTGCAGTGACTGAGAACGGAGAGAATTGGAGCGTGGGCCAAAAGCAGCTTGTTTGTTTAGGGAGAGTCTTACTCAAGAGGAGCAGAATTCTGGTGCTTGATGAAGCCACTGCTTCTGTTGACACTGTAACGGATGGCCTAATTCATCAGACATTGAGGCAGCATTTCTACAAGTGCACCATTCTCACAATTGCACACCGGATTTCATCTGTGCTAGACAGCAACTTGGTCCTTGTTTTGGAAAATGGTGTGTTAATGTGTTAGCACTTAGCAGTATCACAAAAAGAACTGACTGCAATTTAATATGTTCTAATTCTTCTTCCTTGTTGGTTAGGTGCTGCCACTGATTTTGGTGCTCCTAGCAAATTGTTAGAGAATACATCATCTGTATTCACAAAACTTGTGAATGAATATGCGACGAGATCGACTGCTGTTCCTTAGAACTTGCTGCTTAATGATGCTAAATCAATGATGTCAATACTATAATGGTTGGTCCGGTCATGGGAATTTGGCGGCCTAGTGCAGCCTATGAAGGAGAGAGCAGCTTGCTGGAGATATTTGAATTCAATAAACAACAGAGATCAGGTAGTCCTCGATTTATGATGTCTTCCACAATTTAGATTAGAATATGTACATGACAATTTTGTCGACCTTGAACTGCTTTGATTTCGAAATGCTTGAATTCCTCATCAGCACTATAAATGGTTTGGATTTCGTTGTGGGTTTTACTCCAGCAGTAAGAGATCTTTTTCAGGATGGACAGAATAAGGGGTGTTTCATGTGGTTGATTGATGTGGATGAACGGATGTTTCAAGCCATGTTGATTACAAATTGCTTGAATTCCTCTTCTTGGACTATTGCCACCCTTTCCTTCCATTGCATCGTTCGCTTCCTTCAACATCCTTTTCCTGAAAGGAGGATTGATTATACCTAGGGGGGGTAATTTTGGACCTGACTCGAACCCAACCCAAAAATCACAGTCCATCGTGGTTTAGGCAACCTGGGTCAGGTCTGGGATATCCCAAAGCAATCCGATAGAAAATGGCCGTAGTTGGCCACTGATCTGATTGTACATACACAATACATATTCTACACATCTGTACTATAAGTATATATAAAACCTACATGTACTTATACAACAATATAATATATGTATATTTTGTAGACACACACCTGACCTGACACGAACTGATGAGGATGAAATATGAACAACAATGTACTAATAAGGGCATG
This sequence comes from Brasenia schreberi, assembly GCA_036023115.1. Lineage (NCBI taxonomy): Eukaryota > Viridiplantae > Streptophyta > Magnoliopsida > Nymphaeales > Cabombaceae > Brasenia > Brasenia schreberi. The sequence continues at coordinate 9,967,514 of JAYKKT010000061.1, forward strand.
TCAAATAGATTTCTTTGAATAATAACTACAGGCCAAGGAGGAAACGAGAAGTTGATCAAGCTAGCCCCCTGTGAAATTCTTGCATGTCTCCCTGCGAATCCACGCCATATGCATTGTCCTCTCATTCTTGACTACCATCCTTTCCAGTTCCAAACGTTGAGACGAAGCGCCAGCACCGGAATGCCTTGAAGCTGAATGGGACTCCATGAGTTCAAGTAAGTTGCGGAGGATGAGGACAGCCTACTGAATGCAACCATCCTTTCCAATTCCGATTCTAGTTTCGCACTGTGACTGACAGTTTTCATCCAAGAAAAATGGGACTCCATTGAAGCTTACTCGTTCTCTTGTGTTTCTTCAAGTTGCCTGAACAATTTAAGAACCTCAAATCCGTTTTTCTCATATATTTCCTTCTCAAATTGATGAAGAAAATATTATATTGGATCAAGGTAGACACACAATCAGTATGCTTGTCCCATTGTGGATTAATTAGCATGTCTTCACATTTTAATAGGAATTAAGGCCCACTTCAGAAAAGAAAGGGCCGCCCGTCGAATCAGCAATCTTTGATTAGGCAATATGAACAGGAAGGTCGGTGCCGATATTGATCTACCTTCTCTTTAAATCTAATGGAAATTGCAAGTTGGGTTTAACTTCAAAAAGATACTGACAATGACATAAATTATTAGTGTAAAAACTGTTTGTGCCCAGCCAAGTTTTTATGCGGGTTTCTGATAGAACACCTCTTTGTTAGAGGAGATCTCACACACAGAATCACAGACGTACACACATACACACACATGGAAATTGATGGAGAGCCAATTGAAGACTAATCTCGAACTACTCATTGATGATCCGTATGCCAAAGTCCAATTCAATTAAGTGGAGGATCCAATTAAAGATCCAATCGTGTAGAGATTACTCCAGTTCCGAGAGCGATTTGATGTTCAGCATTGCGTTCTTTAATTTCCCATTTTGTAATGGTGGCTTGCCTTTACTTCATGCATTGACTTAGATTAATTACCTACAGAATATGCCATTTAAGCTTAGGATTTCATTTGGTCTCATTTTGGTTATTTAATAAAATGCATGAAACAAATCCAACTGGAAAAGAAAATTGCGTGAAACAAAAAGAGTAATCAAATGGCTTGTGATTGACGTGGAAAGGGTGTCCGAGAACCCTAATGAAACTATGCAGAAATTTCATCATTAACTTGCCTGCTAAGTAAACCCTCCTCTCTAAAGATTCCTTCTTCGTTTCTCTTTGCAGACTCGGTCTGCATCTACCATCGTTCTCATCTCTGTTTCTCTCGTGAGAGCGATATATCAACCGTGAGCTCTTGATCTTGGTCGTCAAATCCTCGAGAAGTCTTCAAGGAGAGAACCTTGTGGCTGCCTAAAGCATCAAATCCGACTCCCAACTAGCCGATGACCACGACGTAGGCCTGTTGGCACTGAAATCCGATGGGACTCGTGAGTCGAAGAGTGCCGCACCCCCAGAGCTTTTGGAGTTGACGAGAGCTATACAGAAATGGATTTGCATACAAACTGGGTAATCTGCTCTACTTTATCTGGATTTGCAACACTGTCGTCCTCAATGTAGTGAAAAGAAAAAGCATAGTTATCAAAAGCGTGTTTATGCACTCGTATAAACAGACTTAGAGCGCTAAGCGCCCCCTGGTCACTTAATCACCTTAATTAAGCGGGTGCACCGCTTAATCAGCTTATGCTCGAAGCGGCCGGGCGCCTATGCTGCTTGCAAGTTATATAAACTCTCGTACCACCCTCCTCTTTTTTCTCAAGTTCGTAAATCGCCGTTGGGGCTCCCTCTACTTGACGAACATCACTAATCCCGTCGACGGTGAGTCTCACATGCTTCTTCTCTTACTCTTTATGCTGACACACTTGGTTACAATGAATTCCTACCGGTTTCATTTAGTGAATGATCGAATATTGGTTGTGTCTCTTTTGTTCTCAATTCATTAGAGAGTAGTAAATGCACACATTTTTATGCACAAATCCACTGTCTGTTATTTGAATTTAAAAGTAAAAAATATCGTTACACATTTTGTATACTTGATTATACAAAAATGTGTACCAAATATTTTTTAAATTCAAATCTTTAAAATTAATTATATCAATTGAATGATAAAAATGTTTAAATTTATGTATAAATAAGTATGCACACAATCTATTCTCTTTCTCTTCTTTATATATATATATATATATATATATATATATATATATATATATATATATATATATATATATATATATATATATATATATATATATATATATATATAAAGATGAGGCAAGAAGGAAGACTATTTTTGAGGCCAATATTATGTAAGAGTTGAGAGCATTATAACATTGGAACAAAGTCTTTCATTGTTCCTTTTTCTCGGTGGAAGCCTAACAAGAGCATCCACCCTTGAGCAGTCGAACTCGCCACCACACACTTTCCACTTCACTCGACGTTTTGTTGGGAAAAACCGTAGACATACATGCATAATAAAATAATATAAAAGAAATATAAGCATATCTTAACCATAAACAACAACCGCAAATCTAAAATAAGCCATAATCAACTTATACGTAAAATAAAAATAAAAGCAAAATTAGAAACTTATATGTGTGAGTCGCCTTTACGAACTTATCTTAAAGAAATCAGGAGCCCACTATAAGTACGTACGAGTACTTGTGCCTTCCTCCCAAGATAAAACACACACAACTCGAAGAGCACATACCTGACTTCGAGTCAACCTCGAACACACCTCAGTAATCGATGGTTGGGATAGAGAGAGACTAACCACGAACTAACGCAACACCATGGGCAGAGAGACGAAACTAGGAGACGGGAAGAGAGAGAGAATGAAAACTATGTGTTTAGGGAGGACCCCTAATCACCTATTTATAAAGTGTGTAGATCACGAATCGTGGATCTGATCTAAACGACGCACCATTTTAACTACAATCGTCTCGTCTTATCTGAAACTGTCCCACCTTATCCTTATCGATAACCGTGAAAAACTCTTGACCATTGTAAATAATCGTCAACGAATGAAGGTTGATGTTGCACGAATCAATATCACCAAGTCGCCAAGAGTCAAATGACATTCAATCACGAATGCCGATCTTCAAGAACAACAAACAAGAGCGGAAACGCATACAAAACAAGTCAAAAAACAGTGCTAGACTGCATACTTTTATTGATGATAGATCCATGTATTTATAGACTTTACAAGAGGTGTATATTACATAAAATGAGAGAGAGAGCAGCCCTTGAAGAAGGGTTGCTGGTTGCTGTGCTGTGCACACCATAGTAACGGCTACTAACTAGCCGTTGGAGGCAATTGACCTCCAACGGCTAGTTGACTGGCCCAGGTCCTAGTGGCCTAGGCCAATCCTGTTACAAACAGGGGCCGATTGGCCCAAGGCCCTAGTGGCCTGGGCCAGTCCTTTTATAATTAACACCCCCCTCAAACTTACGGGGTATAGACCGAAAGTTTGTCCAAAAAGAATTGAAACCGAGTAGCTGAATCTGAAAGGAATTTGGTGAAGAAATCTGGTAGCTGCAACTCAACTGTGACATAACATAGTGAAATCTTCTTATTAAGGCATTCTTCACGAACAAAGTGACAATCTATCTCGATATGCTTCGTCCTCTCATGAAAAGTATTGTTGGAGGCAATGTACATGGTGCTTTTGTTGTCACAATAAATGATGGCCGGGTGTTGTACATTGACTCCCATGTCTGCTAGAAGGGCTGTGATCCAAGAAATCTCTATCGCAGCTGTAGCCATGGCTCGATATTCGGCTTCTGTGGATGAGAGGGACACCTTATGTTGCTTTTTGTACTTCCAGAAAACTAGAGATTCACCTAAAAACACACAAAAACCAGTCGTAGAGTGTCTATTGTTGACATCTCCACCCCAATCAGCATCCGTATATACAAACAAATCAAAAGATGAAGTAGAAGTTAAGAGGACCCCCTTGTGGGCAGTGTTTCTAATATATCGAATGATGCACAAGACAACACTCATATGAACAGAAGTGGGTGCCTATTGAAATTGGCTTGCTATGTGTACTACATGAGAAATATCTGGTCGAGTAATGGTGAGATAAGTGAGTGTACCTATGAGCTGTCGATAAGGAGTGGGATCCTCCAATTTCTCACCATCAGTGGATCGTAGTTTAGTGCATAGGATTTCTGGTGTGTCAACAACCTTAGTATCTGTAATACCAGACCTTTCAACAATGTCGTTAGCAAACTTGGTTTGAGAAATAAAATATCCACAATTATTTTTTGTTATCTCAATACCTAAAAAGTAATTTAGCAAGCCCAAGTCTTTCATATCAAATTCGTGATGAAGATTGAGTTTAACTTCAGCAATTCCCACTTCATCACTTCCTGTGATGATCATGTCATCTACATACAAAAGCAAGATAACAATACCACATTATGTTTTTCGTACAAACAGTGCAGTATCAGTATAGCAAGTCACAAAATTATGCAAATGCATGAATCTTTCAAATCGATCAAACCAAGCTTTCGGGGCTTGTTTCAAATCATACAAAGCCTTTCGTAATTTAAGAGCATTACCGGGAGGGAGATTAACACTAGGAGGAGGACTCATGTAGACTTCTTCATTCAAGTAACCGTTCAAAAAAGCATTCTTGACATCAAGTTGGTATATATTCCATTGCTTAATGACACTAATGGTTATGAGAATTCTAATTGTGGTCATTCTAGCTAATGGGGCAAAAGTTTCATCATAGGCAATTACATATTCTTGGGCATAACCTTTAGCAACTAGTCTAGCCTTGTATCTCTCAATGTGATCATTGCTGTGAGTTTTGATTTATTATACCCATAGACATCCAATGACTTTCTTATCTTTTGGTATGGGTGCAACTATCCATGTCTGAGCCTTGTCTAAGGTGTTGAGTTCATCTTTCATAGCATCTTCCCATTCTGAAATACCTTTAGCTTGATGATAGAACCTAGGTTCCTTAACTTGACGAAGGGTGACAATCAAATTTCTTCGTTGTGGTTCAAAAGATTCATAGGACACAAATTGGAGGTCTTGAAACCCTGGGTTCTAATCTTATAATATCAGGTTCTATGTGGACATCATTGGTTTCTCTGGGTCATCTTGTATAATGTGAGGGGAAGGGTTCGACAATTGACCGAGTATCAACAGTGGTGTGTGAAGTGTCATTGTCTTTAACATGATCTTCTGAGTCACTATCTTCTTCTGGCTCAAGAACATCTTGAGGAATGAAAGGTTCAGAGTTTTTCAAGGATTTGGACTCATAATAAATATCATTCTCGAAAAATTTTACATCCTTGGACACATACAATTTTCTTCTATGGGATCAAAACACCTATGCCCCTTCTTGTCAATGCCATAACCAAGGAATACACATTCAATAGCTCTAGGTGACAATTTGTTATTCTTGTCTGTATACACAAAACATCTACATCCAAAAACCTTAAGTCATTCATAATATGGAGGGATGTTGTATAATTTTTCGAAGGGTGAAGTATTTTCAAGGTTAGATTAAGCCATTCTATTTATAAGGTATACTGCGGTAAGAGTAGTTTCGGCCCATAAGAATTTAGGAACCTTACTAGTAATTAGCATATTTTTAAAAGTTTCAATAATATGCCTATGTATTCTTTCTGCTAAACCATTTTGTTGCGATGTTTTAGTACATGATTTTTGATGAACAATACCATTAGTTTCAATAAATTTGTGAAATTCATTGGACATGTACTCTCCTCCCGAATTGGATCTAAAGATTTTAGTGGTTGCTCCAAATTATTTTTTGATCATATTATAAAATACTACAAATTTTTCAAATACTTCAGATTTGTGTTGTAAGAGATATATCAATGTAAAACGAGTAAAGTCGTCCACAAAAATCACATAATATTGCAATCCTCCTTTAGAAACAATGGGTGCGGGGCCCCAAATATCTGAATGTATGAAGATCAAAAGCTTTCTTTGGTACATAGTTTCTTTTTTCAAAAAGAATATGATGCATTTTTCCAAGAATACAATCTTTACATCCAAAATTTTTCTCTCTAATGCTTTTCATCAAAGAAATATTACATAATTTTTGAGAGTCTAAGTGTCCAAGTCTTTTATGCCAAAGTGTAGCATCGTAGGTTATGTTACAAAAACCGAAGTTTGGCATAACAAGATAGTCCATTTTGTATAGTCCGCTTTCTCTATGGCCTTGACCAATCACCTTCTTCGATAGGTGATCCTGCACCACACAATGTTTGGATGAGAAAGTGACTATACAATTGTTATCACATATTTGAGCAACCGAAAGTAGATTTAAATTAAGTTTAGGTATAAAACTTACATTTTGAATTTTAAAGTTTTGTTTTTCAAGATTTCCTATTTTTTGATTTGGAGTTTTGTTCCATCGGTCGTAAACACATGCTTTCCAACGGTTTCACAAGAATTAATCAAAGAATCTTCACTACGTGTCATATAAAAGGATGCACCGAAATCTAAAAACCAAGACATACCTAAAAACCAAGACATACCTTGAAAAGTTGATAGAGCATTCCCTTTGATGCTTGTTTTTTCCTTGAAGATTTCTTCTATATATGCTTTGATGTTATTGGGCAAGACACTCCCTTCTTCTACGGCTCCCGCATTTCTACTTCTTTTCCGAAGTAAAGGACACGTGGTTTTGATGTGTCCATTTTCCTTTTAATAGTGGCAAATAATGTCTTTGTTGGTCCCATGGGCTTCTTTGACATGCCTTCATTGTTCTTTGCATGCGGAGGCTTGTATGTCTTCAAATTTGCTCCTGGTTTTGATGCGGCAAGCATTGCTTCCTTAGCCACATTCATGTTTTTTAATCTTGTTTTCTCCATAACAAAATCGGCCAAAAAGGAATCCCCTCTGGGTCTAGGTTTTCTATGTATAAGATTTGATCTAATATTTTCAAATTCATCTCTCAACCCACGCATAAACAAAAAAAAGTATTGGTTGTTTAGAAATTCTTGAAATTCATCTAATTTGTGAAGATTTTCAAATTTGTCAAAATTTCTCAATTGAGTCCATAATTCCGAAAATTGATTATGGTAATCTCTAATGCTTAGGCTCCCTTGTTTAAGCATTACCATTCTTTCCATTAAATCAATTTGAAAAACAAAGTCATCTTGAGAATGAAGTTTTTTCAAATATTCCTAAGTTTCAAAAGTGTTTTCAAATGCACTAATCCTATTCCTAAGCTTTTCATCCACATTTTGGCAAATAATCCATGTGATTTTTGCGTTCATTTTTTCCCACAATTTTAAATATAACTTTATTTTTCATAGGCTTTGACGATTTCATCATCGTCTAAATCATTAATGTTCAAAATTGGTTCCTTTATGGTTCCATCGATGTAATCCCAAAAATCCTTTGATAAAAAATATTTTTTCATGGTCCTACCCCAACTTTGGTAGCATTTCGGGTCTAGGATACATCTAAACGACTCGTTTTTACCTTTCATTTTGCAAGAAATCACAATTTATGAACTAACCTCAAGTTTGGTAAAATTCTTCAAATTTCGCACCGATTGCATGCTTCCCAATGCATCCGATTTCTTCAATCCGAGGCTCTGATACCATGTAAATAATCGTCAACGAATGAAGGTTGATGTTGCACAAATCAATATCACCAAGTCGCCAAGAGTCAAATGGCATTCAATCACGAATGCCGATCTTCAAGAACAACAAACAAGAGCGAAAACGCATACAAAACAAGTCAAAAAGCAGTGCTAGACTGCATACTTTTATTGATGATAGATCATGTATTTATAGACTTTATAAGAGATGTATATTACATAAAATGAGAGAGAGAGCAGTCCTTGAAGAAGGGTTGCTGGCTGCTGTGATGTGCACAGCATAGTAACGGCTATTAACTAGCCGTTGGAGGCCAGTTGCCTCAACGACTAGTTGACTGGCCCAGGCCCCTGGGCCTATCCTATTACAAACAGGGGTCGACTGGCCCAAGGCCCTAGTGGCCTGGGCCAGTCCTTTTACAATTTAGATCAAAAATTTTTCGTACAAAAAGATAAATCAAGACCCAAGCCACAAGTCCAAGCCCAAGCCCGGCCTGGCAATCATGCACGTGCGTGTGTGGTATAATATGTCCTCCTCAAGCTCTTTAAACTAAGGTTCACGATCAATCAAATATATAAAAGAACTCACGGGTTTGTTACATTCTTCAATATATGACTAAACTTTGTCACCTCTTAATCATCTTTTGCAAAAGTCCGTTATATGTTACTTTTTACACTTTAGGATATTCATATATATATATATATATATTAATTAAATATTTAGGAATATCAACATGAATTAAATAGCATTAAATACACGTTCAATCCAACAATCCCCACAAAGTCCCTAAGAGTAAAAGTGCCCTCTTAACACAACCATGTATCTTCCGATTTGAACTGTTACCTAAGTTATCCAATATTACTCTTACAAGAACTAGGTGAACATATGTGTTAACTTGAACCTTAGGTGTAGAGGTGTCTATTGGTAAAAACATAATAAAAAGCTATGACGTGATTTATAAGGGTGATGCAATAATAGCCATGCATCCATATCCTGAATCATGATTGACTTAAGGAAACAACTCAATTTCTCTATTACGGCCACACAATGTCATTCACTTAGTTGGGCATATCCAAGGATGTATTATGGCCACACAATGTCATTCATATTCAGAGAATTATCTTTTGCTAAACTTACAATCATAACACTTTAGATTTACAAGGCACATACACACAAATACTAAAAGTATCACATAATACAAAGTGACATTCTATTCACCCAACAGTTTGTTACTACCACATTGAACCTACTTATGGGATCTCTAATCAGTTAGGTTGGGTTGCCACTGCATGTGAATAAATCATAGGTTTTAGTCTCATTCCCAACTTCGATTTCTCAATTAAAGCTACTAATGGACTCTTAGTCAAATGATCAATTGTGTTATCTTTAGATCTAACAAAATCTATAACACGACCCCATCAGACGCAAGTATCCTTAGGGACTTTAGTCTGACTTTGATGTGTCATCATAACTTTTGGTTGTACTTGAAACTACTCATCTTAGCAATTGTAGTAATGTTATCACAGTATACTAAAATTGCAGGAAGTAATTTTTTTTATCGTAAGTAAACTGCACATAAAGCCGACCCCGTCTAGTATGGGAAAAGGCTTAGTTGTTGTTGTTGTTGCTTAGTTGTTGTAAGTAAACTGGACATAAGTCCCTTACGTTATTTAGGTTTCAATCCAGTCTCATCCAAAACACATAGTTCTGCCTCAAAAGTAAAACGAGTCAAAATAATTTATTTCTTTGATTTCTACGTGACAACATCATTACTCACTTGAAACACATATGATCAGATTACTCCCAAAATTCTTTGCTATCTAACTAACATCACTAAATCCTTCAAGAACCGAAAGATGTTTAACGTAATGCAGTTTAAGAAAAATCGTTTCCTTCATATAGCGACACTCTATGTAGAGCTCCCAATAGGTTATATCTGAACAACTGGTGTATCTACTCAACTTACATACAATAAATGCAATATCTAGTTGTGTACAAATGGTTATATACATCAAACTACCAATAATCTGAGAATATCATAGTTGAAACACAGGAATATCACTTTCATTATTATAAAAAGCTTTAGATGAATCATATGGAGTCTTAACAGGTTCACAGATTATATATCCAAATATCTCTAAAACTTTCTCATGAGACTAAGAGATTATTATATGATTAGTAGACCTTATGATTTAAATCCTAAAATCACATCAACCATACCCATCTCCTTCATCTTAAACTTTTTACATAAGAACGACTTAATTTCATTTACTATTCTCATATCAAAACCAAACAACAATATATCATTTATGTATATGCAAGGAATGATGAAAGCATTATTGATCGACTTCCAGTTGAAGACGAAGACAAAGATGATATCACATAATTAAACTTTTCATGTCGTTGTTTAAGGACTTATTTCAAACCATATAATGATTTAACATAACAAGCTTACACAACTTAGACTTATTCCCACGAGCCATAAATCCCTCTCATTAATTCATATAAATTTCCTTATAGAGGTCACCATGTAGGAAAGCAATATTCACATCCATCTGATGGATTGTGAGATCATATACGGAGGCTAGTGCTATAAGCACTCAAATGGTGGTCATTCGAGAAATTGGGTAATATGTATCAAAGTAATTTATTCATTCCTTTTGTATGTGTCCCTTGACAACTAATTTAGCCTTTTACTTATTGATTGTTTCGTGTGTATTTTGTTTCTTTTTAAAGATCCACTTGTAACCTATATTAGAACAACGAGGAGTCAAATCCATCAATTCCTAGGTACCATTGGAAAGAATTGACCGAATTTCATCATTAACGGCTTCCTTTAAAAACTTAATCGATATCGTAGGTTGTTCGTTTTTCCTTTGTTCAGTTATTTTCTTAGAATCATCTCATCTGTAAACAACACAATTAGGATCACCTCTCACATTTTCATCCTTTAAACATGATCACAAAGGAAAAATAGTAGGATGAGAATCCCTAGAAGATATACTTTAGGGAACTCCAGTCTTTGTGAGAAATACATTCTCAAATAATGAAGCATCACGGAGTTCAATAATATATATGCATAGCTTGTCTCCATGTAACCCAAAAATATAACATCAATTGTTTTAGATTTCAATTTCTTTCTTTTCTCTTCATGGATGAGTACTTTTGCAAAACACCTCCATACTTTGAGATATTTTAGACTAGTCTTTCAATATTTTCAAAGTTGAAAGAGACTACTTTCCTTATGCTTATGGGGAACTCTATTTAGAATATGTCAAGTCGTCTTCAAAGCGTCCCACACAAGTAGGTAGGTAACCCAAAACTTTGAAGTAAAATATTAAACATATCACAAATGGTTCTATTCTTCCGTTCAACTATCCCATTAGATTAAGGAGAATACGAAACATTAACCTCATGAATAATACCATTGTTTTGATAGTATATTTGAAAAACATTTGAGGTATACTTTCCTCCTCTATCAAACCATAATCATTTAATTACCTTACCTGCTTGAATTTGTGCTTTATTTCTAAATATTTGAAACTTTTCTAAACTTTCATCTTTACTTTTAAGTAAGTAAATATAAAAGTATATAATGCAATCATCATTACACATGATAAAATATCTTTTGTTATTTCTTATAGTCATTCCAACTCCGCCCATGTAAGGGATCACCCTTGCATTGTCGGTCCCAAGCCCGGATAAAGGGGGAGGGTTGTGTTAGGCTTCCGACAGCCAGCGTAAAACTTCATCGGATTTCTACAACATGGATTACAAAAATTATGAGCATTGCTTTGGGGCGTCCTCGCCTAGCGACGTGCTGCAGAGCCTGAATGCAGTAAGAAGTAAGCAAGGGCCACTACATTTTCGCCCGAATGTAGTGAATCAATTGCAGATAGGGTTCCCACATCATGGACGGGTGTGGGTAAAGAAGTTAGTCCCGCTACATTGCTGCCCGAATGTAATGAAAAAATTTCAGAGAGGGTCTCCGCATTTTGATTATGGACGGATGCGGGGGGTAAGGAAGCTAGTCCTAGATAATAAGATTCGTATTGATTCTTGGAATATCGGAACATAATCGGGTAAGCTAATGGAGGTGGTAGATACTATGATTCAGAGAAAGATTCATATTCTATGTTTACAAGAGACAAAATGGGTTGGAGAAAAAGCAAAGGAGATAGAGGATACAGGTTTTAAATTATGGTACTCAGGTAAAGAAAAGGCCCGAAACGGAGTTGGTATTATCATAAATAAAGATTTAAAGGAGAGTGTAGTAGACATACAACGATATGGTGACCGAATCATGACATTGAAATTAGTGTTAGGAGTAGAGGTTTTGAATATAGTTTGTGCTTACGCACCCCAAGTAGGACTAGAAGATAGTATAAAGACAGTTTTTTGGGAAGAGTTAGATAAGGTATTTCAAAAGATTCCACAAAGAGAGATGATTTGTTTAGGAGGAGATTTAAATGGACATGTCGGTAAAGAGGCATTAGGATATCAAGGGATTCATGGAAACTTTGGTTATGGGGATATAAACGAGGAAGGTAGGGAGATTTAAATTTTGCTATGTCATTTGATCTCTTTATAGTCAATACAATCTTCAAAAAACGAGATGAACATTTAATTACTTATAAGAGTGGCTTATCACAAACACAAATTGATTACTTTATTTGTAGAAAAAAAGATAGAGCGTGTTGTAAAGATTGTAAGGTAATTCCAGGAGAAAGCTTAACCACCCAACATCGACTTTTAGTTATGGATTTACAAATAAAAAAATGGACAAAGAAGAAAAGAGTGCATCGAGCTATTCGGACTAAATGGTGGAACCTCAAAAGCGAGAAAGAAGATATATTTAAACAGAAAGTCCTTCAAGGAGATGTTTGGAATTATGTTGGCACACCCTCTGATATATGGAACAATATGGCTATACATATTAGGAGAGTGGCGAAAGATGTGTTAGGGGTATCTAAGGGAGGTGTACCGGCACAAAAAGAAGCTTGGTGGTGGAGTGAAGTAGTACAAAATAAAATCAAGACAAAGAGGGCATGTTACAAATTACATTATGCTAAGAAAACTAGTGAAACTTTAGAAGCTTATAAGAAAGCAAAGAAGGAAGCAAAAAAGGCCGTTAGTGAAGCAAAAGCTAAGATTTGGGAGGACTTATATAAAAAACTCAACTCAAAAGAGGGTGAAAGAGATATTTTTAGGATAGCTAGGGCTAGAGATAAGAAAACTAAAGATCTTAATTATGTTAGATGCATAAAAGACAAGGATGAAAAAATTCTAGTGGCAAATGATGATATAAGAAATAGATAGAAAAACTATTTTTATAATCTTTTTAATGAAAATAAAGATGTTAGCATTAGTTTAGGAGATTTAGCCAAGTCAGGAAAGTATATAAACCACAATTTCTACCGACGTATTCAAAAGAATGAAGTCAAAGAGGCTCTTAAACATATGAAGAGTGATAAATCGGTAGGACCAGATAATATTCCTATAGAAGTTTGGAAAATACTAGGAGAAATAGGAATCACTTGGCTCACAAGACTATTTAATGAAATATGGAAAAACCAAAAGATGCCCGAGGATTGGAGAGCAAGTACACTTATACCCGTATATAAGAACAAGGGATACATTCAAAATTGTGCGAATTATTGAGGTATCAAGTTAATGAGTCATACTATGAAATTATGGGAAAAAATTATCGAACGTAGGTTAAGACAAGTATCAAGTACAACAGAGAACCAATTTGGATTTATGCCAGGTAGATCTACTATTGAAGCGATTCACCTTTTGAGACGTCTTATGGAACATTTTAGAGCAAAAAAGAAAGACCTTCACATGATATTTATTGATCTAGAAAAAGCTTATGATAGGGTACCGAGGAAGGTTCTTTGGAGAACTTTGGAAAAAAGAGGTATCCCATTGACATATATTAACCTTATAAGAGACATGTATGATGGTGCAAAAACATGTGTGAGGACTCATGAAGGAACGACAGACTTCTTTGAAGTTAATATTGGGTTACATCAAGGATCAACTTTAAGTCCATACTTATTTATAATGGTGATGGATGAGTTAACAAAACATATTCAAGATGAAGTACCTTGGTGTATGTTATTTGCAGATGACATTGTATTAGTGGAGGAGTCTAAGGAAAAAGTTAATAGAAAATTGGAACTATGGAGAGAAACATTAGAAAACAAAGGCCTCCGACTTAGTAGAACAAAGACAGAATATATGGAATGTAAGTTTGATCATTTGGCTACTTCAGAGGACATAGAAATTAAAATTGGCACACATTGCATTCCCCAAAAGGAAAGTTTTAAATACCTAAGGTCAATTTTTCAAAGTGATACAAGAATTGATGGAGATGTTACACATAGAATTAATGCTGGTTGGTTAAAATGGAGAGGAGCATCAGGTATTCTTTGTGATAAGAAGATACCATTAAAATTAAAAGGTAAATATTATAGAGCAACAGTTAGGCCTGCCATGTTTTATGGTTATGAGTGTTGGGCAGTTAATCATCAACATGTACAAAAGATGTCTGTGACAGAAATGAAGATGTTGAGATGGATGAGTGGTCATACAAGAAAAGACTGTATACATAATGAGGTTATTAGAAACAAATTAGGAGTGGCACCAATAGAGGATAAAATGAGAGAACATCGTTTAAGATGGTTTGGACATATAGAAAGACGATCAAAAGAAGAAACTGTAAGAAGGTTAGAAAAACTAAATTTGGAAAGTATTAAAAGAGGTAGAGGACGACCACAAAAGTGTTGGAAAGAAATAATAAAGAATGATCTAGCTTATTGGGAGTTAACTGCTAACATGGCACACGATAGAGATCTGTGGAAACAAAGAATCCATGTAGCCGACCCCGTCTAGTATGAGAAAAGGCTTAGTTGTTGTTGTTGTTGTTGTATTTCTTATAGTCATTCCATTAAATTCACAAGTATCAGTGTGTACCAAATCTAAAATCTCATATTTTCTTTCAATTGTATGAAAAGGTTTCCTAGATTGTTTCACTTACACACATATGTCATATTTGTGTTTTCTATCTATGATATTTTTAGAGATGAGATTTAAATTCATCATTCTTTTCATAGAATCAAGGTTTACATTACCCAACCTAGCATGCCATACATCAGATGATTCCATATTATACACTAAAGAAGAAGATAAAGTAGAAGTAGAAGTTTTATTATAATTAAAATTCATAAAAAAATCAATAGTTGGTTCTACATGAATTCTAAATAGATTCTCTATATCACACAACAAATAGCCCTTCTCAAAGAAACATCTAGTACTAAGTCATGTAATAACGACTTTACTACATTTCTAATCTAACCTTAATCTCTCCCTAGCTAAAGTAGGACCATTATGGATATTCCGATGAATCATTGGAATGTGCCTAACTCTCTCAAGAGTTAGAACCTTTCCCAAAAGAAATTTTAAGTTCACGTGCCCTTCGCTCTTGACTGATCTCCTAAGGTCATTATTCGCTCACAAACAGTTTGATAAGACTCAAACAAAGATTAGTCAGCACATACATGTACATTAACTCTAGTGTGTATTATCCAATACTTTGACTCAAATAAAAAAGAGATTAGGTTTAAGGGATATTATACTCGTCACTAGCAGGTAGAGTAATTATCACTATATTGACCATAACTCCTTCAATGGTTATAGGTTTCTTGGCTTTCTTTAAGAGACAATCCTTCGACCAATGTTCAATATGATCACAAAGCCAAAATGATTTATTTGTGAGTTTCTTTTGGATCTTGGCTGTTGGTTTATACTTTACCTGTTTTTTCTTAGGATCACTAGGTTGTTTCCTTCTAACCGTTAGGTTAATCCTAAAGTTGTTGTCTACAAATATAATGGGTTACTGACTTGTATGATCTTTCTCTATTACAATGTTTATTATTATATCAATGGTCATCTTATCCTTCTATATCTAGGGTAAAACCCTCCAAAGACTTAGAAAATTTTTGATCGCTTTATTTTGGCTTCCTTTTAACCATAACATAAAAACTGAAACTCGTAGGCTTCTTCGATCACATATTTTCCCTTTACCATTTGATATTTAAGGAACTTGTTCAAGGTCTTCAGTATTGTATTTTCGATCTAAGGTAACTCAATGATCTTTTACTGTCGTGAAAGAGGAAGAATTATATACATCAAATAAAACATTTGATAGTGCCAATAAAATACAACAGTCGCACAGGGTGTCCTCCTTCTACTCGGTGATTCTATTCGAGCTTCTAAGGTTGGTATCATTGGGAATGGGATAATCTGACTCAATATACAGATGTAATCCTAACATAATTAACTAAATTTTCATATGTTGCTATCAGCATTTAAAATGTGAACTGACAAGGTAAAGTCGACCTTATGTCGGAGGGTATCAGACGTAAACATGTTCAATATAGTAAAAAATAATTTCTCTAAAATTGTTGAGAAAAAACGTAGATATACATGCATAATAAAGTAATATACAATAAATATAAACATGTCTAAATCATAAACAATAGTTGCATATCTAAAATTAGTTATAATTAAGCTATACGAAAAACAAAAGTATAAGCAAAATCATAAACTTATCTATATGAGTTGCCCTTATAAACTTGCTTTAGAGAAATTAGTATCATGTTATTAGTACATACGAGTACATGCACCTTCATCCAAAGATAAAATACACACAACTCGAAGAGCATATATCTTACTTCGAGTTTACCTCGAACACGTCTCGGTCACCTATGGTTGGGATAGAGAGAGACTAACTACGAGCACAAGAATTGAAGCAGCACCACAAAGAGATGAAATAAGGAAATGGAGAGAGATTGGAAATTGTGTGTTTAGTGAGGGCTCCTAATCACTTATTTATAGGGTGCACGTATGGATCACAGATTATAGATCCGATCTAAACGATGTACCATTTACGAACAATCGTCTCATTTTATCCGGAACCGTCTTACTTTCTTCTTATTTGTGATCATCAAAAACTCTTTATTATTAGATCAAAGTTTTTCGTGCAAATAGATAGATGAATATCCAAACCAAAAAGAAAAGTTTTTGCGTGACACGCGTGTATTATAACATGTCCTCTCCATTGAACTAAATGTTTATGAGCTACTAAATATATAAAATGACTCGGGTTTGTCACGATTAAAATTTGTCTCCTCTTTGTCCCTATATGTTACTTTTTATACTTTAATACTTTCACGTATATTAATTAAATGTTTAAGGATACATTCAATCCAACACCTTGAGTCCAGCAGTTCAATTTTCATGCTAATGATGGGCATTAAATCATCAAGAATCAGATCTTCCCCCCCTCTCTTGCGTGCTCGCATCTCTGTGTGTGTTTTGTAAGTTTGGAAATTTTGATTTCTTACGCTAGATTGTACTTCCTGGTTTTCTTGATTCCACTATGCAGTTTTTGCTGAGGATGAGTGTTGAAGAAATGATATTTTGGATATGTGCAACCGGGAAGCTACTGAAGATATTGAAATGTGCAGAAGAAAGAAACAATTGAAGATTCAAGTATTTAAAGTTCAAAGAGTAATTTCTCTTAGCATTGATTTTTTAGGCTAGGGATGATGCACACCATGAACTCATCGACACCAATCAGATTTAGCACTTCCCTGCACAATTTATTGAGTTTTAAGAACACCAATGGTCCCAATGGCAAGTTTCTTCCATTCTCGTCCGTCTTTAGGCACTCCATTTCTGCAGGCTGTCATCTGTTTTTCCTACTGCTCTTCATGCCTACTTGGATTTCTCGGAGGTGGTTAAAGCTCGATTCCTCTAAGCCTTCTGGTTTATCTTTCGTTTTGAGCTTAGGTTGTAGCGTAGGATTGTGTTTCCTCTTTGGTGGATTGTCTGTTTTCCATTGTTGGAAGTACTGGGATGGGAGTTCAGACGAGACCATTATGGCCCAAATCGATTTTTTGCTGCAAACTGTTGCCTGGTGTGCAATTTGCGAGTTTCTGAGATTTGGGTTGTCAGGCAAACGGTTCCCACTTCTGCTGAGAATATGGTGGCTGACATTCTCTATTTTATCTGTATATGGCTTCACTATTGATATAATCTGTCATGAGGAGTATATATTTTCCTGGGCGGATTTGTTATCCAGTATTGTCGGCCTATTTCTTTGTTTTACTTCTCTTTGTGGAGACACAGGCTTGGATGTTAAAGGTGAAAAAAATGTTCTTAGGGAACCTTTGCTGAATGGCCATGGTGCTGCTGCGAATGTGACACCATATGAAAGGGCAGGCTTTTTTACCCTGCTTACATTTTCTTGGTTGAATCCTTTGTTTCCTGTTGGGAACAGAAAAGCATTGGACCTAGAAGACATCCCTGAGCTAGCTGATAGGGATAGTGCAAAATTTGTTTACCGAAGTTTTACAAGTAAGCTAGAGATGGGGGAATCTCATGATCCTATAGGAAAACTGAAATTGGTTAAGGCATTGGCATCTTGTGTTTGGAAGGAAGTAATATGGATGGGGTTCTCATATCTGTTGTATACGCTTTCTTCGTTTGTTGGTCCTTATCTTATTAATCCATTCATTCAATATGTAAATGGCCATCAGAGGTATCAATATGAAGGCTATGTTCTGATTGCGGCATTTCTTGTGGCAAAAATGGTACAAAGTGTCTCCCAGAAGCATTTTCATTTCATGACACGACAGATCAGTACTAGAAACAGGGCAGCATTGAATTCCACAATCTATAAGAAGGTTCTATTTCTCTCTATTCGCTCTAGAAAGCAGCACACTAGTGGTGAGATCATCAATTTGATGAGCGTTGACTCAGATCGTGTAGGGGTTTTTATTTGGTTCTTACATGAGCTGTGGGTGGTGCCTCTTCAAATAACTCTAGGCTTATTACTATTGTACATCAACTTGGGAGGATTACCTACAATTGCTGCTCTTGGAACAGCTTTCTTGATTATGTTGGCAAACTTCCCATTGGTGCATCGGCAAGAGGATTTACAGCAGAAGCTTATGGAGTCAAAAGATGATAGAACGAAGGCAACTTCAGAGATCTTGAGGCACATGAGGATACTGAAATTTCAAGCATGGGAAATGAGGTTCTTGTCGAAGATTATGGATTTACGGAAAACCGAAACGGTTTGGTTAAAGAACTACATTTTTACATCAATACTGATGAAGTTTCTCATTTGGGGTTCCCTAATTTTTATAACTATGGCTGCATTTGGACCTTCTATGTTTGTAGGAATCCCACTTACAGCTGGGAAGGTTCTATCAGCACTTGCAACCTTTGAGTTACTTCAGCAGCCCATTTACAGTTTGCCTGACTTGTTTTCCATGATTGCTCAAACTAAAGTTTCCCTTGACAGGATAGCATCATTTCTTCGACTTGAAAATATGCAGACGGATGCTGTTGAAAAGTTACCAATAGATCCTTCTGTGGCAGCAATTGAAATATGTGACGGAGTGTTTTCTTGGGATCCATCTTTGAGCACTCCCACTTTGCAAAATGTTAATTTGACAGTACACCATGGTATGACTGTTGCTATATGTGGAATTGTTGGTTCTGGTAAAACAAGTCTGCTTTCTTGCGTCTTAGGGGAGGTTCCTAAAATATCTGGAACTGTTCGCTTGAGCGGAAGAATAGCTTACGTATCCCAGACACCATGGATACAGAGCGGGAAGATCGAAGAGAACATACTTTTTGGTAAAGAGATGGACAGGGAGAGGTATGAACATGTCCTTACCTGAGTGGTGGCCAGAAGCAGCGGGTTCAGCTTGCACGAGCACTCTACCAAGATGCTGATATTTATCTCCTTGATGATCCCTTCAGTGCAGTTGATGCCCACACTGGATCAGAATTGTTTAGGGTTAGTTTTCCTTAGCATAGAGTTGATTTTACAGTTTGAATGAATTGGATTTGGCTTTAATCTATGACATGGAATTGCAGGAGTATATATTGACAGCACTAGCAGATAAAACAGTCATTTTTGTGACCCATCAAGTTGAATTTCTTCCTGCTGCTGATATGATACTGGTATGGCTGTTTGGGTTTGTCTTGCACATTCATGCATTTATGCAATAAGCTTGTTATATGGAATTTTTTATTGCTTTTCACTTAAATAAAGTTTTAAGTTCTAAAAGAATTTAAGAGTATGATCATGCAGGATATGAAGTGAAGATGATGTTCTCTAAATTTATTTTTCTTTTGAAGGTTCTTAAAGAAGGCCACATCATACAGGCTGGAAAGTATGATGATCTCTTGCAAGCAGGAACAGATTTTAAAACTCTAGTTTCAGCTCACCATGAAGCAATAGAGGCTATGGATATTCTTACTCACTCCTCTGAAGATTCGGATGAAAATTTATCCTTGGATGCATGTGTTATGTCCAGTAAGAAATCCATTTCTTCTGCAAATGATATTGACAGTTTGGCAAAGGAAGTGCAAGAGGGATCATCAGCTTCAGATCAAAAAGCAATTAAGGAGAAGAAAGCAAAACGCTCGAGAAAAAAACAGCTTGTTCAGGAAGAGGAGAGGGTTAGAGGTAGAGTCAGCATGAAGGTGTACTTGTCATACATGGCAGCAGCATATAAAGGCTTATTGATTCCACTCATAATCATTGCACAAACATTTTTCAGTTCCTTCAATTGGTGGATGTGCTTCAGAGTGCTAGTTGGTGGATGGCTTGGGCTAACCCTCAAACAAAAGGAGACCAGCCCAAAGTAACTCCCACAGTTCTTCTTCTTGTTTACATGGCCCTTGCTTTTGGCAGCTCATGGTTTATATTTGTAAGGGCTGTTCTGGTGGCTACATTTGGCCTTGCAGCTGCACAGAAGTTATTTTTGAAGATGCTAAGAAGTGTTTTCCATGCACCAATGTCTTTCTTTGACTCCACACCAGCTGGAAGGATCTTGAATCGGGTAAGTTTTCTTTTTTTTTTCCCTTTATTGTTTTCTATCCGCTGGTGTATATCATATAATGCTTCATCTGTATTCCACCAGGTATCAGTTGATCAAAGTGTTGTGGATCTTGACATTCCTTTTAGGCTTGGTGGGTTTGCTTCAACAACAATACAGCTTATCGGTATTGTTGGTGTAATGACGAAAGTTACATGGCAAGTTTTGCTCTAGTTGTCCCTTGTTTGTGGATGCAGGTAATTAGAGACCTTTCACCATAAATTTTTTCTTTCAAACTGGCCATTGCTTGTTTGTGGATGCAGGTAATTAGAGACCTTTCACCATAAATTTTTCTTTCAAACTGCTTTTCAAAATGACTTGTACAAAAGAAAAACTGTTGTGTTCTGAAAAAAGAGAGAATTTTATTAAAGATGGAAAGAGGGGATACATTGACAAAGTATAAGTAATCTTCCAATCACATTGCATCTTTTTTTTTTTTAAATGTTCGGTTATTACCCTGTGTTTTGATTTCATGAATTGCTTTAGCCATCAACCAATTCCATTGCAGAAATATTACATGGCTTCTTCAAGGGAACTGGTCCGTATTGTAAGCATCCAGAAGTCTCCAATTATACATCTTTTGGTGAATCAATTGCTGGAGCGTCCACCATCAGAGGTTTTGGACAAGAAAAAAGGTTCATGAAGCGGAACCTCTATCTTCTTGATTGTTTTGCACGACCATTCTTCTGCAGTCTTGCAGCTATTGAGTGGCTCTGCCTGCGGATGGAGTTACTTTCAACCTTTGTATTTGCTTTCTGCATGATATTACTTGTGAGCTTTCCCCATGGGACTGATGGAAGTATTGACCCTTGTGAGCTCCCCATGGGACTGATGGAAGTATTGACCCCAGTAAGTACTTAGTTTCTATAATGTGTTTCGTGTCCATATTTTCACAAGCGATATGTCTAATCCTGGAGGATTAAGTCATGTAGTTTTAATTTAACAAGTGATGGTTTGACATGATGTAGAATGCAATAATGAAACAATATTATGTTGCTTATTGCTATTACTTTTTCTGTTAGGCATGGCTGGACTTGCTGTGACGTATGGCCTCAATTTAAATGCACGCCTATCACGGTGGATACTTAGCTTTTGTAAACTTGAAAATAAAATTATATCTATTGAAAGAATTTATCAGTACAGCCAAATTCCTAGTGAAGCACCAGCAATTATTGAAGATTCTTGCCCTCCATCTTCATGGCCCGAAAATGGGACAATCAAAATAATTGATTTGAAGGTACCAAGCTCAGTTTCACATTTATGTATATTGTCTTTGTTTTCTACTAAGAAATCAAGGCTTATTCTATTTTTAACAACTTTTTAGTTGTATATTGATTCCTTTTTTTTGTTTTTGTGAGCTGGAATTATTTGTTATGTTATTGCTTGGTGTATAACATTTATTTAGTATCTAAACTAAGCTCTTAGCCATGACATACATTAAAAATCCTTATTATGATTTTTCTACTGCAACTGGCTCTTCTCATGATAAGACACCTGCACTTCTCTTACCCCAATGTGTCTCTCTTGAAGGTCCGTTACAAGGAGAATCTTCCTTTGGTGCTTCATGGAGTATCCTGCACATTTCCTGGTGGGAAAAGAAGATTGGAATAGTTGGACGTACTGGCAGTGGCAAATCTACTTTGATCCAAGCATTATTTCGGTTGATTGAACCTGCAAGTGGGAGTATCCTTATAGACAACGTTAATATTTCGGAGATTGGCCTTCATGACCTTCGAAGCCATCTCAGTATCATACCACAAGATCCAACCTTATTTGAAGGGACCATTCGAGGCAATCTTGATCCTCTTGTTAGTGCATTGCTCCACACAGTGAATTTTCCTTACCCGTGATTTTCTCATGTCATGCTTCAGGCTTTAGACAAGTGCCAACTTGGTGAAGTGGTTAGGCAGAAAGAGGGCAAACTTGATTCTGCAGGTTTTGTTTTTCATTTATTCTTACATTCTAGTTATAGGAAATTGTGTCAGGATCAAATGGAATTTAAAGATTCAGATTGAATCAGTGGGTTTTATCTTCTATGCAGGTTGGTTCAGAGGGTTGCCAGAATTTAACCATTTTTGGTCAAATCCACTGAGTCAACCATAATCTGAACTGTTCAGGAAAGAATCAGCAAATTTCAATTCTTCAATATACTTTAGATTTTATCATTATTCGTAAAGTTAAATTGCCTACTCAGGTTGCCCTTGTCCTAACCTTTTTTGGCTGATTGTCTAAATCTTTTTACAACGCAATGATTCATGAACCAATTCTGAAAACATTGGTATTTAATATTTCTCATTTCTAATTGTGAACCAATTACTGCAGTGACTGAGAATGGGGAGAATTGGAGTGTGGGCCAAAGGCAGCTTGTTTGTTTAGGGAGAGTCTTACTGAGGAAGAGCAGAATTCTGGTGCTAGATGAAGCAACTGCTTCTGTTGACACTGTAACTGATGGCCTAATTCAGCAGACATTGAGGCAGCGTTTCTCGGAGTGCAGCATTCTTACAATCGCACATCGGATTTCATCTGTTCTGGACAGTGACTTGGTCCTTGTTTTGGACAATGGTGTGTTGATGTTTTAGAAATATCACAAAAAAGACCTAGCTGCCTGCAATTGAATATACTTTAATTCTTCTTCTTTGTTGATTAGGTGCTGCCTCTGAGTTTGGTGCTCCAAGCAAATTGTTGGAGAATACATCGTCTGCATTCACAAAACTTGTCAACGAATATGTTATGCGATCAACTACTGTTCTTTAGAACTTGATGCTTGATGATTCTAAATTAAGGATCTGAACACAATCATGGTTGCCCTGGCCATGGGAATCCATGACAAACGAGCAGAACTTTTTAATTTGGTAAATAACAGAGACCAGGCTGTCCTTGATGTATGATGCTTCTGCAGATTAGATAAGTTATAACGATGACAATGTTGTCTGCCTTGAACTGCATTTATTTCGAAGTGCTTGAATCCGTCATCAGCATTATAAATGGTTTGGATTTTATTGATGTCTTTATTTCCTCCAGCAGTAAGATATCTATTTCAGTATGGACAGAATAAAGGATGTTTCAGGTTTTTGATTGATGTGGATGGCTGGATCTTTCAAGGCACGTGATAACAAGTTGCTGGTAACAGCATACATACAGTGAAAATATTCATGATATGGTAGATACTCTTCAGATATATTTTAGCATTTGGACTAGCTGTTAAGAGTTTCCTGTTCTTTGTGACCAGTTTCAAAATAATGATAATTATTTCATGGTGTTCAGCATCTTTCTTTGTAATTTTTTTTTTGCTGAAAAGATTTGAGTTTATATAGCCATTTCCAATGACAAAAGCAGTCCCCGTAGTTTCTTTTTCTATTAATGGTCTGGGATTGTCTTTAAACACCACCTATGGTGGGGATTCCAGTTAGTCCCCGGCCATATAAAGGTGAAGGTTGTGCTAGGTAGCTGGTAGCCAACATATAACGCTTTCAAATATTATGATGGGTAACCTCTTAAGAAGTCCTCCTGTTGCTACTTCTAGCCGATACCACTTGGATAATGTCAAGGTCAGAACTATAGTTAACAGGTTCTCTTTGCCCTTATGTTAGCACCAGTGGATCTAGACATGGTCGGTCCGGAACCGGTTTGGCGGCTCAAACCAGAATGGGGTCATCGGCATTACTGTAAGCATATCCGAGGACCTCATGGTTCGGTTATGGTTAGTAGTGCCGAGAACCAAAACTGAACTTAAACTAACGGTTTAAAACTGCTTCTAAGTGTTGTAACACTCATTATCATAAACTAATTAGTAGTTTAACGGTAAGCTCTTTATTGTTGTGGTTGGTGATGAGTTCTCTCAAAGAATGCATTTGATCTTTTTTTCAAAAAAATAAAATAAAATGATTCTTGGGTAGTTCCATTCCAACCAGCGGTTTGAAACCGCCCGGTTCATCATTGCCATCTACCAAAGCCCTGTTATAGAACCACAATTCTAAGAAGAAAACAACAAACAACTGGACAGTTTTCCAAGGTGACTACTTTGAGTTGGTGTCGGGAGAACCTGAAATCCAATTCACATGCACTTCAAATGCACCATGCCTATTAAATCTACTTCCATACATCTTTAGTGATAGTTCCTCATGGATATAAATCTACTCATGCAAACAACCTACATGATCATCTCTGCTACACAAGCACAAGTACATGAACAAGAACAAGAAAGATAAATGCAGCCACAAACATTATAGATCATTTTGCAGCTTCTCTTTTTCGTACAGGCAAGCTCGGGTCAGGCAAACCTATACGAGATGCACCCCCTGAATATCAAACTCATGACCTTCAACTTGAAGGTACTTTTGAGTCAATCCCGTAGCCAGGAGAGTTGTAGCTCATTTTAACCCACATCATTTGCAACTGGTGGGTCACTTAACAAAGAATCCTCAAATTAGTTGTGCTTTAGTTAAACCGGAACATGGAGTCATGGACTACATTTTAAGTGACCAGTTCCAAGGACAAGAACGCACTTCTCTTCAGAATCTATAGGTAGAAAGCTGCCATACTTTTCTCAAAGTTTAGGACGGGAGCAGTAACGGATCTACATTGAGGCCAGGTGGGGCGGCCACCCCACCTGAAATTTGAAAAACTAATGAAAATGTTAAAGGACACGATCAAATCCATGGCTACGATACATAGTTCGCCCCATCCTAGATGATCGAATAAACAGTTTGTCCCACCCCACAAAAAATTCTGGATCCGTCACTGGATGGGAGCACAATAATGCAATCATACGAGTGTGTCTAATGCCATTGTTGAGACATCTGTCTCACCCAAAATTTGGGAAATAAACTAAAATAACCAGGTCTATTGGCTATTTTCTGACTCATAACAACTCAAATATATATATATAGTGCATGGTATATGCTAGTAAGGTTTCAATTTAAAAGATAATGATTGAGAATTGAATTTAAAAAGCAAGAGTTGTTTTTGAATTAATTATACCTATAAAATTACAAGTATATTGTTTATTTTTAAAATTCAAATCTCAACTATCTATCTTTCAAACATGATGGCTGAGATTTATTTAGGTTTACTAGCATATATACCAACCTTCCTTTTATATATATATATATATATATATATATATATATATATATATATATATATATATATATATGTGTGTGTGTGTGTGTGTGTGTGTGTGTGTGTGTGTGTGTGTGTGTATAGAGAGGGAGGGGGTTCTGTCTCATAAGAAGATTGTCATTGAAGGTAAACCATATATATATATATATATATATATATATATATATATATATATATATATATATATATATATATATATATATATATATGTATGTATATATGTGTGTGTGTGTGTGTGTGTGTATAGAGAGGGAGGGGGTTCTGTCTCATAAGAAGATTGTCATTGAAGGTAAACCATATATATATATATATATATATATATATATATATATGTATGTATGTATGTATATATATATATAGAGAGAGAGAGAGAGGGGGGTGTTTCTGTCTCATGAGAAGAGATCTGTTGAAGAAGTTGAGGGGGATGCATGGCCTGGGAGGAACGAATTCTTAAAGAAGAACCTACAGGGGGGAAGGGGGGAGAGTGTTACATATAAGCCAGTTGCATGACTTTGTATACTGTGTTCATAGTTCTCTAAAAAAGTACATTGATTCTCTCCTAATTGGTTAGATCGAATGTACAACCCAAAAAAAATCTATAAGTTCTCTCTCAATTGGTTGGATGATTTGCTTCACCCTTCAACTTGTGAGTCAACCCGCTAGTCAAGTGAGCTATTGCTCGTACACTAAATAATGTGTGTGAGGTTTTATTCTCTGTTAAAAAATAGGGATTAAAAAAAGTATATGTTACATGCAAAAACCTTTTAATCTCGAATAATTGATATAAACTGAGTTTAAAATTTGAAGTCTAAGGCTTTGCCAGATCCACCGTTGACTGGATTGACATGTTTCCTTTTCTATATATTAGATAATGAATATTATATTAGAGTTGATGATATAAAAATACGTCGAAAAAATCCTCAGCTAAAGCCTAAAACACACATACCCGTGAATATGAGAATCGAACTCTTCACCAACAACAATGGTGTTAGAACACCTTGTCGTTGAGCTAACACTCTAGTACAAAGACTTGTTAATGTTCATGTCTAGTGTTAGGTAAGAGTTGGGAATAACATATTCATATTGTGTTGACCAATGTTGCAGTTTTTTCTTTTTTCTGAATAACTCGAAGAGAATATAGGAGGTCGCTTGATGCCCAAGTATGACAATTTCACATAGCGTAGAAGTCGACACAAACAAGACCTAAAAATTGCTCTTACCATCTTAGTTCGTGTAGACACGAAATAAAAAAGGAAATCAGTTATTTGAAAACATTGACGTAGAAAGAAATCAATTGTTTTTTACAATTTAAAACCATAAACGCCTCAAGGTGCCGCCGTGGCTTCAAAAATTCATCATTTATTTTCAACTCCTTCCTCACCCGCTGACTTTGTGTGTTTCCTTTGTTTCTTTCAATTGAAGGTTCAAGCCCCCTCATACACATGCATCCACTCTGAGAATCGAGCTCGCAAGGATTAGTGGATGTATCAAGCATCACCACTATACAACACTAATTCTCTTTCATAGTTACTAAGAACACACTTTCTTTCCATAATGCTTCTGTCTCTCTTCTTTTATGTTTTCTCTTTTATACATGGATGGATTAATGGAGAACTTGCTTGTCCTCATCCTTCTCTCTCTTAGTCACAATCGGTCATTAAAGCCCATTGTTTCTCCTTTCTTCCTTTCTTCTCTTGTCATCAACATGCGCCGATCCCAATCTCTCTTTCTCTCCTCTCATGTATTGTTTCGTATTGTTGGAGCCTATTATTGCCTCGTCCTCCTCTTCTTTATTCTTTTTTTCTGTCTTGAAAAAAAATGAACTATGTTCGACACTATCATGAGTCTATATCCTATTCAATGAAAACACAAGCTCTACATGTTTCCTTTATATAAAAAACGCATGTCTTGTACGTTTTCTATATAAAGAAAATACGCGTTTTTTATATAAAGAAGATACACAATTCATACGTCTCATACGAATGCTGAAAAGAAAAAAATATAGTTTACGTAACGATAATAAAAAAAATCTCAATAATAAAAGGTACGATGGGTGTGTTTTTAGAACACCCATCTTCTTTTTAGTGTTTTTTTAAGTTCCTACCTTCAGTCTTATTGGGAGTAAGAGTCAAATATTCACGCTGTTTCGATGAATGGTGCAGTTTTCCTTTCCTTGATAACTTGACGTCCACGTATGACAATTTCAGACAACGTAAAAAATCGGCACAAACGAGACCCGAAAGTTGTTCTTACCATCTTAGTTCGTGTCGTACTCGTCTAGACACGAAATGGAAAAGAAATCAGTAGTTTGAAAATGTTAATGTCAAAATAAATGGGTTGTGTTGTGTTCATGTTTCTTTCTTCAAAACTCCTCTCTCAGTCAGTGGCTTCTTGTTTTTTCCCCTTTTTTTCACAATTGAAGACTCAAATCTACACACATGCACCCAAGCCCGAATCGAACACGTGATCTGCAAGTAGCATCAGAGAGCCCTACCGGTGAGGTAAACCTCTGCGTACTGAAAAGGAGAGAGAGAGAGGCCGCCAACCTGATGACGTCGTATTCGTGTTCGGTAAAGTGCCGCAACACCAGAAACCGGGTCGTGCTCAGTCAAGTGACACGACACAGATACGACAAAGGCGTTGTTGACGTCCCACCAGGAATCAAGCCTTTCCCCTTTTGACATCCTGAGTTTACGCGCTTTCTGACTTACCAAATTTCTGCTGGCTATAGAAAACGACGGTTACTAACTGTTCTTTAAGGGAGCCTCTTTGTTGACTAAGGAGCCGCCTTCCCCACCCTTCATCAACTCCACACAAAATTCTTTTGACACTAAACAATCTTCAGCAACAAGGTAGATAAATTAGACGATCACTCTGATTTTGTAACACTGAACCTGCTTTTGGCGTCTTCTTGGGCTCTCTCCGTCCTCTTTGTTGTTGTTGATCATGGATAACGCAATGAACTCATCAATACTAATCAGGTTCAACACTCTCGCACACAATTTGTTCAGCTTTAGGGGCGCCCATGATCCCAGTGGTGAGTTTCTTCTATATACGGCCCTCTTCAAGCACTCAATTTCTACAGGCTTTCATCTGTTTTTCCTGCTTCTCTTGATGCCTATTTGGATTTCGCGAAGGCGGTCGAAGCTCAACTCGTGTAAACCTTCCGGTTTCTTTTTCGTTTCAAGTTTGGCTTGTAGTGTGGGTTTATGTTTCCTGTTTGGTGGATTGGCTGTTTTCCATTTTCTGAAGTACTGGGATGGGAATTCAGATGAAAACATTATGGCGCAAGTTGATTTCTTGGTGCAAATTGTGGTATGGTGTGCGATATCTGGGTTTCTGAGATTTGGGATGTCAGGGAAAAGGTTTCCAATTTTGCTGAGAGTATGGTGGTTGGTCTTCTTCATTGTGTCTGTATATGGCTTTACTGTTGATCTGGTGTTTCATAAGGGGTATGTGTGGTCCTGGGTAGATTTGTTATCATGTTTTGTGGGGCTATTCCTCTGTGTTGCTTCTCTCTGCGGCGAGACCGGCCTCGACACTAAACGTGAAGAGGATCTTCTTAGGGAACCATTGCTGAATGGTCATGGGGAAAAGGAGGGTGCTGCCTACAGTGTCTCACCATATGAAAGGGCAGGATTTTTTAGCCTGCTTACATTTTCTTGGTTGAATCCTTTGTTTCCGGTTGGCAATAGAAAAGCATTAGATCTAGAAGACATCCCTGAAGTAGCTTCTAAAGATAGTGCAAAATCTGTTTACCCAAGTTTTATAAGTAAGCTGGAGGAGGGGGAATTTCTTGATTCTATAGGAAAACTGAAATTGGTTAAGGCATTGTTCTCTACCGTATGGAAGGAAGTAATATGGACTGGAATCTTGTCTCTGCTGTATACTCTTTCTACCTTTGTTGGTCCTTACTTTATCAATTCATTGGTTCAGTATGTAAATGGTCGCCAGAGATATAAGCATGAAGGCTATGTCTTGATTGCAGTATTCCTTATAGCAAAAGTGGTTCAAAGTGTCTGCCAGAGGCATTGGTTTTTCATAACACGACAAATTGGTATTAGAAACAGGGCAGCATTGAATGCCACAATCTATAAGAAGCTTCTCTTTCTGTCTAGCAATTCTAGGCAGGAGCATACTAGTGGTGAGATTGTAAATTTGGTGAGTGTTGACTCGGACCGTATAGGGGACTTTAGTTGGTACTTACATGATCTGTGGGTGGTACCACTTGAAATCATTCTTGGCTTAGCAATCTTGTACGTGAACTTGGGAGGATTACCTACAGGTGCTTCTCTTGGAACAGCTTTCTTGATTATGTTGGCAAACTTCCCATTGGTTGGCCGACAAGAGGATTTACAGGAAAAGCTTATGGAATCAAAAGATGAGAGGACGAAAGCAACTTCAGAGATCTTGAGGCACATGAGGATACTGAAACTTCAGGCTTGGGAAATGAGGTTCTTGTCGAAGGTTATGGAATTACGGAAGATTGAAACAACTTGGTTGAAGAGCTACATTTTTACATCAGCGTTGATGAATTTTCTCATTTGGGGTTCTCCCATTTTCATAGCTATGGCTGCATTTGGATCTTCTGTGTTTGTAGGAATCCCACTTACAGCTGGGAAGGTTCTATCAGCACTTGCAACCTTTGAGATACTTCAGCAGCCCATTTACAATTTACCTGACTTGTTTTCCATGATTGCTCAAACTAAAGTATCCCTTGACAGGATAACATCATTCCTTTGCCTTGAAAATATGCAGATGGATGCTGTTCAAAAGTTACCAAAAGATCCTTCTATGCCAGCAATTGAAATATGTGATGGAGTGTTTTCTTGGGATCCATCTTTGAGCACTCCCACTTTGCAAAATATTAATTTGAAAGTACACCATGGCATGACTGTTGCTATATGTGGAATTGTTGGTTCTGGTAAAACAAGTCTTCTATCTTGCATCTTAGGAGAGGTTCCCAAGATATCTGGAACTATTTGCTTGAGCGGAAGAACCGCCTATGTAGCCCAGACACCATGGATACAGAGCGGAAAGATCGAAGAGAACATACTTTTCGGTAAAGAGATGGACAGGGAGAGGTATGAACATGTCCTTGACGTTTGCGATTTGAGGAAGGACCTGGAGATACTGCCCTTTGGAGATCAAACTATTATAGGAGAAAGGGGAATTAACCTGAGTGGTGGACAGAAACAAAGAGTTCAGATTGCACGTGCACTTTACCAGGATGCGGATATTTATTTGCTTGATGATCCTTTCAGTGCTGTTGATGCTCACACTGGGAGTCATCTTTTTAAGGTATATTTTTGCTCTTGAGGATTTCTGATTCCTGCACTAGCTCTCTCTACTCTAGCTTTGATGCCGCCATGTTTTATAGTGGTGCACCATTACCAGATCAATTGAATACCAAAATGAAAAGTTAGCGATTGGACCATGCTTAACATCATCTATTTGATATGCTCGATGTTAGTTTAGCTCATACATGAACTCCCTTTAAGCCACAACAGAAATTGGAGGAACAGATTAAGCGCTTGAGGATGAAACAGTATCAAATTTCTATGCCTGCCTTTCCAAAGTATCCTCTTTATGCCTACTGTCTTGTTGCTTAGACTGATTCATCCATAAACGACTGTCACCAAGTTAATGATGAGGACACCATCAGTTCACAATCGACTGAACAGTCTCTTAAGAACCAAGGATGCCACTGAGATGCCATTGAAAAGAAGGTTTCTTTGAGTAATTTCATACAACAGGCAGAATCATGTACACAAAACTATAGCTTGATGGCTTCTTGCAAACATCTAACTTTGTAGGAACTGCATCTCTAAGCACACCACAACAATTGACAAACTTTTTGGTTCTTCAAGGATCATACAGTTTTTTGAACCTGTCACAAAAGCACAAAAAAGAATGGTGATACAAGTTTTTTATGTGAATATGGAAATTCATTTTCTTTTCACAAAGTAAGATTGGAAGAAGGGCTTCTTATATTACAAATCATGAATGTGTAGGAAAGGAGACAATGTAACCTAATCTTAGTGTTCTAGATTTAGATTCAACTGATCATAAGATGGATCATAATCGCGACTAGGAATCAGCTGATCCCACCTGGTGCAGAAGGACTTGGTCCTAGTTATGTGAGGAAAGGTTATGAGAAGACATATCTTCATTGTGGTCTCTCTTCATGCCTTAAAACCAAAAAAAAAAATTGGCGAGATGGCATGATTCCAAATACAATGATACTCTTGTTCCTTAACCATTTCCTTTTTGAGAGAATACTGTTAACATCTTTCAAGTGCACATCATATAGATGATGTTGCCATGGTCCACCACAATTTGACATCCAAAGAGTATCTTAGTTGCTGCATATGACTGACTGGTGAAGCTTTTGAGACACTTTATCCAGGAACAAATGTTCTCTCCAATCAAAATGGAAGATAATAAGTGAATCTGTTCCAAAGGGAATTTGAAGTTCCTATGCGTACAACGAAGATAGTTGGTTCATTTCGACATGCATCATGTCTAGCATAGCTGCCAAGTGCAATTACTGTTTCTTCTCCCAAAATGTTTAAAGAGATGCACGGGTCCAAAGTCAAATTATTTCTGTAATTGTGTGTGGGGAATTTCTGAAAAAAATCAGTTGACGATACTAATATTTTTTGTTAACAACTATCGAAAACTCACTTCCCCTCTTATATAATCCATCCTTCCATTTTCTTATTATTTGAAGTTGACATCGACGCCAAGCCCTTATGGTTTTAGTACAACGGGAAATTGGAACTCCGACCTGCTAAAGTGGGAAAACTAAACAGAAGCACTGGAAATTTGAACTTTCTTATGTGAAATCCAAACTTGAGAAATTGAGGTTGAAGTAACTTGAAAACCTATCACCTCAAATTCATTTGAATCAAATTGCATATCAGTGAAAATTACCAAGGTGGGGAACTTGAAAGAACATAACCACAAGCTCTGAATTGCAGGTTGGCATATTATAGCAGTCGCTGCATTCACAGGTACAACTACGAGGTCTTGTAAATAAAGGATCTGTTTATGGTTCAGCTCATACAATTTGCTACTAATCTCATGAACTATGGCTCAATGAACTGAGGCCATGAACAACACGTAGGTTCTGGGCGCAACACAATGCGTGTAAGCTTATAAAGCAATAACACATATATTCCAAGAGGCCATAGCTCACTGATTAGGCTGTTGTTCTTTGACAGGAGATGAACACTGGTGTGAAAATATATGAAGGATATGGTGCTCCAAAGCACATACTCCTTGCTTGGACACTTGGGTGGAATCCATCCAACGCTTCTGAAATTAAAATATTTCAATAAGAATGATATTAGAACATTCCATCCAATCTCCAGGCATGAAAAAGGAAGCACTATTTCAATATGGGATGTGGTATTAAGGCATTCTCTCTCTCTCTCTCTCTCTCTCTCTCTCTCTCTCTCTCTCTCTCTCTCTCTCTCTCTCTCTCTCTCTCTCTCTCTCTCTCTCTCTCTCTCTCTCTCTCTCTCTCTCTTCTCTGTGTGTGTGTGTGTGTGTGTGCATGCACACCAGAAGCCATAGGATGTAGTTTATCTAATCTCTCTCCAGATGCGGAACTAGGAGTAGTCTACCTAATGATAACATTTTTGGCTTAGTACTTACATATTTAGCTTCTGTATTATTGTTAAGTTCTTAGCTCTCAATAATGTGATTGTTTCCCAAAGAAAGGAGGTGCTATTATATTTTACAGCATCCTCCCTTTTCTGATCTTGGAAATGCATGTTTAGTTGCTTTGCTGTTTGATCGCTACATTTGCCAGGCAACATCATTCTAGGGAAATGCATGTTCTTAGCTCCATCTCTCTCTCTCTCCACATGGATGAAAAAGGAAATGATGTATATCATGCATGAAATAATAGTGAAGTAATCAATAGCAATTTATACTCTCCCCCTTTCTCTCTCTCTCTCTCTCTCTCTCTCTCTCTATATATATATATATATATATATATATATATATATATATAGTAAATAAAACTGGATGCTCCTCACCTCTGACAATGCAT
This sequence comes from Brasenia schreberi, assembly GCA_036023115.1. Lineage (NCBI taxonomy): Eukaryota > Viridiplantae > Streptophyta > Magnoliopsida > Nymphaeales > Cabombaceae > Brasenia > Brasenia schreberi. Next base: position 10,001,298 of record JAYKKT010000061.1, read on the forward strand.
ACTCATTGCCACCGTTTACTTTTGGGGGCATGGGTGTCATTTAGAATGTTATAAGTTATATATATGTTTGCTGATGAAATATGTTGGTTATTTGCTTCTTTCCTTTTCAGAATCAGCTGTACTTTTGTATATATTATCATTCCTTGTCACAGGCTTGTCCCTCAGTTCTCCGATAATCCCTCCTGGTTGCAGGTTCAATTTGTTTAATTGGAACACATACTTAACCAAAAGTATGAAAAGAAAAGAAGGACCTCTGACAATGCATACTCATTGCCACCGTTTACTTTTGGGGGCATGGGTGTCATTTAGAATGTTATAAGTTATATATATGTTTGCTGATGAAATATGTTGGTTATTTGCTTCTTTCCTTTTCAGAATCAGCTGTACTTTTGTATATATTATCATTCCTTGTCACAGGCTTGTCCCTCAGTTCTCCGATAATCCCTCCTGGTTGCAGGTTCAATTTGTTTAATTGAAACACATACTTAACAATGCAATTTGTTTCCTCTTGATGCTCTTGCAGGAGTGTTTGCATGGCTTCCTAGGTTCTAAAACAGTGATATATGTAACACATCAAATGGAATTTTTGCCCACTGCTGATCTTGTTTTGGTGAGTTTCTTGGTATCCGTGTTAATTGTGAACTTCTATGTTGTGGGAGATTTGTGACCTAAACTGGCATGTTTGTTCCTCTAACCTCTATTGTAGGTTATGAAAGATGGAATGGTCACACAGAGTGGCCCTTATGACAGCATTCTAAGCTGCGAAAATAATTTAAGGGAACTAGTTTCTGCACATGACCATGCTTTATCTTCCATCAAGGCTGCTTCCGCTGCGTATAGTTCACATGTATCTGATGGTCATTCCACTGAAAAGGTTCAATGTGGAGAAGATGAGAATATTGGTGAGACTGGTAAAACGGAAAAACCAGAGGAAAAACAAGGGCAGCTTGTTCAAGAAGAAGAGAGGGAGAAGGGAAGGGTTGGATTCTCCGTATATTGGGAGTACGTTACAGCTGCATATGGCGGGGCACTAATTCCATTAATTTTGTTGAGTCAAGTTTTCTTTTGCCTTCTCCAAATAGGCAGCAACTATTGGATGGCTTCAGTGACACCAGTCTCAGGCGACGATCCGTCTTCTGTTAGCGGATTTGCTCTACTCGGTGTCTATGTTATGTTATCGTTGGCCAGTACAGTTTTTGACATGATAACAGTTCTGCTCACAGGAATTCTTGCTTTTAAAACAGCGACGATACTCTTCAATAAATTACATATATGCCTTTTTCGTGCTCCCATGTCATTCTTCGATGCTACTCCAACTGGTCGTATCCTCAATCGGGTCAGATAAATTTTGCCTTTCCCTTTCCTGTGCAGTCCCAAGAAACTGGATCCAGTATTTTCCTGAATATTTATATGATATTTTGTTCAGGTAACAAGTGATCAGAGTGATGTTGACTTGGTCATTCCTGAGATGCTGGTGTCATGTGCCTTATATGCTATAGAGCTTCTTGGAAGTATTGCTGTAATTTCACAGATTTCATGGCAAGTTCTCATTGTTTTCATCCCAGTGGTCGCTGCATGTGTGTGGTTGCAGGTAATGATGTGTCAGTCTTGTTCGTTTTTGGATTACATTACTAGCAACTGTTCTTGTAACTCCAGATTCTTCATGAATCAATATTTTCAATTGCATTTGCCTGCATATGATTATCCACGTTGACCAGAAAAGGAATTTTTCATGTTCATTTTCTCTCCTACCACACTTCAAAGTTGATTTTGACACTTGTTTTGTGGCTTTCACTGTGGCAGCAATATTACTTACCCACTTCTCGAGAATTATCCCGTCTAGTCGGAGTGTGCAAAGCCCCTATGTTACAGCATTTTGCAGAGTCAGTCTCTGGATCGTCCACCATCAGAAGTTTCAATGAAGAGCCCAGGTTCATGAATAAAAATCTCATATTGATAGATGGCTTCTCCAGACCGAAATTTTATTCTAGTGCTGTAATGGAGTGGCTCTGCTTGCGCTTGGACGTTCTTTCTACCTTTATTTTTGCATTTTCTTTGGTTTTCTTGATCTCACTGCCCAAGGGCGTTATTGATCCAGGTAAATACAAGGGTTACTCCAGTAAAAGGAAGCCTAAGAAAAAGTTGGAAGCCATCTAAACATAGATATTCTTAACATCTATTCGTCTTTTCTTGACCAGGCATTGCAGGATTATCGGTGACCTATGCTTTGAACTTAAACATGCTACAACTATTTTTCATATGGACCTTGTGCAATGTGGAGAATAGAATGATTTCTGTGGAGAGGATACTACAATATACCCGCATTCCCAGCGAACCTCCTCTTTTGATCGAAACAAACAGACCAAGCAAGAAATGGCCATCTCATGGAGAAATTGATATCAGCAATGTGCAGGTAATTATGCGTTTATTGCAGTGCAAGGTATGATTTAACAATGTATCTGACACATACATTTTTGGTATTTGGCATAGGTCCGTTATGCACCACATCTACCTGTAGTTCTAAAGGGCCTCACTTGCAGCTTTCCTGGAGGGGCAAAGACAGGCATAGTTGGGAGAACTGGCAGTGGCAAATCCACACTGGTGCAGGCACTCTTCCGCATTGTCGATCCATCATCTGGTCGTATCATGGTTGATGGGGTTGACATCTCAACCATTGGACTTCATGACCTAAGGTCTAGATTAAGCATCATTCCACAGGAACCAACAATGTTTCACGGGACCATAAGGACCAATCTTGATCCTCTTGAAGAATACACTGATGATCAAATTTGGGAGGTACTCCTCTTGCACTTCTGTCACCGTGTTTGTTGCTTGCTAGAGGGTTTTCTTTTCTTACCCTTAATGTGCTCATGCCATGCTTCAGGCTCTGGACAGGTGCCAACTGGGTGAAATGGTTAGGCAGAAGGATGGTAAACTTGATGCTTCAGGTATTGTTTTTCATTTATCTCCTCACGCTCTAGTTGGTTCAGGGGGTTTTCAGAATTTTACCATTTCTGTTCAAATCCACTGAAACAACCAGAGTCCAAAGAATCAAGGCTTCAATCGGCAAATTTGAATTCTTAATTTACGTCACATTTATTATTTTTTATGATTTTAAATTTAAATTGTCTACTTGGGCTGATCGTATCCTAGCCTAATCGGCTGATTATCTGAATGTCTTTGGAAAACAATTCAATTCGTTAACCAATTCCCATGCGTTGGTGTATAATATTTCTGGGTTCTGATTGTAAGTCGGTTACTGCAGTGACTGAAAATGGAGATAATTGGAGCGTGGGGCAAAGGCAGCTTATTTGTTTAGGGCGAGTTCTACTGAAGAAGAGCAGAATTCTGGTGCTTGATGAAGCAACTGCTTCAGTTGACACTGTAACTGATGGCCTAATACAGCAGACACTAAGGCAGCATTTCTCCGAGTGCAGCATCCTCACAATTGCACACCGGATTGCATCTGTTCTCGACAGTGACATGGTCCTTGTTATGGACAACGGTGTGCACCATTTCAACATTATCAACAAAATTAACTCTCTCTGCAATTGGCTACGGTATAATTCTTCTTTCTTGCTGATTAGGTGCTGCCACTGAGTTTGGTGCTCCAAGAGAACTGTTGGAGAACGCATCTTCTGCATTTGCAAAGCTTGTCAATGAATATGCGATGAGATAGACTGCTTTTCTCTAGAAATTGGTGCATTGTGATGCTAAAAATGATTCGAATATAATAATATCAGGTTTGACCAATGGAGTTTGTCGCAAAGCAATCTCCATCGTATTACCCGAAATCTTTCATGACAGAGACAAACTAATACTTCTTTTACAACGTCTCCTGCAGAATATATAAGTTGGACCTGATTCATGACAATTTTGTCTGCCTTGGACTATTGGTAAAAACGCTTGAATTCCACAGCAGCATTATAAGTTGTTTGGATTTTCTTAACGACTTTATTCCTCTGGCAGTAAGAAATTTATTTCAGGATTGGCGAAAGGATGTGGGTTGCTGGACAGTTGAAAGCTTGTTGCTGCTTACTCAGCGTTCAAGGTTTTGTTGAGGCATATATATAATATTTGGAATCGATGTTAAAGTTTACTGCTCTTTGTGATTTGTTCAATATAGTGACAATAAGTTCCAGGTGCTCAGCCACTGCGTTTGATTTTATTTGTTGAAGCCATCAACTTTATTTTTCTTGTAAATAGCAGAGAAAGAATCCTTATCTGTTGATTGCCTTTAAACTCGGCCTATAGTGAGGGTTCCGCTTACATAGCTGATCCAAAAGCTTGATAAAGGAAGAGGGTTGTGTTAGGTAGCTGATAGCCAACATAAGGCCTTTGCCGGGGAGTGGTGGCGCGTGCGATCTTTTGAGCACTACCATAACAGATTCCGTAAGAGCTCATATATTATGATAATTGGGTTGTCTTGATGTTTCACCCTCTAGCCATATCCACCTGATTAAATTTTGGAGATAATGACTATCGTTAACAGCAAACAGCACTTGGAGCATTAGCTCCCCTGGCAGGGACTCGACTCACAAGATGGTTCGATTCCAGGCTCATGCTTACCTGGCTTCGGTCTCTCCATTCTAAACAAAGAAAAACAGCAAGCAGGTCCTCACATATGATAGTTGTGCGTGTGTGCATTGGCAGATCCAAAACTCATTTCGGGTGGGGTGGACTTCATGTTTGGATGAGTAGATTTTAAAAGTTTCCATCTTTTTTGGAAAAATTCAATAAATAATTGAAAATTTTCATAATTTCGAGTAAGGTGTAGCTCTTGCTTATCGATATATGCATTCCGCAATGATAAAAGCAAGCCATTTTCTTCTATTTGTGTATTGTTATTAGTCGTATCTACTACTGTTACCAATTCATATTCATTTACCAGCAGATTTTTCTTTTTGAAGCAAAACCCAAAGTAGACATGATCAGTTTCGGGTAAACCAGAACTGTCAATTCTGGTTTTCTTAAAATCAAGAACCGAAACCAGTCCAGAACAAGGTCATTTCCTGTTTGAGTTTTAAACTGTCTGAATCAAGAAAAAATATTAAATGTTTCAAAATTATATATATAACTTATGGTTCTAGTTAAGCCTAATTGTAGTTCCATGAAAGATCGAACCAAAACCAAAACATGTAGTTCCCGATCCCATGTCCGGTTTCACTAGTTTCAGTTTCACTGATTCCAAACCCGGTTCGATTTCGGTTGAACTCGCCTAGCCGGTCCCAAATCAGCCATCTGCCAATGACTACACTATTCCGATCAGCCACGTGTATTTGAACACTACAGCAAAGCGGTGTTAGAATGGCACCCATGGTGTAATCAGATTGTCATCTTGGTGGTGCTAATTCAGGTTTACATCAGCGCCAACACAATCTCAGATGAGTCTTTCTGTGGCGATGTTTCAGATTCAACTCTTATTCACACCATCATGTTCAACGTTTATCGAGGAAGCATCATAAAACAAATATTTTGTTATAGTGGAAAATATAAAAAGACAACATTATTAGATTCATGTCCTCTAAAAATAACGAGTGAACGTATTATGTGAGAGGTGGCCATCGTCTCTCTCTCTCTCTCTCTCTCTTCCCTTACATCTGTGTAAGGGACGCCTATCTCATGTATGTATGATATTGAACTAGGTAAGATCAACTATATATGTATATATAGTCAATTTACACCCCTATTGCAAAAATGCAATATGGCCCGCCTCTCTCAATTTCTCACATGCACATCCTCTTCAACAAAGGAGGAGAGGCATATTCTCTCTGTCTCTCTCTCTCTCTCTCTCTCTCTCTCTCTCTCTCTCTCTCTCTCTCTCTCTCTCTCTCTCTCTCTCTCTCTCTCTCTCTCTATATATATATATATATATATATATATATATATATATATATATATATATATATATATAATTGTATTTGATGCAACATATATTATCAATACATTAGTGCACTAAATGTATCGGTTGACTAAGATTAATATGCCAAAAATTACAAACGTACTCTTTATAATTCCAAATTCAAAAAGCAGATTTTAAATTTTAATCTTAATTATTCGATATCTTTGACTGAATGATGTAGATTTGGTGCACAAGTGCATTGATGATGAATTATTTGATTCCCTCTCTCTAAAAAAATACATAGGTATATGTACATGCATGCATACATATATATCTCTCATCGGTTGAGAGACGTAAAGAAGAAAAGGATGTTAATGAAAACAAGTGCACTATGATAACCATCCTTGGGAGGCCGCCTCCATAACTTCTATAAAAACCTCAGTCTCACAGATGAACAAAGATCTCAGGCAAGTAAAAGTAACCGTTTAAGGTATAAAAATCTATTTTATGGATACCAAATCTCTCCACTCAAGATTTTCTTATTTATCCTAAAGGAGAGAAGGAGACAGAGAGAGGATGCAAAGAAGAGAGGTTACTCGAAGCTACACAAGTCACCCTTCTTTCTTATGGGTGGAAAAAAAATACTCACCTCGTTGCTGACCATTGTCTTCATAGTAGAGAAGAGGGAGGAAGAGAAAGGAAGAAAACGAAAGATGATAGGAAGAAAATCGAACGGCCACTCTTAACACTTAGTATATGTTTCAAAGGACCCTTTGTATACATGCCTCTCTCTATTCAGGCTCACTATCTGCCCTCGCATTTCAAAACCTTGATTTTCAACTTCAAGGTCTTTTTGAGTCAATATTTCGAAGAGCCGTGATCAAAGAAGAAGAAGAAGAAGAAGGGTTATGCAACTTGGATATTCCTCCGAGCTCTTGATTTTGGTCTTGCTCACTGACTCCTGCCGCTAGCATTATAAATATTACTAACATAGGCCTTGACTAACTCATTTGGACTTGATCACATGCGTTCACTTCAAAACCTGTATAGAAATTCTGGTTAATTAAGTCGATATATAAAACACTAGTAGAATTTGAGGGATTCCCTGCGGTTTTTCTACTTAATGATCAAGATAAAACCGTAGAGAATGCTTCATTGTTGAACAAAAACTGTTTGTATACTTGAGGTGTATATGGAATTGTTTGTATACACCAAACTATTCTCATATCATGATGATTAGGCTAAAGAATTCTAGATGGGGGTGGTTCAAAAGTGGAATAAAAATCGTCTCAAAATCCCATTTTCCTACTAGTACTGAAATATTAGATATACATTAAGTATACCAAAATCTTATTTAATTTGGCCAACCAGGATAAAAGATTCAAATGAGTTCTACAATGATTGTCGGCTGCCTAATGCGATCATCATTTTTATTGAGATTAGACATGGCCTGTTTGGAACAAGCTCAATGGTTCCAACCATAACCAAACCGGGTCAAGAACTAGTTGGAACTAGAACTAATAAAACCAGAGTTCACTGGATTTCACTATGATTCCACCTTCCAAACCGGACCAAAAACCAGAAACACATTGAAACCGGAATCAGAGGCTCCAAATATTTTTTTTTCATTTCTTTTAAATTACAAAGTTTTAATGATTTTTCCCACTCTTGGCGGTTTAGACTGGAACCAGAACCAATTGTTTGAATCCCGGTTTAGTTCCCTTCAAAGTTTTAAGAAAACCAAAACGGATAGTTTGAAAATGCCGGTTTCGATTTACCACATGTTTAATTGAGATACATATAGACATGTTTTGAACGGATATGAAGTTAATAAAGCAACAAATGCATGTTTCAATCTTGTCTTTCCGGGAGAAAAAGATTCAAGTCATATCAATGCCAATTAGACCACCAGTCTTCAAAGAAGACGATGATCAAATAGGGGGTTGCTATGACACAGCTCAACACCATAAAATACAACAAATGAGGCCCACCTGTTCGCTTTCATAAACAGTGACGAGAGTTCTTGGTCAGCAATAGTTATGCGCTACTCACTTATCGCAATCACACCATGCAAGGCACTCCTTAGAAAGTGCCATGCACCAAAACGGTCATGCGCGTATGACAGCTTTTAATTAAGTGAACATGTGCCATCCATACCTCTTGAATATCGCAATCACATCATGCAAGAGACTCCTGATGAAAATATCACTTGGTCTTTCATGTTCTCCAACTCTAGAGAAATTGGCTTCAAGCCTAAATAATGTTTAATTAGCCCAATATGTATGTGTGTGTGAGAGAGAGAGAGAAAGAGAGAAACCTTGCTGTGCAGGATCCGATGATAAATGAATCTATAGAAGATCAAGTCTCAAACGTGAAGAGACATCAATTGGTGGCTGCTATTGCAAACCTAGTAGTGTGTTTATAAGTGCGAATTGAAAGGACATCATGGCAGTTGGAGGTAAAGCGATTGAAACTCCATTTTCTTTTCCAGATACCCAAATGAGAGAGAAAATTGATTCATTTCAGATTATAAATATAAAATTAGACGTTAGAGATTATTTGGAGTAGTTAAGATCAATAGAAATGGTTGTACTTCAAGGGGGAGATGGGCATATTTGAATAGACAAATCTCTCGACCAACAGAACATGATCTCAACTACCCAAAATGGAAAAAAGAAGCTCATCATGGTTATTGCACTCTATGTCTCCTTCAATCGGCAGAACCATTATGTATCTTGAGTCAGCATGGGACATATGGAGTGTTGTATCCGAAGCCTATTCATGATAGAAAAATGTCGCCAAAGAATACGAAATACTGGAGAAAACAAGAAAGTGCAGACAAGGGACAAGAACAATCAATGAATACTACGCATATCTTAGGGGTCTTTGGGATTAATTATAGTTTTATACCACTATAAAATATTCAACCTGCTTCAAAGAAAGAAATACAAAATTAGATAAAAAAAAGTGTTTGATTTACTTTGGGGAGTGAAAGTAAATATCTTTGGTCGAGAAGAATTGCCCCCTTTTAGAATAATTTATTCCTTGTTACTTAGACAAGAAGATAAAAGAGGATTAAAGAAAGAAAACATCAATAATGTAGATCAGAATGATCTTCTTGGAAAAACTGAATTTCAGCCCTCATGTGAGAGAAGGGGTCATAAAGGAAGAGGATGTGGTAGATCCTTTTCCGATGACAAAGGATAATTGAAGTGCACTCATTATGGAAAATAGTGACATACCAAAGATCAATGGTGAAATCTAATTAGCAAGCCAGATTACCAAAAAAATTGATGCAATTATGCTCACATTTTAGCAAGCAATCCGCCTAGCACAAAAATATTCAAAAACTTATGAGAATGATAGGTCTAGAATCGAGAATTAGTGATAGTGATCAGGCATCGACCTCTAAAGCTATTATGGCTCAAACATCACATTTGACTAAGGGTAAAATCTCTTTTCATCCTCAACTTCTTCAATCTAAGTATGAATTGTTGAATATGGGACAACATATCATATGGTAGGAGAAAGTCTTATTTTTCAGAATATCGACTGCTTTACAACAGGAAACCGATTAAACTAGCAGATGGATCTCAAACATGTATAATTGGCAAAGGCAGAGTGCAAACCAAATTAGTCAATTTATCATTTGTACTCCATGTTCTTTAACAAAATCCTTAAACTGCTCTATTACCTTTTCTCCCTCTAGTTGTATTTTTCAGGATCTTAAGACGGAGTAGGTCTTTGGTCATGGTAGCATGCACTGGGGATTATACATCTTGGATGAGTACTCAACTGGCCGTCCCTCATTCACTACTTCAGCTGCGACAGCAATGTGAAGCAGATATCAGATTGTGGCATGCTCGACTAGGACATCTTCCAGTATCTAAAATCAATTATGTAATACCTAGTTTACTTTCAAAGTTAAATAATGTACCTATAAAATGTGATGTCTATCAATAGGCAACCTATTGTCCACAAGTTTATCAACACTCAGTTCACTTCCTTTATAAAAAATATTTCATTCTGACAATGGGAGAAATATATGAGTGGCCAATTAAAAGCATATATTTGTATGCGTGGTATTCTTCATTAAACCATATGTCCCAATACCCCACAAAATGAGGTGGCTGAAAGGAAAAGTAGACATATTCTAGAAATAGTTCGCACACTTCTTATTGGAGACAATGTACCAAAAATGTATTTGGGTGAAGAAGTTTTAATCATTGTCTATTTGATTAATAGGATGCCAAGCGCAATCCTTAGTAGTGTCAGCCCTATAAAAGTTCTCACTCAAGAGTCAAAATCATTTCATGTTATTCCCCGTATATTTGGGTGCACGTGTTATATTCATATTCACTTATCTGGTAGGGATAAGCTTAACCCTAAGGCCATAAAGTGAATGTTCCTCGGATAATCCAATTCAGAGAAAGGATAAAAGTGTTATGATCCGATTGTCCTTCATAAAGGTAGAAGTGGATAGCTCTTAGTGGTAGGGATAAACTTGACCTTTTTTTAATCAACCCCCTACTTTTCTTCTAAAGGAGAGCTTATGAATTCAGAAGACAAGCCTATGAATGTTTTACTGATATGTTTCTTCTAAAGGTAGAAGTGGGGCGAGAAGACAAAGAAGAAATGATAGCTGCTCCAAAGGAAACTATGGTACACAAGCGGGGATCGCAAAATGTAATTATGAGTTAAGATCAAACCACAACTACCTAGACCAAAGATCTATCTTTGAATTTGGATCCTCAGCTAATTACAAAACAAGATTCAAAGCTTCCCATTACCCTTCGGAAAGGTAAATGTATCTTATCTCCTATTATGTCTCCTATGGATGTACTTCTAAGAGTTATCACATATTTATTATGAATGTTGAGAGACATTTGAAGAAGTCAGTAAATGTCCATAGTGGAAAGAGGCTATAGAGATGAAGCCAAATGCATTAACCAAGAACCATACTTGAATGATCACAAATCTACCACTAGGTAGAAAACTCGTGGGTTACAAATGGGTATATAAAGTTAGGTATAAGGCAAATGGAACACTTTTGAAAGATAGAAAGGTAGATTAGTTTCTAAAGGCTACATTCAATTGTATGAAATTAACTACAATGAAATATTTACTCCAGTGACCAAGCTAACTTCTATCAAAGTTATTATAAGTTTGACAGCTCATAAGGGATAGGATTTTTGGCAGCTAGATGTGAAAAATGATTTTCTGCAAGAAAATCTAAATGTGGAGGTTTATATAGAATTTCTCCTTAGAATAAATACCAAGATAAACAACAACAACAACAACTAAGCCTTTTCCCATTGAATAAATACCAAGATACAGAAAGAAAAAGTATGCAAACTTAACAAGGTTATCTATAAGCTCAAACAATCTCTAAGAGCTTGGTTTGAAAAGTTAAGTAAAGGGGTGAGCAGTTTAGGATATCAAAAAGTATAAATGACCATACTTTGTTTTTTAAGATAGACAATAAACTAGTCATTCCGATTGTATATGTGGATGATATCATTGTTATAGGGGTGATATCGATGAAATCACAATAATAAAGAATCAACTACATCAGCTATTCAACTTGAAGGACTTGGGCATATTGCACTATTTCTTAAGAATTGAGGTGTTGTATTCTAACAAAGATGTATTATTAACTCAAAGAAAATACATAAAGGACTTGTTGGAAGAAACAAACATAACTTATTGCAAGAAATGTGATACTCCTATGGAAGTAAATCATAAGTTACGCCATGAAGAAAACACAAAATTTAAAGATATTGATAAATATCAAAAATTAGTTAAAAAACTTATTTACTTAACCATCAAGTGTTTAGATATTACATATGCAGTTGGTATGATTAGTAGATTTATCCATTAACAAAAAATCACATGGATGCAATTTACCGAATTTTGAGATATCTAAAATCTATCCTTAGATTTGTTCTCCTTTATCCCAATTCAGGAGATCTTAACATTGAGATGTATTGAGAATCCATGTAGCCGACCCCATCTAGTATGGGAAAAGGCTTAGTTGTTGTTGTTTCTTCTGTTGTCCGCTTCACTGCATCTAACTTTTGAGTTTCTATTCTATTCTGTAGTTTGTTGAGCATGCAATGCCATCGAGTCTGGTTATATGTTTTTGTTTCTTTTAAATGCATTACTGTTTCTGGGGATAGTTGATGAGCTCAATTCATTAACATTTTGATGAGTTCAATTCATTAACATTTCCCCAGTCTTACTGTGTCATGTCTCTTTCATGTTTAGAATGTTGCAAGGTGTGGGAGGTTCAGTCCTGATGGGCGGTTTTTGCAACTGGGAGTGCAGACACATCAATTAAACTGTTTGAGGTCTGAAAATTTTATGTAAACAAAAATTCTTGTGGTCACATTTGTTAATCTTCTGACTTTGTTTTGGGCCATAGGTTTCAAAAGTCAAGCAGATGATGCGATACAAACTCAAGGGATGGTCCTGTTCGCCGGGACATTTTATGATCACTTGCAAGTACTTTCTGTGAAATCTTGGGGTAACTTCTTGCTGGGTAGGATTAGAAAGAAAAATGTTTTTCAGACTTTATTATCTGCATCTCATGATTCTTGATTTATCATGAAGAGAACATATTGATAGCTTTATTGATCACTGACTGAACTCCATGTATGACGCTGAGCTTCTTAGTCTGACTACTCTGCTATCCTATAATGGTGTGTATTGGCTGAAGTCCTAAAGATAGTAGTTTTATGTGCATGAACAAGAGCCAGAAACCCCTTTCTGCATGTTATTCGTTTTTAAGGGGGCTTTGTTTCTTGGGAGACTTTTGTCAAAGATTGGTTGGTGGTTAGTTTCTTTTCTCTTAAACCAAATGGTACAGGAAGAGATGGAAGGTCTATATGTAAGCAATTTATGTGATAAATTCTTAGGTCACTTACACAGGGCGAAACAGTAGGAAGATACTCAGAGTCATCAGAGATCGTTTTATTTGTGATTAGATACCTCAATGTTGGCTTTATGCAAAAATGTCCGGGTGAAAGAAGGGACAAGTTTTGGGCTTGTTTTATGGGTGGTGAATGATTCTGTTTTGATGTGAAGTTGGGCATTAGGGAGGAGATCTAAAATTGTTTTAGGAGATGACTCATGCGTGTAGAGATGATTCATCTCTTCCACCCTGGTATTTCTGTTAGAAGGAAACAAGGGATCCCAAGACATCAACTGATATCCATTGGAGATATGTGACTCTTACAGTGATTATAACCCTGTCTTTCGCTGGAGCTGAATATATTTTGTTCCATACTTGATTGTGTTTTCGGCTTGTTAGGCTATCAAGTAGATATTTGTAGTGTGTTAGTGGATATTCATTCTTTTGGAGCTGAGAACCTTTGTTTTCTCTAATTGCATGGTAAATTTTTCTTGTTCCCCATAACATTTACGTACAAAGATTGTGTGACTTATTTTATAGTGAATGTCATTAGGTTGGCCATCAGAGCATGCTGCACCGTGTAATATCTAGTATGGGTGTTTGGAGAAAAGTTGATAGATCTTGTTGGAATCATCATTTTGGTGTTAATTGTTTCTTGTTGAGTATTTGCTCTCCTTGTATTTTATTCTCATCTGTCGCGTAAAGAGTAATAGATAGCTTCAACCTGGAAAAACATATGGATCTGTAAACCTGTTCCTTATTTGTACAAGGTTCAAGGTGTTTGTGCATGCAATAGGAAATAGGACGGAGAATGATACAAAACTTAAACCTGGAAAAGGCTATATGGATGAGACATTTTTTTTATTTTCTTTTTTTTCCTATGAAGGAAGATGATTTATTTTTTCTGTGGGGAACTGGTAGATTGCTTGGTGATATAAGGAAATTTTCCTATTGCAGGATCCTAACCGTTTTTTTCTTGCTGTTGATAATATGGATGCAGGATACACATAATGTACGTTCTGTATCGTTTCATCCTTCTGGGGATTTTCTTCTAGCAGGTATTGTGTTTCTTCATATTTCTTCTGGATGGCAAAACAGGAAGCTCTGCAACAGGCGTTGCTGAATTTCTTTGTCAGGTTGCACAATATCAAACAAAAGTATAGAACAGTGAAAGTCTTGAGTGACTAAAGTAAAGGTCTTGGAGAACAATAAAAAGGCAACCAGTAGCACATTCTGTTTCCTTTTTGCGTCGTGAATGTTTCAAACATCTCCACTGTTTTGAAAGTATCATGAAATGTTCTAAAAGGTAAAAACAATGGGTGCTGTATTTTTCATCTCATTCGACTTTATCATGAAACTTCCAAACAACTTGTGTCTCAGCAATGTCAGCGTTGGTTTGACACTTGAAAGTATTTTTGCTGTGAATTTGGATCTACATCAACAAGAATGAGTCTGTGGTCTAAAGACTCTAAACTAAACAAAATTAATCTGTTTTAGTTGAAGTTCGTTAACATATTTCCACAGTGAAAAAGAGTTACTTTGTCATTTGCGTTGGTCATTTCCTGTTCCTAACATGTGTATTAGAATACCCAAAGAATAATATCAAAGAATGAAAAATCTTGTCTTGGTGCTGATATCGCTACATCTTTGCAGGAACTGATCACCACATCACTCATTTTTATGACATCAAATGTTATTTGGCAGCAAATGCCCAAGGTATAAGTCTACCTATCAATCAGGCAAGTTGGTTGGTTCACTGAAAGAAAGATGTGTTATGATATTCCTTTTTATCCTCAACCCTTGGCATGCAGTCCTCTGACAGGCACTGTCTGTGAATTATCAGTTCTGCACAATGAAATCCACACTCAGCTTCATTGATTTTGAGACTCTTAAGACTGTAGGTGCGGTACTCATCTAGTGGTGGAATTGAAGAGTTTGTTTTGTCAATTGATGAGCCAAACAACTCCGCCCATGTAAGGATCACCCTTGCATTGCTGGTCCCAAGCCCGAATAAAGGAGGAAGGTTGTGTTAGGCTTCCGACAGCCAACGTAAAACTTTGTCGGATTTTTATAACATGGATTACAAAAATTATGAGCATTGCTTTGGGGCGTCCCCGCCTAGCGATGTGCTGTAGAGCTCGAATGCAGTAAGAAGTAAGCAAGGGCTACTACATTTTCGCCCGAATGTAATGAATCAATTGAAGAGAAGGTTCCCACATTATGGACGGGTGTGGGTAAAGAAGTTAGTCCCGCTATATTGCCACCCGAACGTAATGAAAAATTTTCAGAGAGGGTCTCCGCATTTTGATTATGGACGGATGCGGGGGTAAGGAAGCTGGTCCTAGATAATAAGATTTGTATTGGTTCTTGGAATATCAGAACATTATCGGGTAAGCTAATGGAGGTGGTAGATACTATGATTCAAAGAAAGATCCATATTCTATGTTTATAATAGACAAAATAGGTTGGAGAAAAAGCAAAGAAGATAGAGGATACTGGTTTTAAATTATGGTACTCAGGTAAAGAAAAGGCTTGAAACGGAGTTGGTATTATCATAAATAAAGATTTAAAGGAGAGTATAGTAGACATACAACGATATGGTGACCGAATCACGACGTTGAAATTAGTGTTAGGAGCAGAGGTTTTAAATATAGTGTGTGCTTACGCACCCCAAGTAGGACTAGAAGATAGTATAAAGACAGTTTTTTTGGAAGAGTTAGATAAGGTGTTTCAAAAGATTCCACAAAGGGAGATGATTTGTTTAAGAGGAGATTTAAATAGACATGTCAGTAAAGAGGCATTAGGATATCAAGGGATTCATGGAAACTTTGGTTTTGGGGATATAAACGAGGAAGGTAGGGAGATTTAAAATTTTGCTATGGCATTTGATCTCTTTATAGTCAATACAATCTTCAAAAAATGAGATGAACATTTAATTACTTATAAGAGTGGCTTATCACAAACACAAATTGATTACTTTATTTGTAGAAAAAAAGATAGAGCGTGTTGTAAAGATTGTAAGGTAATTACAGGAGAAAGCTTAACTACCCAACATCGACTTTTAGTTATAGATTTACAAATAAAAAAATGGACAAAGAAGAAAAGAGTGCATCAAGCTATTCGGACTAAATGGTGGAACCTCAAAAGCGAGAAAGAAGATATATTTAAACAGAAAGTCCTTCAAGGAGATGTTTGGAATTATGTTGGTACACCATGTGATATGTGGAATATTATGACTATACATATTATGAAAGTGGTGAAAGATGTGTTAGGGGTATCTAAGGGAGGTGTACCGGCACAAAAAGAAGCTTGGTGGTGGAATGAAGTAGTACAAAATAATAAGAGGGTCTTCTTATTTTGATTATGGACGGATGCGGGAGATAAGGAAGCTAGTCCTAGATAATAAGATTCGTATTGGTTCTTGGAATATCGGAACATTATCGGGTAAGCTAATGGAGGTGGTAGATACTATGATTCGGAGAAAGATTCATATTCTATGTTTACAAGAGACAAAATGGGTTGGAGAAAAAGCAAAGGAGATAGAGGATACAGGTTTTAAATTATGGTACTCTGGTAAAGAAAAGGCCCGAAACGGAGTTGGTATTATCATAAATAAAGATTTAAAGGAGAGTGTAGTAGACATACAACGATATAGTGACCGAATCATGACATTAAAATTAGTGTTAGGAGCAGAGGTTTTGAATATAGTTTGTGCTTACGCACCCCAAGTAGGACTAGAAGATAGTATAAAGACAGTTTTTTGGGAAGAGTTAGATAAGGTGTTTCAAAAGATTCCACAAAGGGAGATGATTTGTTTAGGAGGAGATTTAAATAGACATGTCGGTAAAGAGGCATTAGGATATCAAGGGATTCATGGAAACTTTGGTTATGGGGATATAAACGATGAAGGTAGGGAGATTTTAAATTTTGCTATGTCATTTGATCTCTTTATAGTCAATACAATCTTCAAAAAACGAGAAGAACATTTAATTACTTATAAGAGTGGCTTATCACAAACACAAATTGATTACTTTATTTGTATAAAAAAAGATAGAGCGTGTTGTAAAGATTGTAAGGTAATTACAGGAGAAAGCTTAACTACCCAACATCGACTTTTAGTTATAGATTTACAAATAAAAAAATGGACAAAGAAGAAAAGAGTGCATCAAGCTATTCGGACTAAATGGTGGAACCTCAAAAGCGAGAAAGAAGATATATTTAAACAGAAAGTCCTTCAAGGAGATGTTTGGAATTATGTTGGCACACCATGTGATATGTGGAATATTATGACTATACATATTATGAAAGTGGTGAAAGATGTGTTAGGGGTATCTAAGGGAGGTGTACCGGCACAAAAAGAAGCTTGGTGGTGGAATGAAGTAGTACAAAATAAAATCAAGGCAAAGAGGGCATGTTACAAATTACATTATGCTAAGAAAACTAGTGAAACTTTAGAAGCTTATAAGAAAGCAAAGAAGGAAGTGAAAAAGGCCGTTAGTGAAGCAAAAGCTAAGATTTGGGAGGACTTATATAAAAAACTCAACTCAAAAGAGGGTGAAAGAGATATTTTTAGGATAGTTAGGGCTAGAGATAAGAAAACTAAAGATCTTAATTATGTTAGATGCATAAAAGACGAGGATGAAAAAATTCTAGTGGCAAATGATGATATAAGAAATAGATGGAAAAACTATTTTTATAATCTTTTTAATGAAAATAAAGATGTTAGTATTAGTTTAGGAGATTTAGCCAAGTAAGAAAAGTATATAAACCACAATTTCTACCGACATATTCAAAAGAATGAAGTCAAAGAGGCTCTTAAACATATGAAAGGTGGTAAATCAGTAGGACAAGATAATATTCCTATAGAAGTTTGGAAAATACTAGGAGAAATAGGAATCACTTGGCTCACAAGACTATTTAATGAAATATGAAAAAAGCAAAAGATACCCGAGGAATGGAGAGCAAGTATACTTATACTCATATATAAGAACAAGGGAGACATTCAAAATTGTGCGAATTATCGAGGTATCAAGTTAATGAGTCATACTATGAAATTATGAGAAAGAATTATCGAATGTAGGTTAAGACAAGTATCAAGTACAATAGAGAACCAATTTGGATTCATGCCAGGCAGATCTACTATTGAAGCGATTCACCTTTTGAGACATCTTATGGAACATTTTAGAGCAAAAAAGAAAGACCTTCACATGATATTTATTGATCTAGAAAAAGCTTATGATAGGGTACCGAGGGAGGTTCTTTGGAGAACTTTGGAAAAAAGAGGTATCCCATTGACATATATTAACCTTATAAGAGACATGTATGATGGTGCAAAAATATGTGTAAGGACTCATGAAGGAACGACAGACTTCTTTGAAGTTAATATTGGGTTACATCAAGGATCAACTTTAAGTCTATACTTATTTATAATGGTGATGGATGAGTTAACAAAACATATCCTAGATGAAGTACCTTGGTGTATGTTATTTGCAGATGACATTGTATTAGTGGATGAGTCTAAGAAAAAAGTCAATAGAAAATTGGAACTATGGAGAGAAACATTAGAAAGAAAGGCCTCCGACTTAGTAGAACAAAGAAAGAATATATAGAATGTAAGTTTGATCATTTGGTTACTTCAGAGGATATAGAAATTAAAATTGGCACACATTGCATTCTCCAAAAGGAAAGTTTTAAATATCTAGGGTCAATTTTTCAGGGTGATAGAAGAATTGATGGAGATGTTACACATAGAATTAATGTTGGATGGTTAAAATGGAGAGGAGCATAAGGTATTCTTTGTGATAAGAAGATACCATTAAAATTAAAAGGTAAATATTATAGAGCAGCAATTAGGCCTGCCATGTTTTATGGTTCTGATTGTTGGGCAGTTAATTATCAACATGTACAAAAGATGTTAGTGACAGAAATAAAGATGTTGAGATGGATGAGTGGTCATACAAGAAAAGACTGTATACATAATGAGGTTATTAGAAGCAAATTAGGAGTGGCACCAATAGAGGATAAAATGAGAGAACATCGTTTAAGATGGTTTGGACATATAGAAAGAAGATCAAAAAAAGAACCTATAAGAAGGTTAGAAAAACTAAATTTGGAAAGTATTAAAAGAGGAACCTATAAGGAGTTAACTGCTAACATGACACACGATAGGGATATGTGGAAACAAAGAATCCATGTAGCCGACCGCGTCTAGTATAGAAAAAGGCTTAGTTGTTGTTGTTGTTGTTGTAATTGATGAGCTAAACAATGAGGTCAGTGTCCCTCTCCCATCCATTTTATTATGAATACTGCATGTTGATTAGTGATACAAGTCATGTTGTTTGCATGACTTGTTTTCGCGTGCCTCTTTTGGCTTTGAAAACTTGGTCTTTGTATTACCCCTTCTACTCCATTTTAAACTAGTAATTTAATTAAGTTGCAGATTGTTATATGGGATGCTTCGACTTCTGAGAAGATGGCCATCTAACCACATTGGTGCCCCACGTTGGCTAGAGCATTCACCAACAGAGGCAGCTTTTATTTCACGCGGGACTGACTGGTCAGTTCGCTTCTGGAAAGAAACCCTTTGAAAGCGGTGCCTGATGCAGTTCATATTAATTTATGACACCAACGAGTTGCTTGAAATGTGCCATTTGCTTTCAGTTTGACTAACAGTTGCAGTAACATTATAACTTACAGAAAGGAAATGAAAAATGAAAGGATTTTCCTTTCTCAACAAAAATGTCATTTGGAGTTCAGTTTCATAGTTTTCATGTTATGTACTCTTTTATCTTCTATTAATGGGAAATTGACACCAAGAGGAGGTGGCGGGCTCCTTGCCAGAGAGGTCACTTTTAGTGGGTGTAATTTTGTTTAGTTGTGCATCATTTTCATTATCAATATGTTTTATCTTGCTTTTTTTCGAACACGTAATTAAACTCTACTATTGGTTGGATTCAAAGTTTCAAAATAAAACATGATCTGTTCAGTTAAATGGGTGCGGAGTCTGCTCTAAAACTTGGATATCCTAGTTGATCGATCAAACACCTAAGAAGGATTCACTCTTGACATGGTATATGCATACCTGCAATATGGTAACAATTATTGCAGCACGTGATAGATGAACATACTGTCAAGCATGATGTTAATTCATTTTGAGGCGTTAGTTGCATTTGGTGTTTGTAAACTCCAACCATAGGCTGCTGTAATGTGAGCTTATGAACAGTCCAAGCGAAATGAACTGAATGTGAGCTCCTCATTTGCATCGTATTTCCTTTTAAAGGATCAGTTTGTACAAGTTAAATCCTAAATGTAGGGTTCGGCACAACATGGTCCCTAGTGACGAAATTTCTTGTTCGAAAGCTTGAGATCGGAGAATTTAGTTTCTAAAGCCTATTCGTTTGTGAGCCAAACCCTTGAAGTTTTCATTTTTAAGCCATGTCTGTGTGTATTGTGCGTGTCAGTGTGTATGTGTGTGTGAGAGAGTTCTAGTTTCTGGGGCTGGTTCTGGTTTCGAACTGTCGATTGCAGAGCAGTTCTAGTTTGAGTTTGGAATCAATTGGAACTAGTAAATAATATTAGAAGATAACTTTTAAAGAAAAAAATGTACCGGTTTGAACTTGTTTTATGAAACGTTAAACTAGAATTGAACCGAGCGGTCCCTAGTTCTGTGCTCGGTTTTGGTTCTGGATTCAACTCGGTTTGGTTTTGATTGGAACCGCTGTGCTAGTTTAGACATGTACATGGCCATTCTGCTCCGCCTCCAGCAGGTTCTCAAGGCCTAAAAGATGCACTCTTGTGGGGCAGACCAAGATCCCATGCGAGGCGGGGTGGGTGGGGTCAGGTTTTGGGGTACACCCACCGTGACCCAGTTATAAATAATATAGATGTATTTATGTATCTAGATAAAATACCATTCTATGATTTAATAATATAATAATGTTATAAACTAAATAACATCTTATAACAATTAAATAACTCATATAAAAATCTGGTTCCTATACAGTATGTGATATTGAATGATTTGCTTTTCAAATTAGTAATATGTGAGTTGAAGCGTTACGGGATGGGTGTGGGGTTTGGACCCTTGGGTCGGGGCCTTACAAAATTTTTTCAATGCGTGTTGGGTGTGGGTGGAGCAAAAACCCATTCCACTCTGCCCATTGTCATCCTTAAACATAGGAGACTTTGTTTGTCAATATACCTATTAAATCCTTAAAATTAAGATGGATGATTGAGTTCAAAAGCAGAAACATAAAAAGTACAAAGTTTATTTTATTTACATGCATATTTTTTTTTGTTGAGATCTGTAAAGATGCACAGCAAGCATAAAAAAAGTGGAAGCATAGTGAACCCACGTTCTTTCTTTTTCTTTTTCTTTATATATATATATATATAAACATTTCTGTTTAATCTTTAAGGGAAATGTTAAATGTTTATGCAAGTGAAAGACAGTTTACATTTATTACGATATGACACCTTATATATATATGTATATGACAAATGGAGATTTAGAGCATATCGCTCAAAGATTTGATATTAAAGTCTTAAGTCAGAAAGGATATTAAAGCTATTCTGCACATACGAAAAGTAAGCACCATTTAAGAAGATGATAGTAGAGAGACAATAACGATTTCATTTAGCAGAGTGGTGATCGGATCGCCCAAAGGTAGTGAATATCGAAGGAAAGCATGGTGGATCGACAGTTCGAAACTTAACAATGTACTGAGAGCCTTGATCAAATAAAATGTGTGTAGCATCGATAGAAATGGAACATTTTAAGGAAAAATAAAAAATGTACTGAGAGCCTTGATCAAATCTTAACAGTAGAAACACATACAAAACCAGAAGTACACTGTCACCCCTCTACTATTTCTCAGAACAGAAGGCTTTGTATTTATTTTATAAAAACTTATCAACTACTGGAAATAAAATTTACAGAGTACCTTATCATTCCTGTAGGAAAAGAAAAGCCTAAAGATTTACTTTTTTTTAATTTTCACATTGAAAATTTTATACAGAAAATACCCTGAAATATTCGTCTTATAGTTAAATGTTGTGTCTAACAGGTCTTAAGACCTTCATTTTTGTATGTAAACCACACAAAAGTCTGCATATAACAGATCACATCAGAGCTTTTGATTCCCCTGAGCATCTATATAGATATAATTGAATTCGTCTAAAATGTATGAACCGTAGAGAGCTGCTTGAAATTATCCAAGACCTCCTATGTCTGCGTGCGTGTATGTGTGCGTGCGCGCGCGTGTGTGTGTGTGTGTGTGTGTGTGTGTGAGAGAGAGAGAGAGAGAGAGAGAGAGAGAGAGAGAGAGAGAGAGAGAGAGAGAGAGAGAGAGAGAGAGAGAGAGAGAGAGAGAGATTATAAGTCACTATTGATTATTTCCTTATTATTTCATGCATGATATATGGTATATCCTGTTTCATCCATGTAGATTACATGAAATGCCTTAATGCCAAATCCCATATTGATGTAGTGTGTTCTTTTTTATGCCTGGAGATTGAATGGAAGTTTCTAATATCAATCTTATTGAAATATTTTAATTACTGAACCGTTGGATAGATTCCATCCAATGTGTGGAAGCGAGTAGGCCTGCTACGTAAAAATAAAAATCAATACCAGGAAAATATGCCAACTTGCATTTCAGAGCTCGTGGAAATACGTTCATCTACGTTCCCACCTTGGTATTTTTCACTGATCTGCAATTTGATCAGAATGAATTTGAGAAGAGAATTTGAAGTTACCTTCAACCTCAATTTCTCATGTTTGGTTTTCACATGATTATAAATTTCCGATGCTTCTGTTCAGGTTTCTTACCTTCGCATGTGGGAGTTCCGATTTCCGGTGTACCGAAACCTGAAGGGCTTCGTGGATGTTAACTTCAAAGAATAAGAAAATGAAAGGATGAACTACATAAGATGGGGAGTGAGTTCTTGATAGTTGTTCACATAAAAGATCAGTATTGTCAAGTGGTTTCTTCAGAATTTCTCCAAAGTTACTGAAATAATTCAACTTTGGAGCCATGCAAATCTTTAAATTCTTAAGCTTCAGATGGAGGGAGTTCCCTTTCATAATCTATCTGAAGAAGAAACAGTAATTTCTCTTTTCGGCTATGCTAGACGTGGCGCAATGTGGAATGAAACGAATATATTCATTGTATGCATAACATAGGAACTTCATTTTCCTTTCAGAACAGATTCACTAATTATCTTCCACTTGATTAGAGAGAACATCTGTTCCAGGATAAAGTGTCTCAAAAGCTTGGCCGATCATATGAAGCAGCTAAGATATACTTCAGATGACATAGTGTGGTGGACCATGGAAACGTCTTCTATATGATATGGAATTGAAAGATGTCAACAGTATTCTCTCAGAAGAGAAAGGGTTAGGAGGAACAAACGTATCATTGTATTCTCGACCACGTCACGCCTATGAGATTTTGATTTGGTTCTGGGGTATGCAAAGAGATAATAATGTAGATGATGTCTTCTCACAACCTTTTTCTTCACCAAACTAGAACCAAGCCTTTTCCCACAGCAGGTGGGATCAGCTTATTCTTGGTCGCCATTACTGTCTATCGTGAACTTTGTCGAATCTAATCTAGAAGACCATGATAAGCTTATGTTGTTTCCTTCCTACACATTCATGACCTTAATACCCTTTTTTTTGTTAGAAAACAGGAATTTCAGTGTTCACGTAAAACATTTGATCAAGTTTTTCTTCTTTTTCATGCTTCAGTGACAGATTTGGACAAATCTGTGACCCTTGAAGAACCAAAAAGTTTGTGGATTGTATCAGTGCACTTAGAGATGTAGTTTTCTCAACAACAGCAACCGAGCATTTTCATACACTAGGTGAGGTCGGTTATATAGATTTTTTTTATGCTAGCTCGATCGTGTGTTAAAACACCATAGACTTTTCTTCACACTTTTGTTTTCTTCCTCTCTATTTAAAGTGTTCATCATCTACTTTCTTATACCTTATAAGCATAGTTCCATTTAGTTACCTCTTTACTTGTCCAAACCATCTTTAGCATGTTTCTCTCGTATTATCTTCCGCTATTCCAACATTTTCTTAAATAATTTTATTAGATGTATGATTTTTTCTTATGTGGTCACACTTCTACCTTACTATCTTCATTTTAACCACATATATCTTTTGCATATATTGATGATTGAGTGCCCAACACCTAGTATAATATAATATTATTGATTTAATTGTTGCTTTATAATATTTAACTTTAATAATATTTTCTTATCACACAAAATACTTGAAGTCCCTCAGCATTTTAATCAACATGCATTAATTCTTCATATATGATGTCTCTATCGATTTTTTTCATCACTTTCAACACTGAGAATAAGTACTTAACTTTTTTATCGGTTTTATCAACCAAATCACCAAACTTATACTCCACATAGTCTTTATTATACTAGGTTGAAAACCCTTTCTTTCTAATTTTTTTCTTTAAGAATCCTGTTTTCAATGGCATTTGGGATGCACCCTTGGCTCGTAAGACTGTTCAGTCGATCGTTAACTAATGGAATCCTCATTATCAACTTGGAGACAATAGTTCAAGCAGGAAGCAGGCTAAGCAACTAAACAATAAGAATAATGAGGATATTTTGAAAAGGCACGCAGCAAAACATAATAGTTAGAAATTTGAGTCTTTCATCTTCAATCACTTAATCCCTTCCAACAGTCAACATTATGGCTTAAACCGGGCTCCAGTATAAACTTACATACGAGAATATCAAGTAGATGGTTTAAGCATGATCCAATCGCTAACTTTGAATTTCGGCATTCAATTGATATTGAGCAATGGGGCACCACTATAAGACATGGTGGCACATACCACCATAGCCCGCTCTCTTCGTATAATTACCGGGTTTGTCAGGGGTTCTGTAAATTTCTCAGTGCAAAATCTATATGAGGGAAGGTAGGGAAAAGATGGGACTCACTTTTTTGGGAATTCAAAAAGTTCTGTTACTAATCCACATCCAGCACCCAGTATTTCATATGTAAGGGCCTTTCCCTTTCAATCAACATCCAAGTTGTACACCCAACAAACTGAAAGGAGCTCAAGGTGAACAATTGGGATATGAAGAGGGCTCTCATTGGAGGCCAAGGGAACAAAAATGCATGCCCTATGCTTCAGATTATTGGAAAGCCAAGATGCCATTAGTCTTGCCTTTCTATCCCCACAGTTTGGTGGTGTTGTTTCTTATAAGGGGAATATATCTAGAAAAGTGTGGATTTGCGATCATAGGACAGAGAAGCCTCATCAGATTGAACTGCAAGGAGATTGGATATTTCATCTTTTAAGTTTAAAGCATCTTTCTTTTTCCTTATAAGATCCAAATATTCCTCTAGAGGTATCGATTCCCACAGAAGGACCTAGTGTTCTGCAGAAAATTTTTAATGGGCAAGTCACTAGCTTGCGATATTTAGTTCTTTGGAACTAGAAATTTCATCATGAAATCCACCACTTATCATTAGTTTACCTGCTGAACATGACAGTAGAAGCTCAAGCTATTTAGGGATCAAGCTACATGAATTGAAGGCAGGTGAAATCCAAAAACTCTAGATCTGTGGGGCTTGATGATCTCAATATGACTTGCTAAAGAATTTTCTGTTTTAAAACTTCATTATTCATCGTCTCTTGGACAGACCCTTCAATTTGTTTACTGTAACTATTATTAGGTTGTTGTTGTATGAACAGAATTACCACCTTTCAGTATCATACTCATGTCCTTGGAGTCAAAGGTTCTTTCGAGGGGACTCTCTAACCAGGAGAGCCATGGCTTCTTTTGCTAGCTTATTCTCTGACCTGTTATTGGCCCTCAAATTTCTACCATCATGGCCCTGTTAGAGCTTTCCTTGAAGACAGTTCATCATCATAAGAATGTGCAAACTTGATTACATGTAAAGCACTTCCATATCTCATAGAATGAAGTTAATGATCCGAATATCTAACCAGGATTAGATATGATAAGTGAACGTAATTGAACTCTTTTACATCTCAAAGGAGGAATTTCAATTCTGACTGCAAAATGAGCTTAAACGGAGCAATTTGAAGTTTATTAGCCAAATCATGTCATTTTCTTTACCAAAGGCAGAGCATCAAAGTTGATGGCTGCTACTTTGTGCCCCCAGGAAGCTGTTCTTCTCATGATTGATCTTGACTGTTGGGCCCTATCTCAGCCTTAAACCTCAAAGAAGAAAAGATAAAGAGAAGTTCCTTTTGTCGGAGACCTTTTAGACATGATTGGTAGGAGATGTAAAAGCACCAACCTTGTTTGGCTATATTTAGCTAATAGAGAGAGAGCGTGCGCACGCACCTGCCTGTGTGTGTTTGTTGGGGAGGAGGAGAAAGATTAAGACGTGATAAAGCTAGAATCTTCAAGGGATAATATGATCAACTTGAAACCAGAAGAGTATCTTGCAGACAAGCAATTATAGGCAGAGACAGAATATAATGAGCATGAATGACAACCCCACCAAAAACTTCGAACCAAACAGACGAACGAATAGCAGAAGAATGTTTTATTAAACGATGGGAATATTAAACTTCCACCATTTAAATTATGTCTAAAAGGAAGAAGCATATAAGCTTCTTGCCATGGACACATAAAACAAGCTGCAGAAACCACCAAGACAAAAGGTTTTGCACAAAAGAGGCACACAACTAAGAATGGAATAGCCCAGTTCATTAAAGCAAGGGATTTAAGGGACCTATATAAAATGCATATATATATATATATATACATGTGTAACGATGGGAATATTAAACTTCCACCATTTAAATTATGTCTAAAAGGAAGAAGCATATAAGCTTCTTGCCATGGACACATAAAACAAGCTGCAGAAACCACCAAGACAAAAGGTTTTGCACAAAAGAGGCACACAACTAAGAATGGAATAGCCCAGTTCATTAAAGCAAGGGATTTAAGGGACCTATATAAAATGCATATATATATATATATATATATATATACATATATATATATATATATATATATATATACATATATATATATATATATATATATATATATATATACATATATATATATATATATACATATATATATATATATATATATACACAGAATGAACATATTAACTATAGTTATGCATACCTATAATAGACTACAAGGGTGAGAACTTAATAAACTATTTTTCTTTTTGGTACAATGGGGAGGATTAAACCAGATGCATGGCCCAGGAATCAAACACATGACCTTCAACCTGTGAGTCGACTCCCTAACCAGGTGAACCATTGGTGATTGTGCTCAACAGATGGACTTTTTGGGAGGAAATTTCTTGTTTAACAATCCAATATACCTCTCAATGGCAGAGTCCTCTGGCATCGTTGCTGCTGGTGGAGAGTTCGATCCCGAAGGGTGAAGGTTTGTGGGAGTGGAGCTCTTTGATGCATTGATGATAGGCACTAATGTAGTTCTTTTTTCTTTGTAAGAGGGGTTAGGCGAACCCCTGTGAGTTATATTTAAAATTTATGCGTAACGTATACAACTGTTTAGAACCAGTGAGGAGAGGTATTCCTTCCAAGCCATCGATTTTTGGCTATCTACAAAGTTAGATTTATGATGAACTTTTATTATTGAAAGGCAAGCAGTAGCTTAAAAAGCGAAGAGGGGCACATTTAGCTGCTTTAGTTTGTTGTTAATTTGGTATGGGTACGATCAATGAGAGAGATTTGAAAACAAAATTAATTATACTTTTATATTTATATTTATATTTATACTTTTTGTTTTATCATTTCAATCATTCATTTCAAAAATTGAACAATAAAAATGTTTATATAAGATTATCTATTAAAAACATTATATATTTAATATTATTATATATATGTGCATATATTTAAGAGAAGAAAGGAGGATTGGCACTTGGCAATATTAATGCAAACAAGAGTTCCTAACACCTTGACCCTCCTCTCTCTCTCTCTCTCTCTCTCTATATATATATATATATATATATATATATATATATATATATATATTTATTTATTTATTTATTTATTTATTTATTAGGGTAACTCCAGATGTACCCGCTCTCCGACTCTTTAGTTTTAAGAACAAGCCTCAGCAACGATCAGGGCGTATTTACAAAAGCGATGCACTTACTTTCATGCTTTTAAAATACAAAGTGTAACTTCTGCTTTTTTCCCACAAATCCTGATTGATTAAACTCAATTTAGATGATTGAGATTCAATTTAGATGGTCGAGATTAGAGAGAAAGTACTCTTGAGGTACCTTAGCATTCTCTCTCTTTATGTATATAATGATTAGATTCTGCTCAGGAGTTGCTCATTCATGAGTTTGTGAGTGTAATGAGCATAATAATATTATCTTTTCTATTAAAATCTTTAAAAAATTTAAATTATACTTAATACCATGTAAGAGTGGCAAAAAATCTTTGATAAGATATGGTTATATATGTAGGTATGTATAATGGTAATAAACATCCAACTCATTAATGATTAAAATTTGAGTTAAAATTACTTCTATATTTATGTACTATACATTTTTTAATGTGTGTTACATAAAATATTTTTTGTTTTATCATCTCAACTATTCATTTTAAATCAAACTTTAGAGTTATTTATACAAGATTAAGCACCAAAGATATTATACATTTATCAGTACTCTTCTCTCTTTATGTTATATATATAAAGTTGAATGCCAAACATTTTCCTGAGAAAACAATGAACTGATAAACGGCACTGACACCAGTACAAGTAATTAATGGCAGGTAGCTCATATGAAATGACCACATAAAAACATGAAGAAATTTGTGCGTTTATGTGGAACATGCGCATAGACGCTGCACACACATGCTGCATGCACACTCATATATATATATATATATATATATATGTGTGTGTGTGTGTGTGTGTGTGTGTGTGTGTGTGTGTCCAAGAACAGGGTTTCATATTTTTGGAGCAACATTTGTTTAGATGTTCCCAAACTATTGCATTTTCTTTTTAATGGGCAGATGGCTACTATGGTGAAAAGCCGAACTGCCGGATTATCTGATGTTCTCAGTACCTACAATCCTTTCATAGAGGGGGATAATATCCCAGTTTCACTTTCATAAGAAAGAAGAAAAAGGTAGAACGATTCAAATCACTCTAAGAGTTTTGATCGAAGATCATTGAGGGGCCCTTGAAAATAAAAATTTTAAAAGTTTCAAAAATTCATAAAGTTATTGTGACCATGGGTTCATTCGGTTACCATTTTAGCCAGTTTTTAGTTCGGTTCGGTTTCGAACGAAACAACCGGTCTGATATGAAAGCGGACCGTGTCTACCCCTAGCCTTAGTCTTGCATGAATTTTAAATTCTTATTTTACCTTAAAGAAATATGTCACATCAAAGGCGTGACTCTGTTTTTGTGAGAAAGGTTGCATGCAATAATACCATGTCATGATGGAATACAGGGGCGGTTTTCATAAGAATGATATGATATTCTTTGGCTTGTACATGAAAAAAAACTAGTCCTTGAAATTAGAGATGTTAAAATGGGTCAGTCCTAAGGGCCGGGCCTGTCTTGGTCCCGAACAATGCAGGACCCAACCAAAAAATCTGACTATTATAATAAAAAACTATATGTATCTACACACATACATATAATAAAAATATATACATATACATTCATATATATATATTATATATATATATAATGAAAAGAAACCTACATAAATGTATATGTAATTGAAAACGCTATATATATATATACATGTAATAGAAAGAAACTATGTGTATGTATATGTAATTGAAAAAGTTATATATATACATACAATAAAAAACTGTATATGTAATAATATTATTTATTTATTTATTCCTATATTTATTTATATGGACCAGCCCGGCCCATGGTCTGACAAGGACCGGACCATGCGAGCATTTTATCTGGCCCGGCTCATATTTTCCTCATATCATCAAGACCAAGATGGCCTTGCCGGTATTGACATCTCTACTCGGAATAAGGAGTCGAGGGGTGGCTCGTGAGTAAGGCCATTAGAATTGTTTCATTACAAGCAATAGGCTTAGACTCAAACCAAAACTGTCTCAAAACCGACGGTTCCAAAACTATAATTAGAACTGACTCATTGATTCGAT
Organism: Brasenia schreberi; assembly: GCA_036023115.1. NCBI lineage: Eukaryota > Viridiplantae > Streptophyta > Magnoliopsida > Nymphaeales > Cabombaceae > Brasenia > Brasenia schreberi. The sequence goes on from JAYKKT010000061.1 coordinate 10,031,209, forward strand.
TATGATTCTTGATTCAAAGCTAACTAGAATCGGACATGTTTAACTATCACGTTCGGTTCCAGTTACTGACGATTCTAAATCTCTGGTTCTCGTATTTTCTTAAAATTGTTCTTATAATTTTTTAAACTTTTTACCCATTCCGAGTTCAGCCGATTCCTGACCCAGTTCGGTTTCGGTTGGAACTGCAGGACCGGTTAGAACCGGCCATGTTTAAATTGGTGTACTCTGTATCAAACGCAGGCCTGTAGTGTTTGTGAGAAAAGCTGAAGAAATGGCCCCCTCAGTGCCACTTTTACTCTCAAAAGGTGTCCCACCTTCAAGAGTGGGACCATAACCTGTTATGGCAACCGCTTAGGCCCCCAAACTTTTAACTTATCACAGTACCAATGTTAGGCCCCAAAATTTTATTATTATGCCTCAAATTTTTAGAACATACTTATAATTCACTGACCACAACATTTTTATAAATGTTACTTTAGGCCTCAACTTGTATTAATCTACTCCTTAGAAAGATGAAAGCTTAAATTACTCAAATGCAAACACAATACTCCCTTAAATATTGTTTTACTCACTCCAACCCTATTCTTCCCCTTGTTAGGGGGTCGATTGACAAGCTGAAGGTCTTGAGTTCGATGCCCAGGATCGACTTTCTTCTGCCTTCGTCCTGCACTTTGTACCACAAAAGGAAAAGATCCACCACACTCTTATGCCTGTCTCCAAGTCTCATAATTTTGTATATAACTGTATAATTAGCATGTGTAGATCTCTTCAAAGATTTGGTATTTAATCAATTATATATATAGAGAAAATTAGATCCTACTCACACTCGTGTTCATCTATTACTATATTACTTTATGAATGTATTTTAAAAAAATTTATAGATTTAAAAATAATAATAATATTATAATACTCATATTAAAAAGAATAATGATTGGCATAAGTAAACAATATGAGTGATGAACATATCCAATCACTTTCTCTAGAGAGAGAAAGAATAGGAAATGCTAATAACTTTCTCATGTCAAACTTTATTAGACAATTTATGTTGTTCGAACGATCATACATATGGTGCGCATCAAGTTGAACAACAACATCAATTAAGAGATTCAAGATCATTTAATATACATAACTACTCGATCATCACCATCCGATTAGCTGTACAAGCAATGATGATGATCAAGTCCTGGAAAAGATAAAAATAAATACAGATTATACAAATTTAAAGTTACTATATACCATCTCATGCATACACGTAGAAAAGGCTCCAAAATGTTTGCATACACTAATACCCCCAAAACGTAGTTAACGTGAAATGGACACAAAACCGATCTGCAGGAGTTTCTAGACTCTCCCTGAGGCCCCACATGCAATTCAAGCAACACAAATTACAGAACCAATGAGACCATGGCTAACCTGACACGTTGAGATGGCACGAGACACGACACTAGGTGATTCTTCTAATTTATATTAACACACGAGATCACGACACGAAGCTGAACTGCCCAACCAGAGTGGCTAAACCTGCTTAAGCTGCAAAATAAGGGAAAACATTTCTTGTCACACCAAAATTCACCATTTCCAAACCCCATTAACACACATCGAAACCAGCAGTATTACGAGGTTGCACCCTACAGACCAGAGGATTCTTCATCTCCAGTGACATGCGCAAACATTCTGAAAGATCAACAGCTGCGGGAGGCGATTTTCCGGCGTTGAATCGAGAGATCCACTCAAAATTCTGAAGCAATTGAGCTAGCCACAGGTGTACACTAGCTAAGCCCATGGCTTTCCCTGGACAAACCCGCCGGCCAGCGCCAAAAGGTGCCAACCTCGTGTCCGAGCCAAGAAGACTCACTTCCTCACCCACCAAGAACCTCTCAGGAACAAATTCTTCTGGCCTTTCCCAGATACTTTCGTCGTGAGTGATCGCCCACATGTTCACCATGGCCGTCGTGCCTGCTGGAATCCGGTGGCCACCGACATCGATGTCATGGATAGCAAGCCTTGCCCAGGAGAGGAGGGGACCAGGTGGGTGCATTCGGAGTCCTTCCTTCACAATTGCACCGAGGTAAGTGAGCTTAGGTAGGTCCGAGTCCTCCACACCCCTGGCTCGGCCTACCACCGAGTCTACCTCGGCCTGGGCTCGGGCCTGGATCTCAGAGTGCAGCACCATGCGAGCCAAGATCCATTCCAAGAGGATGGCGACAGTGTCAGTACCACGAAAGATCATTTCCTGCAGTGCCACAATCTATTTTGAGAGAGAGAGAGATTGAACTCAGGAGAGTTCAGCCAAAGGATATACGATGGAGAGAGGTGTAGCAAAAGCATCTAATCCTTGATCATTTTGTGTTCCAAGAGCTACAATAGCAGGACCCTTTTTAAAAGACGAAGATTCTATTGAGAACGACCTGTCATGCTGCATTCAAAAGGCAATGATCGATGGGATCATATGATAGAGGAAAACTGGTTGATTATATTCAATCCCCACCACACATCTCCACCCTCATAAGCACCAGATTTATTGGTTCTCTCATGGATGCAATACAGGCCACTATTGTTAAGCTTATTACCCTATCTCTATCATTATTATCTGATTTCTACCAAAAGAGTTGGCATAAACATAGCTATCCTATTTTGAACCTGGGAATCGTAAACCAAACATAGCTATCCTATTTTGAACCTGGGAATCGTAAACCCTGGAAATTAAGTACATCAAATTAACAAACCAACGTAAAATCCATCAATTTATATACAAGTTTCGAAGGAAAATATAAATTCAGCCAAACATACACATCATACAAATTATCAAAGAATGAACTCAAAAACACTAACAGAAATCATCAAGCAATTACTGCTAAATCATTTTCATCAAGTGCATTTCCAGTTTCATAGAAGAACAAATTAACAACTAGAGAAGAAAGTAGAAACTAAGAACGAGAGACATAATCGTTTACGTACCCAAAGAACAGCAATCATATCAGAATCACTGAGCTGATACTCTCCTTCCAAATCCAACAAAACGTCCACGAAATCACCATTTTCGTCTCCATCTTTCTTCTTCATCTTTCTTTTCTCTTTGTGCTCCTCGATTATTTTTCCGACAAACTCATTAACACGAGAAACCAACCTCCGGCATCGTTTCCTCACTCCCTGCAGATCCATCCACCTCAAGAAAGGAAGGTGATCACCCCAATTCACCACTCCAAGCAATTCATAACCTTCCTTAACCATCTCCGCCAACTCGGCGCCATCGCCGTCATCACTGAAGAATTCGTAACTCCTTCCGAAGACCGTTTCCATGACATGGTTCAGAGACCCCAGGTGCAGAATTCTCTTAACCTCCACCTCGCCGGTGGTTCGACACGAGGCCATAATTTCTGCAACCATGGACTCCCCAACAGCCCGGCGGGCTCTGGCTGATGCATCGATACGCCGGCGGCAGAATAGATGCGAGGCTGCAATCCTGCGTAGATTCCGCCAGTAGTCTCCGTAGGGCGCAAATCCCATGGCCCTATGAAAGAGAAGTTGGTAGGCAGATTCTTTCACCGGACGGTCAGCGAATGCGGGGTTGCAGAGAATGAGTTTAGCGGTTTCCGGCGAGCTTGCGACGACAAGGCGGGTGAGGCCTAGTCTTAGAGGCATGAGATGGACAGCAGAGAGGGAGCGGGCGGTTGAGGAGAGCCAGCGGTGAGGAGTCGTGGAGGTCATGAAAGGGAGGCAGCCCAGTAGAGGAAGGCCAGCCGGGCCGCGAAGGGAGCCGGAGCGGTGGAAGAACCAGGCGATGCCGGCAGGAGGGAAAAGAACGGCCAGCACCAAGAGAAAGACACAGAAGAGAAGGATAGAGAGCGGGGAAATGGTAGTGTTAAGGGAAAACGGAATGGTTAGAAGACAACAGGTTGAGTAGGAAAAGGGGAACTCCTCAGAAGCAAGCATGGTTGCAGGGTTCAAGCAAAAGCTTTTGTTTATTCCAGAGAGACTCTTCATCTACATGGATGCTTCGTCTAGAAAGAGATAGAAAAGGCATAGACTGTTGGCTTGAGGTTCTTCTAGAGAGGTCTGCTCTTGGGAGAGAGAGAGGGGGGGTTCTGTTAGAGGGAGAAAGGTGGTAGTGCAGTTAAGAGAGAGGTTTGGAATGTTTTGTGTGGGTTCTGTTAGAGACAGTAAGGTGGCAGTGCAGTTTAGAGAGAGAGGGGTAAGCTTTGCGTGAAAGGGGAGCAGAGTGAGAGACGATGGCGAGCAAGAACACGAAGTGCATGAAGCACGTAACGTGCGTCGCCTTAAATAGAGAGAGAGTCATGAAAAATTGTTTGGTCAATTTTTACATGGAGAGGCTTAAGTCAGACTCACGCCCTGAGTATTGAACTCATAACCTTCAACTTGTGATGAGCCATTGCTCTTTGTGCAATGTGAGAGCTTTATGGTAGGACCCAAAAGTGCCGAATCCAAATCTATCTCGCTCCTATACACTTTAAAGTTCGGATTTAGTTTTGGGTAACCCGAACTATACGATGCCGTAAAAAATCCCTTGCTTGAGAGAATGGTTCTACCCCAGTGGGCCTAGGGATGGTAACATTGACCCGAACCGTGAGGTTACTCAACCCTATTCGAGTGGGGCATAGAGTACCCGGTTCAACTGGGTTAAGGGCTTTGATGAGGTATGAGGTAAGCACAACATTTATAAGTGTATAATATGTATGTATGTATATAATTCTAATTATTTTACCATAAAGTTTTCAATTATTTGAATTGGATTTATAAAATTATACGATTTAAGTTAAAAGTACTTTTAATTTTATAAAAGATATTGAATTGAAAATGAGGGTGCACACAACCGGTACTGAACTCGTTACCCTGTGGGAGAAAAAAAAAACCGAACTCATACCCGTCCTATCCAGTTACGGGGCGGGTACGAAGTTAAATTTTGAGGTTCGGGTCGAATTCGGTTAATAAGAATACCCGTAACTGAGCCGCTAAACTACACCATATCAAAATTACGTAACTGCCACGCACCGAGAGCGTTGGCTCACCGGTGTTAGGCTTCGGCCTCCGATTGTAGAAAGGAAATTACGTTACCGTCACTGACAGTGATAATTCTTTAGAAGATCGGAAGGGGTTTTTTCGTCATCACGCAAATCGAAACACGAAAGAGGGAAATTTCGACTTTCTTGGGGAACGAATTCTTCCTTTGCTGGAGGCTCGTGAGGAAGAAGGAAGACTTTCGCTAAAGTAGAAGAGATAATGAAGAGGCTTCTCCTTGCCGGAATTCTAAAGCGTGTCGGAAAATCGTCTTCTGATCTGGTCTGCTGGAACTTCCCTATTCCAAACCCGACGGAATTCCGGGTTTATCCCGGAGGTTTCCCGCTACTGCGGTCTCGAAATGACTATATCTCTGGGACGATTTCTAGGATTTTCTTAGGGCGTTTTCCAGGGAATCCTGGCTATACTTCTCGTTTCTCTTTAACGGAGAGAATTCTGAAGGACGGGAAGCCGGTGATGACGGTTCGCTCCTTCACAGCCAGTTCGGCGAAATCGTTTATTGGCCGGACATTTGCTTCGAGGAGGAACTACTGGTAATTGTTTTTCCCTCTGCTGTTTTCTTGCAATGCTGCTTTTGTGATTTATGTTTTGTGGTATGTTGGGAGAAATCCGTTTCTTTTCCCTTTACGAAGAGCATTTCATGGTTTCTGGAAGGGGTTCATTTCAATGGGGTAGTTTCTCTGTATAAAAGATTGCTGCGTCCTTTTAGACTGTTATTTTAGATTCTTTCTTCTGCTTGGATTCTGAGGAGATAAAACACAGAAGCGTTTGGCAGTGATTTTGGAAAGCTCTTCCCTTGTGCCAATAATAATCAAAATTTCATTATTTCCATGCTGAAATTAGCTTAATACCACAATAACATAATATGGCTTCTACAAACGTCGATATTTCATCTTCATCTATACATAAAAACAACATTTTTCTTATTAAACTCATTCTGTCCGTATATCTGTCATGTGCATATGGGATTTTCAGCAGCGCATGGGGTGAGGTTTTCCGGAGGCTTATGTTAAGAACGGAACTTGCTTAACCTTCTCGGTAGAAGGTTTAGTTTTGCCGATGAAGAACGTCTGAATGAAATGTGGCAATGCGCTGTTAAGTCTGTTTTATTTAAAACCATACAACGGATTGTAAAACGCCTTTTGCTTTTATCACCTGCCTGATTTCCATGGTTGCTGATGAATGCACTGTAGCGACTTTAGATTTTTAAACAATAGCCGCTTTATCCTCAGGGACAAGAAAATCCAACTCCGTGGGATCTGTTTTTCTCATGTAAACGCCATGGAGATGTTGACCAGCCTTTGTTGGTCCACATTGTATCCTCTTCTTTCGTTGAATACTTGCTCATCGGGCGTGCAATACATAGATTCACATCTCAGGATTTAGGTTCAACGATTGGAAAGCTTGGAACATGAGATTCATTCAATATCAGAGTCTCGGACCCTTAGGTTTGACTTTTCAGGTTTAAGAACTTGAATGCACCTTGAAAGTGCGTACTGTAAATATTTCTTAAGGTTTAGTTTGTTAAGGGAATATGTTTTTTGTCTTCTTCTATTTGACTTAAATAACTTCATTTGACATAATTATGCGTAAACTCTATCCTCTAGAAAATATATATTAGGTAGAGTAAAAGAATGTGATATATTCTATGTGCAAGCCTTTCGACTTTGAAGTGTGATGATTATAGTACATATTGTCAGTATAAGGATAACTTCAACGCTGTAACTTCTTTCAACAAATTCCAACTTGTGTAACTCATTATAAAATTAGGAAGGTTGAATTAACATACTCTGGAAGCTGTCTGACTCTAGAGAAACAATCTGCAAGTAACGCCCGTGTGAATTATTTCTTCTAAGTAATCATGCAAGTAATCTGAGATTTTCAGCAATGAATCTTATGCATTCACAACTCTGACTGTGCATGTGCGGCATGTACGTGTGTATCTGCATGCATGTGTTCATGTGCATGTGCAATATTGAGCTGCGTCAGCTTACACTGCGTTTCTATCAAATTCTTTTTAATTGTTGCAGGGGTTCATCCTCATCATTTGATTCAGGAGGATCTGTTTTATGGCTGGTTGTAGCTAATGCGGCTATTTTTGTTTTATGGAGAGTCATGGATGTTGACTTTATGAAGAAGAATTTCATGGTATACAGAATATTTTTCACTCATCATCTAGCATTAATGATGCAAACTGTCATTCTGCATGTTTTATCAGGACCATTTTGGCAAACTTTTATTAGCCCTAAATTGTTTAGTTATTTTCTTGGAGCAAGTTATATATTTCTCTATGGTCTAGAAATATTTTGGAACCCTGTTAAACTGTTATAGCTGCCAGGCATCTGGAATTTAGTTGTTACATGACAACAAAAATAGTGAGTTTCCTTGTTGATTATTGCGTAAGCAACAACCCCATTTAGGCAGTTGAAGATAACTTTTGGAGAAACAGGAAGAACTTTTCACTAATTTGTAGTTGGTTACGGATAGTCCAGTACATCTGAAAATGCATATATGATTTCTTCACATGCATAAAAGGGATTCATTGGCATCCTCAAATAGTGGGCACAAGAATATCTCTTCATTCTCAATCATAAACCAGATTCCAGATGGACAAATTCAAAAGTCCTTTCTGATTCTCAAAGAATTAGGGACAAGGGGAATAATTGAGAAAGATCTATTCTTCTTGTTCTCCTTTTCATACTCCAAATTCAGAATGATCTCATCTTCATATTTGGAACAGCTTGTCGTTATATTTGTGGTGACATCAGGGCCAGCGGTTTACACATAATGACTTTTCGTTGCCACTCTGCCTGTTTTGCAGAAGCAACCCAATGCTTTGCCTCAAGCAAGTGTCTCTATGTTAGTACTTTCTAGTACAGGGGGGTGATATGTCCTTATTGGTAGTAGCACTTAGCATAGGGCGTTTAAACTAGAATAACACAAAAAAGGCTGTTGGAGAGGAACTTTGGGAGTTAATAGAATAGTGTTATATCACTTGAAAATATTGCTATTTCAAATAATCTGTTCTTCTAATCATGTTGACATAAAAGTAAGTGGTTTTCGGTGAAAAAATGAAAATAAATAGATATTACTAGAGTAAGGCTCGAATTTCCAGTACACATATGGGGCGCTTAGGATCATGCACAAAGGGTTTACTGTGAAAATGAGTAAATTGACTTGTATAACTAAGTCACACAGACACTTCTAAGGGGTGGAGTGTCGACCTCGACACTGGTGCGACACCGACACCGACACTGTGCCGGCACGGCATGGCAAAAAAAATTTTTTTTTTTGCAATTTTTTTTTGTAACTCACGGATAAATGGGTCTGGATAATGAAGATTGATTTGTGTATTATGATGAAATTAGTAGTTGCTTATCATTTATATGTTTTGCTTTAATATAAAGTTGTGGACTTGCTATTGTAAATTTGTAACTGTATACATTACAATATTAGCTTGAATGATTTTGGGTGCGAACAATTGGCTTCTTATTACTCAATCTGATTGGATTCTTGACTTCATACTGAATGCCTTTGCCCAGAATAATCTCTGTCACCAAACACATTTAAAGATCGAAAACATTGCCAGATTAATAGAACAGGAGACTATGACATCACTAGTGGATCCTAGCACAAATACTAGTATATGTTATATCCTACAAAAGATCTCGAAACTCTTTGAATCCATAACTTGGATATTTTGCAGCTCGTAAAATCATTCTAAGTTTCAGATCATTATGAGGGAACTTGCTAATTGATACCTATGTGCACCCAAATTTAGCAAATACTAGTTGTATTATGATTGATTTATGTAGCTTGAATATTATATATAATATATAATATTATATACCCTAGCCGTGTTGCCGTACCCAAAATTTTTGAAATTTACCGTATCCCGGACCCGCACCCGCACCCGTGTGACATAGTTGTATAAGACTGGATTTTTGGATGAACAGGTTTAGAGTGAGAGAGAATGTTGGGGAGGTTGAGATGTGGTCAAAATGGCCTCTTTTTTCTTAAGTAGGCCGTAGAAGGTTGATCCATTGCATGTTAACCTTGTAGGGTATATGATATATCACACGATGCAGATGATACAGTTTGTGTTGTACCAAGGGTTTGAACTGGGGCCTGAACCCATACGTATGTGTCTGTTAGGAATGCTCATATGACAATTTCCTTTTCACGACTGTCTGATGGTTGTAAGTAGTATATCATACCATATATCTTTCTACACCAATTTCATATACACAGCTTATTGTAAATACCCTAACTTTTAAAAGTTTCTTGAATTGATTTCAGAAGGTTCTAAATAAATCAGAAAAATCAAATATGATAAAGTATGTCTGTGTCTTACATGCTTGAAGTACAGTTTGAACTTGATAGTCAAATAATGTCCATGCTTTCCAAGTATGGTAAACGATGCCCTTGCAAAGATGAAAAGAAATGTTTTTGCGATAACTTTTATGATTTTTTGGGGTTATGAAAAACAATGAAGTATGATTTTAATGACTTTTAAAAACATGAAGTCAAATATAAACATTATATTTATAAGCATGCAAATTGCAAGTGACTCATAAGCTATCATATTTTCGTTGAACATAAGAGTTGGCTTTTAAATCTTTAATACTTTTTAAAACTATTTTCAAGGAACTCAAAAGGCATGGATTATTTGCTTGTGTAAATGATATAAAAGTGGAATTTGACTACGCACATGTATTGTGATGCATCATATGATACAGATTCCTGTCTTGCATGATGCATACATGTATATTATTACAACACAAGCTACATACATTATCCTATTCCTCACTGCATATGTTGCTGAATCATACCCTAATTGGCCCTAGCTACCTGTCAGATGATATCACATGATACAGAGTTACAGACGACACTTACAACCTTGATTGAAATTTCTCTTGTTTGTGGCAGGGATAATCTGATTTAGCAGTATTAATATAGCACATCTTTATCATTTGCTGGTTGTGGTATGAACTATGAACATCTTCAATGTGTCTTCACATGCTTGTGGTTTTCCTACAGATTTCAGTGGAGAACCTGATGTCTGGTCGTTTGCATACGTTGATCACCACTGCTTTCAGTCATGTAGATCTTGGTCATCTTTTTTCAAACATGATAGGCCTCTATTTCTTCGGAGCCTCAGTAAGTTAATATGTCCAATCTTTTAAGTATTTGCTCGTTTTCATGCTTTCTGTTATTTTAAAGTGCCATAAATCTGGGTTTATGCAGTGATGGACTATCCAACCAAGCAACAAATATATCATGTATCTGTATCAAATGTTTAAACTGTTTCCTAGTCCAATTAGGCAATTCAGTGTCAATTGGCATGTTTGTGTGCATACCATGTATTAAGTTTCATCACATTTGATAACCATGGTTTTCCTCCCCGATACATACTTGTCTTTGTAATAAGTTGTATTATGTACTGAAACTCACTCAGATACTGTGTAACTAACTGAGTCAGCTTCCACCAACTGCCAACTGCATTTAGTCACTAATCTAATCAAACTGTGTAGCCTAATGCGTTTGATCTTAACATCTATCTATGATCTTCTGAGTCAGCTTCCACCAATTGCCAACTGCATTTAGTCACTAACTAATCAAACTGAGTAGCCTAATGCGTTTGATCTTAACATCTATCTATGATCTTATTTTCTATTGCCCCAGAGTCATTGTAAACTGTAAGTTCTAGAACAGAAAAGGTGAATAATGAATTAACTGTTTAGCGTGGATGTTGAACAAGTGAACACTATTCAGCTTTTCATCGTCTTCATTATTTATTCTTAACAAATTGTCTAGAATGATGATTCTTTTAGTTTATTTATGCAATCATAACAGCTAATTTCTTACTCCAAAAATTTATGGTAGAAGATATACTAGGAGCTTTACCTGCTTAATGAGTGTCTGTTTAGCAATCACAGGAAATATTTGGAATTTTTGTTGGTTATTTTTATTTTATGTAGTTGCATTAGTTTTTCCCCATTTCAATTCATGTTCTAACTGTTTATGTTATTTGAATCAGATTGAGAGGTTATTTGGACCTAGATTTCTGCTGAACCTGTACATAGCAGGTGCAATTTCTGGCTCAGTATGCTTTGTGGCTCACAAGGTCTTTATGGTTCGCAACTCCAAGGTATTGTTCAGTGCTCAAAATTCTAGAATCTTGTGCATACATTTTTCAGTAGCTTCTTTCCTTACACTTCTATTTTTATCCTTGTTGGTAATTCTTCAGGACATATCAGCACCTTATTGGAGATACATGACTGGGCTGGTAATTCTTTCATCAGTTTTGCTCTTTCCCAATGCATACGAAATGATTAACTAAGTTGTGCCTTATGCTTGATGTGCACATTGCCAATTCACTACTTAGTAACTTGTGAAATCCAGAAATGTTACTGAATGTATAGATGCCGTTATCCATGATTTTTACTAATACCATACCTTGAATGCTTAGACTTCTGATATTAAATACTTATAAGGTCCTGGTGCGATGAGACATATTAGTTCTGAATATTGGACCTGATCTATCTGTAATCAAGCACCAAAATCAGTCGCCAGCATGCCACCAATAGATAGTGCAGAAACTGTGAACATACAACGTAACAAAATTATTCTTTATTGGTCTCTTCTAAGTATACGTCAACGTGTTGACATTTCAAATGCTTGAGAACATGCTTAAGAGGCAAAGATGGTTTTCCTCTTATTTATATAGAAGAGAAAAGGAACTAATCTACTCTCCAACAGCTAGATCTATTAACTGTTCGTGACTATCAGTTAGCAACTAGTCATTGGAAGATCCATAGTTATCCCTCTGAAGTTAGTTTGTAGAAACTTAAAAAAGAAATTGCAAAAAAGTAGAAGAAATATGAAAAAATCCTAAGACTAACTACAACACAAAGAAGAGAAACCAATGCTTAGAAAGCCTACTTAGGAAGCTAGTGCACGGAAGTACCTATCAAGCACAATGAAAGCAAAATTCGCCATGTTTTCAAAAGTCTTTCTTCACATCCATCTGGAAGACGGCTCTAATAGCTATAAAGGTTCCAAGTTCTAACTATAGTGATACAGGCAACTGATGCAAATATCTCTTGAGACTCTATCCCTGTACTAAGTGTGTATCCCATGGGGACAAGTCTAATCCTTTATCTCTCCAAAGATGGTTTTCATTTTAAGCCACCTACATTACATGATCTTTTATATGGTAACCTGAGCCCAAATCATTGACTTCTTTTAAAGCTTATGACTTTATAATTTGTAGATTATATCCAATCAAGGCGAGGGTCTTATTTCTTTGAAGTAACTTGTAGTGCATCTGAATATGCTTTGTGCTCAGGACTGAAGCTTCCATGACATACAAAACCTTAAGTGGTCTTATGTGTTCCCTGGTGGAATGTTAAGTGATATACTTAGATTCCTCTGTGCTGTCATTCTTTCCTAGGCACCTTTCAGATTCCTATTAGTCCATGTAGTTTAATGTTTTGCAAATGGAGGGATGATGTGCTATCATTACCTTATTCACCATTAACCTTAAATTGTCCAGCATCCTCATTGGAGAGAGCATTACCTCACCTTCAGCTTTTCTTATTTGTTTTTACTGTAAGTACCATAGTCATCAAATAAATCAAACAAGAAAGGATGTGCATTGCAACCATTTGTTTCTCATTTTGGCCACAATAAAATCTATTTTTCACATAAGACATCTTTTGTGACATAAAGGTTATCAATTTTGGATAATAATACCTATAACCTTTTGGGTCATCTTTTGTGATTTTCTCTTGCATAACCATAGCATTTACAAGAAACATCATTCTTTTATAACTTTTGGAATTTGAAACAGTTATTTAGGATGAGACATTTTCTTAAACATTTGATGATATCCAAGTAAATCTTCAAACTGGAGATGATTGGTTATCTAAGGATCCAAGGGGAAAACAGAAGGAATTTAGAAATTGTATTCTTAGCCGACGTAAGTGAGTTGATTTTGTTACTATAAGCAAGTCAATTAAGTGCCCTGATGAGATACATTGGCCTAAAAGTAGGAGACTGGCTTAAGCCACATATCTTAGTGCTTCCATAATGCTTTGGCCACTGAACTCCTCCATGCTGATGCTTAAGAACACTAGTTATAACATAGTTTAGAAGTCATTAAATTGGCATCCCTAGTTTTTTTCAATACTACAACAACAACAACAAAGCTTTTTCCCATATTAGATGTGGTTGGTTACATGGATTCTTTATTTCCACATAACCCTATCATAATTTGTAGAATCCATGATAAATAAGTCCGACAAAGTTTTAGGTTGGTTGTCGGAAGCCTAACACAACCCTCATCCTTTATCAGACAGTTTTTTTTTTCAATACTATGCTCTTAAATTTTGCTTTTTCACTGTTATTGCTGAAAGGACATAATTAATTTATGGAAAGAGTTTCCTGTATGATCCTTGATCTTGCAGATTAAGACTTTCTCTTCAACCACGAGTAAACAAATCAACAAACTCTTTACTTAATTGCTTTTCTCTAAATCCCATATGCATTGGCCTTTCCACCTGCTCGTTTGAGTTGATTCTAGAAATTCCCCTAACTAATGTTGTGCCTACTTGTTTTAAACTTCACTTTCTTTTTTTTCTCTTATCCCACCTTACCCTTGGCCAGTTCTAGGTAAATAGGAACGGTCAAAGTTCTGCCAGAACTAAGAACCAAAATCAAACCTGGACTGGTTTTGCTTTGATCTCTGAACCACCCAAAACCAGAACAATTATAAAAAAAATTGAAATATAAAAAAAGGGATACGTAACTAGCAGGGTGTTAGAAAGAAGGCCACTCGGGCCCAACCCTGGCAGGCCCTGGCCCACTGGGCAGTCAGGGCCAGGGCCACTAGCCATTGGGGGCTGGCATGCCAGCCCTCTCTTCATTTCCTCTTAATTCCCTCTTGTCTTCTCTCCCTCACTTCTTCTTCTCTTCTCTATAAATACTCCTTAAACCCCTTGTAAACATTAAGCCTTTCGTGGCTAATCAATAAAGATTATTTATTCGGTTAGCTTGCTTTGTGTTCATTATTCTTTTGGCATGCCCTCGTTACACTCGGTTATAGCCTTTTCTAAAGCTTTGTGATAGTTCCATTGTGGTGATATTTATTTATCGATCTTCTGCAACTATATTGGAGCATTGTCTTCATTACATGGTATCAGAGTCATTTTCGATCGTGGAAACACCGATCGCCGCCTCAGGAAGAGTGCTGATAGTGCTCTTGATTTTGCTGTAAGTTTACCTCTTTATAATTATTTTTCTCCTTGAAATATGGATGAAAAGGGAGGATTTAATTTTCGTTTAACACCTTCAAACTACAAAACATAGGCCCAAACTATGGAAAATTATCTATATTTCAAAAAATTATGGGGTTATGTAAGTGGTTCGAAGGTAGAACCCTCTATTAATGCTATACTTGAGTAAAAAGAAGAATATGAAGGAGGCCATCGAACGGTCCTATGGGTGTGCATGAATAATGTAAATGAGCACACTAGAGACACGTTGGCCAACTTCACTAATGCAAAAGAAGCATGAGAATATTTTAAAAAATCCCATGTTCAAAGCAATGTTGCTCATAGAATGGCATTAAGAGACAAATTGGTCTCTCTTAGACAAGGAGATAAAGGGGTAAACGATTTCTTTGGTGAATATTCCAATATTTGGAACCAACTACATGGTTATAGAAAGAAATGTACACAATGTCTTAATGAGAGACAATGAAGATTTTGTATATCAATTTCTACGAAGTCTCCGAGAAGAATTTGAAGGAGTTAGGTCATTTCTTATTTATCGGAAGCCATTTCCTACCAAAGAAGAGGTTCTTACCGATCTTCAAATGGCGGAAACAAGAATGAATGAAGCTAGGTTTCAAAAAGATACCGCTCTTTCCGCATCTAAACTCGGAGCAAATGTGAAGGCTTATCGTCCTCCTTATTTCAAAAACAAAGGATCAAGCGAAGCAAGAAATGAGGTAATTTGCCATCATTGTAGAAGCCGGACACATAAAGCCAAATTGCCCTAAATTGAAAAAGAAGGTGGCTTTAGTGGAGGAAAATGCTTGATCTTTCATCCCTGCACTTTAAGAAAAAGTGAAGCAACTTAGGCTCAAATGAAGGAGAAAGCAACAGTTGGTGCGGTTTGCTCTTCTTCAACAAAAGAAATTCAAGGCATGACTTCTTGGATTCTTGATTAGGGTGTTTCGTTTCATATAACTTCTAATGAAAGAATTTTAAACTCATGTGTTCAAAAATCTTCATCTTGTGTTTACATTGCGGATGGAACAAAATTAGATGTAGATAAAATTGGTGATTTATAAAATAAAAAATTTGAAATCTCCAAAATTAGTGTTGTTCCAAAATTAAATTTAAACTTATTTTCTGTATCTCAAATTTCAGATAAAAATTGTGTTGTAACCTTTTCATTCACGGGATGTATTGTACAGGATCGCCTGTCGAAGAAAGTGATTGGTCAAATGAGTCTCTTTTATGGCACAAGAGACTAGGACATCTTAATGCTAAAAAATTGTATCAATGTCCTCTTGGAATGAAATCTAAGGAATCTTTTTCTTGCAAAGATTGTGTTCTTAGTAAAATGCAACATCTTCTATTTCAAAATAAATTTTTTGAAATCTCCAAAATTAGTGTTGTTCCTAAATTAAATTTAAACTTACTCTCTGTATCTCAAATTTCAGATAAAAATTGTGTTGTAACCTTTTCATCCACGGGATGTATTGTACATGATCGCCTCTCGAAGAAAGTGATTGGTCAAATAATGCTCTTTTATGACACAAGAGACTAGGACATCTTAATGCTCAAAAATTGTATCAATGTCTTCTTAGAATGAAATCTAAGGAATCTTTTTCTTGTAAAGATTGTGTTCTTAGTAAAATGCAACATCTTCTATTTCCAGACAAAACATATGTTACAACAAAACCCTTCGAAATAGTTCATTCAGATGTATGGGGTCCGGCACCCGTTTTGTCTAAAGGAGGTATTTCTGATTATGTCATTTTTATAGATGACTTTACGAGGTATACATGGGTATATCTTTTAAAAGCAAAATCCGATGTCTTTCAAAATTTTGTTATCTTTCATAATCTTGTAAAAAATCAATTTGATTTCGAAATCAAGATTTTTATATCCGATTCAGGAGGAGAGTTTATGTCAAAGGATTTTAAAAACCATCTCAATACGTTTGGAATTATACATCAAACTTCTTGTTCTAAGACTCCTCAACAAAATGGTATTTCCGAACGTAAGCATAGACATATTTTGGAAACGATAAGAACCTTACTTTTATCAAATGGTGTTCTTAAAAATTTCTGGGCAGAAGCTATTATAACGGATGCCCTCTTCGGTTTTACAAAATGTGTCTCCTATAGAAAGACCCTGCATGGATGATGATAGTTCTCTTGATGACTCCTATTCCTTCTTGAATGATATTTTAGGTGAAGAGATAATTCATGAAGAAAATGATCTTAATGAACATCTGATTACAAGACATCCTATTACACCTTTTGATCAACATTACAATAGGAGAGCTGTGACTATTCCTAGAAGGTCAAACCGTGATTCTAGACCGCCTGAAAGATTTGTCTCATATGATAGTTTTCACCAAGACATAGAGCTATAGTAACAAATATTTCAACTATAAAGGAACCCCGAACCTTCTTAGTTATCATAAGACTGGATTCATGCATTGAATGAAAAGTTGGATGCTTTATATAGAGCTCAAACTTGGGATATTGTCTCTATACCATCAAACAAAAAGACTATAGGCTGTCGGTGGGTTTATAAAATCAAGACTCTTTCCATGCGTTTCTATTGAAGCGATACAAAGTCTGGAGCAGTCTCGTGGCAAAAGGGATTCACTCAAGAGTATGGTATTGATTCTGAAGAAGCTTGTCCTCATAGTTACATGATTTCCACCTACTGCTTCGAACTCTTCTTGCCATTGTGCTAGGCAACTCGAGCAATGGCCACTTACACAAATAGATGTTAAAAATGCCTTCCTTGTAATGGTGAGTTAGAAAGAATATGGTTTATATGCTGGCCCTCCTCCTCAGGATACAACTTGTCCAGGACCAACAATAAGGCTATTGTCGTCTTCGTAAGACTCTTTGGCTGGTCTCAAACAAGCACCTCCTGCACGGTTTGCTAAATTTACAAAGACCTTATTACCAGTCGGTTAGGTTTCTCTTCCAATGCCTTCCCTTGATTTTGCTCTCTTTTTACTTGAAAAAATAGATAAATAGATGCTTGTTTGCCTTGCTTCTTTATGTCGATGATATGATTATTACGCTTGCAATGATTACTCTTGGCATTATCGAGCCTTAGCAGTTCTTATGTCAACATTTTGAAATGAAAGATCTTGGTCAACTTTCTTATTTTCTTAGCATTGAGGTAACTCGTAATGATAGATGTTTCTTTTTATCACAAACTAAGTTTAGTAATGATGTTATTCTTAGATCAGGTATTACAGATGACAAAGTTGTTGAGACACCTGAGGTAATCAACCAAAAGATGTGTCTAGTTGATGGCGAACTTTTGAGTGATCCTACACCTTATAGACAGATGGTTGGAGCACTTACCTATCTTACCATAACACAACCAGATATTGCTCATGTCGTTCATACTGTAAGTCAGTTTCAACATTCGCCCACCTCAACACAGGAGTGTTGTTATGAGGATTGTTCATTATATTCGACAAACCTCAACTAAGGGAGTATTTCTATTATCTTCCTCTCTATCTCAGTTGTTTGCATATACTGATGCTGATTGGGGTGGTGATGTAAATGATAGACACTCTACTACCGGCTACTGCATATTTCTTGGTCACATGGAGATGCAAGAAACAACAAAAGGTGTCTCTTTCCTTCACCGAAGTCGAGTACCGTTCAATGGCCAACACAACTACATAACTAACTTGGTTGCAACGACTACTTCAGGACTTAGGCATATAATTGGAAACTCATCCAATCATGTTCTACGACAACAAAAGTGTTATTTATATAGCCAACAATCATACATTTCATGAGTGTACAAAGCACATAGAGATGGACTGTCACTACGTTCATGAAGAGCATCTCCAAGGCAATTTAACATTGCAGTTTGTAAAATCTGAATATCAACTCCATACGTGTTCACCAAGTCATTACCTGTCCCTCGTTTTCAACTTCACGTCATGGAGCCCTCAGTTTGAGGGGGGTGTTAGAAAGAGGGTCCCTCGGGCCCTGCCCTGGCCCATTGGGCCGTCAGGGCCATGGCACCCAAGGCCACTAGCCGTTGGGGGCCCAAGCCTTCAACTTCATTCCCTCTTGTCTTCTCTCCCTCGCTTCTTCTTCTCTTCTATAAATACTCCTTAAACCCCTTGTAAACATTAAGCCTTTCGTGGCTAATCAATAAAGATTATTTATTCGGTTAGCTTGCTTTGTGATCATTATTCTTTTGGCGTGTCCTCGTTGTACTTGGTTATAGCCTTTTCTAAGACTTTGTGATAGTTTTATTGTGGTGATATTTATTTATCGATCTTCCGCAACTATATTGGAGCATCGTCTTCATTACACAGGGTTCCCATGGAAGGTGGAACTGTAACCGAACTGGGTAGTCCCTAGTTTTTAGTCCAGTTTGACTAGTTTCGGTTGGAGGTGATTCTTTTGGCTCTGGTTGAAACCGTTCAACTAGTTCCGAATCGGCCATGTTTACCTTGCACACTCATGCTTTTCATGAAAAATCATTCCTCATTTGCTAACTCAAAATTGGCAATACACCTAAACCATTCAAGGGTGGAGCTAAGTGGAGTGCCATGAGACTATGATCACTCTCCCCAAAAGTTTGAAAGGTGGAGGCTTCACTTACACACATACACACCACGGAAGGCAGATTTTCTACCTCCATATGAACCAAAGTGCAAAGTGTAAATGTCATGATTTGCATTGCATTTCCTCATATTTTTCATGTGGCTTCCAATTGACCCTTTTCTTCAGGACAAGATCCTTATAGACTTCTCCATTTTCTTTAGATGCAGAACCCGACACTTCGATAGATCCATCTACTCATCCTATAAATCTTTACTAACCAAATAACTGTTTATGGCTTTATAACATCATAAGAAGTGGCAGTAAGCTTATAATGAATTATATCCACCACTTAATTCTTCACAGTTGGCATGTGATGACCTGACCTTTTCTGGATAATTTTCTAGGTACTTTCACCGAAGAATCCACTGAACATAGTTACGTGTCAAGAATCAGAAGAACAAGGGGTCACAAACCTTGAGTGAAGAGCTTTATGAAATCCTCAGCATTAATCAAAACAATGACTCAGCACCAATGAAACACTTTGCGAAAGGACTCCGAATCTTCAAGAAAGAAATGGAGCTTGATAGTGGCTCTGAAGTATGTAATTAAGCACCAGAGATATCACCAAGGTGTCACCCAAATATCCCAAATTAGGCATGATAAATAAGAAGACACTGTATAAAGACATTGTCTTGTTGATATCTTCCAAACAGACCAACTGTGTCTCAAATGCTTCAGAGCAAGTTTAGGATATAGGGTTTCCATCGTAATTGTATTCATAAGAAGAGGATGAGGGAAGGAGGTAGTAATACAAGAGTTAGCTTGTTAAAATGTCCATTTGGAACTCTTGAAAGCTAGTTGAGCTAGACGTGAGGAGCCCCAACAACTATCTCTCTCAAGCAACTGAATTACATAAAATATAAAACAGATGCAGGTGAAAAAATGCATAAAATTTATACATCGAAATAAAAGAGAAACTACTGCCTATTTAACCCTAAAGCTAATTGTTAGGGAAAATTTATAAACACAGTAAGGGTTATACTTGCACAGTCTGCTTCTCTAGTAAACATATACCAATGGTTACTAAACATGATTCCCATCATTTAATAAATATTGGTAAATGTTTTAGACTTGTATTCAGATATTTGTTCTTCTAGAACTGGGTCACAAATTCCCAGATAAAGTCTAGGTCGCTAAACCTTGTCATCCATCATGGCTGATTTTCAGAAACAAAGGAAATCCTTTCCACCCTGACCAAAAGTTGTTCTCTAGCAGTCCCATGTGGTGCAGATTAAGTTCATTTGTTGTTAGATTGAGTTAATGATGATCGAGCCTTGTTGACAGATACCACATTACAACCGAGTTTGATATTATTTTTCTTGATATCAGTCTTTAGGTTTCAATAGGTACTCAATGAACGTCTGAAGATCCGTTATCCAAATAAAAGGTCTGAAGATCTCTGAGTTTCCACTGACTAACTATATCTCATCTGCAGGGAGCTAGTGGGGCCGTCAATGCTATTATCCTGCTGCACATTTTTCTCTTTCCTCGGGATGTGCATTACATTCAATTTGTCATTCCAGTGCCCGCAATGCTATTGGTTAGCACCCCGTTAAGTTATACAGGAGTACAATTTCATTGATCAAGTTTGTTATTTTACTATCTTATGGTCTTTTACAGGGAGCCTTCTTGATTGGAAGTGACCTAGTACGAGTATATCAGGTAAAGATGCATTTTCACTCCGGCTTGGTTTGCATGGTTTTCTAATAGGAGTACGACTTATGGCATCGGTTGGGATAGCTTACAGGCAATGATTGAATCTGTAGTAATTGTTGCCATAAATATTGTCAAGAAAATGTTTAGCATCTCTGAAATCCATGACAATAAACCCCAAAACCGTCCCAATAGTTAAAGAGCATAAGACTAACCAATATTTATGATTGTTTTTCCAATTGTCACCAATACTTGTTTTTGTACTGGCCTAGTGTATTTCAGTGAATACATCCACATGCACTTGCACGTTTCTGATAGACCCTCATTGTATTTTCTGCATGATTCAGTGGAACATGTGCTTTTGTTAACTCTTCGGATGTTGATTTATAGGGCGATCCTCACGTATCAGGTGCAGCACACCTTGGTGGTGCTCTAGTTGCTGCATTAGCATGGGCGAGGATCAGGAAGCGCTGGATTTGAATTATTGTCTTCTTTTATTCTCAGCAAGTATTGTTTCAGTTCAAATCTCCATCTTGGCTCATTTTGGTGTGAGAAAGTCTTAACGGATGGAGCTTAACCCCGAAGCACTCAGGCAATTAGCCCAATAGCCACGGAAGAGTTGCAGCCAGAAAATAGTGACCCCTGATGATCCAGCCTTGGATTTGGTTCATGAAATTGGCCTCGCCTACGGAGTAGCTTGTAATAAAAAAACAGGTATTTATTTATGACTTTTTTGTAGTTTGAACAGGCTTGTGTTGGCGAAAATACTGTAGTACAAAGACTGTGTCCTCACTTAGAAAAGGCTCAAAGTTGGTTAACCTTTGCTTACAGTCTAATCAATGAAATGTTTTGAAATCACTTGCTATATGTTGTTTTTCAGTGGGGAAAGCACCTGAGCTGAACATTGTTTCAACTCCACCTAAGCAAGTACAGGTTGACGTTATATCATCAAGTGGCTTTATCTTAATCAAGTCTCTCTAGAGGGTTGAATGAGTTAAACCCAGTCAGTCACCGGCTTGAATCTCTTTAAATTGGATTAATTCCCTAAGTTGGCCTATTTTTTGTAATTAACCATGTTACACCTCTGGTCAGTTAGGTCTTAAAAAGGCCTTATTATCAGTTAGGGTACGTTTGTTTTATCATGGTAACGTGGGCTGATTGTTGAATGAGTTGAGCCCGGCGGAATCAAGCTTCAATTCGACGCAGGTGGGTAATCCTTGGCACTGGCTCATTTGAGGAAAGGAATCATCGGTCCTATTTAGCTTGCATAGTTACAAAATGCACATCCCAAATTATTAAGAATAGTCTCTTTTCCGTAATGCTTCTGTTTACCAGCGCACATTACTCTCCTATATCCTTTTCTCTCTCTTTTGATACGAAGACTAATTTTATTGGAGTATGCTTGCCACCACTCAAACTCCGCTCATGTAAGGGATCACCCTTGCATTGCCGATCCCAAGCCCAGATAAAGGAGGAGGGTTGTTTTAGGTTTCCGACAGCCAGCGTAAAACTTTGTCGGATTTTTACATGGATTACAAAAATTATGAGTATTGCTTTGGGGCGTCCCCGCCTAGCGACGTGCTGCAGAGCCCGAATGCAGTAAAAAGTAAGCAAGGGTCACTACATTTTCGCCCGAATGTAGTGAATCATTTGCAGAGAGGGTTCTCACATCATGAGCGAGTGTGGGTAAAGAAGTTAGTCCCGCTACATTGCCGTCTGAATGTAGTGAAAAATTTTTAGAGAGGGTCTCCGCATTTTGATTATGGACGGATGCGGGGGGGGGTAAGGAAGCTAGTCCTAGATAATAAGATTCGTATTGGTTCTTGGAATATCGGAACATTATTGGGTAAACTAATGGAGGTGGTAGATACTATGATTCGGAGAAAGATTTATATTCTATGTTTACAAGAGACAAAATGGATTGGAGAAAAAGAAAAAGGAGATTGAGGATACAAGTTTTAAATTATGGTACTCATGTAAAGAAAAGGCTCGAAACGGAGTTGGTATTATCATAAATAAAGATTTAAAGGAGAGTGTAGTAGACATACAACGATATGGTGACCGAATCATGACGTAATTAGTGTTAGGAGCAGAGGTTTTGAATATAGTTTGTGCTTACGCACCCCAAGTAGGACTAGAAGATAGTATAAAGACAGTTTTTTGGGAAGAGTTAGATAAGGTGTTTCAAAAGATTCCACAAAGGGAGATGATTTGTTTACATGTCGGTAAAGAGGCATTAGGATATCAAGGGATTCATGGAAACTTTGGTTTTGGGGATATAAACGAGGAAGGTAGGGAGATTTTAAATTTTGCTATGTCATTTGATATCTTTATAGTCAATACAATCTTCAAAAAATGAGATGAACATTTAATTACTTATAAGAGTGGCTTATCACAAACACAAATTGATTACTTTATTTGTAGAAAAAAAGATAGAGCGTGTTGTAAAGATTGTAAGGTAATTACAGGAGAAAGCTTAACCACCCAACATCGACTTTTAGTTATGGATTTACAAATAAAAAAATAGACAAAGAAGAAAAGAGTGCATGGAGCTATTCGGACTAAATGGTGGAACCTCAAAAACGAGAAAGAAGATATATTTAAACAGAAAGTCCTTCAAGGAGATGTTTGAAATTATGTTGGCACACCATGTGATATGTGGAATAATATGGCTATACATATTATGAAAGTGGCGAAAGATGTGTTAGGAGTATCTAAGGGAGGGGTACCGGCACAAAAAGAAGCTTGGTGGTGGAATGAAGTAGTACAAAATAAAATCAAGGCAAAGAGGGCATGTTACAAATTACATTATGCTAAGAAAACTAGTGAAACTTTAGAAGCTTATAAGAAAGCAAAGAAGGAAGTGAAAAAGGCCGTTAGTGAAGCCAAAACTAAGATTTGGGAGGACTTATATAAAAAACTCAACTTAAAAGAGGGTGAAAGAGATATTTTTAGGATAGCTAGGGTTAGAGATAAGAAAACTAAAGATCTTAATTATGTTAGA
This sequence comes from Brasenia schreberi, assembly GCA_036023115.1. Classification (NCBI taxonomy): domain Eukaryota; kingdom Viridiplantae; phylum Streptophyta; class Magnoliopsida; order Nymphaeales; family Cabombaceae; genus Brasenia; species Brasenia schreberi. The sequence continues at coordinate 10,054,806 of JAYKKT010000061.1, forward strand.
TGCATAAAAGACGAGGATGAAAAAATTCTAGTAGCAAATGATGATATAAGAAATAGACGGAAAAACTATTTTTATAATCTTTTTAATGAAAATAAAGATGTTAGGATTAGTTTAGGAGATTTAGCCAAGTCAGAAAAGTATATAAACCACAATTTCTACCGACGTATTCAAAAGAATGAAGTCAAAGAGGCTCTTAAACATATGAAGAGTGGTAAATCGGTAGGACAAGATAATATTCCTATAGAAGTTTGGAAAATACTAGGAGAAATAGGAATCACTTGGCTCACAAGACTATTTAATGAAATATGGAAAAACAAAAGATACTCGAGGAATGGAAAGCAAGTACACTTATACCCATATATAAGAACAAGAGAGACATTTAAAATTGTGCGAATTATCGAGGTATCAAGTTAATAAGTCATACTATGAAATTATGGGAAAGAATTATCGAACGTAGGTTAAGACAAGTATCAAGTACAAAAGAGAACCAATTTGAATTTATGCCAGACAGATCTACTATTGAAGCGATTCACCTTTTGAGACGTCTTGTGGAATATTTTAGAGCAAAAAAGAAAGACCTTCATATGATATTTATTGATCTAGAAAAAGCTTATGATAGGGTATCGAGGGAGGTTCTTTGGAGAACTTTGGAAAAAAGAGGTATCCCATAGACATATATTAACCTTATAAGAGACATGTATGATGGTGCAAAAACATATGTGAGGACTCATGAAGGAACGACAGACTTCTTTGAAGTTAATATTGGGTTACATCAAGGATCAACTTTAAGTCTATACTTATTTATAATGGTGATGGATGAGTTAACAAAACATATTCAAGATGAAGTGCCTTGGTGTATGTTATTTGCAGATGACATTGCATTAGTGGAGGAGTCTAAGGAAAAAGTTAATAGAAAATTGGAACTATGGAGAGAAACATTAGAAAGCAAAGGCCTTCGACTTAGTAGAACAAAGACAGAATATATGGAATGTAAGTTTGATCATTTGGCTACTTCAGAGGACATAGAAATTAAAATTGGCACACATTGCATTCTCCAAAAGGAAAGTTTTAAATAACTAGGGTCAATTTTTCAAAGTGATGGAAGAATTGATGGAGATGTTATACATAGAATTAATGCTGGTTGGTTAAAATGGAGAGGAGCATCAGGTATTCTTTGTGATAAGAAGATACCATTAAAATTAAAAGGTAAATATTATAGAGCAGCGATTAGGCCTGCCATGTTTTATGGGCAAAAGATGTTTGTGACAGAAATGAAGATGTTGAGATGGATGAGTGGTCATACAAGAAAAGACCGTATACATAATGAGGTTATTAGAAACAAATTAGGAGTAGCACCAATAGAGGATAAAATGAGAGAACATCGTTTAAGATGGTTTGGACATATAGAAAGAAGATCAAAAGAAGAACCTTTAAGAAGGTTAGAAAAACTAAATTTGGAAAGTATTAAAAGAGGTAGAGGACGACCACAAAAGTGTTGGAAAGAAACAATAAAGAATAATCTAGAAACAATAAAGAATAATCTAGCTTATTGGGAGTTAACTGCTAACAGGGCACACGATAGGGATTTGTGGAAACAAAGAATCCATGTAGCCGACCGTCTAGTATGGGAAAAGGCTTAGTTGTAGTTGTAGTTGTAGTTGTAGTATGCTTGCCGCCACTCCTTTCTCCCGCTTCTCTCTCTCTCTCTCACATGTAGCCGGAACTGGCTGCTGAAGCCCATCACATCCATTGGTCGTTCTCCTCTCTCTTGTTTCATCTTCCTCCACTCTTTCGTACCTCCGAAGTCTTCATTGCTTCAATTTCTCTCTTCTTCCTTTCTTGAAAACAAAAAGGAGGTGATGTGGTACATCTTTTTTCTCATGAGAAATACACTATGAGTACATCCCTTATGAAAGAGAGACATGCATTTCGCATATGCACCTCATGTGTCCTTCATATCAGAGACTCTCGTGGAACGTGCTTCTTTGAGTGCCAGTGAAGGGGAGAAAAAGTGTAGTTTGTGTAACAAAGTATAGAGATTTTCAACATCCACTTTAGTAAAAAGAGTCTCTTGGTTTTGTAATAAATTAGTGCAAGATCAAGCGCTAAGAATTCATGGAGCCGATTCCGTCAAGCGTGGAAAAGACTTTTTTTCTTTCTTTTGTGGTTGTTTCTTGCTGAGACGGGTTGCGCTCATACCAAGCCACTCATTGTTATGAATAGATTCTTTTCTTTGGCCAAGCATCTTATAGAAAAGGGAAACACATGATGGTCTTCAAGCTAGTGACAAGTATCTTGACCTTATCATGAGAGCCAACAGTGAGGTTCTTTGCAAGTGGGTAAGCTGGATTTGAAGGTATTCTTCATCGATGAACTCTGCCGCCGCATCAGTGAAGCAGTTCTGGACACCACCACAAATCAGTGGGGATATTGCTGATCAATACCCGCAGCAATTTCAGAAACGACGTAAAAATCAGAAAGTCCTAAGTCAATCCCACCGAAAGTGATACGGGGACTACCTGAAGAGTCTCATCGTGTTCTTGTACACCTAAAGTGACGCGAAAAGACTCGGTTTTCATTCGGGTTGTGACCTTTTCATGACATAAACACGAAAAGATGAGACCAGCATGACCCAAACTGAGGCTTTTCAAGGAATCAATAGAACCGAACCAAATTGGTAGTTTGGTTTGGTTCGGGTCAATTCTATTAGGAACTAGAATTGGTTGTTTGATTCATGGTTTTAGTGTTAGAACCGACCTGTGAGAATCAAACAGAACCAAGTGTATGTTGAATGACTTTAATCCTGTATTTAATAAGGAACATGGTGGAAGATGCGTTGAGCACTATAAAAGCCATTAAAGGAGCACATAACAGATCACTCTTTCTCAGTCTTTTGACTAAGATTGAGTGTACTATTTATACATGCGACATAACCAGTCATTCTTACATTGTATTGCAATAATAATCGTGGTTTAAAACAAAATTAAACCAGAACCGTTGTTCGGTTACAATCATGCCAAGATTTAGCTCGATTGTAAAAATTCCAAAAAGTGTGAGTAACAATTTGGTTCGAGGTTTATACTAGAACCAAACCAACTCGAACCATGAACATCCCAAACCCACACCTTAAAATTGACAGTCTACCGAAGATATTGCGATTTTTTTTTTGCTGCTGCTTCGTGTTGATCCATTGAAAAGTGTCATTTTCAGTGAGCTGCAACGATTTTCTATGTGATCGGTTTTATGTCAACAATCATTTCTCGATTCTTTTGCAATAATGCTTAGCAAATGTCGTTGTCAACTTGAATGAGAAGTTTTGGTTGGACAATTCGGTGAATGATCGACTTATTCATTTGGCTCAATCATTGTTACACTGACTCGACTCCAGTGGGACCGGCTCCCTAACCTATCATAAGCCTATCCTGTGAACCTTGGACCTTTCCGTACTAGTCTGGGCCTGGGCTTGGGTGGCCCACCACCAGCTGCTGCCCGACCCTACTTGTGATGATCCTGCGGTATTAGGGTTTTCCGGCCCTTTTAGATGGGGTCGGGCAATAGGATGGGTACCCCATTCAATATGGGCCGAGCTCATATGGTCAGAATTTTTGGATTGTATGTTTTGCTCAAAACTGGCTCGGACCTTGCCTCTACTTGTAAGGTGGCCACTAAAATATATACTTTAATGCAATATGTCAATGTTAAATATTTATATCATATATTAGGAATGAAGACTTGTTTCACAAGATTAGTACACATACAAAAACATTATATGTATATATATATATATATGTATGCATGAAGAGAGAGAGAGAGAGTGATTGGATAATATCCTACTGATGCCACTAAAAATACTCTTCATCTTAAAAATTTTGAAATTACTCATATCACCTAAAATCAATGAATGAACACAAATGAGTAGATTTTAGTGTGGTTAGGTTCCAGTTTTCATATACATATATATCTATATATATATATATATATATATATATATATATATATATATATATATATATATATATATATATATATCTTTTTGCCTTATCCGTATAACATACTCTTAAATCATGGCTGTCAACTTAATGGTCGGGTTTGATGAAAAAAGATAATTTTTTTATTTGCCTTATATTATCATACTATAAAAACACTTTTTACTTTTCTCATAGAGTATGTTATCTATGAGAGATCTTAGCATGGCAGGAAATGGTGTGAGTGCCTGAAAACTTCAACTTGACATCATGCCGCATGTTGTTTATTGATTTTAGGGAAAACAAAAGCATCGTACTTCATTCCCGTGCCCTGGTAACATACGGTAGCATATACATCATATATTTTAGTCCCAAGCTAGTGGCTTTTATTATTATACTTGGAAACGGATGTTCATTTATTTGTAAATCTTTAACAGATCAGCACGATATCCATCCTTATCTTTGCTAACATCTGTAAGATAATGCTATGACGAAGAACTTTCTTCCAGATAAATTCCAGTAAATACACCAGTCTGTGCCTCTCATTCCCCACCAAATAAAACTATATTGACACGGTTGCACCAATATCTACAGTATAATTTGAAAGAACACAATCTATTTTTTTCTTGGTTACAACGGGAAGATGAAGCCGTACACACATGCACCCTCCGAGAAATGAACTCAACACGTGTGTGTGTGTGGTGCGAGTCAGAGAGCCCTACCAGGTGAGCTAACACTCCGAGTGCGAACATGATTTTTGTCTTTATGACAAGAACCCTTTTGGAAGTAAACTTTGTTGGGCACCAGCAACGTACCCGCGGTCGCGTAAAACCACAGCATGCAGGCGCAGACCCGGGTTTGCATGGTTGCAGAACCGCGGCATCTGCTGCCAATTTCCTTTGCTTACTTTCCCCTCTGCCATTTGCATTATCGCCCTTTAATCATGTCATGTGAAGACGGTTCAGGTTTCTTTTCTGTATGATTGTTAACAACACAATATGGAGTATGCATAACGTTAATTACACATGAAGCTGCTTCGGTTCAGTGGCAGATTTAGAAGAATTTTGAAGGTGGGACGAATTGTCTACTGTGTATTATAGGTTCTGTAGCTTATAGAAGCCCATCTGTACTATCGCTGATTATTATAGGATACAGACTCAACCGTGGGCTATAAGGAATGAATTACACAGTTCTTTTCAATGGAAATCGGCTGCTGCTTATGCAGAAATTCTTTATAATTTAGAAAAGAAATCCAACTCCGGAGTGGAGACAAAGGGGGGATAACTCAGAAATTCTTCATAAGAGGGACTTCGCGTGAAAGAAAATCCTGTTCCTCCCCTGGTCATGAGTACTCCATGTTTTCTGCTTCTGCAGAAACTGTTCCCATCATTGGAAACATCGGGCTACAACTAGACATGATCGGGTTAGAATCAGTTCGGTCATAATTGAACTGGGCCAGAAACTAGTTGGAACTGGAATAGGAGAGGGGATTACTCGGTTTGGTTCCGATCCCACCTTTCATAGAACCAGAAATGAAACTGAAACCAGTGCTTAAATTTTTCTTTAATCAGTTCATGACGGTTTACGACTCAAACTGAAACCGGTGGTTTATCAGAACCAACCCGGTCCTGGCCGTGCCTACTTAGGCCATTTGTATTCAACAAAACCATGGGCAGCGCCCATTGTCTGCTTTCTGCAAACAATAATGCAAGTTCTGTTTAGCAAGAAAACAGTTGCATTATTTGGAAACAAAGACGCCCAAGTTACCAAAATTAAGTAAGTCCAAATCTTACTGATTATAAATTGAACTGTAGTTGGTGGGCTCTGATATCATAAAAAGGCTGTGGTGACATATATATACAGGCAGCTTTTAATGAATGCGATTGACGCAAAGCGTCACAGAGTGTGCAGCTTTGAAGATCGATATATATATATAAATTTTTTTAATATATAATATTATATAAACATCTTAACCATTCAATCTTTGAGTTTCACATTAGAGATTTAAATTTTAGGTATACGAGTACATTTCATTCAACTATCCACCCTTAATCTCAAAGATTAAATGGTGAAAATGTTTCTAAAAGATTATATACTAAACAACATTATGCAACTAAGACTCCTTTTATCCCCTCTCTCTCTCTCTCTCACACACACACACACACACACATATATATATATATGTGTATAGGTTCACTGTGTTATAGTACAACATATGTCTGTCCCACCTAAATTTTGAAAAGAAGAAAACTAATGGTTGATGTCAGCCATAACCTTCGTCCATGGTTTAAACCATGGGTTATTTTCTTAGCTCATGTAGCCCGATTCATTGAAGAGGTTTCATTGTTATAGAAATAACCTATTGCGAAATAATAAAAAAGAATTATTATGAATTTCGATTTTTTTCTTTTGATAATATGAAATATCGTTCTTTATAATTATAGCATTATGCCTTTTAAGGGTTAACGTCCATGAATGGTTATTGCAAGTGATTGATGCCACGATTAAGGGTTCTTAACGCAGGCCTTCCTGTCATGGATAGTCGTCAGGGTGTGGTGTTCTGTATAATGTATTTTCACACACACACACACACACACACACACACACACACACATATATATATATATATACATAGAGAGAGAGAAGGAGACCGAGATCTGGCTCTCACGACATTTGTGGGCTCAGCTTGAGGGTTCATGGGCAAGGAGTGGGAGCTAATTGGTTGTGATCCCAATCAAGTATGAGACAAAGTGGTGATAGGGCTTCCCAATTTTAATAGGTGAAAAAAGATTAGTTGTATGATCAAAACCATTCCCCCCCTCCTCCCTCTCTACATATATATATATATAATCCACATCACTTCTGCTTCTATTCTAACAAGAGATTCTTTTTTATGTGGAAAAGAGTCGTATCAATGCACCTGACTAGGGGATTCGTCTCGCAAGCTGAAGATCATGAGCTAGATACGAGGGATGTGAATACCTGGCTGCAGCATCCCATTATATCCAACAAATAATATATATTAGAAGAATGATGGGTTCCATAAGATTTGGCCAAGCTTCTGGCGATGACCAACAAATCTGCCATCAAGTTTTATTCTGATTCATATCTCGAAAATTATCACACAGAGAGAGTAACTGGAAGCTGCTTATCTAAAGAAATCTTCATATATAGGTGGCTTTATATTTTTTATATGATTTTAGTGATTCCATCTGCAGTTTTGACTGTGAAAGATGTACGGGAATCATGAAAGAGAGTAGTAAAAGATGATAGAGAACAACACCGATGATTGAAGCAACGAAAGACGATGAAAAAGGTGTTTGAGCATGATTAATTATTGAATAGAGACTAAATCCTCTCTCTCTCTCTCCCTCCCCCCTCTCTCTATCTATATACAAAAGCTTTTGATGCAATTAAATACAGATTGTTTTATTACACCATGAGTAAAAAATTCAGATATTCGATACTTTTGACATTGAAAAGATCAGGAAGAAGTTTGAAGTTTGGTGCGTAGAGTGTTAGAATCAGAGAAGGTCTTTCTTTTCGGGAATCTAAAGGGTTTATGTCCATTGATGCAAACTATCAGAAATCGACCATATCCGATTAACAGAGACCATGGTCATCCCATAACAGGATTGGATGCCTCAGAGACTTTGGGCCATCAGATGGATTTTATGACCCAACAGAAATCCGACCCGATATGGCAATACCATTGTCATTTGTCGATGCAGCTTAGCCATTTTTTATGCATGTTTAATTTCAAGGTGCCTTGACCTTAACCTAAATCAAGCTTTTGTCCTCAAACTCGTCGTGGTCAGCTAGAGGGTGCAACACAAGGACTACTCTTAAAAGTTCATTTTTTTTTGCAATTGCTTTTATTTATCTACCACGAGCCTCTCTCGAAGCAACCGAGCAAGGGCGAATCCTCGCTGTAGGTGGATAATGAGCCCGGAAATCTTTTCAGGCAACACTTATTGTAGCCCCCCAAAAGATAGATACCTGAACCAAACCATTGAGACCCACTTTCAAAAAGACCATGCCCTCTCTTTTTCTTTTTCTTTTTTTGTTACAAGAGGAGGCCGAAGCCTAAGACACACCCACACATGCACCCTTTAGGAGTTGAACTCTTCACCACCAGGATCAATGATGCTAGAGCGCCCTGCCATTGAGCCAAGGCTCTTGGGGCAAACTGCCCTCATTATGAAAAGGAAACTGCCCCCTTTATGAGGAATCATGCTTGGGAAGATTGAGACCCACCAAAGTGAAATCATAAAGGCCACCATGCCCACTTCAAGAAAGCTACCCAACTTCCCTAAAGAAAGTAAAATTTACTCTCAAGTGACTAAATTATCTTAGATATATGGAATGACCTCTTAAGATGCCAAATTTTCGTTTAAACTACCCAACTTTTCAAGATATTGCACATATAGCAATCAAACATAATAAATGGCACATTTGGCCGTTTAGTTTTATTGAATTCATGAAATGTCATATGATGGATTTTTGCAAGTATAAAGAGGAACTTGTAATGTTGGGTATTAAAAATGACTCGAAGATAGCTTATGTCATAGGGCTCATAAACGAAACTATCTGCAGCTCAGTTTGGTTCAGGTTGTGCTGAGCTCATTTGTGTTTGGTTCATGATCTAAATCAAGCGAACACGAGCTGGCCCCTTCAGCTGTACAAGCTTGTTCAGTTCAAATAAACTTGTTTTCACAAATATATTCAGCTTTTATGTACATATGCTGGAAACCATGTTAACTTATATTATGCAATCAAATGACTAAATCTTCCAACTTTACAAGAAAGCTATAAGTAAAACAGAATTTTACTTTACTAGGTTTGCGATCGCGGAATTAAACTTTCTACTTGAAGGTACTTGAAATTTCAAATATTTAACATCGATGAACAACTCGTATTCAGCTTGTTAAACTCATCTCATGCTCGATCTTTGCTCAACTAGGCTCAAATGACCTCAATGAGCTGAATATGAACAACAGAACAAGATCTTCAGCACATAAACAAGCCATGAACAGCATTTCTATTCACTTTGTTTGGCTTGTTCACCAACCCTAAGAAGAGGCGATCTACAATACATCCACAAGGAAGGTAGCTGCTAATGCCGAAAATAGAGGGTCGGAATTCTATTGCACGTCCCGCATTACGTCTTATTTCAGCGAATTCTTCCAAGTGCTATTCGAATTATGTAGTTACTGTTGACGAAAACAGTAGCTAACATTGTATAAGATTTGATTCATAAATTTCCCATTATTTAGGTGGGAACCTGTTAACTTCACCCAACTGGAAAAAAGGAAGAGAAAAGCAATTCAAGTCCAAGCTGTTGATGATTCTCTCACTCTTTCTATGTGGGCCTTCTCAAAGGCATAATGATGTGTAACCAAGTAAAATGGGAGGAAAGCAATGAGAGTGAAAAAAGGAATAAGACAGAAAAGACAGGAATTCAATAATGCGACGTATGAATAAAATAATATTAGTACTCGAAGAGATGTCATAATCTCATTGAAGCCGAGTATGCAATTATTTTGTGATATTTTATATTTTTTTATTGAATTTTGGTAAAATTTGTGAAAAGAGAATTGATCATGTGACCATTACACCTATTCCTTAAAATTTGGGCACCAACATGCACCTAGAGAGAGAGAGAGAGAAGGGCGCTTTGGAGAGTGCTAATTCATCAGCCCATGTTGAGGTAAAATTTGATGGCTGCTAAATTCATCTTTCAATAAGCCCAAATAACTGGATAAAAAATGCATTTCCTGTTAAATTGATGAGTCCAAATTCAAAAAACATGTACAAGGCGAGATCCATAACACCAGTTTTACATCTATGGCTTCTGGGGAGTGTTTCTCTTTACTTTTTTGGGGTACAATGTAGAGCTAGAAACCATATGCAAGCGCCAAGTATCGAACTCGTATTCATCCTGTGAGTCGCCCTCGATATTGAACTGGTGACCTTCATTCTGTCTGTAGACTCCTCATCTAGGTGACCCTTTATCTCTTAGCAAACCCCGCCCCTCTGTCCCTGTTTCTCTCTCTCTCCTGAGCTGCTTGTGGAATGGCATGGTGTGGCTCAACCCAACCTCGTAAATGTTTGGTTCAAGAGTCTTTGATTACAAGGCCTAAGACTATGGAACTACAATTCTAGTTCTTATCATAATCAAACGCGGAGTTCCAGTTCCGTAGATTGGACCTCTCAATCAAACACCCACCAAACATGAACAACATGTATTAGGCTCATTAAACTTGCATATGTGATACGATAGCTTCATTCAATTCCAGAGGGCCAATATTTTCTAAATACTTATAACATATTACTTTTTAGGCACCAAATTTCTATGTAAAACTTACAATTAAACACCCTAGGTTAAGAATTTCGCTTTAGGTCTTAACTTGTGGTGAGCCAAAAGGCTTCTACCATGTCGTGGTAGGTGCACTGCTTCGGCCTCCAGTTGTAAAAAGAAAAGAAAAGAAAAGAAAAAGTGGGATGTGTATGTTTGTCTCTCTCCCTCTCTCATGGTGTGAGAACCATAAGAGTCTGCATCACTATGCATATTAAGAAAAGAAAAAGTAATCTTTTTAAATAACTAAAAATATTGGTGGTGGTGCTGATGGTGATGATCGAAGATAGGTACATCAAACCGATAATGGTGGTGGTGATGATGTTGATGATTCAAGATAGACACATCAAACCTTGAAATGTAAAGAAAAGAAAAGGTGATACAAGAGGAAGTGGTGGGTACGATTACGTTCAAAGCTTAACTTGGTGTCAATTGATCCAATCTCAATACCCACTTCAACTTTTCAGGAAATAAAAGTTTCCTCAACAAAAATTAATATGGGCACTGAAAAAAATGTCCATAGTTGAATGATGGATTTTGTTACTCCACTTGTCTTTTCTTTTTAAATAAAAAATCAAGGTGCAATTGATTCATTGGTTCAAAGATGAAATGATTTTGCATCGAGAGAGTGAGCTCAAGCGTTGTTGCTGTTGGTGGGGGGTTCGATTCCCCAGTTGGTGCATGTGTGGTTGTGTTTTAAGCATCGGCATATGGTTTTTTCTCTCCTTTGGAGCGGATGTAAATAAATAATACCAATAAAGCATGAGTTTTTTAATTTTTTTTGAAAATTTGGAGGTTAAGTGCTTATTTAATGTGATCTTAATGTGGGTATCAAGTCAGATCCAACGACTGCTTGGTTTATTAGTTAGCTCATATTTGTGGCGCACAATTAGCCTGTATTTCTTGTTCCGGATATTTGGAAGTTAATCTAAAAGATCTTTAGCTCATCTGGTAGGGCTCTCTAACTCTCAGGTGGTGAGTTTGATTTTGAAAGCGTACAGGCTATGTAAGGCATTCATTTGTCACCAAAAGAATGAAAGTTAAAGAGGCTCTTCTTCTTCGTCATGTCCAGCAATCAAAGGCCTGCAAATTTAGCAATGCTTGGTTGGTTCTAGTGGGCTGGCACTTGCTCTCCTTAGTGAGCGGTCTCAAGTTCAAGCCTTGTGGATGAAAAGAAGAAGAAGCAGGACTAGGCTAAACGGCTGACCCGTCTCCAACTAGATCGCTCTGGTCCTTTGGGCTCCTGAACACCGTTGGTATACTTCACCTAAGAAAAACATATACATGAAAATTCAACCTACAGGAACCAAAACAAAAACCAAGCCTAGTGTGGGCTCAATTACATATATTCTTAGTTTTTTGACATCGATCTTGCGTTATATTAACATTTTAACAGAAGAATGTTGAGTTCGGCTTCTACTTACGGGGCTAAAAATGAACCATGTACATAATCAAAATATAATATCAAAGCCCTCTCTCTCTCTCTCTCTCTCCCTCTATACACACATAATATATATATCATGGTTAATAAACACGAACTACTCCCTCTCTCTCTCTCTCTCTCTATGTGTGTGTGGAGACAGTGATCCTTCTCAAAAACATTCGTGCTCAAATCTACTCAAATATCTATATTCTTCTATGGGTATTTTAATTTAAAAAGCGAAGGGTATTGTTATACTTTTCATATTTCATATGTGATAGATAGAGGTACATTTCATTTTTTGAATTTAAATCTTACTAATGATCGAAACAATTAAGATCTCTGAGTGGATTCAAGCATGAATATGTTTGAACATGGACCATTCTCTCTTATATACATATATGCTCAATCCAATACATGATTAAATCTCCTTGTACATTTTCACTGTTCGATCACGACGATCAACGAGAGATATGAAATGAAAAGTAGTGTATTGTGGTGCTACAATGACATACTTTACTTTTTAAATTTTAAATCCTTGCTATTGATCGTTGTAATTGAACGATAGAGATGCTTGAGAAGGATTCTACACTGACCAATATAAGGATAATTAAACAATAACTGTTTCCATTAGAAGCTAACTTGTGCGTAGACATTTGCTTCAAGTTGTACGTCTAGCCTATTAGTGACACATTCTTTGCACTTAGTTAACTGCCAATTTTTCATTCAGTAATTTGCTTAATCATGATAATCTACCTACAAATCAGGAACTGACAATGAACTTTACCATCTTTTTTGGTACAGTGAAGATTGAGAAAGACTTCTACACGACCCCGGTGATGAACTCTCGGTGATCTTTATCTTTTTCTCTTTTAAGTATTTCGGCAAAGGTGAGGTCAGGTGTGAACATATCACAACTAAACTGACACCTACCTTCAGTCAACAACCCTGCCAAGTGAGCTAATGCCATACTGTTAACAAAAGCTTCCCAACTAAGGAAACTCGTATGCATGTACACATATATTATGTATGTACACTCTCTCTCTCATATATATATATATAGTTAGTGGTAAATGCATAATATATTTTTCGTGCATGATCATATATTAATATTTTTATTATTCGATTAATATAATGAATAATAGAGTTTTGAATTAAAAGTATCAAATTATTTTTATGCATTTATTGTTTATGTGTGTCAAAAATATTATACATTTACAACTACCATTATTTTTCTCTCTCACTCATTCTCTTTCTTTATATATATATATTGATAAATGCTCAAATCTCATGCGTACCCAAATTTGTATAATAATAAAAGTAGACAAATAACCATCTAACAGAGTCAATTCCTTTTCTTTTTGCTGAGGGGTCAAAAACTTCGAGTTTTAAGGGAGAGAAAAAGAAACGATGCAGGCGCCGGGTATGGAAATCGTCACCTTCAACTTGTGAGTCGGACCCCTGCCCAGTCTAGCTATTGCTCGATGTGCAATCACAAACTAAACTCCTTTATGCGATTTGATAACAGCTACTGAAACCCCTCCCTCTCTCTCGCTGTTCGATGCAGCATTATTGCTTTAGAAATCAAAGCTCCTCAACGGTACAAGATTCCAACTTTCGATTGTCTGCGTCGAAACGTTTCCTGAGGAGAGAGAAACACGCCACCATCTTTTTGTCTTTTTCATATCGTTTTTAAATGCGCTTGTTGGTTTTACGTACCTGACGGGAATAATATTTGATTGATGGAGATGTTGGGGGCCGGGCATTCTTTGTATGCCAGATGAGTGGGGAAATCCACATGTAGATTCTGTGCCCAGGGATCTCTTGCATGAATTTGCGTGAAAGTATCAAGTGGGCAGCCATTTTTATCGCTTCTTACCAGGGTTTCTTACGCTCTGTCGAGAGAGAGAGAGAGAGATGATTCGATCGCGTCGTGGGTGCACGTGTATCTAACCGAGAAGGTGAAAATTCTTGTAAACTCATAATTCGTTTCTTCCAAGAATCTCATATTTCCTCCATTCTTTAATTTAGATACCTCTCTCTCTCGTTTACTGAATTTATTGCATTTGGTTGTTTTGATTGCTTGGTTTCAGGTTTTGCATTATTCCTTTGCCTTTCTGTTATGTATCTCTACTTCAACTTAGTTGGGGAGCCTAAACGGAAGACTAAAACAAGATCGACTTGGTTTCCGGGGTTTCTTCTCGCTGACTTGATAGGATTAATTTGTTAGACAGCCAATCTTGCGTTTCATTCAGGTTTTGGTTGCGATTTCAGTAGCGCAGAGATTCTATTTCTGGATTTGTTGGCGAGGCTGTCTTTCTTTGGGACTTATAGGCGAGCTGTGATCTGAGTCTTGTGCTGATTAGATAACCCTTTGTGATCTCGGTGTTCTAGTTTGATATTTGAAAAAACCCATAAATTTTGATTCTCTCTCCCTGTTGGTTCGTCTGCCTGTGTGGGGAGCAATCAACTTGCCAGAGAAGGAGTCCAGTTCAGGTTCCTAGTTTCTTTCCGAGGGAGAGGTCTATTGAGGTTTTCGGTTACTTTCTTGCTCTGAAGCTTGGTCGGAATTTTGCATTTGCTTCCTTTTTCGAGGAGGCTTGTAGTTCACTTCTGTTGGAATTGGATCTGCCTATCTAACTGGGCTTAAATTGTAGCATTGTAAAAGATGGATGTTGGTGGTGAAATTACAAAGAGAGGAGAGGTAAGAACTTATGATAATTTGGACGACCTTGCTACAGACCTAGCTGATTATGTAGCAGAGATATCAGAGATTGCTGTGAAAGAAAGGGGTTGTTTTGCCGTTGCATTATCTGGTGGATCCTTGATCAGCTTGATGGGGTATGCTCAATATTCTGCTAGACCTGCTTCTAAGTTGCTTAATTTTATTTACCCGAGTCCATGATGATTTTTCTGTTGTTTGTTATTCTTACACTTTCCACTGCCACGATTTTGACTTTGTGAATCCTTGTATGTGTTGCTTTCCTCTTTTAAATTGTACTCAGTTTGGTTTTTTAAACAGGAAGCTTTGTGAGGCTCATTATCAAAGGACGGTGGATTGGGCAAAATGGCACATATTTTGGGTGGATGAGAGAGTGGTAGCTAAGAGCCACTCAGACAGCAACTACAAATTAGCAAAGGAGGTTTTGCTTTCTAAGGTACATTTACGTTATCTCTTACAACCCTTCTTGATAAATATATTGGTGAACTAACCAGCTATCTTTTGCTTTGTATTTCTCTAATCATGGGAATTTGGGCAAGTAATGTCGAGGGAAGGTGCTGTAACAAGCCTGCTAAATCTGGTTAAAGCTTCAAAGTGTTGTTGGTCATTGTGAAACTAAGATCAGCAGACTTTCCTGTTTGTCAAGCGTAAAGTTCAGTGACGGTAGTTCATCCTCTTGATTTCAACACGTCTACTTATGGGCCAATTAGTTTGTCTCCATGCTTGATGCTTGTACACGAGCTTTAAAAGGGCTCAGTGTTTGATGCGAAACATTAAGTTTGAGCAATTCTTTGTTGACTGAAGTCTTTTTCCTCCTCCGGTATGCAACTACCCGATCTTTAGTTAGGGAAGCCTTGTCATGTTCATTGATGATTCAGTTTTGAACTTTGCAGGATAGTTGGAATGTAGCTAATAGGTTCTCTATTTTATTGGAAAAGTTGCAAGCCCCACGATTAATCTTACCCTTCTGTGCTGAGGTTCAAAGATTGCAACCCATGATCATTGTAGTGTTGATACAGTTGGACATCATCTCAAGGGGATTTTGCATTGAAAGCATGGACACTTTCTGCATTAATGCATATTACACGTGATGCTGGACGCAACAACAATTTGCAATACGGGGTAAAAAAATCACCCCCCTAAAGGATGTCTTTCCTTCTAAGGACTGTAAATCCATTAAAATGATTTTCATGACGTCAATGGTGTGGGGAGTATGATATTTCGAAAATACTTGAGGGGCAATCGTATCCAGTTGACTGGTTATGCTGCTACTAAAATTCTGTGGACCTTGATGTTCTACTTTAGGACTTACATTTATCATGTTAGAATGGACAGATTTATGTAGTGCACATTTTTATTCCATCGACCTTCTTGAGAATTGTAAGTTTTAAGTGTCACATGATCTCGTTCATTCTTCCTTTCAGAATCCACTTTACTCAGCATTTAAAGAGCAGTTGCTTTACTTATACATTAAATCTGGCATTTTGAAGAGTTCCTTTTGATTCATTAATGATAATTGCATTAGCTTTCCTATATGAAATAATTTGTCTGTTGTCATTCTTCCATTCAACAGAAACAAGTTCTCTTGTCTGATTGTGATTGGCAATTATCTTGCTTCATTAACTTCTAGTTGTGTGCCTTCAAACTGTGTGAAACACAAGGGTGTTGTACTGCAATGGTTTAGGATTTTTACTTGTCATGCTTATCCCACTGGAATGACATGGGAAACCCTACTAATGGGCAAAATCAAACTTTGAGCTTGGACAAAGTCAATATAAAGTTGCTGGTTTTATTTTCTTTTTCTGGTTTATAGACTTTGATATATTATTTTAAATACTTGTGCCTTTTCTGTTAAGATCTGTCATCTGACATCAGTTTTCGACTTTGGTTTATTATGTTAAAAGGTTATTCTAAATCATGTATGATGCTTTTTTTCCCAATTTGTGTTAAATATTCTGTATCTGGTGGATGCTTTGTGCTTCTGGATTCTTGTATTTGACTAATCTTGACTGAGTAAAGAAGTTTGTTCTCTGTTAGTGGGTTTCCAACTGTCTATACTCCATAGCTTTGCAGATGCTTTACCATATCAACTGTAGGCTTTTCATTTAGACTTCACTGTTTAAGTTGGGAATTCTGCTTTTTCCCTAAAGGAACTTGATTCCCGAGTCATTATGAGTACTTTAATGTGATGTCTTCGTATGTGGTCCATCAAAATGAAAGAAAAGCGTATTCCATTTACACCTTATCCTTATAGATGCTACCTGATTGTTTTGCTTTTGATTGTTAACATACTTTGTACTAGTTTCAGTGTTTGTGCTGATTATAGGGGTCCCTAACCTAGAGCTGTTTAATTGCTACGGCTGATTTTATTTCCATAATCAACAGGCCCATATTCAAATGCCAGTGGCTCATAGCCTGTTGTTATGTTCTAATGTTAGTCTGAAAAGAAAACATATGATGGCATAATCAGTTCAAAAGAATGAAATTACACACAGAAAGCCAGTATTACTTCATAAGCATATTGAACATCTTTAATGGTTAAGGAACTTCTTCTGAGTAGACTTGGAGATATTGGCATCCATGTTTCACACTGGCTGAACATAAATGACATGGGAAGTGTTGCTTTCTTCTGATGAATGGTAGTCATATGCATTGGAAGTATAATAGTGGAATTTAATTTAGATTAATAGACAACCCTTCTGCTGCAAATGTACAATACTTTTCCTGAGGAGGTTCAACATACTGAATATGAGGGCCGCCTTGAACATTGGCTATCTTGTATTATAAATCTGGAAGATGGTTTGTCTTCTACATATTTTCCAAATCTAGAAGAGCATATAAGTCTCCTATGTACACTGGAATTCTTAAGTTACGTGACATGTTCTAACGCATTAATGAAAAAAATGTAATATGATGCTTAAACCAAAAAGGCATCTGCCCCTTATGAGAATAGTGACGCCATAGAGGCAGTCGCAAAGTTTGTTACTCTGGGTACTTGTTACTCGAGTACTCCACACTGGAAGGTCTACAAAACGGTTCAAATTGGGAAGTAATGTGTCCATTTTCATGAGAGAGGGAACACTCATATTTTCTAGTTCAACTAATAGATATACCTAGCTTTCGGGGTTGTCCGATTGCAGATCCTACCTAAGATTGCAGAGGCTCTTAGAATCAGGGATCATGGGATCAAATAGGGAGGGACCTTAGGATCCTACATTACCTCTTATTCCTTTTAAATAAAATCATATTTAAAACAGAACATATCTTCCTATTCAATAAGATCAATCTATACAATATCATCAACAAAGTGCATAGGGTATGATATAGTGCAACCTTTTGCACATTTTTTTAGGTTGGATACACGCACACACACACATATATATACACATGCAAACACACACATCATAAAGTATGATAGACTATGCAGATAGTAGAATCTAATCAAGAAGAGGGCCACCTTCCCCATCGATATGGATTTTTGAGGCTAAGTGAAATCTGATCTACAATAATAACAGGATGTGGCCCTATTCAGTGAAAAAGAAGAAAAGGGTGGTATCTTTGATTAGGTGCAACGACTGAGAGAACAGTAAATCCATGCTTATGTTTTTAAGGTTATGGGATTTTTATTGAAGTGTTTAGTTTAGGTGGTTACATCAAGGATCAACTTTAAGTCCATACTTATTTATAATGGTGATGGATGAGTTAACAAAACATATTCAAGATGAAGTACCTTGGTTTATGTTATTTGCAGATGACATTGTATTAGTGGAGGAGTCTAAGGAAAAAGTTAATAGAAAATTGGAACTATGGAGAGAAACATTAGAAAGAAAAGGCCTCCGACTTAGTAGAACAAAGACAGAATATATGGAATGTAAGTTTGATCATTTGGTTACCTCAGAGGACATAGAAATTAAAACATCCCCCAAAAGGAAAGTTTTAAATACCTAGGGTTAATTTTTCAGAGTGATGGAAGAATTGATGGAGATCTCACGCATAGAATTAATGCTGGTTGGTTAAAATGGAGAGGAGCATCCGGTATTCTTTGTGATAAGAAGATACCATTAAAGTTAAAAGTTAAATATTATAGAGCAGCAATTAGGCCTACCATGTTTTATGGTTCTGAGTGTTGGGCAGTTAATCATCAACATGTACAAAAGACGTCTGTGACAGAAATGAAGATGTTGAGATGGATGAGTGGTCATACAAGAAAAGACCGTATACATAATGAGGTTATTAGAAACAAATTAGGAGTGACACCAATAGAGGATAAAATGAGAGAATATTGTTTAAGATGGTTTGGACATATAGAAAGAAGATCAAAAGAAGAACCCGTAAGAAGGTTAGAAAAACTAAATTTGGCAAGTATTAAAAGAGGTAGAGGACGACCACAAAAGTGTGGGAAAGAAACAATAAAAAATGATCTAGCTTATTATGAGTTATCTGCTAACATGGCACACGATAGGGATATGTGGAAACAAAGAATCCATGTAGCCAACCCCGTCTAGTATGGGAAAAGGCTTAGTTGTTGTTGTTGTTGTTTGTTGTTGTTTAGTTTAGGTGGTTAGATCCTTAGGATCATAAGATTCTAAATCTCTTAGGATCACAAGATCTAGATCCTACTAAGATGTTATATGTTGGGGCCCTACGCTTAAGATTGGTAGCATTCTGCCTTTAAAGGATAGTAAGATTCTAGGATTTAGAATTTTTAGGATCTAATTTGGGATCTTGACAACTACGGTTGTTCCTCAATCAATCGCTGTAGATGATCCAAAAAATGTTGAATGATGAGTAATTATTTATTTTGACGATTTAGATTGCATCACATATGGGACATATTGGTTATGATAAACTAGGAATCAAGAAGGATTTTAAGCTCTGGATGCTTATGGTAGAGCTGAATGAGATTGTTCTTTTGACACTTAAGCTGGCTTCAGGCAAGACCCAAACAGTAAAAACTACATCAATTAAGATCCTGACCACCAAGCAGGTGGTTCTGTTTTCTCCAAGTCCTGTCTTCTATGGATTGAGCAATATTCTGAGCAAGAAAAACTCTTTGAACGGTGGATCCAAATTACAGTGACAGTGTGGAACTTCTTATGTATATCTTTTCTTGAGAAAGTATAATCTTCTTTTACACTTCACAAGCATCGTATATGTCACGCTCACAATCAATTTATCACCTTTCCTGCTGTTCGGTTTATTATACTTTAGTAGCTTTTCAGTTTTTCAACTTCTGGAATTCGTAACTTGTACATTGTTTGGAGTACATCTACAGGTAGCTCGATTTTTTTCTACCCGTGCCTACTCTGGAGTGTCTTTATAAGCTTTCCCCATGTCTTACATTGCTGATGAGTTCTGCTGACATAAACTCACATAACCGTTTTTTTGTGGAATGTTTAATACCATATGGGAGTGATGTCGAAATGGCAAAATGCCCCACAGAAAGAAAGCACAAATAGAAATTAGGTTGACAATAACAAGTTTCATTGCCTTTCCAAGCCTTGACCTTCATCAAATTTAGTCTAGGGTAACTAGCTTCTGAAATCTATTCACTTCTTTTAACTTGAGAATCTCATGTTTGAGGGTGATTGATAAGCTGTTCAAAATATGACAAGTTTGATTCAGATTTATCACCTTTTCTCTGATACCATGTATGATTGGACATAAAAAAACATGTCCATCTGAACATTCTCTCCTTGCATGTGAAACTGCAAGGGTCTTCATGAATTATTGCCTCCCTGAATTTTTTATATCGAAATTCAGAATGTAAAACTGTTTACATGTGTGTGTGCATGTGCATGTGCATGTGCATGTATATGCATTTGTGTGTGTGTCCGTATGCATGCATGTGCCGTTTAAGTGTGATTTTAAGGAGGTAGAAATTGTTCAATCTTTGGACACTAGCTTCTCTTTCAATCAGAATTAATGTACCAGTATGACACCTTACACCTTCCGCCTTTACCAACTTCATGTTGAAAGAATCCTAAGGATATTCGATGATTTGGCACATCCAACTTCATATTTGCAGGTTCCAGTTGTGTCAAGTCACGTGTACTCGATCAATAATACACTGTCAGCAGAGCAGGCAGCAGCAGAATATGGATTTGCCCTTAGGCAGCTGGTGAAGACAAGGGTGGTGGATGTTCTGGAGAGCAGTGACTGCCCAAAGTTCGATCTCATTCTCCTGGGTATGGGTCCAGATGGACACACTGCATCCCTCTTCCCAGGCCATTCGGCAATCCATGAGAGAGATGAATGGGTAACCTTCATTACTGATTCCCCTAAACCGCCACCCGAGAGAATAACCTTTACGCTTCCAGTCATCAACTCTGCTGCCAATGTGGTGATGGTCGTGACTGGCAGCAACAAGGCCGAAGCAGTCTGCCTAGCGATGGATGAGATCCCTGAACACATAGTGCCAGCACGTCTGGTTAGCCCAAGCAATGGGAATCTGGTCTGGTTTTTGGACAGGGAAGCTGCTTCAAAGCTTCCTCCTTGGAAGCCAACTGGAGGAGCTTGACAAGCAACCAAGAGGATTATGGTGTGAAGAGTTCCAAGGGTTTTAGGAGGTGTTTCTCTCCTTGTTTTAGGTCTTCGTTTACTGTCCATGCTCCACCCGTCTTTTTTCTCTTCTATTGAGTTTCTGTAACAAGGCATGCCTAATAAAATGGCCAAAGCAAGCCTTTTTTTGAGAATTAGTTTTATCCCATTCTTGTTTATACATGTGATCCAAGTGTTTGAACATCCAATATAAAAGGAAAAGCATTTTAGACATCGTTTAATTTGATGGCTCATCTATTTTTGTTATATCATGTGAAAGCAATAAGGTTAGGAATTAAGGGAACGCAAAATCTTCTAGAACTCCTTTCCATTTCTTTCTTCAAGCATGGAAGTTTAATGTGAGAACCATTGATTCTGGAAACCATTGTCCTCCGGAATTGACAACCTATTTCTGTTTCACATAAACACCCAAGAGCTCTGAAGTTGCAAAATTCTGAGTTCCATATTTGAAATGATTGAGAAACAAAGCCTTTGTTCTCCCTTTCTTGAGGAAGAAAGCCTCTTATTCGTGACATGATCCATTGGTTTGTGACTCCATGATTGCAAAAGATCATGGAACCAAAATCCAGTCTAGAAATCATGGAATCTGATTGCAAATGAACATGGAACATGACACCGTCAATTTTGACAGCAAAACAACCTTCACATTGATGTGCCCAGACAGATGTTTGGCTGGTTATGGGCAAAGGATGGAATCAGCTTGAACAGGGTGGAAGCTCAAGCAAGAGACGAAGAGACGAAGGAAATTCCTCAAAGTTCAAAGAACACACACCACCTTGCTGCAAAAAAGGTCCAACTATTTTCAGCCTTCTTCCTCGGATGCCTTATATCAGCAGATAAGCAACTGCCGCAAAGGAGGCGCTATTAGCTGTTGGTTCAGGATCCAGCCACCTTAGTCAGATAATTTCTTATATCTGTGGGCCTAAACACACTTGTAGATCTGCCGCAGCATGTTACATTTGGAGCACCCAGTGTTTGGCTATACTTGTCTACCAGAAAATACAGTGAACCGATTATGTTCTTCAAACCATATGGACAAACAGTAACTGGGGCCTTTACTATGTCGAGTTACAAGATCAGATACATTGTTGAACATAATACTGTAGCATCATTTCAACTTGTCAACTTATGAATCATGATTAGTCAGTTTCCTCTGTTCATCCTAACAGATGGTGATGTTCAAGTCTATTTGCAGTAGCTTGCACTTATTCTTGGTTTCTTGTTCAAAGGACACATTGTTCCTTGCCCCACTTGTGCTTGCAGCTTGGAACATTTGCTATTGAACCTGGGAGCTGCATGATGTATATGTTAGCAATGCTCTGCTGTTCGTGCAGATTTATAATGATTTGGGACTTGAATTTATTTTGTGCTATGTTTCTGGGATACTTTACCATAATCCTATCATGGTAAACCTCGGGATAGTGGACAAGTGCTACACTGTTGTTTTGACTTCTTAACATCTTGCCTTTTGAAACCATGGTGTACCGAACTTCTTAGATTCTGATGGTTTCCCTAACCAATTGGCTCAAACAATTGCGACTTTACGCTTGTATATTGTATAAGCTGCAATCTTTGATACATGTATTGACGAGATATCAATATAAGCTGCCTCGTATTATTTGTGTATTTTATCATCAATCTGATGCACCTTTGCTTCTGTCTATAGAATCTGGAAATTGATTTTGGTTGAATGATCAGAATGCTCTCTTTCCGTCGTTTTGTAGTGGAGCAAACAATGTTCATGTTCGTACCCTCATACAGAGTTAGCAGTAGCGGCGAACGACTACTTGAGATGATCAAACTTGATACAATCTATTGTGGCTAAGCATCTAGCTTGTGTTGAAGAGAAGAATATGACAAATCTGGTAAACTACTGTTAGAGAATGAAACTAAAATCTTGGTAAGACTCGTCTTTTCATGGTGGCACGACCATAATTCTAGGCGCCTTTGTAACCTTGTAAACGGGTTCTTCTTAGAAGGTGATTTTTGATACATTGGACGGGATGAGGAATGTGTGTTGCAAGGAACCATTTTGAACTGTATTTCTTGGGTAAATTTTGTTCAGAAGCAATTAAGTAGTGGGTTCTTCTAGAAGACGGTTTTGTTGTAGCTTCTAATTGCCATGTTGACACTGTGTTTTATTACAAAATCCTCACATATAGCATTTTAAATATGAAAGGTTCCTATATCTTCAGGTGTCTATTGCAAAATGAGCTTCGGATACAAAGAAGAAACTTCTTTTAAGTATGCCTATAGATCTGATCCCACTCGAGCGCATAGAAAGAATAGGAACTCCGCTTTGAAAATTTACAGTTTTACATTTCTGATCTTCCTGTAATAATCTTACGCAAAAACTAATAAGCACATCAAGGTCATGACAGGGACTATGGTGTTGAGCATCTTGTTCGTTGTTCTTAACGGGCTGGTATTGGGAAAGTAGGGGTAGGCGTCTAATGGTGGCATTGCACATTCATCACCGTTGAAGTAGACCCTTCTTGGAAATGCCCATCCTTGTTTAAAGGTGAATGTCTCCAAGTCTTTCTCTAGTAGTATCTCAGATTGTACATTTCCCAGTGGCCCAGCTTCCATAAGCATGTCATTGTAATACTTGATCCCGTAAAACATTCCACTATCATCTGCATGGCATTTGAACATTGTCATCAGTTCTTTTATTGATGTGTGTGTGTGTGTATTTGTGTGCATGCAGTGGCGGACCTATTCAATGGGTGAGGTAGGCAGTTTCTTCACCAGAAATTAAGAAAAATCCGGAAAAAACTCCTCAAACTGTTTCGAATATACTGAAATTTTATATGGTCTGCCTTACTTGAATCTCCCAACAAATTTTCTAGGTCCAACACTGTGACTGTTTGCGCATGCGCATTCATGAGTGCACAACTATTTGTCACTGTTTTTCTGTTTATTAGGTAGATGAACTTACTTATGGAGCCATAGGGGACCAGGGGCTTATAACCGAAACTGAACACTTCTGTGACGCTGTTTAGGTTGGGATGCTGAACCGTGAGAGTCCATTGTGTGTAATTGAAATTTGTGATTGCAATCTTCACACTCCAGTACTTTTGATAGTTCAGTTTTACATGCCAGTGAACTCGGACTGGGCACATATGCCGCGTGCATTGTAACAATGGTGTTTTATCCTTTGTTGGCGTATTGAACCCTGGCTTGCTCGAAGATGGTGAATCACTACCGCAAAAGATCGAAGATTTGATCATCACTAATCCAAAAAGCACAAGACTCAGTTATGGTGCACAATGAATGCTGATGTGTCATTTTATTTTATGATAATACTACTTAATAAGTATCAACAAGGAGATCCAAATGACTTACTTGATGCAGGAGATATTATTTGGGCAGCCGCAGGCACAATTAGGGCAAGGAGTGATTGTGTCATTGTAGAAAGATGAGAAGGAAACACAGCAGGTTTTATACATCTGTGCTAGCACTTGCGAGTATGTGCAGGTCACGTTCCATGTCACTGCAGCAGAAGAGTTTATACATTAGAGTCCATGAGCATCTATCTCAAATATTCGACAGCCCTAGCATCTTGTCAAGTCGAGCAATGCAAAAGTTACTATTATTCAGCATCTAGAACATGCATTTATTCGTGGAATTCTGATTCTTATAAATAATTGTGGAACATGGCAGCTCCATATTTGCAACCTTTTCTAGGGAAAAACAAAGAATTTCCAAATCTTTAAGGTTGGCTAGGCCGCTGCTCGCTGGCTCCACCCCTGTTACAACCATGTGCCTTCAATTACTTGGTTGGGTTGCTTTGATTGAATGGAAGAGGGTGAGTTGTGGGTGTAGATGTGATGGGTACGAGCCAGCCACTTGAAAATCAGGGTACAGGCTTTTCTATAATACAAGGAAAACTTGGTTTTCATAAGTCATTATTCATTAACAAAGCCATCATTGATGAATATTTAACAAAACTCAACAAAAAATTGGAAAGAAAGTCAACAATACCAGTATATATTTATATATAGAGAGAGTAAGCGATTGGATCCTGCACACTACTGATGCTCTGCACTCATGCCGGACTGGTATTTTTCGTGAATACGAGTGATATTATATTGTTTTTTGTTTCTTTTTTAAAATCCTTAAATTCTTTTAAAATACACTGATGCCTGAAAAGAAATGGGAGGAATGAGTGAGCATGCGAGAGATGGGCAGGATCCGGTTTTCTTTTATATATATGTGTGTGTGTGCGCGCGTTCCGAATAATGTTTGTCTGAGCTGGGAATTATGTATCCCAGATCACTCCATGCTTTTCAAGATGATTTCTATCAACAGAAATTGATATATTCTTTGTGGAACTTACTTATAGCTTGTGTTTTTCTGCGTCCGTCTGGTGACCAGAATATAGAAGGCTTAACCTTCTTAGCAGGCCCACATGTGTAACCTGGCCCTGGAGTATTCAGGGTGAAGTTCTTTGGTAGCTTGACTGTTCTGTTGGTGGTTCCAGCCAATCCAACACTGACTTGAAAGGCGGCGATGGCGTTCGCGGGGTCTTGGCCCCAAGAGGACAGGACCCCACCCTTGCAGCAGTTGGTAATTTGCTGATTGTATGGAACACCACGAAGAAAGTCCACCACAGTTGGATCTCTTCGGCAACAATGTGGTACGTTGCCCTTAAATTTGGAGCAGTCACCCTGATCTGTTGTTTGTGCACCGACCATCGACCAGATCACTTCCTTCTTGGCCCAGACCCACCCCAATGACCAGCCTGGAGTCATTATGTGTCGGTACATTTGGAAATTTTGCATTTTCACCATTGCCTTGAAGACAAGAAATGATGTTATTGCAAGTTTGAATTGTTACTGTATCTGTGTGTGTGTGTGTGAGAGAGAGAGAGGTTTCATTGGTTGTGCATGCTACGCGCACATACACACATGTATATGTTTCCGTACTCGTGCGCGATGCGATCCACTGAGGAAAACATACAATCGAGTACATTTTTAGCAGTAGTCATAGAAATGGGATCTCAAAGCCCGATTGAACAAATATTTTGAATACATAGATGGGGTATTATAAGATAATATAAAATCTGGATATAAATTTTAGTACATACATAAGAATTGGCTTATAAAATCTAACCGATTCATAAAATAACTTGTAAATAGTCGATTTCATGATTCTCTGCATTGTATGGTTTTCCTGAAAATATGAAACCGTAAGCTTAAAGTACATTGCACTACAGTGATCACTGATCACAGACACACACACATCATACGTGTGTATATGTATGTGTGAATGTGTGCATTAGCCAGTGCACTCAGCTACGCAAAGGTAACATGTTCAAGCGAATGCAATTGGTCGAATGATGCCAGCCATTCTATTTGCTGATTCGATACTCATTTTCAGAATCATCTGTTTCATGATATTTCTTTCCCGGAAGACATTTTATGACATTTCTTCAGATTTTCTGAATTACATTCCTATAAAAATGTGAACAAAGTATCAATCGATTGATCTGCGTAAAATTCGTTCAGTTCCGGCATGATTTTTTTCCCCTTTGCAGCATTATTTATAGCAGTACTGATCGTCGAAGTTGAGATTTTTAGTTACGTAAGCTGAATATTGTCAATATCGATCTATCAATTGAAATGCTTCACGAGTTCTCACAATATTTCCATCCAAGTTACTAAAAGTCTCATACTGGCTGCAGAAGAACAGGAATTCTGATACTTACCACATAACCATCCGGAGTCCATGACATTACATCCCAGGTAATACTTATGTTGCCATTAGGATCCAGCGGGTCATAAGCATCTGAAACCATTAAGGTCGTCGTTCACAAACCAGCAATAATCTTCATTTAGATTGCATTGCTGAACAGCAAAACCAATGTAAGAGTTTACCTGCTTGTGTTGAAAGAGTTAAGATCATCAAAGAGATGGTGGTCACCAATTTCTCCAAGCCGAAACCATTTAACCTAATAATATTTTGGTCGCCATCAGTGCATTCATCAAGATGGAAACCAATGAACTTTCGTGCTGCTCCCATATTTCAGAAATTAGATTTCCTGGTTTGTGAAAGATAGGAAGATCACAGAGTGTAGTTTTTATTGGGGATCCAAACAGCTTATTGGAAATCAGACTTTAAAAGAGAAGGAATGAAAAGGTCAGTGCTATACGCTGAAGATACGACTGTTTATCTACTGGTTGGTAGTTTAATTTATGAGAGATTCAAGTAATGAACCTGTTAGTTTTCATATACCTCCAAATTGATGTTTCTTCTATCTTGTTTATCTTCCTTCCCTTGAGTTGAAGCAAAGTGTTAGTTGTGAAAGAGACGGGGGCAATTCGAGTGCCATTTCAAAAATTGAATACTCAAATAGCAAGCATTCTGGTTTTCATTTGTGTATCTAAATCCATACCGTTCAATTGGTCGTTGGTAAGATCCACCATCCCATGATTCTTTAATTTCACGGTCAAGTGTATGCCCCACCAAAACACACGCAAACACACACACACACACACACACACAGAGAGAGAGAGAGAGAGAGAGAGAGAGAGAGAGAGAGAGGAGAGAGAGACCACGATACTGCTATACAACTATCTCTGATGGCGGTACCCATACCCTTCATTTACATGAAGTCAAATGCCCAAACGTCAAAAGGAGCAAGATGTTATGTTTAATACAATGTCCTTGTGATATACATGTGCCAAATTTGGTTTTGGCATGCTAAATTTGAGTCATGATATAAAACATGTTTAACCCTTTATGTCATGAGCAAAAGATTTTTCATCACCTCAAAAAGCAAAGATTATGGTACATTAAACTTGATAGATCTTTACACCATACTGAATAAACAATTAAAAGGGATCATTATGGTTGCGTCTAATATTGGTCTGCACCATACCAAACTCAGAGGGATTGGTCACCTGGCTCGGGGATTCACTCACAAGTTGGAGGTTGTGAGTTGGATACCCGGGGCACGCATGCTTGGCTTCCGGCCCCCCATTTGTCTGCCGGTCACAAGAACTCGACTCACAAGATAAAGGTGGTGAGTTCGTACCCGGGGTATGCGCGCCTGTCAGCCTCCCTATTGGTAACCAGAAGGGGAAAATGGGGCTACCACCACAAACTATCATGGTTCAGAGTGTACATGGAATGGTTCTCTCTCTGTCTCTCTCACTCACACACACACACACACATCGATCCAAACAGATGCTGGGGATCACCAAAGGCACAAAAAATCGGTGATTGGAAATTTGAATCCACTTATCCATTGTGATTCAAACTATTAGTGAGCTTATTCTAACAGTTTGCTACAACTTGTAGATTGAAAGTTTCCCAAGAAAATCATGGTATATTGAATTGATAATCTGTTTATTCCTTCTGGATTTCCATTCCAGTGGCTGATGTGAGATCTAAACTGATGTTATCAGCCCAATAGATTAGGCCTTTAAGAGCAGGGAGCAACCATTTGATTATATTGCTGCTGATGGTGATCTTGGAAATACTGGTCTGATTGAATAGGATTTGTTCACTAATTAGGTTTAAATTTTGGATGAAATAATTGAAACTTAATCAGAATATGATTGAGCTATTCATGGTTCTTTCTACATCTAACTGGTTAGATCATCAAGTATGCACTTGAATTTGGATTTCACACAGAACTGGATATTAACAATCCAAGTCGATCTCGTTGTAACCATACAAACATTCGATCACTAAACTTGGTGTGTTTAGTCCAAATTCCAGTCACTTCAGATCTAAATACAACCCATTGATATTGATTATCTTCTGGTGACTTCTTAAATTATTTCAATTTCAGTGCAAAAGATCTGGAGAGTAATGACAAACTTCAGGGGTGTTTGATTACAAGGCTCGAGGTTGCGGAGCTGGATCCAGTTCCCATTGCTAATCAAACACAGGCCTCAATGTGCAATAAAAAGAAGGGTCCTGTGACCTGCTTCATACTCCATTACAAGGTCCAGCTACAGCCCAACCCTAGGGGTGGGCTGCGGGAAACGCTCTGTAGTCCCACAATCAAACACTCCCTAAAGGCTCTTTAGAAATTGGGCCACTAGTTTTGGTCTCCATGTATGTGGAAAGGTCCAAACTATCGTGATACTTCAAAGTGTCAAAGTACTTTTTAGATCACATTCGATTGGAGATTTGTAGTTCAGTAAGTCGTAATAATGGGAAGCATTGTTTGTTTGAATATATCTTTCGTTCATGCAAGCATTCCTGTTGCCTAAAGAATTAGCTGCCTAAAGAACCTTACAACAACAACAACTAAGTCTTTTTCCATACTAGACGGAGTTAGCTACATGGATTCTTTGTTTTCACATAGCCCTATGATGTGCCATGTTAGCAGTTAACTCACAATAAGCTAGATTATTCTTTATTGTTTCTTTCCAACACTTTTATAGTCATCCTCTACCTCTTTTAATACTTTCCAAATTTAGTTTTCATACCTTCTTATAGGTTCTTCTTTTGATCTTCTTTCTATATGTCCAAACCATCTTAAACGACATTCTCTCATTTTATCCTCTATTAGTGTCACTCCTAATTTGTTTATAATAACCTCATTATGTATATGGTCTTTTCTTGTAACATCTTCATTTTTGTCACACACATCTTTTATACATATTGATGATTAACTACCCAACACCCATAACCATAAAACATGGCAGGTCTAATTGCTCCTCTATAATATTTACCTTTTAACTTTAATGATATCTTCTTATCACAAAGAATACCGGATGCTCCTCTCCATTTTAACCAACCAGCATTAATTCTATGGGTAACATCTCCATCAATTCTTCCATCACTCTAAAAAATTGCCCCTAGGTATTTAAAACTTTTCTTTTGGGGATACAATATGTGTCAATTTTAATTTCTATGTCCTCTAAAGTAACCAAATGATTAAATTTACATTCCATATATTTTGTCTTTGTTCTACTAAGTCGGAAGCCTTTACTTTCTAATGTTTCTCTTCATAGTTCCAATTTTCTATTAACTTTTTTCTTAGACTCCTCCACTAACACAATGTCATCTGCAAATAACATACACCAAGGTACTTCATCTTGAATATGTTTTGTTAACTCATCAATCACCATGATAAATAAGTATGGACTCAAAGTTATCCTTGATGTCACCCAATATTAACTTCAAAGAAGTTTGTCATTCCTTCATGAGTCCTCACACATGTTTTTGCAGTACATGTCTCTTATAAGGTTAATGTATATCAATGGGATACCTATTTTTTCTAAGGTTCTCCAAAGAATCTCCCTCGGTACCCTATTGTAAGTTTTTCTAGATCAACAAATATCATGTGAAAGTCCTTCTTTTTTGCCCTAAAATGTTCCATAAGACGTCTCAAAAGGTAAATCGCTTCAACAGTAGATTTGCCTGTCATGAATCCAAATTGGTTCTCTATTGTACTTGATACTTTTCTTAACCTACATTTTATAATTCTTTCCCACAATTTTATAGTATGGCTCATTAACTTGATACTTCTATAATTTGCACAATTCTAAATGTCTCTCTTGTTCTTACTCGTTCTCCATTCTTCAGGCATCTTTTGGTTTCTCCATATTTCAATAAATAGTCTTTTGAGCCAAGTGATTCCTATTTTTCCTAGTATTTTCCAAACTTCTATAAGAATATTGTCTGATCCTATAGATTTACCACCCTTCATATGTTTAAGAGTCTCTTTGACTTTATTCTTTTGAATACGTCAGTAGAAATTATGGTTTATATACTTTTCTGATTTGGCTAACTCTCCTAAGCTAATACTAACATCTTTATTTTCATTAAAAAGCTTATAAAAATAGTTTTTTCATTTATTCCTTATATATCATTTGCCACTAGAAGTTTTTCATCATCGTCTTTGATGCATCTAACATAATTAAGATCTTTAGTTTTCTTATCTCTAGCCCTAGCTATCCTAAAAATATCTTTCACCCTCTTTTGAGTTGAGTTTTTTATATAAATCCTCCCAAATTTTAGTTTTTGCTTCACTGACGGCCTTTTTCGCTTCCTTCTTTGCTTTGTTATAAGCCTCTAAAGTTTCACTAGTTTTCTTAGAATAATGTAATTTATAATATGCCTTCTTTACCTTGATTTTATTTTGCACTACTTCACTCCACCACCAAACTTCTTTTTGTGCCAGTACACCTCCTTTAGATATGTCTAACACATCTTTTGCCACTTTCCTAATATGTCACAAAGTGTATCAACATAATTCCAAACATCTCCTTGAAGAACTTTCTGTTTAAATATATTTTTTTTCTCGCTTTTGAGGTTCCACCATTTAGTCTGAATAGCTCGATGCACTCTTTTCTTCTTTATCCATTTTTTTATTTGTAAATTCATAACTAAAAAGTCAATATTGGGTGGTTAAGCTTTCTCTTGGAAATACCTTGCAATCTTTACAACACACTCTATCTTTTTTCTACAAATAAAGTAATCAATTTGTGTTTGTGATAAGCCACTCTTATAAGTAATTAAATGTTCATCTGGTTTTTTGAAGATTGTATCGACTATAAATAGATCAAATGCCATAGCAAAATGTAAAATCTCCCTACCTTCCTCATTTATATCCCCAAAACCAAAGTTTCTATGAATACTTTGATATCCTAATGCCTCTTTACCGATATGTTCATTTAAGTCTTCTCCTAAACAAATAATCTCCCTTTGTGCATTCCTTTTAATCACCTTATCTAACTCTTCCCCAAAATATCTTTATACTATCTTCTAGTCCTACTTGGGGTACGTAAGCACAAACTATATTGAAAACCTCTACTCCTAACACTAATTTAAATGTCATGATTCAGTCACTATATCGTTGTATGCCTACTATACTCTCCTTTAAATCTTTATTTATGATAATACCAACTCCATTTTGAGCATTTTTCTTACCTAAGTACTATAATTTAAAATATGTATCCTTTATCTCCTTTGCTTTTTCTCCAACCCACTTTGTCTCTTGTAAACATGTAATATGAATCTTTCTCTGAATCATAGTATCTACCACCTCCATTAGCTTACCGGACAATATTTTGATATTCCAGGAACCAATATGAATCTTATTATCTAGGACTAGCTTTCTTACCCCCCGCATCCATTCATATTGAAAATGCGAAGACCCTTTCTGTAAATTATTCATTACATTCGAGCAACAATGTAGCAGGACTAACTTTTTTATCCACATATGTCCATGATGTGGGAACCCTCTCTGCAATTGATTCATTACATCCGGGCAAAAATGTAGTGACCCTTGCTTACTTATCACTGTATTCGGGCTCTCAAAGCAATGCTCATAATTTGTATAATCCATGGTATAAAAATCCGACAAGGTTTTACGCTAGCTATCGGAAGCCTAACACAACCCTCCTCATTTATCTGGGTTTAGGACCAACACTGCAAGGGTGATCCCTGAGTTTGCGTAAAGAACCTTGTCACTACAATTTTCATATGAATTTCGAGAATAATAGTTCTCATTGTCCACATTGAATTAAGCATCAAGACCCATTTCCACTTCTAAACATCAGTTTTTATTCTTCCACAAGGACCTGCTCTCATGGCTGCGGTTGACTGGAAGCACATTCGATATCGAAGCTACCGAGATCGATACCTGGGGTGTGTGTATGCGGTAAGAACTATAGAATTGACACTTTTTTCTTTTGTTTTTTAATGACAATTGGTAAAGGTCATCACAGAGGGAGGGGTTCGAGGCCAGGGGATCTCCGTAATGGAGGGAGGTTTGTCTTTGTTTCATCCAATGATTGGTATGAGTGTAAAGAGGGTTCATGTAGCCGGTGACGCCATTAAGGTAGTTAATCTGGTTTCTTCTTTCGGTGTCTGCTGATGGGGTTTTCTCATAGTAAGAGGGGTTCTGGAAGAAGACACTGGTCACTCTTTAGTTCTCCGCTCTTGTTAGAATTGATTTTCCAAATTCATCTATCTTTATCTTTGAAGCTAAGCCCTACGCTTTGACCGTAGAGAAGAATGTCACAGGTGGGGGCCTCGATGGATACAAAAATGCGAGAACCTGGCGAATTATGTCAGGCGAGAAACAAACATCGATTGATTGAGAGACTAATTACAAACAGTCCCTTCAATCATCTTTCGTTGGGAAGGACAATGGAGAGAATCTGACGGCCAACAAAAAAAATCGAGTTCAAGAAAGTGGGTGAAAATGTTCTTGTTTTATGAGTTTGAAGGGAAGAGATAAAGATCGCGTGTTGGAGGGCTGTCCACGGTCTTTTGATAAATGTCTCCTACTCATTCAAGAATTCGAAGAAACCAAGACGCCATCGGAAATAAGGTCCATTTTCTCTCTTTTTTGGGTTAAGATTCTTGATCATCCTATCGATGATATGATTACAGAAATAGGTAAAGGAATTGAAAATGTGTTTGGAAAATTTTTCAGAAGTCGATGCTGATCAGAATGGCAGAGTAATCAGATCTCATCTTCGACTCAAAATTATGTTAACATAACAGTGTCATTACGAAGGGGAATCATGTCAAGTTTTGGAGGAAGGAATCAGAAATAGTGGCTTCTCACACAGTATCAAAGATTGCCTACTTTGTGTTATCGACGTGGAGTTCTTATTCATGTAGAAGACGACTTTGGCAGAGAAGAAGAGGTGACAGGAAGATTTATAGTTAGGAGACTGGGTAAAGGCGTCAGGAGATGGGAATGAAAGTAATACTTGTTGAGATGGTTATGAATCTTCCTCAATCTCAGGAAGGACTCTGAAGGTCTTAACTCTAGATTGTGTCTGCTGATGGAGCAAACTATGAGGAACCCAAGAAAGTTGGAGAAAGGAAAGAGAGCCCAGAAGATGAGGTTGGTATAAAGGAGACCGAAGAGTAAGCTTTAACCTTTGCGAATTCATAGTCTTCTAGTGAAAAATTAAATGGAGGCAATTCTTAGATTAGAATAATCACCAAAAAGAAGAACAAGATAACTGTAAAATCTAAGCAACATGTAAGAAATTCAAAGATCACCGAGGATAAAGAAGTAAGGAAGGGAGGATCCAAAAGGTTGCCATCTGTTGGAACCAATCTAGCTAACGAGATGGATATCGAAGAGGGTCCAGTAACTCAAGACAGGAGAAGGAAGTTATATATGAGGATGCTAATTGCAATGTAGAATCGGCGAGACTGCCAAGCAACCCCGTTGGGAGTCATGAAGATCATTATCTGGAACTATTGGAGCCTTGGGAACCCTCGTGCAGTTCCATCAATTCGCTTTCTTCTAAAGAAGGAAAATCTCGATGTCCAGTGCATGATCGAGACAAAACTGTTGGGTTCCGAATTTAGTGAATTCAAAAGAGAAGTGGTTTTTATAGATTGGGTTCGAGTAGCCAAGGAAGGAGAGATGATCTCAGAATTTTATGGAAGCAGGAAATAGACCTGGCTTTCTTTCTTCTTTTGGTAATGACTTGATAGATGTTTTCTTCAACCAGGGTGGGGGTCAAGATGAATGGCGCTTCGTACTTTTTTTTCGGAATCCAGAGGCCAGGAATCTGCACGTCTGGTGGGAAATGATCAGATATCTCGCACAGCAGACATAATTTGCCACTTCGGGGAAGCTTTCACTAAGATACTGAGAAGTGAAGAAGAAGAACGGCCGATCTGTGTTCGATCAGTCAAATGGAAGGTTTCTAGAAAGTTGCCGGTGAATGTCGGTTATCCGATCTGGGATGCAAAGGACTGACTTTCGCGTGGTCTAATGGAAGAATCGGTGTTCAGAATGTTAAGGCGAATCTCGATAATTTCCTAGCAAATTCTCTTCGGACTAATCGATGGAACAAGACCCATGTTACCCATCTGAAGGCTCTGCACTTAGATCACATCCCGATTACACTATGCACAGAAACAAGGACGGAGGATCAATATTGGAGAAAGGGGAAAAACTTATTCAAGTTTGAAAAGATGTGGATTACACATGGAATACGAAGGGATAATTAAAGAAGCATGGGGAGAAATTAATCTAGTGGGCGAACTACAAAAGACTTGGAACAAATTGGAAAATCTGAGCAAAAACCTTGAAAATGTGGAACCCTAATGTTCTTCTTAGCTATGGTGGTGAAGGAATTAGTCTCTCAAATACTACTTTTTAATTCAAATTTTTATCATCAATCTCAAAGGTCGAACAATAAATATTATGCAGTTAAATACATTATGTATTTAGCACTACCTTTCTCTCTCTCTATATATATATATATATATATATATATATATATATATATATATATATATATATATATATATATATGCGCCCGTAGGACTGGCAGAAATTAACGTCCCCAGCTCCAACGACAATTGAAGCTCCAAGGATGATCCCATCAATATGCCTCTCCAGTGAATCTGCTTTTGTTTAGTCTTATTTTAACAAGACGGGGAAACCAGATAACCGGATCATATAGGCCTCCGTCATTTTGAAGATCACTCGATCCAGCCCCAGTTTTCATGAGCTGAATCTGATCAAGTTGAATGCAAGTCATGTCAATCATGACGGCAATGCTTAATGAAGTTTATTTTGGCATGCTTCATGATGGCAAAGTTTATTCATTGCATGATGGAGCAAATGACGTTTTCACGTCCAAGAGCTAAATTATTAAATAGAACCAGGACCAATTAATGAACCAAGCTGCTAGTAGTTCGGTTCGTCTCTGGCTCCTTCGTGTTCGGTAGGAGCTGAAGATGAACGTTAATCTATTTAAGGTACATGAATTGCTGTTTCTTGTTCAATCTTGTCACAAAGGAAGAGCTTTAGGTAAATGAAGGTCGAGGGTGTTCAGTGTGAGTTTGATTCGTGGTGGTACTAAACCTGCATGCCTAGACTCTCATGGGCTTGTAACCATGATTTTGTGTTAAGTTCTCAATTTGAAAGTAGTGCTTAGGCTTTCGTGCAAGATGACACTGCAATACCATAGAGAAGAAGGCTCTTGGATTTTTCTGTGAAATTCATGGTCAAGTTCCCTTGATCCACTTCTCCTTGATGTTAATGTTTTTTACTCAAATCGAATGCATGAAACCATAATTTCATACGACCGATGAGTTTCATATTTGATACAAAATAGAACTTGGAACTGCGAGTACCAAAATTTGTCTTCCAGCTCCCCTGATACTATGAATCAAATGCAGCTTTAAGGAAATCACACTCTCAACTTGGTTCGACTCGGCTCTAAAAGGGTAACAAGTCATTCATGAACACGATCAACCAAAGGCTGTTTGTCTGGCAGTTAGCTATGTTCATTCTATAAAAAAAACAACATGAGCAAACAATTTCTGGCATCATCGCGCAACCCTGACGAGGTCCATGTTGGGCTCCAGGCATGGGCGTATCAGCTCATGCCCTCCATGACCAACGTGATGCTGTAGTTTTGATGGCTAAGTGTGGTCTACCATGAGCATTTTGGGTTGTGTCATAATTTGCATCCACCAGGAGTTTAAGCCATGTCTACAAATCTTTTCCTTGGCTTGAATTCTCTCTCTATCAACAACGAAGAAGATGATCTGACCACACGATTTCATTAAGCGGATTCAAGTATGGATTCAGAGAGTCTCTCCAATGTAAAAGAAGAATACATGAATCTGAATCAACACTTTGGTGATATCCTGTTTTGCTCATGAAATTTGACCAAGCTGGTTGAGGACTAGTACTGTATTTGGCATGAAAAGAGAGCATTATGAATTAACCCCTTCAACTGCATACTGATATAGCCCTCGATCAAACACTTATACATGTTACCCTTGTGTAGAGTTGTCAATACCGGCAGGGCCTGCCTGGCCCAGCACCAGACTTTGGGTGCTGGGGGAAATGTGGGCCAGGCTGGAACGGCCCACATTTTATATGGACCTCAATGTGGTCTGGCCCGGGAAGCCCCAGGCAAGGCTTTTATATATATATATATATATATATATATATATATATAGCTAGGCCATTCATCCTGCTCTGTAAATGGGCTAGAAACGTCTGGCCTTGTCCTACATTTTTTTTAGGGTAGGGCCCTTCTATTTTGATATATACATTCTTGTGGGTGTTCTTTTTCCGATCCAACTTGTGGGCAGTCTTGACAATTCATGAAAGGTGAAAAGAAGAACAATATGATTTTTGAGAAAAAGCAAAAAATCTATTTGAAATACTTCATATGTTTCCCCCAAAACTTCATATGGTTTCAAATATTACTAAATGGTTTATTAGAGGTGAAATGTTGTAAAGAAATTAGATACTTTTCCTTTGCCCTTGTAAGGATCAGATCGGGGAGAAGAAAGAAATAGTTGACACATTCAAGATGATAACTTATTACGAAATTCACCCTATTTCATTATATCCATGATGTAATATGCTTTTGAAGAATGATGACATATGGTCAGTTATGATAAGGTCTCTTTCTTAAATGAGAACTTTTCCTTGGGATGTATTTTATTTATTTCATCTATTCCATAATTGGAGCAAGGGGAGAAGCACAGGCTGCATTGCGATTTTGAAAAAGAAGAGATATTTCGACATGTCACCCTACCAATATCAAGATGATATGGTGCATCATATGGGTTTTGCCTTCTATGTTATTCATCGAGATTGAATAAAAAATACTTTGAGCAAGGGATTCAATTCCAAAGATTAACCCCAAAAAAACTCTTTATTGACAAGTTTTATTGTAGGATTAAAAAATTGTATTTGAATCCCTTAGAATTTGATCCGAAAAATCCAAAAGTAAAACTAACAGTATTCGGTAGAAATAGCATAAGGGAGGCAACCAATCACCATAGATTGTTCGGAATAATGATTCAAATCCAATACACAACATATAAGAAATCTATCGTAGTTTTTCTTGATGAACACTGATTGCAAAGTATGAAAGGTACATAGATCGTATAGGAAATGATTGCGATTTTAAATATGAAATATTTATATGTATGTATATATACATATATGATTAAGCAACGGTACTTATCCAATGAGAAAAGAGTCAACAGAATTGGTTCAGTACTTCTCTTGTTTCTTGAATAAAGAGATCCATTCAATCAGGATCCAAATCCACGTAGACCGAAATCAAATGGCTCAATGAGAGAGAAAAATCCCTCGAACCGTGCAATGCATATATACGCACAGGTAACTGTTTCCAGGAGTATTTGAGTGATTGATTAGATATAATTTCTTTGATTTAGAAGGAAGAACTTGCCTCATTGTCTCAATTCCTATTCAAACGTAGCCTGGTTCACATATTTTATGTACTAGGAAATATTTACCGTCCACAAAGGACATTCTTTGTCTAAATAAGCATATTGATAAAAGACAAATACATGAAGTCTTTCAATGAGATCAATAGTGCTTTTCCAAGATCCACAAAATGGAATCTGTTCCACATGCACGCATGCACACACACATGTATATATACGTATGTATGTATCTGTATCTTTTGATGTCTTGCCATTGCTAAGTAGAAGTCATCAATCAATTTATATCTTTTGTTGTGGGGTACAATGGGAGGCTGGGGCCACGTGTATGCCCTCAGGTATTGAATTCATGATCATCATCTAGTGGGTCGATCCCCTCGCCAGGTGAGTCATTGTTCGTTCTGCATCACTTTATATATTTCTTCTATAACAATTTGCAACGTATATCATGGTGGATTCTTCATACTCCATGATAAAGAATAGCTTCCAATGGAACCCTCTAAGTTAAATTTTGGGAAGTATTTAATGAATCTTGTTTTACTTGAGAAATGATCCTTCGAAATAACGAAGTCACCATACCATTGAAGTGGACGGTAATTCTGAGACCAACAAATGATCGAAGTTCCAACTTTCCTTTGTTCTTGTGACAGACATCTTATTGGAGTTGATCTTGAATTTGTAGTGGATCAGAAACCCAAGAAAGGTCAACCAATTGATGATTCCATTGTGAATGTGTGCGATGTCATTGCGAAAGATAAACAACGATTATATTGAATAAACATATTCGGTAATGGCCTACTTGTAAAGTAAAGGTGTCTATTCTCGACAATCTTATCACATGAACGACTAGATTGGTGAATCCAGCATTTACCTGTGGTGGGCGTTACAGTACCTATCCATAACAGTAATTGTTACGGATAAGCACAATAACAATGGATGAAGCTCCAAAAAGGAAAGCCCAGCCAGGAAATCCTGAAGGGAGGAGTTCGTGTTGCTTTATAAATACAGAGCAACACATAAGGATTTAATACAGTAAAAAAGAAATAAAAGCCCTCTCTGGAAAATCTAACTACGTGGTAACCGGGAAAACAAATCACCCTTACCTCTTTTTGTTGTTTCCGCTGCTAAAAATCAAAGGTGACTCACCGTTGTTGATGCGTACCTGGAGTGAGGATACATCAGGTTTTTGCAGAAGTCATCAAAAGTGCTATCAATGCCTGGTTTGTCCCTGCAATTTGCAAAACAAGGTACACTTAATAAATAAATAATTAGTAAATGGAGAAGAGAAGGAGGAGGAAGACTTCTTGTTACAGAAAAGTTGGCCCAAGTCGAGATAGGGCAGAGGCAGGCAAAAGTTGGCCCAAGTCGAGACAGGACACAGGCACACAAAAGTCGGCCTAGGTTGAGATAGGGCACAGGCATGCAAAAGCCGGCCCAAGTCAAGATAGGGCACAGGCATGCAAAAGCCAACCCAGGTCGAGATAGGGCAGGGTCAAGGTAAAAGCCGGCCCAAGAAAAAAAGCACAAAGAAGAAAACTGAAAAATCACTCAGGGGAGTCCCAACTAGAAGACAATGGGCATAAACAGGCGGGCAAGAAAACGGCTCAGCGAAGCCTCAGCCTTAAGGTCAACGGGCGGCCACATACGGGTCAGAAAACCACCGACGAGAAGGCTAGTAGGCGGCCGCAAGCAGAGCTCTCTCTCCTCTGCTTTTAAATACCCTATAAAACCACTCGGTGATTTGAGAAAACCTCGGGCAGAAACCACAGTGGACTGAAAAGTCCATTCTACCCCAGTCGGTTTCTTGAAATTTCAAGCTGCCACTAGATAAAATTATTAAAATATCTAGATATTTTCAAATAAAAAAGATAGTTTTGCCCTTAGTTAGGCGAAAAGTCTGTTTTACCCTCTAGTAGTTTATGAAAATTATGAAAAACTAGGAAATTAAATTATTTTCCTATCCTTATCGAATAAACATATTATAGTACTGCCACTATATCAAAAGACATAACTGCCCCTATCTTTTGTGAAAAATACAAATTCAGACTAAGGGAAAAATTACGCATTTACCCCCGATTAGTAACGAATTTCTCAAAAAAATAAATACTAATTTTACTATTTTGTCCTTTGTCTTTTTGGAAAATTACAATACAGACAAATAGATAAAATTACTGTTTTACCCCTAATATTTTGAGAAATTATCGAAGTAGGAATTTTTTTTAGAAAAATTATAGAATTAACCCAGCCTGATTTTATATTATAACAATGAGTTATTTTAGTTCATTATTTGGATATTGTATATCATGTTAATTAGAATTATGCTATATGTGGTGTGTTGCATGGTGAATATTTTCTTTTTAAACTGTGTATTTATTAAATTTGCCAAACATATAAAAATTAATTCAAGAATATGTGTGTTGGAACTAGGAAAAACGGAAAAACTAAACGACCTAAACTTTCAAACATGAAAGAGAAGAATACCGCTGACTCTAACACTTAAAGGTGTAGGGTACGTTATAAAGGAAACAGTGTGTCCACCACCACTAGACGCAACAGAGCAACAAATAGAAATATATAAAACATTTCTTAAAGATGACACAATAGCAAAAATGGTCATGTTGATGTGCGTGAAAGATGACCTGATTAGGGTCTTTAAGGAATTCGAGACCGCGAAAGAGTTGTTCGACTCTATAACAGCTAAATATGATACAACTTTCAAACTACATTGTTCAATTATTACTACAAAAATATAACTCTTACAAAATGAAAGAATGAGATAATATAGTGGAACATGTAAACTACATTATAGTAATGTCAAGAGATCTAGTTATGACAAAATCAGTCATAATAGAACCAATGCAGATATCCACCATACTAAACAGTACTCCCCCGTAATGGAACATGGTCACCACTGTCTTTAGACTAGGGTCCAAAATCAACTTTTCTATCCTTGAAAATAGCAATTGAGCAAGAGCATGAGTAAAAACGAAAATGAAAAATTGCTAGTAGCATAAGATGAGATAGGGTCTAGCTCCAAGCTCATCCAAAGAAGAAATAAACTAAATAAAAAGTTTGACAAAAATAACAAAGAGGGCAATTAATCTTTTAATAAAACGCAAGAAACCACTTCTCAAGTCAAGTGTTTCAACTGTCAAAAGATGAGATACTGAAAGAGGGATTGTTGCAATAAAAAGAGTGGAGGAAATAACCCATATTGCAGACAATAAAAAAAGCAAGACATAATCTACATGATATCATAATGCCTTTACATGAACCACCCAATAACTAGTTGGTGGATTGACTTAGGAGTGACTAGACACATCTCGTAGACTAAGGAAAGGGCAATGGATATAAAGGAATACAAACGAAGAGAACATCGATTGTATATGGGAAATAATATTTTCTCGGATGTCTTGGGTAATGGGTCCTTTAGAATTTTTGTACAAGGTACACCAGTTGTTTTAATTAATGTACTGATTGTGCCATCTATAAGGTGCAATCTGGTTTCGGTTCCTGTGTTAGTGAAGAAAGGTTTTGAGGTTAGGTTTATTCCTAGTAAGGTGACTCTGGGAAAACATGAGCTTGTATTTTTCTCTAGGGAATTCGATGTAGAACATGGATTGTTCAAACTGAAAGTTCATAAAATTTAAAATTCTACTTATATTGATTGTGCCTTTAATGTTGATGTGAATGTATAAACGCCTAGGACATATAAGTCTGAAAAAGTTGAGAAAACAACTTTGACTTACTGTCAATATTTGAAGAAAACACTTTCAACAAGTGTGAAGTTTGTATATAAGGAAAAATGAGAAGAAAAGTTTTTCCCAAGTAGACAATAAGGGAAACAACCCTGTTGAAAGGCATGAACACTGATTTAAGTGAACCCTTTAGAGTAAGGTTACATCGATGAAAGGTTAACCTATTTCATAAGGGAAACAACCTTTATATATATATCTCCTAGTATATAAATCTAAGGCACTTAAGCTTTTAAAGAATATAAGCATAAAGTTAAAAATAATTGGGGCATTAAATCAAAGTCTTAAATCAGATAGAGGTTGGTGCTATGTGTGTTGGGGTGGGACTGTTGGGCATTTCTTTTGTTTAAGAGAAGACCTTTTTGCCTATTAGCTAAGATTATCGTTGTATGACGGAATGCCTTACGAAATACCTTTTTAGAATTTTTGAAATTATGTAAAAACTTTGATATTTTAAAGCAAAATACAATACCGAGAACACCTCAACAAAATAGTGTAGCTGAAAGATATAACAGGACCTTACTAAATATGATAAGGTCCATGTTAATAGATATCTTTCTATCAAGGATATTTTTGGGAGAAGCAGTAAGTGCAATAGTATACATACTCAATAAAGTACCTTGTAAGGTTGTATTCACTACACCATATGAGATGTAATTTGGAAGAAAACCCAACCTAGGTTATTTGAGGAGATGGGGACCTATTGCTCATGTAAAGATCCTTAATCAATATAGAGATAAGTTAGACATAAGTCCTTAAGATGTATATTCATCGGATATCCTAAAGGTTCAAAAGGATATCGGTTTTATCATAAGGACCACAGATTGATAAAGAGGAGAGATATTGAATTCTTAGAAGATACTAAGAATGACATCCTAGAAAATAATGATGAGTATGCTGACAATCTAATAGATCTAGATCAATCATCATTTGAACGCATAGAAAATCTTCCTAAAACAACCGAAACTTTAAGTGGACATAAAAGGTCTACGACCATACTGTCTTACTTAAAGGATTATCACACTTATCTTGCAGAAGAAGTGTGTAATTCAGTCAATTTATATTAGTTGACTGATAACTTGACTTATCAACAAGCTATAAACTCATCGGAAGCAACAGAGTTAGAGAAAACCATTGATAAGGAAATTGTATCCATTGAGAAAAACCAAGTCTGAGAACTGGCTGATTTGCTAGAGGAAGGAAAGCCATAGATTATAAATGAGTTCTGAAAAAGAAATATAAAGTCAATGGTTAAATCGATAAGTTCAAAGCGAGGTTGGTTGCAAAGAGTTTCTCGCAAAAGTAGGAGATAAATTATATTGAAAAATATTCTCTTGTTGCAAAATTTTCATCCATCAAAATAATCTTAGCGATATTTGCATATTATGATTTGGACTTACATCAGTTAGATGTAAAGACAATCTTTTTAAATGAAGATTTAGATGAAATTATATATGCAGCAACCCAAAGGATATAAAGTTGAAGGCCAAGAACATAAAGTATATAGGTTGAGAAAATCCCTATATGACCTGAAACAATCACCTCGTCAATGGTATTTGACTTTTTAAAATGTTATTATTGAACTTGGGTTTGTGGCTAATGAACTTGATCACTCTGTATATGTCTTAAACAGTGGGAGCCACTTTGTCATTTGATCTTTATATGTAGATGACATATTATTACTGGGAATGACAATGAGATGATTGTCAAAACCAAGTCATGGTTAAACTCAAGGTTCAAAATGAAGGATATGGGGGAAGCATCCTATATCCTGGGTATAAAGATCTCTCAAGATAAAGAGTATAAACTATTATGCCTAAGTTATGAGAGAGATGTTGACTATATCATCAAGAAATTCAAAATGGGTGAATGAAAATCTACTATTACACCCATTGCAAAAGGGGTCAAATTAGTAAGGTTGATTGTCCCGGTGAAGGAGTCGATAAGCCTAATATTCTTTATGCATAAGTTGTGGGTAGCTTGATGTATGCTATGTTGTGTACAAGACCTGATATCATCTTCACTTTTGATCTTGTGAGTAAATATCAAAGTAATCCTAAATGACAACATTGGATAGTTGTAAAAAGGATTCAAAGATATCTCAAAGGAACAAAAGACTTGAAATTGTGTTTTCAAGCAGATAAACTGAAAGTGGTAGGATACTCAGATGCTGACTTTGCTTGAAGCAAATATGACACCAAATCAATTTCGGGATAAATATTTTTATTTGGA
The DNA here is from genome assembly GCA_036023115.1 of Brasenia schreberi. Taxonomy (NCBI): domain Eukaryota; kingdom Viridiplantae; phylum Streptophyta; class Magnoliopsida; order Nymphaeales; family Cabombaceae; genus Brasenia; species Brasenia schreberi. Next base: position 10,098,991 of record JAYKKT010000061.1, read on the forward strand.
GGCGGTGTTGATTCTTGGACATGTAAGAAGTAGGGTTGTGTAGCATTGTATTCACCGGAAGTTGAGTATGTGGTTTGCTGTATGGTTGCAACAAGTATCATCTGGATAAGCCACTTCATACGATATTTAAAGTTGGAGATAGCCGATGAGCCAATTATCATTTACAGTGACAACAATGTAACAATTACTCTAATCAAGAGTAGAGCTGACAGCTCCAAAAGCAAGCATATAATGGTTAAATACCACTATGTTCATGATATGGTTATGACAAAGGAAATATCCATCTCTTACGTGCCAACTCATGATATGTTGACATACCCATTGACTAAAGGCATAACAGATGATCTTTTCTTAAAACATGTTACAAACATGAGTTTGATATATGTTTGATTGTTGTGTAGTTAAAAAATTACACAACCAATGATATTGCAATAGGAATCATGAAATGACATTATTAGAAAAACCCTGCAAAAGTGGGAGGAAAACCAGTATATCATTGCACTTGGCTCGAATGGCCAAGTAAGAGATGGAAAATAAAGGTGGTCATTCTCGACAACCTTATCACAGGAACGATCGGATTAACCATATGCATATGATGAGTCCGTACCAGGTGACCATCCAACCTATTACTGATAAGCACAATAACAACTGACGAGACTCCAAAAAGAAAATGCTCTATAAATACACACCGGTGCACAAGGATTTAACATAGTGAAAAATAAATAAAAGCCCTCTCTCGAAAATACTGTTGTGTGGTAACCGGAAAAACAAATCACCCTTACCTCTTTCTACTGTTTCGGCTGCTCAAAATCAAAGGTGACTCACCGCTGCTGCTGCAGATACATCCGGTTTTTGCGGAGGTCGACGAATCTGCCCATTGAGACATACATTGTGAATGTCTTTCTCTGTCACGGAGAGAGAGAGAGAGAGAGAGAGAGAGAGAGAGAGAGGTTGATGATGGACGAGAATGCAGTTGAGAATTCCCAGGGGCTATCTGCTGAGGCAGCCTCTGCATCAATGGGTTGGCAAGCATGGATCAATCATCTTAGCAAGAATATGATGGTAGTGGCCACGCTCATAGCCACAGCGAGTTTTCAAGCCGTAATAACATCCCCAGGAGGCTGGACAACGCAACTTCATATCACGGAACTATTGATCATAGAGCTGGTTCATCAATCCTCGATAAAGGATCTTATAACAAATTTATGATCTGCAACGTTGGTGCGTTTGTGATGTCCGTCGCCGTCATCTTTCACTAGATGATCATGAAATCCGTCCTTAGTGAGATTGAGTGGGCCGTCTGTTTGGTCGGTTACATGTTGATCGCCATCTGCTTTTGGGTGTGGGCTATTTACTGTGCCATTCTACCTACCCAACCAACAGGGAATCATGAATTTAGTACGGGGATTTTTATCTTCCTCTTGTTGTTCGTGAGCGTAACTGTTGTTTTGCTTTTTGTGGCGGTCCAATCTAAGACCAAAGCTTCAATAGAAGTTCGTGATGCAGATCTTGACGACTGAAGTCAATCTCGACGGCAAACCATGACAGATTGTCTGCAGTATCTGATACAATTGTTATGGGTCGTGAGTTTCTATTTGACATATCTGTTACGCAATATTTGTTTTATCAAGTAACTTTGCTTGAACCCGTAACAATGGCATATAATTACATCCTCACGCTAGCCATCGTCCCCTGCACAATCAATCCTTCAGATAGTAAAATACTATTGTTACGCGTAACAATGGCGGTGAAATTTTACAGGGAGTTGTTGACAGTGGAATCTCAAGCCGGCATGCGCTAAATGCTATTGTATGATTTCAGTCCTTAATTTGATGAACAATCAATACCATGCACTCAAGAAAGACCTAACCGTTCAAGGTTTGTAAGATGCAATCTTCGAAATGGAAGGCTTCAAATCGCTGGAAGAAGATGGCATTCCTGCCATCTTTTATCAGTATCACGGGAATACGGTTGGTAATTCTTTGTATGAATTCATCAGTAAAGATTTTAAGGAAGAACTCGATTTGGAGGTGGTGAACAAAACACTACTTATTCTAATTTCAATGGGTGGAAAGCCCAAAGCGACTGACTCAATTTCGACCGATTTCCCTATGTAATGTCATAAGTGTGTCACAAAGATCATTGTTCGACACCTAAGCCTATTTCCCCGCTTGATATGCGCGTATCAAGTGAGCTTTATACCGAGAAGACATATACAAGACAACATAGTTACGGCCGAGATCTTTCAGACTATGAATCGTCTGCGGGTAAAACTTTCTATTTTATCAAGATCGATCTAGAAAAAGCTTACTACTGCTTTTAATAGACGTATTAGAAGAGGTTAAAGTTGTCCCAAGATACCTCTTTGGCTTTCAACTTCCATAATTTGGAATTGGGATGAAACACAAACTTGGACGAAGAATCAGATAAGGTGACACTTTCTTATATATGAAAAAGCTTACTTATCTTATCTAGGAGGCAATGTGAAGGGATGATGGAAGGGTTTGTGCATACGCAAACATAGTTTGCAAGTGGGTTATCTAATGTTCTTACCTGTTATTTGAGGGTGTTCATAGGGCAGAGATCTCCCACTCCCTGCAGGTCTCGGGATCGAGAGTGGAGACGAGGATGGCGTGCGCCGCCGGTGAACCTGTCCCGGGACAATAATGTGTTTTAAAATGTAGATTTGGGATAATAACCATGGCGACATAATGTTGTAAAAGATGCCTTTTGTTTAGTATTGTATTGATTAGGTGAAAGAAATCGATGCGGGGAATTGCTTATGAAGGGGAAGTAATTGTGCTATACATTCAATAATTCTGATATTGATAAAAAAAAAAGGTTGGATGAAGATACGATCCTCATCACTGAAAACAGTGAGGTTTAAGGCTTAGATCTTTGCATATTGGAACTTAATGGATGTCATAATGCAGTCTGCTGGGCGGGATTTCCACCTTCCAGCTCCTCACGTAACTTCGCAGATGTCGCACAAGAAAATCCAAGCAACACCAGTTCCTTCGTATTATTTGGCACGAAGAACCGTCGCGCAACCATGAACTTCATATTGATTATAAAAAGAAAAAATATCATATTAATAACCTTTGGTTCACGGAAGATTGTGTCATGTATTTTATTTTAAGTTTTAAAAAATCATCACTTTAGTACCATGTCACTAACCTCGTCACAATAAGGTGTGACGTGACTGACAAAAAATACTAATAAAATATAATTGTTGACTTATAATTGGAAGAATGTGTCTCGATGTAAAAGTTTGTGGTTCTTTAGTTGTATTTATTCGTAATGTATTTGCTTATTTGTGGAGATATGGTTGAGAAAACTGGAACTTTTAGTCCCTTGGAGAAGAACTTTCGATGGGAAATGTGAAAGGTGCTCATCGAGAACGTTTGTAGGATATTTCTTTTTTATTTTTTGCTATGTTTTTTTATCTTTTGCTTATCTCCCAAACTTGCTAACTAAGATATCTGGATATAGATTTCCCTTACCCATAAGATCTGGACATTATATGGAGCTGGAAATTTGGTTGGGACCTGGACAAACCTAAGCCAGAAGCAAGGTAGATCCTTCGTCACAAGGCAAGTGAAACCTAGTGGTATACATAGCCAGTTTGTAACTAGTTTGACGGTTCCAACCGGTTCCGAACTGTGCTGGAACTGTGTGGAACCAAAAACGGTTAACCAGACGTAGAACAACAGACTATCCGGTTTAGTTTGAGTTCCACTTTCTATAGAACCAGAATCTGTAAATTCATGCCGCTAGTTTCATATTTTTTTGTTTTTTTATATTTCAAAACATTTAATGATTTCCTGGTAAGACTCGAGGTAAACTTATTCAGCCGGAACCTATGGATTCAACCAGAGGTTCTAAAACCATAACGGAAACTGGCCCCAGCCAATTCGGTTGCCGTTCCAGGTTTTAAGGTAACCGGAACCGGCCATGTCTACATTTATCAGCACGGGGTCGTCTTGGCCCTCAATAATGCCGGGCCCAACACCACCACCTCATAGTTGGACTGAATCTAGATTCATACACGTACAACAAGCTCATGGATCTTGTTCAGAACCGATCTAGAACTAGTCTTCAATTATCCATCAAATCTACTTTATGTATGTCATGCAGCAAATCTGAGTTTGATATCTACTCGGGTCGATCCATTTATATGCATCCATATTCTAACATGTTCATTGCTTGTTATTAAAATTGATATGTACTTGTTATTGCAAGTTTGAATTGTTATTGTATCTCTGTGTGTGTGCGTGCGCGCTGGTGTGTGAGAGAGAGAGAGAGAAACACATTAAATGTTTGTTCACTTTGATGGAAAGTAAATGAAGATCGTTCATGACTTACCTTACTAATACAGTAATATTATTCTGTAAAACCTTGTTTAGCTTTTCCGGTTGGATTCAACTTGCAAGGTTTGGATTTTGGTAGGTTCAGGAGAGATTTCGTAAGAATCTTCTTGCTGAGTTTACTTCAGATATAGACGGTTTTCTGTCCAAAATACTTACATCCAAAGCCAGAACTACTAGTCTGTCAATGTGGTTTGGAACAGGCCACTTGCATAAGTTCACAGCAAGTAGAACCAGGTTTGAACCCTAAGAAAGGTGTTCGATTCCCATGCCTTGCTCCTTTGTTGCACGCATGCTAACCGATGGCAATATATATGTGTGTGTGTGTGTGTGTGTAGCTGCTACGGCCTCCAGGGGTGTGCTTACTTCATGGTTTCAGAGAAACTGGACCTCAAATTTTTGTGTTGACAGTCCAGTTTTATTATGCATTAAATGTGGAACTTGGCCATTCTGGGCATGAAACTATGCTTTCGATAGGCAAATTTGAGTCAAGATCGTCAACACCGAAGGATAGGTGGGTTACAAAAACTGGGCTCATGATTGTGCACAGAAACTCAAACACCTCTCTCTTTTGTTACTACCTATCTTACACGAAAATCCAAGCATCAACCACTCTCAAATCAAACAAAGAACCTTTTTTTGTATTATCCACATTGTAACTGAATGTTTTATTTGTTGAAGTTCCCATCAAGTTACCTAACTTTTTCTGAATCAATTTATGAAAACGGCATCTTCTCTTCTGGTTCTGTGCATTATAAATATCAATAAGCTCATGAAATTGTATGATATGAAGGAGAAATTCAATGCTGACTCTAGAACCACGTTAAAGGAAAACGAATCGAATCAAGAAATCCAAACTTTGCCTGGTTTTGTACTGAGTCGAGCCTTGTTCAATCTTAAAGAGTTAAGAATGCCATTTAAAGGGAAAGCTACATATATTCCTCATGAAAAAACGCTAATTGATTCAAACGAAATGTCAGGATACCTAGAAATTAAGGCTCTTCAAGTTCGCTTTGATTGCATGTAATTGAAAATTGAGTTAACTAAATATCAAATTGTCAACACATGTTCTTCATTGGAAATTAAAGAGGTGAATGCGAGTATAACTGGATTCATATGTTCTAGAACCCAAATGATTCAAAATCCATAAAATCTCAACAAGATGTATGACATACAATAGAAAATGTTATAACTGGATTCATATGATATGGATCTACCCAGATATACATCGAACCACATTTGCTGCATCAGATTTGTATATAATTGCAGGCTGGTTGTAGATTGTTCCTGATGAATACTAACAAGCTTGTTTTGCCACAGTTTCAGGTATCAACTATAATCCCATACAATTTGATTCTCGGTCCAGTTCTAGTATGCTTCATAAGAACCTGGGTTGAAATTGAATTCCAGGTTTCTTTTTCCTCTTCCGGATTCAAAAAGGATCCAACTAGGTTTTATTTCAATGATCTTGTCAAAAACCTCAACAGAAATGGGAACGGTTAAGGACTCTGGCATCTCTAGCCGGCGGGATAGTGAAATGCCAGGGCTTCCCGGCTTTTCCGGCGCGGTACTTCTGGCACAAGAACCTCATGGCATAGGTCTTCTCAACCTTCCGGTTGACGTCATGCAGGAAGACATCGGTATCGCCCGGACTCCGCCTTCTTCGAGCCATCACGGCTGCCGTGTAGATCGCAGCCGGAATGAGGTCCCATTCGTGGTCATATACCTCATCAGGCAAGTTAGGAAACGCCAATTGGCATGTGGACCCCTTGAGGTTGACCCTTCACAGGCCGTGTCATTCTTGTAGCACTCTAGCAGCCAATGAACGTCGGCAAGGTGGGTCCGGCACTGCACGGAATGGGCCCGGAGGGTGGTGTTAGGCCCGGCGTCCTTGAGGACCGAGTCGACCCAGCCCTTGTCTTCTTCGAGGAAGAGGGTGCGGCCCCGGTGGTTGAGGCCAGCCCTCATGACACTCTCGTGGCACCAATCCGAATACGAGGAAGTTGCATGGCGCTCGCCGGCGGAGGACGGCCAGAGTCACACTGACCTCGACCTTTGTCTGCTGCGGAATCACCCGAGATGTCAAGTAGTGGACGATCGCGTCTAGCTGTGTGTCATCACCATCGGCTGAAAAGAAGGGAACGCAAAGATCCCTTGAGTTGAACGTCGGACGGAAGCCGGAGCCGAGTATGAGGAAAGCGGTGGTAATGGTGGCCACTGAGGCGATGAACCACGGCTGCTCGATCAATTGACTCTCTGTATCCTCTTTCATACAGAAGGAGAAGGAAGCATCGCATAGATATGATATGATCCAGAGATACGATGTTGGTCAACCAGGATATCATCCGCAATCCGGCCCAAGCAGTGCATAAAAGTGCTCGTCACGATTCAGTCACCAGAAATTAACGATAAGCTGTTTCACGTTAACAGCACACACATATACACTCACATGAACGCTAGCGCACACACATAATCTAACTTCAAATAGATAGTATTTATTTACTATCAGCAGATGTGGATGTTGATGGGCAGGACGAGGCGGGGATCAAGGGCAGGGTGGAACCGGTATCAAAGTCCCTGTCCCCGCTCCTATTTAAGAACCCTGTCTTCGTTTCCATTTTCATTTCCGTGATGGTTTAAAAACGCCTCCATGCCATGTCTTCACGGATTTCTACGGGAACCCATCACAAAAATAAGGAACGTTGGAATGCACGTTGGAGTTTACACATATGAAATGAAACCTTAATTTATATAAAATGCATCTAAATTCACAAATATTATTATGAATGAAAAGTCAAGAACGACAATGAGTTCATGAATTTAAAAAAGAGGTAATACTTTTATTGCTTGATTTTTTTTAAAGTTTATTTTATTTCCAGATGATCCTAATTTTCTAGAATCAATGAGAAGAGAGATCGGATCGGGTTAGTGGGATGGGGATCTGCTATCCCTGTCCCGTCTTGATTTCTGTCGAGAATTTTCTCTCTCTAGTTCCTATTTTCACTCCTCACATAAAACAGGTCCCTACAAGGAGCGAAGGATCTCTCTCCATGAACATCCCTAACAGTACATCCTACATGCCAGGAATTGCCAATGGGTGTTGGTCTCTCTCTCTCACACACACACACACCTAAAACAAACAAAAAAAGATTTTAGGTCACCAAGTAAAACGTCACACCTCATCGTGGAAGCAATTAGATTATAAAGTCAACATGTCTATTTACATTAAAAATCTTTTGTGCATATATATATATAAACTAGGATTGAGGTTACCCAGTAACACCTCATTGTGGAACCAATTAAATTTCAAAGGCAGCATGGTCACGTTATTGTTCCTTTCATGCACGCCATTAAATGATCTAAGACGTTGAAGGACATTGTGATCCTGCACAAGCAGTTGCATACATAAATATTAAGAGGTTCACAAGGAGTAACATGTTTTTCTTAACGTGTGTATGGACAACAAATCGTGTCAAAGACGATGTACCACTTTTGGTTCATGGAACCTTCGGGTTCGTCATGAAGATGCATGGATGTGTCGTTCAAAACCACCTATGGATAGAGAACTTAATGTACGTATGAGTCTCACATCTCTCTCACACACACACAATGACCAACTTTGGTTTTGGTAACCATCTTTTGTTCAGTTTGTGCAACTCAGCTTGTTTTGCTTTTGTGCTTGACATAGCTCAATCTAACAAACATGCTGGTCACGAGCAATGGAGAACGTTGGCAACCGAGATATCAGCAGTTCCTGGTCGGTTAAATTGACTCTCACCAGTCAAGGTCGCCAGCAGGGGAGCACAAAAAAAACTTGATAGTTTGGTTTACGGTTCCATCGTTGGAATCCAACCATAAAAACCAAACCAAATCACTATCTATATATATATATATATATATAATTTGATATACATGTAGATGTAAATCTTTATAAGTTTATGTATATCAGTCTTATAATCTTACATACATATAAAATGTGAATATGTATATATATACTTTATGTACTTGTATGGGTATAATTCTTGGCAAGTTTATAAATTTATATAGATGAGTTTTATAACCTCATATACATATAAAATGTGGACCATAGAGTCAAATGATCTAATAACATAATACATTGCATTTAATAAAACTCTTAAATAAATAGATTCATTGGTTCAAAACCAAACCGAACTAGAACTGACGATTCAGTTCTAGCAATAGCATGGTTCTTTTCTCTTCTCTAAAAGTTGAGAGCCGAGACTAACGGTTTGGTTTGAAGTTGAGGTTAAAACCGAACCATGAACACCTTGGTAGCTCGAATCTAGTTTTCAGATAGAATCGGCGGAGGGACACACTCGTTCTATTTTACCATAATGTTAACTCACTAATGTAAAATCGTAAGATTTTACTCGTGTATTGACATTGTCAACATCAAACTGGAAGAGTTTTTAGGCCATCACCGATTTTAGAATCATAAACTCGTATGATTTTAGGCCCTAAGATCGCGATTTTAACTAGTATGTCACGAGCGTCGAAGTCATGACATGATTTGAAACGAATAGTTGGATAACCGTTGAAAAAATATTCTCCAAATCCGCCACGGCACAAAGGTCCCGTTGAGTCCAACCCTAGTTAAGTGTGCCATCACTCCATGTGCTTTACCTTGCGTATCTATCTTCATCGATGTTGCTTTTCCGTGTTACAAGTTAAAAGAAAAAAAAGTGTTGCAGAATATATATATATATATATATATATATATATATATATATATATATATATATATATATATATATATATATATATATATATATATATATATAAAGAGAGAGAGAGAGAGTAGTTCTACCCATTCATCTATGCTCTAATCTTTTTAGAGATCTCGATCTTTAAAATCAACCATTAAAATCTTTAATTTAAAAAGTAAATAGTATCAATATTTATTGCCCTTGTAAAAGGTATCAAAGTATATTTAATTTTGAAATTTAAGATCTTTGAGAATGTTTAAGCATATATGCATGTGCGCATTTACCACATTATATATATATAAAGAGAGACAAGAGTGAGAGAGTGTGGTAAACTCATACAATCATTCGTGCTCAAATCCACTTAAACATCTATACCATTTGATTCACATGATCAATAATAAAATTTGAATTTAAAAAGTGATAAGTATCATTGTATCTTATGTACTTTACATTTAATGCATCATATGTAATATATGTTTTTTATATTTAAATATTCATCGTTGATCATGTGAATTGAAGAATGGAGATGTTTAAGTGAATTTAAACATGAATAGGTGTGAGCGTAAACTATTCTCTCATTCTATATATATCTAGTGATAAATATATATTATATTAGGTACATAATCTTACAAAAAATATCTCTAATATTCGATCTTTGTGACAAATGATTGAGGTGATAAAATAAAAAGTACCTAATACACATAGTGCATTCAATAGTGTAAGAGTGCCTTTGATTGAGATCTTCATTGTTGATCATACCAATCGAACAATAAAGATGTTTACAAAACATTATACATTTATCACTACCCTTCATTCTCTCTCTCTCTCTCTCTCTCCATTCTTCAATTCACATGATCAACGATGAATATTTAAATATATAAAACATATATTACATATGATGCATTAAATGTAAAGTACATAAGATACAATGATACTTATCACTTTTTAAATTCAAATTTTATTATTGATCATGTGAATCAAATGGTATAGATGTTTAAGTGGATTTGTGCACGAATGATTGTATGAGTTTACCACACTCTCTCACTCTTGTCTCTCTTTATATATATATAATGTGGTAAATGCGCACATGCATATATGCTTAAACATTCTCAAAGATCTTAAATTTCAAAATTAAACATACTTTGATACTTTTTACAAGGGCAATAAATATTGATACTAATAAAGATGTTTACAAAACATTATACATTTATCACTACCCTTCATTCTCTCTCTCTCTCTCTCTCTCTCTCTCTCTCTCTCTCTCTCTCTCTCTCTCTCTCTCTCTCTCTCTCTCTCTCTCTCTCTCTATATATATATATATATATATATATATATATATATATATGATTAGGATCTGATGTCAGGTCCTTCTCATTGATCACGGCAAGCAAGGTTGATGATTGGCCAATGGTTGCATATTTCTTGACCGAAATTAAGTCAGATTTCATTTGTGAAACATTTGCACTTAATGGTGATCCAATTTAAAACATGACAAGTTAATACTTCCGTATCTAGGGATTGCAGATGAGCTTCTCGTTCGTTCCGCTCAACGACGTCACGTACCTTTTCAATGGTTTGGCAGGAGCAAACAAATAGATCAATCAATATCGGGTCGACTTGGAGGGATCGTGTAGGATCATCGATCAGGGATTGAAGGAACAAAGTCTTTTCTTAGTAAACATTTTCTCTTTGCAGCTCGTCTTGCCATTAGCTTGGCTCATTTCATTTGGCTAATAAGAGGATCCGACATCCTTAACTCGGCTTGTTTCACAGCTCTATCACAATCCTCTTACGACTTGGCTGATTATATATAGAGAGAGAATGAGAATGCTTCTTGTGCACACTCAATTACGCTCTAATCTTCTTAAAGATTTGAACGTTTAAGTTTTAAGATTAATGGTTGAAATCTTAAAAGCAGAAAACAAATAGTAGTAAAAAGTACTAAGATATTTTTGTTTTTGAAATTAGAATTTCAATGATCTTTGAGAATGTGTAAGCGTGCATTACGGATAGACTAATCTCTCTCTATATAAAAAGAGAGAGAGAGAGAGAGAGAGAGAGAGAGAGAGAGACTTGATATATATTGTATCTTTGATTAAATATAGTAGGTCAACTCTCTTTGTCTCTCTTAAGGATTTGATGAAGATATGTTGGCCGTGTGAGAAGAAACAATGGGAGCAAAGCTGCTGGTTTCCCTTCCGTTGACTATGTAGCACACAGGATTGACCATTTTTTAAGATGAATTCACTACAAAGAAACTAACCTACAAATGGGAGTCAATCCAACTTATAAATATGCTCATAAATCACAAGAAGAATTGAGGCAACATCTAAAGCACCTGCAAGCGCACTGTTAACTGTATCAACCATCATGCTTAGGCCCAAGCCAGAGGCATGCACTCTCTCTCTCTCTTAGAATGTCATGATTCTGTAGCTCATTTGAATTTGGGGTTGAGTCGGGTAGGGTTGTAGATGGTTTATGGTTTGGATAGTGAAAAGTAGTATGGTTGGGGTTTGAGGTTTGGAATGTTGGCGAGCTGTGGAGTTGCATGAGTGTTTGGCACTAAGAGTGTTAGCTCAACTGGCAAGACGCTCTGACACCCTTGCTGCTGGTGAGAGTTCGACTCTTGGTGGTGCGTGTGTGTGTGTTAGGCTTTGGCCTCCCTTTGTAACCAAAAAAAATGATTCATAGATGGAATATTGTTTTCTTTTGATCTTTGGTTTTAGTTGCAAGCCTACAACTTTAGGCACAAAGGCCATTATATATGTTAATCTTTATGCTACATGTTTGATAAGATTGAGCCATTTTAATTCTCACTTTGACTTTTCTTTGTTTCGGATTGATAGGTTTGGAAGATCAAGTGATTTGAGAGATCATGACTCTTAACACGAAAACACACATCGTTCACGTCATGTGTACTTCATGTCATTCAAACGTGACACACTTTAATATATGCATATTATTCATGTCATCTCAGCACCAACATGTCATTGAGATCATATGAAGGAGTTGCTGCTTGGTGCTAGATCATGATCTTCTCGATCACATGATCCAAGCCCTGTTGGGCAGTGGGCAGCAGTTGCTCATCCCGAGCATCGAACTGGTGACCTTAGGCTTCACAACTGACCCATCTATCAACTAAGGATGGCTGATGTGGGTCGTTTTTGCAGGTTTACCCACTGCTGGCTGCAATGACCTTCGTCACCAGTATGTGCCTCTATCAACTCACGAGGAATGTCTTCATGAACCCGGATGTCAGGTTGCCACCATCTCTCTCTGTCTCTCTCTCACACACACACACACGCGCGCGCGCAAACACACACACAGTGAGAATCTCTGCGAAATCTTAGATACCCACAATTTTTTCTAACCATTTGCAGAGTTAACAAGGCTCATAGGATGACAGCCGTTCTGGAGAACCATGAGGAAGGAGAGAAATATGCTGAGCATAGCCTGCGAAAATTTCTCCGAACCCGGCCGCCTGAGATCATGCCCGCCATTAATCGCTTCTTTGCTGGTCCTACCAACAAGCCAAATTAGAAGAAGCTTTTAGGCATGCAAGTGTACGTAGAATAATATGTGTGTACCAAGGCATGAATATTTCGTGGATGATAATGTGATGCGAGTAATTACATGGAATGCATGTATGTAATGCAAAATAATTCTGTGCAATTATAACCCTTTTTTTTCAGATTGGTATGCAGACACCTTTTTTTAACCTTTTTACCATGATTTCGATTTTACCCCTACTGAAATCATCTCTATACTCTTGATGTTGGAAAATCTTTCTCCTCTCCCTTTTTGGGTTTTTCTATTACCCTTGACCGTTCTATACTATTTTTCAATGGTCCGTGGCTAACCTTGATCCGATACACGATATTAAACCATCCGTTATCTTATAATGCTTTGAATCCAATAAAAAAAGAGAAGGAAAAAAGAAAGAAAAAGAAAACTGATTCAAATAGGTTTTGAGTGACTTGGGATATTTCATTGATTTAATATATTTTTTATTATTTATTTGATGAATTGATTTAATTTTGGATCAAAATCAAAATACGATGTCAAGTTCCCGACAAGAGAGACACAGACACCTCTCCCTCGTCAAGAACTTTACCTTCTTTTTTATTTTCTTATTTTTTCATATATTTCTTGATTTTCTTTTTTCCTTCATTCTTATTTTTTTATTGTTCTTCCTTTTCTTATCATTGATTTCATTTGCAATATGTATTGGCGAGTCTTCTTTTTCTTGTTGTTCTCCAACCTCATAAATGAAAAAAGAAAATAATTCAAATTATTAGTCAAATTGTATTAATTTTGTTTGCTATTTCCTTCTCAAATACACCGAGCTTGCAAACGCTGGAGCACCTGCTATCACATTTGAAACGATTCAGTTAGACATGGCCGATTCCGGGAACGGACCGGCGGTTCCGATTTTCTTGAAACCAGGAACTGGCACCGAACCGAGAATGTGCCGATACCGGTTTGAATCCTATAGTTGTTGATGAAGTTAACAGGATCAACCAAAGGGTTGGTTCTTGCAATGTCCAAGCGTTGCGGAAACAGTAGATGGGTCCAGCTCAAGCATGAGTATCGCTTCATGAGCTCTCTAGCATCTGAACTGTGACTTGCATCTTCGAAATCTTCAGCTGCATCTTTACCTGAGAATGACATGTAAATGCATCAAAACTTCTGATTGAGGACAAATCCATAGCATCATGTGATCACAATCTGCATTAAGTAGGTCACTTGATGAGTCGACCCTGTGGCTGAAGTCGAGCAGCTTAAATTGAGTTTCAATGTATTGGAAGCAACCTGTGTTGGTGAGACAATATCAAGTCTAACCAACCCGAGGATTATATCCACCTGTCTGACCCGAGAGGTTGAAACAGATTTGACCCTATTCTCAATGGACATTAGCTAATTTAGCTAAGACCATCTACATATTTGGCGTCGAGAGGCTCCCAATACAACAATAAAATCTTTTCTCTAAATAACTTGGAGAGACAAGACCAGGGTGGTGAATCTCTCCCCAATACAGACAGTAATTGGACCCCCACTACCTTCATGCAGCTAAGGCCCTTTCTGAATATATGAACTTGTTGAAACCAAACTACAGACGTGATGCGCAATCTGAGCTCATTGACAATCTGGATTCAGCTGACTTCTGTTCTTATTTTAACGTGGATCATTAGTTTTCTATTTGGACAGCAGGTTATAGCATCGATATTTACGATCGAGAAAGCTTGGTTAGCAGTTGACCTTGTTGAGGGTCGACTCACGAGTTGAACATCATGAGTTCAACCCCTGGGGTGTGCATATAGCTTGGGAGTTGGTGTTTGTAAGACCTTAGTTTAATTTCATATTGTTTCTGGTTAATTTCTTATTTTATAGATAATTATAGTTGTGTTAGACCATTTTAGTTTTGGTAGTTCCTAGGTACTGATACTTACAGTTTCAATCTAGAACTTCCCAAGCATCTTATTGTCATTCAAGATGGCAACGATGGTCAAATCATTCAAAAGTTGACCTCAACTACACCCTTCATACAAGTCCCACCTCTTGAAATTCATTCCACTGATTTTTAATGAAGTTTGTGGATGGAGGAATACCAGTAGTCAAGAGTAAAACCACATGTCCACCAGGATGCTCATCTAAATTTCTCGTCACATCATACACCTGATATTTAAAATGGGGAAAACAAACAATTATGTTCACCAAGTGAAAAATAAATCACAAATGGAGAACTTAAATCTAGAAGTTTTTGCTAAAGTAAATAAGCTTTTGATGCAGTCAAAATTGAAGACCAGACTGTGTTAAGAGAGCGTCATGTGACCAATAGATAAAAATAAGAAGTCAACGCAGGCATGGAGCTTCATCAATATGAACAATCAATAGATAAGAGGTGTTCTAACATGTTCAGACTTCATATCATCTTCAAAGAACAGGCAACAATAATACCAATGATGCATGAGCCACCAAGGGTTACAAAATGTATCCAAACCATTTCCTCTGACTCCTCAATTGCTCGACATGTCCAGACGGGGGAAAAGGGAAACAGCAGTTTCACTTGCAAGCAGTTTGTTGCACAAATATAGTACAGAAACTGGTGTCAACGTATCATGGCATTTCGTACAGTAGTAACAAATATGCTGCATTACTGAAAAGGGGTCATGTACCAACCTTTCCTATCGATAACTAATCTGCTGCTCATCCTCATAACAGTAGTGGAACTGAATGGCTATTGTGATATTTTAGGATCGCAGTATGATAGTGAACCCCTTTGCATTGCTGATGCTATTGCAATATTTTCAAATTTCACTGATACTGGTGACTATGCTCCACTTTTAGCCTCAACGGCAAAGAATAGAATCCATTACAAATCTCTACAAAACAATGGATTAAGAACTTCCGGAAAAAAGAACTATGAGAGTCGGAGGAAAGATAAAACAGCACGTGTTTACCGACAACTTCAGCTATCTTGCAGTTCTGTAAGTAATATTATTACATTTTAACTCAAACCATCTAAAGAGCAGCCTAAACAACATCTCAACATCTTATTGACACCTTACCAAGAACTTGGCTTTCAATGAAGGTGCTCTCCTAGTATCTGCACTGGTGTTTAACCGTCAGCAGCTTCCTCAAGTTTCTTCCCTTTGTTTTCCTCCTGTAGTTCATTACAAAGGTCTTCTACTTACCTACTGATGCTACTTCCCCAGATTTTTTTGAGAAGGATATCTCGACCAGGTTCCTGAGAGAATCTTTCGTTCATTTGCTCTAGCATCAATAAACCTAAAGCTGATAATGAAATTTTGGTTACAGGATAGCCATGTTCTTTCTATGCATACAAGATCGTAGTACTCAACTTTAATGATTTTAGTAACCTAAATCTTTGAAGCAGATATCTTTGTTGATGTTAATATCATGCACAAGCACTAGCACATGCACATGCACATGCACATGCACATCCCGATGCACAGTGCAGCTTTGACAGGTTAGTAATTTTACTTTATTAAACTTCATTAGGGTCTGACAAATCTTCACAACGTCTAAAACTTTTCCAGATTCACTTTATATTTCCTTTTTATTACAAGTTATTGTCGCCATTTCCGTGATACGATGCAAATAATGACTTCAAATTCACCATGGTTTGAGATCTCCAACAGCCTAAAAGAATTTCAGCATTCATGTCCGTGCGAATCCCCACCATGTGGGATACCAGAACATGGTAGAGATTTTTTCCAGCAGCTTACAAATATTTTCCTTTACAATTCTCAATCGTGAACTCCAGTTTCTATTCGAGAAGCAATTGTAAACCACATTTCAACTCATCATCTAGTGGCTGCCTCTTGCCTACCAAAGGATATGTGCATATGCACCAACCAACCATAGACAGCATGTCAATCACATGGAATTCCACTTTTGCTAATCCCATGACAGGAACATCCAGACTGATATCATCTAGTGACTGATGACCTTACTTCTAGTATGAAGATCGGGTCCCTTGAAGCCAACTTCTTCTGTCCCCGCAGAAATATTTTTAGAATGGTGTTTGAGGTTTCCTCACGACGGCCTTCCTAAGGAGACGATGTATGCTTTGTGTTCTGTGTTTCTCAATATTTCTGTATATTCAGTAGTTTTTCACTTTGTATACGCACTACTCCTGCTCTTTATCTCGTGGATTTCATGCTGGGTTTCCCTCTTCTGAGCAACTGTATCCGAATTGTTACCGAAAAATCCGGTAATGGCGGTTACAATCTTAGCCCTATCTTTAACTCCTCTTCGGGTAACCATCTAAATGGCCAGTCTAGCCGTTACCCGACTGAGTTACCGAAAATGACCATTGTAATATATATAACATCTCCCACTTGGCCATTCGAAACAAGTGTACTGACATACAGGTTTTTCTCCCACTTTTCTAAGGTTTACCTAGTAATGTCATTTCCTGATTATTGTTGCAATCAGTGCCTATTGTGTGGTTATTTTCCTACACAACATTTTATCCATTGTGTGGTTATTTTCCTACACAATATTTTACCCGTTGTGTAGTTATTTCTCAACACAACAATCAAACATACCTCAAACCCATGTTTGTAACATGTTTTGAGAAAAGCTCCTCTATTATGCCTTTAGTCAAGGGATCTGCCAACATATCATGTGTTGCCATGTATGAGATGGATATTTCCCTTCTCATAACCATATCATGAACATAGTGGTATTTCACCATTATATGCTTGCTTTTTTAGCAATCAGCTCCACTCTTGATAAGAGTAATTGCTTCATTGTTATCACAATAAATGACAACTGGCTCATTGGTTATTTCTAACTTTAAATCACGTATGAAGCAGTTTATCCAAACAACACTTGTTGCAGTCATACAACAAGCTACATACTCATCTTCCTATGTATGCAAAGCTACACAGCCCTATTTCTTGTATGCCCAAGAAACAACAACACCTCCAAATAAGAATATTTAACCTGAGATTGATTTGTTGTCATCTTTGCTCCTAGCAAAGTCAGCATCTGAGTATCCTACCACTTTCAATTTATCTATTTGAAAACACAGTTTCAGGTCTCTTGTTCCTTTCAGATATCTCAAAATCCTTTTCACAACTACCTAGTACTACCATCCAGGAATACTTTGATATCTAATTATAAGACCAAGAGTAAAGTTGATATCAGGTCTTGTACAGAACATAACATACATCAAGCTACCCACAACTTGTACATAAGGAACATTAGGCTTATCGTCTCCTTCATCACGACAATCAGCCTTAGTGATTTTGACTCCTTTTGCAACTGGTGTATCAGCAGACTTACATTCACTCATTTTGAATTTCTTAAGGATATAGTCAACATATCTCTCCTGACTCAGGCATAAGAGTATAGATTCTCTATCTCGAGAAATCTTTATACCTAGGATATAGGATGCTTCCCCTATATCCTTCATTTCGAACTTGGAGTTCAATCATGACTTGGTTTTAATAATCATCTCGTTGTCATTTCTAGTCATCTATATATAATGATAAGATGACAAAGTGGCTCCCACTGTTCCAAATATATACATAGTGATCAAGTTTATTAGCCACAAACCCAAGTTCTATAATTTTGAAAAGTCAAATACCATTAGCGAGGTGACTATTTCAGGTCTTATAGAGATTTTTTCAACCTATATACTTTATCTTCTTTGCCTTCAACCACAAATCCTTCGGACTGCTATATGTATATGATTTCTTCTAAATCTTCATTGAGAAATGTTGTCTTTACATCTAACTTATGTAAATCCAAATTATAGTATGCAGATATTGCCAAGATTATTCGTATGGATGCAAATTTCGCAATTGGAGAATATGTCTCAACATAATATATCCCCTCTTTTTGAGAAAAACCCTTTGCAACCAACCTCGCTTTAAATTTGTTGATTGTACCATCGATCTTATATTTCTTTTTCAAAACTCATTTACAGTCTATGGCTTTCCTTCCTCTTAACAAATCAGCCAATTTCCAGACTTCATTTTTCTCAATGGATTCAATTTCCTCATCCATGGATTTCTCTCAGTCTGATGCCTCCGATGAGTTTATAGTTTGTTGATAAGTCAAGTTATCAGTTAACTCATCTAAATCCACCGAATTACACACTTTTTCTACAAGATAAGTATGATAATCCTTTAAGTAGGACAGAGTGGCTCTTGGTCTTTTATATCTACTTAAGGTTTTGATAGTTTCAAGATCTTTAATGGGCTGAAAAGATGATTGATCTAGGTCTACTAGATCATCAATACATTCATCATTGTTTTCCAAGATATCATTATTAGTATCTTCTAAGAATTCAACATCTCGGCTTTCAATGAGCCCGTGGTCCTTATGATAAAACCGATATCCTTTTTAACCTTTCAGATATCCAATGAATATACATCTTAAGGACCTACTGTCTAGTTTATCTCTAGACTGATTAAAGATCTTTACATGTTCAATGGATGCCCACCTCCTAAGATTACCTAGGTTGGGTTTTTTTGCAAACCACATCTCATATGGTATAGTGAATATAGATTTACACGGTACTCTATTAAGTATGTAAACCATTGTACATACTACTTCTCCCCAAAATATCCTTAGTAGAGAGGCATTTATTAACATTGACCTTTTCATATTTAGCAAGGTTATGTTGTATCTTTAAGCTACACCATTTTGTTGAGGTGTCTTCGGTATTGTATTTTGCTTTACAATACCAAAGCTTTTATAGAATTTAAGAAATTTTGCAAAGATATATTCACCACCTCTATCTGATCTTAAGACTTTGATTGAATGCCCTAATTAGTTTTCCACTTCTTACTTATATTCTTTAAAAGCATCAAGTACCTTAGATTTATGTGCCAAGAGATATAAATACATATATTTAGAGTAATCATCAATAAAGGTTACAAAATAACCCTTTCCACGATGTGACTTTATTCTCAAATGCCCACATAAATCTGTGTGAATAACCTCCAACAGTGTTATTGCTCTTCTTTATTCCTTTAGAAAAACTTTCCTTGTCATCTTTCCTTGTATACAAACTTCGTACTTGTTGAAAGTATTTTCTTCAAATCCCGCCAAAAAGTCAAAGTTGGATAATTTCTTCAACTTTTCCAAACTTATATGCCCAAGGTGTTTATGCCACATATTCACATCAATAGTAAAGGCATAATCAATATAATCAGAAGAAGTACCAATTTCCTTATTACAAAATTTAAACAGTTCATGTTCTACATCAAATTCTTTAGATAATAATATTCTCTCATCCTTTCTCATAGTTACCTTGCCAAGAATAAACCTGACCTCAAAACCTTTATTTACTAAGGCAGGGATTCAGACTAAATTGCGCCTTATATATGACATAATTAATACATCAGTCAATACAATTGGTTTGCCTTGTACAAATATTCTGAAGGACCCAATACCCAAAATATTCGAGAATGTATTATTTTCCATATAGACTCGATGTTCACCGGGTTTGTATTCCTTTAGATCCATTACCCCTTCTTTGGTCTTTGAGATGTATCGTATGGCTCTAGAATCTATCTACCAACCTGTCACCGAGCAGTCCATGTATAAACACTCTGAAATTATGTAGATTATGTCATACTTTTTCGATTATCTGTGTTGTGGGTTCTTTCCTCCACCTTTCTTATTGCGGCAGTCCATTTTGTAGTGTCCCATCTTCCCGTAGTTGAAACACTTGTTATTTTTGCGATTTTTGAAAATTTTGATCGTCTTTCTTGTTATTTTTGTCAAACTTTTTATTTGATTTAATTTTCTTTTGGTTGGTTTTGGAGCTAAACGCTATCTCATCTTGGGCCACTAGTAGTTTTTCTTTCATTTTCATATTCATATGTTCTTCCTCTATTGCTACTTTAAGGGGCAATTCAGAAAGGTTAATTTCTTGCCCTAATCTGAGGGCAATGGTTACCATGTTCCATGACGGGGTAGACTGTTTAATATAGTTGATATCTGCATTAATTATGGGATGACTGACTTTGCCACGTGTAAGTCTCTAGCCATTACTAACATGTGGTTTACATGTTCTACTATATTATTTCCTTCTCTCATTTTGAAGGAGTTGTACTTTTGTAATAGCAATTGCACATGTAATTTGGCAGTTGTGTCATACTTATCTGTTATTAAATCAAACAGCTCTTTGGCGGTCTTATGTTCTTTGAAAACCCTGATTAAGCCATCCTCCATGTAGGTTAACATTATTGTCCTTCCTATGGTATCATCTTTTAGAAATCTACTTTTTGCTCAGTTGCATCTGACGGTGGCGGACGCAGGGTTTCCTTTATATGTACTCAATACTTAGAGCTAGTGGGATTCTCCTCTTCTATTTTTGAAAGTTAAGATCGTTTAATTTCTCAGTTATTGCCAATTCAGACATAAAAATTCTAGAACTCATTTTTATGTGTTTGGTAATTTTAACAATTAGACGGTCTAAAAAGGAAATAAAAATAAAACAACAATCACATAGCAGAGAGCATGTTAAAACGATGCATAATATCATGAAAACAAACTAAAGATAATTTCATAAGCATCTTGGAACAAACTTGAAATTTTCCCAAAGAATTTCTGCCTTTTTTATTTTTCAAATAATACCAAGGGTAAAACCATAATTTTAATTGCCTGTCCACTTTTGAAATTTACTAAAAAACCTAAGGACGAACTTGTAAAATTATACTTTACTATTTTTGTAAAATTCATAACTTTTTAGGGTTAAAACTATAATTTTTAACCCCAACCCGAATGTGTAATTCTTTTAAAAGTACAGGGGCAAACTTGTCTTTTGACTGAATGACAGAATTGTAATAGTTTAAACCGGGAAGAGCAATAAAGTAAAATAATAGACTCGATATTTTATAATTTTCACAAACTGCCGAAGGGTAAAATAGACTTTTTGCTCAATAAGGGTAGAACGGTTTTTTTACTCGAAAATATCTGGATATTTTCATAATTTTATTCCGTGATAGTTTTGTAATAATTGAAAATCGATCAAAGCAGAACGGACTTTTCAGTCCACTGCCCGAGGGTGATTTCGACCCACGGTTTTCTGAAAACCGCTTGCCTGAGAAGCTTCGCGCTTGTCCTCTAGTTTTCACCGCCTATCTTGTGGTTCTTGGGGCCTAGCCTTGGGTTTTCACTGTGCCTAGGCTATAGTTTTTCACCTGGAGTGTGGTTTTCTGTGCCTTTAATGGTTTCTATCGATATACGGTCTTTGCCTTTTATGGCTCCCCCATTCTTCTCTCTTCATATTTTTTTTCCCTCTTCTTTCTCTTTCGTTAACAGAAAGCGTACCTTTTAACTTCGTTTTTTTTTTCAGGGTCTCCCACCTCTGACGACAGCTCTGATACTAGTGAAGATCGGGTCCCTTGAAGCCGACTTCTTTTGTCTCGTCTAATCTGCAGCGAAAATATTTTTAGAATGGTGTTTGAGATTTTCTCACATCGACCTTCCGAAGGAGACGATGTATTCTTTGTGTTCCATGTTTCTCAATATTTTTGTATATTCAGTAGTTTTTCACTTTGTAAGAGCAGTGCCTGCTCTTTATCTCCTAGCTTTCATGCTGGGTTTTTCTCTTCTGAGCAACTGTATTCGGACTGTTACCGAAAAATTGGGTAATGGCTCGACGGTTACAGTCTTAGCCCTATATGTAACATAGTTTGCCCCGAACCATAGCAAACTGATATAGTTGCAGGGGAGATGGAGATGAATGCACAACAATTGACCTCAACCAGAATTTTAGTTTCACTTTATCATAAAGACAAAACCTTTCAAGTGCCTACAACCAACCAATGGTAATCCAAAGAAATGATGATACAATAAGTAGCCACTATGGGGATCTGAAACAATTACAAAATATTTGAACGATAATATATTAGGTAAAAAGAATGGAAACGAAGCATTTGTTAAAAAATAAAAAATGTTACACATCATATTCATGATAAGAAAAAGAAAATGTTTAAGGAAAACAAAAACCATTTCTTAATCCTAAGAAATATCCAGCTTTGGTAATGTTTGTTAAAGAATGTGATGTTTGGTGATTTTTAATATTTTTTATGTTTTAGGTATTATTATAATAGTTATTATTATTAAGAGCATTTTAGTCATTTTATGTTTAACAATCCACTGGACAACTTGTATTAGGTTAAGGATTCTGATTAATAGAGAGAGAAAGAGGGGGCCGGCCTCCATTGAGGGCCTACCCCTCCTCCGATCTCCACTTTTTTCCTTCACATTTTTTCTTTGTTTTTATGTTTAATCATGCGTTGTGTTCCTTAGCGAATTTCAACATGGTATCAAAGTCATTCGATCAATGAGAGCAGTGGCAGGTGGTGGTAGCCTCAACCAGAAGTGGTGGTATTCTTGTTTGTAGCTGCAGGAAGAACTACTTGTCAATTAGAGAGATTTTTGCATAAACGCATTTTGCAATCTATTCTGCAACACAATCCTAGGTTGTTGATGAGATCATCAATGTTGGACGGTTGTTGTAATGCAACGATTGTGGTAGAGAGAGCCTTCTTCCCTAACCATTGTTTTCCATCCTTGTTTTTGGTGTTAGGAGGTTCATTGGATTCTTGCGCACCAAAGGAGGGTCCTTCTTTTGGCAATAACGATGCATGTTGCAAGAGAAATCAGGATCTACATGGGCTCTATTACTTATTCTTCTAGAAAAGAAAAAAAAAATCACGAAAACAAGAGAGGAGGTTGTTGATTGAGAAAATTGTGCAAAAGTTGTTCTTCATTTCATGGTAAAGGGCTTTCAATTCAGGAAGATTCCCTGGTATTGCGCTTACTATATTAAGGAACTAGAATATAAGTGTAAAAATCTTAATGTAAAAGATGTAGTTGATCATTTGCTAGAAAGTGTGGATATTCAATATACTCAAGGGAAACAGCAGAGCAAGGCTATAGTTGAATTGGAAAAAGTTTCAAGCTATGATGTTGAACAAGGTGTTTCTGGGAAAGATAGCATCACGCTTGAGCTTGTTGCCAATTACAAAGTTATAAATCCTCATCTCATCCAATACCAAAAGTAGAAAGAAACAACCTTATCTGGACGACAAACATAAAGTAGATCAAGCGATGGAAGTCACTAAAGATTCCTGCCTAGATGATGAATTGGGCAATATTGTTGCTAGAACTTAATGAAGTTCCATCTCTTGTGAAGCTCATGTCCTGGAAGATTCTCCCGCTAATCATTTTGTATCTAGTGAAAAGCTTAGCCGTGATCCTGAACCTCAAAGTTTGTAAATTTGTTTTGTACTTATGTAAGTTTTTTGAGGTTGTCAAAAGTGACATGGTGAATGGCAAATTATTTCCAAAAGGTTACAAAATTATGGAAAGGAAGATCTTATTTTTGAAAAAAATAATTTTAGTTTTTGAATCACAAATTTTGGAAAAGTAAATTGCATATTACTTTTCTGATTTTGTAGGAAAGCAAACTAGAAAAGTGGTTATGGAAGATTAATATCTTGATTTCATGAAAAAGATAACCAAAAAAGATATCAAAAAGGAAGAAAATCAATATAAGGATGATCCAAAAAAAAGAAGAAAAAACAATTGAATCCCCAAAAGAAAGGATTATCCCCATGATTTTAGGAAAGAGAAAAGGGAATTGGTTATGCAATTACTTCTCTTGGCGACGTAACTATCAATAAAGCAAGTGAAAGGACAACTCTTCCTAAGGGTGAGACATGGTCTGTCCATAAATTTGGTAGGAGTAGTGCTATTGAAGATTGATCACACCATGAGAAAATATCACTACCTAGATAATAGAAAGTTATAACATTATCGAAGATTCTTCGCACCATGCTAGGGATGATTAGATTGATCCTATTCAAATGAAGGATGAACTTATCCCCATGGTTGACAAGAAAGTGGATGTTGGTTGGAATGAAGAAGTATTTCTATAAAATATGCCTATTACTAAAGGCTTTGAAGGATCCTTTGTTCACGAGGAGAGAAGAGAAAGAAAAACAAACTTTGAAAATTCATAAGATGAAAGGAGGACAAGAATTG
This sequence comes from Brasenia schreberi, assembly GCA_036023115.1. NCBI lineage: Eukaryota > Viridiplantae > Streptophyta > Magnoliopsida > Nymphaeales > Cabombaceae > Brasenia > Brasenia schreberi. The sequence continues at coordinate 10,123,631 of JAYKKT010000061.1, forward strand.
GTGCCATGAAGAAGAAAAGCAAATAATGCATCTACTAAATTCAAACATTCCCTTTAGGAAGAAAAGTAGTAGAAGAAAGACTGATAGTCGAGTCATCTCAATTGAAGATATCTGAGATGTCGAGGAGTTGCATGCATGGATGCCTTTACTAAGCCTTGATTATGGAAGAGTTGCTTCCTGCAAAGCATGATGATTATCATATGATTTATGTTGAGATTTCTAAAAGCAAGCAAGGAAGTTCGATATTGACAAAGCAAAGATTATGTGGGCTAAAATGCTTCAATGAATTGACTATTGCAGCCATGAAGGTTGTTGAAGTTTACAGTTAGGACTGTTGAAGTGATTTTGCAACCAGTAAGGTTGTTGGAAAAGTGGTGCAGAAAAAAGGTTGTTAAAAAGTGAACAACCAAGAGAGCTAGAAAAGGATATAGTAATTGGTGAATATTCATTGGGTTAAACAACAGAATTGCATATAGAAGAAAAGATAGTGGAGAAAAATAATTTTTTCACTACATATGCTTGAAAATAAAAACATAGAAGAGGCATATACATTAATTCTTATGGAATGTGGTAGTGTCACCAAGAAGTATAAAGTTTGAACCATTGAGTTGTTGAAGTAAACAGTTAGGAGGATTGGAAAAAATCGGTTGCAGCCACCATGTGAAGGGGCACATAATCGACTAGTATGATCAAATGTCTGTATTCAGTTATTATTTGAGTGATAGGGAGAGCACACTCAACTAACACACCGGTAGTAACCACCATATAAAGGGGTATAGGAAAAGTCGATTAAAGTATGTATGGTGAAGATATTACCTCCTACTATAAAAGTCAGCTTTTTCAAGAGGAGAAAAACATAACTTTTAAAATGTTGTTGCCCACTCACTTTATGGAAAAGAAAGAACAAGAGGAATAGCCGACACCGATACAAGGATTGTACGCTGCTCAATTGTATTTATAATTGTTTTAAGAGTATTTAATGAAGCCTTAGAGAGATCATTGTTGCAAGTGTGGTGAAAAAGAACCATTTTTTTTCTTCAAGAGGACTTCGAAATATCTTACTCCCAACTTTGGGGGTGTTGAAGAATTTATTTTTTAGTATTTTTTAATATTTTTTATGTTTTAAATATTATTGTAATAGTTCTTATTACTAAGAACATTTTAATCATTTTATATTTAACCGTCCTTGGAGGGCCTGCTCCCTCCTCTCATCCCTGCCTTTTCCTCTTCTCATTTCCACTTTTTTCCTTCATATTTTTTTATTTTTATTTTTTATCACACCCTTCGCTTCCCTGCCAATTTCAACAATGTCGACAATTGAAGGCCAATGAAGAAGACAAGTATCCCCCCGTTCAAGTCCTTGGAGATATCAGTCAGGTGAACAATCTAACGTTTAGTTGAAATGTCAGCCGTTTAAGTTGAAAGATGACAATGAAACATAGATGTTTAAGATGCACCAATCTTTTAGGAAGAGGGAAAAAGATTGACCTCACACATCAATACTGAAACCATTTTGAGCAACATCCAACAGAGAAACACAAAGAAGAGGAGACGACACTTGCGCAACTCAAAGGAACCAGCTCAAGGCCCCAAAACTCCAGCGGACATGTCAAGAAAATCCATTGTGGGTGCGCAAAAGACGAACTTCACCATCTATTATATTTAAAAACCAATTTAGGATTCAAAAAGATATCAATCACCGGTCCGTTTTGAACGGTTCAACTGGATAGACCTCCAACAAAACCCGAAAAGTAACAAAACAGGTTCCACAATTAAGATTGTCGACTCTGGAAAAGTTGGAATAAAACCAATTATTCATGCAAAAAACAAATTTGATTTTTCAAAGGCGTAGCCAGAACTCTCATTAATTAAACAACACAGTACCGACCATTTGATTTATTGAAACATACAAAACTCACGCATGCACCAAAACGTCAGCTTCATTTCTGCTACAGAACCAAAGATACCAACTCTTACACTCCTTCCCATGAGCCCTATCTACTGTGCTTTTCTCCTTGGGAATTTCTTTCTCCCTGCTGATTCGTTTAATCCTGATTCCCATCGTCACAAACAAAAGCGAAATGCTATACTAAATGGGTCAGATACAGATACATGGATGCCAAGTCGTGATTCAGCTCATTCTTCTGCCGTATTAGCATTTAACGCCATTGAGCCCGATACCCATCACTCATCAGAAAACAAAAGAACGCATTAACCTATCAACCAGAAAGCAAGCAACCATTTCCAATAACTCATTCGGAAACTTTACTATCATGCATAACGTGAATGCTTACAGTATAACAAGTTAAATACAAAGGTAAATCAATAAAGACGACCCAAAAGTAAGACACTAGGAAATCAACAAGGTGGGGAACGATAAAGGAGAAAAATTAAGATGCATAAAGAGTTACCTTGACATCTATGAGCACCCAACAATCATTCTGGTTGTTGTGTTTGCATCTCTCCTTCAGTGAGTAGAGTTTTGTGATGGTTGGCAGCCTTTTGGCGTCATTCTGAAGCAGAAAACTCGTACAACTCAAGGAGCCCAACCGGCAGCGACCCGGTAATACCCTTCCTATTTGGCTTCCATGTTGGAGTTCGGATACAAACTGACCGTATCGTTAGGTATATTCGAACAAAAATTCATGTACAGATTATACAGATCCCGGGAGCTAGTCTCAGATGATGTTACTATGAATTTTCCACCTCCAACTGTAGCTTCTTTCGCCATGATTACAAAATTAAGTTCGAATCTGGCTTTTTCAGTTGTAAGCATGCAAAAGAACACTGTAAAATACTGAACATACTATCAAATTCTTCGGTTTTTCTTCAACCTTTTTTATGAGAGCAAGAGTCCTTATTGCAGTTTTTGATTGAAAACATTCACGATGAACAGCCTAACTTATGGGAAACTTATTGTTGTCCACGTAATATGCCATACCTTCCATTTAACCACTATGTTTGCAAGCTATTGTTATAGAAAGCCAGACCACTTGTTTAACCTTCTACTTCATTGATATATTGTATTATATTATATTATATTATATGCATGTGCAATTGTGTGTGTATATATATATATATTATGTATTTATATTTATACCTAGAAATGTTCTGTTTACCCAAAACCTAGAACTGAACTCGCCTTTGATCTGTTCAGATTATGGTTCAGTAACAACCGAACCAAAACCGGTTCAAAAAGTCCTTTCTTTTAAACCGAAGATTACCCATCAGCGTTAAGAGGCGCTCCACCGTTAATCCATTATGATGTTTGTGATTATGAAGAAAAAAATTATATAAAAAGTTTAATAAGTGAAGGATTGAAACCCGTTGGTTTTGGTTTGGGGTCGGTTTTCAAGAATCATGAACCTGAATCAAATCCCGGTTCCAGTTATGATTCTAGGACCGGCTCAACCAGTTCCCTTGAAAGCCAGTAGCTGACTTCAGGTAGCAGTTCCACGACAGGTTCGGTTCTGATTCGAACTGTCGAGCTGGTTGTGGACCGATCATATCTATGTATATATGTGTTGAGAAGGTGAAGCTTGTTCTTTGCTTGTGACTAAAATTGTTTATATATACTCTTAAACATTCAATTTTGGTGAAAAGATACTCTTAAACATTTTGACAGTAAGTATTATCCTCAAGATCTAGCTTACACCGGACGGACAAAGACATATAATATCAGCTCTCTCTCTCTCTCTCTCTCTCTCTCTCTCTCTCTCCACACACAGAGAGCAAAGCAGTCAAGAACCTGGAAATTTTCTCGAGCAGGGCGAAGTTCAATCGGTGAACATCATGGCAGTTATGTGCTCTTTTCTTTTAATCCAGACCGCTTATATATGTTTTTCAGTATCTCTTTGGGTCTTAAGTGAGGATTCCACCAGCCGGCTCACCTCGCTTCTGAAAAGGCTCTCCACTGAACTTGGGTCTTAGGCCAGGGTCCTTGTAGTAACTAAATGGGGTTTCAAACAGTGAAAGAAAAATTATGTTTGGCCTTCAGCTTCAGTATCCTTTTATCATTTTAATTAAGTGGTTCTGAATATGCTAATACCCTACTCTTGGCCATTGTGGGCATAATATAAACTTGCTAAAATGATTCGTGAAAGCTTTCGTCGACGACTCCCAAGGTTGAGTGTGATGCGAGATTCAAGTCGGTATGAGCTTAGTGGACACAGTATGAAGTATCTTGTGAGGTTAGGAAATGTAGGTCGAGAACAAATGAGTTTAGTTGAGGTTCAGGGCATTGCAAAACCTTACCAGTTTGCAGGTGAGCGCTATTCAAGAACACACACACACACACACACACACACACATATATATATATATATATATTCATAGAACATGTATGTACATGTATATATAATATTTATTTATGTATATATGTGATTAATTGGTTCATGCATACCTTGACTGGTGTACTCATGTTTTCCTGGGGCACGAGTTTAATAAGATTGTCCTATTCATTTTCTCAAACATTATTTTTATTTTGAAATGACACTCATTTTCTATTTATATTTTGAAATGACACTCATTTTCCAAAAAAAATAGTTGTTACTCAGTAACCAAAATATACATAAAGAGAGAAATTAGTTTGTGCGTATATGTATTTCTACTTAAACAATCTCAAATATTGATGATCAATAATTGATATATTTAAGTCAAAAGTATGTGATGTATTTATTGAATCTATAAAAGGTATAAAGATTTTCTTTTGAAATTTGAATTTCAACAATGATCGATGTGACAGTTGAGATTGTTGAGGATGTTTAAGCATGAATTGATGTGCACATGAATTGGCTTCTGAGGTCCTTATTGTGTTTCTACTTATATATATATATATATTGTATGTAAAATGGCTTCTGAGGTCCTTATTGTGTCTTGAACACTATGTTCAGCAGAGGAGCCCACTTGTACGCACCCAGTCCATGTGCCTTATGTGACACCTCTTACATAATATCTACCATGAGATTTGGAAGATTCAAAACTGGTGAGCAGTGACATCTTAATGTCATGCAATTAAAATTATCAACCCTGTTAATGGTCTTTAAGAGGACTCATTAGAACCCAAATCATTTCGTGTAAGAAAATGGCGAGCTCGGGCCCATGTAAACCACGGCCACACGATAATCCTCGGATCCGAATCGTGTCCTCAGCATCTTATACCAGGTAAACCAGGACCGCCGGTTCCGAAGTGGCACTCACTTCCACCAAAACCTGAAATTGTCGAGTTCTAGCAAGGGCAGAGCCAAGGTAAAAAAAACTCGAGGCAGCCATGGGGGTGTCGCCGGGAGCCCTTGCCTCCGCCACTGGGTTATAGGCCGGTTCTGCTTCCGATTGGATTCTGATTTCTTTCAGAAATTTCATCAAACAAAGTGGAATTTTAAAACCAAAAGCTAAAATACGACTTGGAACTGTTGGTTCTGGGCCGCATGTTCTGGTTCAGTTCTCTAATAGGAAAATCTGGAACCGCACTACGGGGGTCCCAGTTGTGGTTCAGTTCCGCATATGAGACCGTTCAGGTCGGGTTCGATCTGCTTGGCCAGTTCCAGACCAGCCACCTTGATGTATAGGCGGCTAACTGTCTTCTAAATTTTCTTTTCGTTAAATGTATTTGATATTGTTTTTTTTTTAACTCTGAAGGTGTAAGATATTATGTAGGTGGTAAATTATACTCCAAAATTAAATCTAAAGAAAAAGGACTTTAAAATTGTTGAAAGGGAAGATAAAATATCATCTTGCTCTTATGGAGTTAAATTCTAATGTAACAAAGATAGAGCGTTAGCTCAACGACAGCCTGCCTTGGAGCTGATGCTACAAATGGGGAGTTTGACCCTAAGGAGGTGCATGCATTTGTGTATGTTAAGCTTTGGCCTCCTTCTGTAACCAATAATATATATATATATATATATATATATATATATATATATAGAGAGAGAGAGAGAGAGAGCTTGTAAGATCAATGGTTGCCAACTCCACTTGGTGAGAAAAAAGGGTTGGTGTAGGTTTTCAGGGTTTAAGAAACCTTTTCTTCAATGAATAAAACCTCCAAAGCCACATCCTTTAAATCCTAATCTCCAAGAAGTTTGAGAATTGCATGAGACTTACAGAGTCATGTACTATGACACGTATCTTCTTCGTGTCCACGAAAGTACAGTTTGTTTGTTTCTTACTCGCGATACCAAGACAAGAGGTGTCAAATCAACGAATACAAATCATATCTCCATAGTAAAATTTCCATAAGTGCAAGGACACTATGTGCTAGACGTGGCAGGTTTCGAATAGGCCCGGTGATTCCAAGTGAAACAGGACTAGGCCAGGAACCCGCTGGAACCGGAACTATTGAAGCTAGGTTTGGAAAACCGTGAACCACTCGGTTCGGTTCTGGTTCAACTTCTAATAGAATCGAAACCGGATCAAAACTGGTCCTTATATTTTTTTAAACTTTTTATTGTAAAATTCAAAAATTTCAATATTTTTTCCTGGTTCCAAACGGTTTGGGCCTCAAACCAAAACCAAAACCAAAACCCTCTTAGGCCCAGATCAGTTTTGGTTCTTGATTGAGAGTGAACTGAAACAGTGGTTTGAACTGTCAGTTCTGGTTTACTGATTCCAAATCAATCTGAAGGTTCTAACTAGAACCAAACTGTGCCAGAGACGTTGGAACCAGAATTGGTAAAACCAGACTCGGAACTGAGAACCACCCACAGTTCATAGAACTGGAACCAACAATTCCAAACTGCGGTTTTAAGTTTTTATCGTTTCTTTAAAATTTCAGTTTTTTTTTATATTTTTATCGGTTTCAAGCAACTTAAGGCTTGAACCGACATCACTCCCCGGACCGATTCTAAGTATTTGTGGGTAATTGGAACTTTGAATTTGAAACCAGGTATGTCTATCTAGATGTTATTTCTTTGATGGCATACTAGGAATCCAATAATGCTCATAATAAAATGTCCAGCTAGCTGGCTTCTAGCTAGCCTATGGCTTTTTGTTGCCATGCTTCAAATAGTCAAAGATTGAAAAAGAAGAAACTCTGTATGCCTCGCTTATAGAGTTGAAATAATTAAATGTACTTGATTCAGCTACGTTTGTCAGTACTCTCATGCTGTCTCAATAGCACGGATCCCTCCTCTCTGTCTGCTCCTTTTACCAGTAGGCGAAGTCTAGTGCACTGTATATTGAGCTTTCTTTAATGGCGGCCCTTCGAGTGCCGAGAGGACTTTGCCACTGACATAATGGTGAATGATAAAGTAGCTGCTCACGCGAATACTGTCAAGTCTCAGTTGGAGACAAAATTGATAGAGTGCACGGATGGTTTTGCTTTAAATTACGTCAAGTTAAAACAGTAAGACCAGAATTTAAGGTTTTTTTTATCTTCAAGCCAGATTTTGGGGGATCTCATTAGTCTTTTGAGTAAGACATCACATCCATATGCCATATCAAAGATAGAAAACAAGTTAGATCCCGAGTTACCGCATCGAAATACAACTTTTGAGTGTTGAACACTCTTTGATGGAACTTTAAATTTGAGTGCTTAATTAGTGTATGGGTGTCCATGTCGTAGAGGGCATCCATGTGATAAAGACACCCATATCATACGATATGCTATAATACTGTGCATGATTCATTGCTTTATTCAGGAAAAGTTTTAAAAAGCCCTTCAAATTGTAAAAGTTGAGAAAAATTGAAATTAATCAATAAGAGTTAACATATTATTGGAAAACACAATATATCATAGTAGTAAAACATTAAATGTATAATATTCAATCAAGTTATCAATCAGGAGATGGATTGATAAGTACTAACAATTAACACTTAACAATTAATGACTACATGATTAAGAACAACCACTCCACAAGTGCAAGAGTATATAATTTAAAACAAGTTGAAAAGCTAAAGATGAAAGTAATATGTTCAAGTTTGCAGTAACTAAAGTATTGCAAATATAAATAAAAAACAAACTCATTAAACAAAGCGTAAAGTTTATTTCATTCTACAAAAATAGATCATAGTGAACAAAAGCATTACAAGTAGAGTAATTAGGATCACTAGTGTTATCATTAGCATTATCTCCCTCCTCTACAATGGTCTCATTTAATCAAGCATGTTTGATAATATCATCTTTAAGATCTCTATTTGTACCTCTTTTTCTTTTCAATTTTCAACCTCTACAATGATGGGAGGCTCTTCTACTTTGACCCAATCATTTAGAATGTAAACATTCTTACCCTCAATTGAGGTATATTTTACCTTTCTTACCCTCTTTTACCTCTTCACATTGTCTACAAAAGAAATAAAAAAGGGACTATAAGAATTATGCATACAGTTAACTAAGTTGGTAAAAGTTTATACCTAGAAAATAAAAAATCAAAATGATATGAAAATTATGAGTAACTAGCAAATTACCTTTGAATTAGCTTTTATCTCTTCACATTGTCTATAAAAGAAATAAAAAAGGACTATAAGAATTATGCATACACTTAACTAGGTTGGTAAAAGTTGATACCTAGAAAATAAAAATTCAAAGTGATGAAAATTATGAGTAACTAGTAAATTACCTTTGAATTAGCTTTGTATTATATGCAATAAAAGCAAATTGCATACATAAGCAAATCCTCATATCTATCATTTCTTTGTAAGAATGTGTTAGAAAAAACTCAAATTTCTTTCACACGTAATGGAACTATATGTTTGGCTCGTTAAGCAAACCTTTATAAAAGGGCACATTTACACCAAAGTGAGCCCAATGTTCGTATGAATAAAACAAAAAATAAAATAAAAAAGCAATGTAGTTAACTAATAGCACAATCATCCATAAAATAAAAACCAATATGTGTGCATATAAAGCATAGAATATATATCTTCATTATCTGGCATTTTCATCACTTTGATTAATAGCACAATCATTCTTAAAAGTGTGATACACTTATCCTAAAAGATTGCCTTGCAAATGATATCTCAATTATAGCAATCTTCTCCCTCTATCTCAACCAATGTCTTGCAAATAATCACTGTACTACCATTATTATGATACTTATGAAATGCAATATGAATAAATGATTATAAATAAACTTTATAATATTTCAAATTACATCAATAATTTTTAAATTTCATTCATCTTAAATCTTCAAGCATCAAGTCTATACAATATGTAACACATGGGGTCCATACCAAATAGAGATAGTTCAATTCAAATAACTTATTAGCTACTTCATAATTCACAATATTATCCATAATAAATTGAATAATATATTATACCCACTTCCTAACTTTTCAAAAATAAGAAGTGGATTTTCTGTAGTCATATGAATTCAAAAAAAATATCTTTTTTAGACAATAGATTAAAAATTCACTAAAGATCTGCATTGGTCCCATTAACCATAACAAAACGCCTTCTAATCTTCAATGACTCCATAAATTTAGATGTCTATATAGTCAACCCATTTTTAGTAATCTATCCTCAAAACATGATAAACTGTTATTTTATAACCTGATTCTATACTAGTTATTCCATATGTCATGCCTTGAAGGGAAAACAAATTTGTAATATTAAAAGCCACCAATTTTCATAGAAGAGCTCAATGCACTATAGAACAACTTTCTCATTTGTATCATTTAAAGCCATAGCTCATATGTCACTTGGTTTAGCTCTAGAAGTCATTTATAGTGAAAAAAAGTAATCTATGATTGTGCATTGCTACTAGTGCCATTATTACCTTTCACTAGAAGTATAGGAGCTCTTCCTGTAGAACAAACTCCATTGCTACAACCACAAAACCATACTCTCGCCCTTTTCTTATTGTCTCTTTATTTGTTAAGGAGTCTCCTCCCCCTAAATTAATTATATCATGCTTTTACTCTCCCTATCTTTCCAAAAGCATCTTCAAGAGGTTGCACTCACCTAGTTTTGTTATCTCTGCATTAATCCTTTTTAAGCCTCCAAAAGCTCATTGGTTTCGTACTTTACGGCATTATGCACATGAATACAATCACTAGCACATATTTTTACTCCCATAAGATGGTGCTTCATGTGAGAAGTACCTTTATACTTGACCTTATTGTATAAACTACACTAATTTATAAACCTATTGTCTTCACATACTTTAGTGTAATGCTTTCAAGCTAGACTGAATGCCATTTATGTTGAATAGAGATGAACAACAAAAGAAATGTCTTGTAGAAACCGAGGAAGTTTAGATTCTATAAGAACTTTAAACTTTTCACCATAAAAAATCTGTTGATAAAACATTGAAAAGACAAAGATGGAAGTATGTCATGGATTTCATAAGAAAATCTTGTGATTTGTCTATAAAGTTAAGCAAGAAGTATAAAAAGGGTTTGGGAGGAAAAATACTCTATTTAAAAATCTTAGAATAAATAGCAAAGGGTTTAAAATCTGTCAATTTTGGGTTTGTATTGACTTGTACAATATTGGCCGATGCAACTTGACATCTAAGCACATGTGATTCAGGTACCTGAATTATATAGATGAAGGTATCGATACACAATAAAACTGTATTATTTCGTTCATTATACAATTTTGATAAATTGTCATAAGTGAAACAAACATATAGCCAAGTATTGCACAATCCTAGTTAAGGGAGTCGATCGACTCCCAAGTTCAAGATCATGAGTTTGATAATTGAGGGCATGCATCATGCTCTCCTATCTCCCTGTTGTACCAAAAAAAGCAAGGTGTGATATCGTGCATTTTGCTGAGCCATCTTGTATAAGACGAGTTATCACAATAATGTGTCAAAGTTGCAGTGTTACAATGATGGGAGGCTCTTCTACTTTGACCCACTCATTTAGAATATAAACATTCTTACTGCCAATTGAGGTGTATTTTACCTTTCTTGCCCTCTTTTATCCTTTGCACTGTCTATAAAAAAAAATAAAAAGGACTATAAGAATTATACATACACTTAACTAAGTTTGTAAAAGTTGATACCTAGAAAATTAAAATTCAAAATGATATGAAAATTATGAGTAACTAGCAAATTACCTTTGAATTAGCGTCATATTATATGCAATAAAAGAAAATTGCATACATAAGCAAGCTTTAATATGTATCGTTTCTTTGTAAGAATGTGTTAGAAAAAACTCAAATTTCATTCACATGTAATGGAACTATATGTTTGGCTCATTAAGCAAACCTTTATAAAAAGGCATATTTACACCAAAGTGAGCCCAATGTTCATTTGAATAAAACAAAAACTAAAATAAAAAAGCAATATAGTCGACTAATAACACAATTATCCATAAAATAAAAACCAATGTGTGTATATAAAGCATAGCATATATATCTTCATTATCTGGCATTTTCATCACCTTGACTAATAGCACAATCATTCTTAAAAATGTGATACACTTGTCCTAAAAGTTTGTCTTGCAAATGACATCTCAATTATAGCAATCTTCTCCCTCTATCTCAACCAATGCCTTGCAAATAATCATTGTACTACCATTATTATGATACTTATGAAATGTAATATGAATAAATGATTATAAATAAACTTTATAATATTTCTAAATACATCAATAATTTTCTTAATTTCATTCATCTTAAATCCTCAAGCATCAAGTTTATACAATATGTAACACATGGGGTCCATACCAAATAGAGATAGTTCGATTCAAATAACTTATAAGCTACTTTATAATTCACAATATTATCGGTCATAAATTGAATAATATTTTATGCCTACTTCCTAACTTTTCAAAAAATAAGAAGCAGATTTTTTATAGTCATATAACTTCAAAATAATGTCTTTTTTGGACAATAGACTAAAAAATTCACTAAAGGTCCGCATTGGTCATCCCATTAACCATAACAAAACACCTTCTAATCTTCAATGACTCCTTAAATTTAGATTCTAACTAGTTACAACGTCAACCCATTTTTTTAGTAATCTATCCTCAAAACATCCATGTAGCCGACCCCGTCTAGTATGGGAAAAGGCTTAGTTGTTGTTGTTGTTGTTTGTTGTCTATCCTCAAAACATGATAAGTTGGTATTTTATAACATGATTCTATACTAGTTATTGCATGTCATGCCTTAAGGGATAACAAATTTGTAATATTAAAAAGCCTCCAATTTTCATACAAGAGCTCAATGTACTATAGAACAACTTTCTCATTTATATCATTTAAAACAATAGCTCATGTACCACTTGGTTTAGCTCTAGGAGTGATTTATGGTGGAAAAAAGGAATGATTGTGCATTGCCTCTACTGCCACTATCACCTTTCACTAGACGAGTAGGTGCATCAGCTGCATTGGCCAGTCAGTAAGTCCTCCATTTTAGGCACAACGCTGTCATCATTGTGTGATACAAACTTCATTAGTGGACATCCTTGAGTGATGGATCAACTATTCTATGAGATTGAGATTAACGCCAAAATGCATTGTTGGTATTAAGATCGACGATATGCCAGTGACAAGGTCACACCTATGACGCTTTTCATTTCACATCTTGTTGTCTCAGTAATGTAACTAATCCGAGTTTGATCAAGAGTTTAATTGAATCAGAAGCCTTCAAGCTGAATATGTAGGTTCGAAGAATTTCGATTTAAAGAATATGAAAAAACCATACATAATCATTTTTTCTCCTTCCCTTTTGATTTTTTCAGCTTCAAATATTAGAAATCACATTCTACATAATTATGAAGAATCTGTCTTTTTGTATGTACTGTTTTCATTTCTTAATTATTCATTTTTCCCAATTTAAATAAGAGTTTCCGAAACATTGGACTTCTGAAGAGATTTTTCCATTTAAATTTTTTTTGTTATGCTTGTCATGGGTTATGTAAAATTAGTGGTAATTCATCCCTCAAATGAAGGCAAGACTTTGAGCCAACTTTGACATGTCAAAGCTACCGTCCGATATTCCCCGAGTCGCCAATACTTAGACATGGCAGGTTCGGAACTGGTTCGGTGGTTCAAACCGGGGTCGAACTGACTGTGAAACTGCCGGTAACTGGAACCAGAGACCCTCGGTTTGGTTACCATCCCTAATTTTTGGAAAACAGAATCGAAACTGGCGGTTCCAAACAACACCTTACTAATTTTAACATCAATATCACAAACTGAGTGGTGGCTCAATAATAAGACGCTCCTACCATTGAGCTAGGTGAGGACTTCAACTCTCACGGAGAGCAACTGCCTTATTTCTTTCCAAAATAAAAAATTTAACCGGTTTCCGAGCGGTTCAGTTCCAATTCCAAGCAACCCAAAACCGGACATGTCTACCAACACAAAAGCCCACAAAATTCTAGGGGAAAAACCCATAAAAGTTTAGTATCTAACAAGTATATCGGATGATGAATGCATGCAAAGAGACATACCACCTGATTTGAAATGAGACAGTAAAGTTATACTACTCTAAAATCAGCACCTTCAAACATTTTCTTAATTAATAAATAAGGTCCTTAAATTACACAGAACAATAGCTCACCTGGCCAGGGTTCAATGTAAAAGTTGAAGGTCATGAGTTCGATAACCACAGCATGCGTCTGGCATCGGCCTCCCCATGTACCCAAAAAAAAGTAATAAGGTCCTTAACTTCCCCACCTTTCCTTCTTTATGAGCAAGATCCCACCATTTGGATAGGCCAACAAAAGCTGCATGCTTCAATCTTGCTTTCTAAGTCCCTACCAAGCTAGGAAGAAGATAAGATTTAGAGCGAACTTTCATGCATGGACGAGTAAATTTGATTCATCCTCATGCTGCATGGAGAATTATTTAGTGACCTACGAGTAGGTTACTTCATGGTATTCTTACATGGTGTTGTTCAACCAATCTATATATATATAAAGTCTAACATGTTAGTCACCTTTTATACTTGTCATATTTTTGAAAATCTAAATCAATTATTAAGACTCTCACCATATATATGAGAAAAAATAGGGCTTTTATACTACAAGCAATTCGTCGATATGTCGCACTTACAAAACAACAGCAATTTCGGTCTCAGTTTAATTACTTCCAGTAACAGATACTACATGAGTGTAACAAGTAATTGCTAAATAATTCCCATAGAATTTGGCAAATGATGACAGTAATGGGCGCCCCTTTCAGTTCTTGACAAAACTACAGGGAAGTAATCTAACTGAGACCGCATTTGCTGTTGTTTTACTGTTGCCTTTTCTAATATATATATGAGTGTGTTGAGTTTTAATATATTAGTATATTCTTGAAAATCTTAATTATTCATCTTTGAACGATTGAGATTTTCCGAAATAAGACAAGTGTATAACATGACTAGCATATTAGACTTTTCTTATAATATATACACAATATATATATATATATATATATATATATATATATATATATATATTGATTGAACAACCCCATGTAAGAATACTATGAGGTAATTTACTTGTAGGTCACTAAATAATTCTCCATGCAGCATGAGAATGACATATCCACGAATTGCTTGTACATAACATCAGTCCCCAAATGCAAGTTGCCCAATGATGAGCTCCTCAGCCAAATGGCTCAATCGCATTTCTGTTAGAACCGACCTCCATGTGAACCTAACGTGAGCCAATAATTCCTCTATCATTTGAAAGTTCAATGCCAAGAGTCATAGATCGCATTCAAAATTAAATTTATTTTAGACCAACTTTCCAACCAATGTATCCGCATCAAGATGTAGAGGGGTTTGGACTTACTGTCCACTCAAATGTAGCATTTAGATTCTAATGTCTTGAGAAATTGGTCCATGCAATTGATGCTATAGGCTCCGAGATTGGGCAGATAATATTTGCAGGCTCCTGCTTCAGAATTGCAACAGGTGCATTGTGCAGTAAGTCTATTTTACTGCAACAGGCATATTGGCCAATTAATAAGATTAAGTAGATTATTTTCAATAATAAAAACAACCAAAATTCCAAAGAAATACATAAAAAATGAGTCCCACCAAACAAATTAGATGATGAATGCATCTCAATGAGACAAACTACCTGAACTTGGAGTTCAGCCTAGATAACATGAAATGGAATAGACTGCATCAACTCGTCTTCATTTAATAATTAATAAACGGGACCATTATTCTTATTGTATTGAAAATGCAAACTCTTCTTTCTTTGGATTTCGTACGAGTAGTATTGACTGGATGCCCATTTAGGATCCATATATGGGTACCACAACTTCTTTGAACTTCCGGCAATGGGGAGGCGTCGACGTCATACATGGCCTTACGACTTTACCTTAGACCTGTGTTTTTAGTAAAGAGTCGCCGGAGCTGTCCGGGCTTCGGAGGTTCAGATTCATGAATTTGGCACTGAAGAACACCATAGCCACCATAATGGGTTGAGCAGCAAGGGTCCAAGGCAAACAACATGAAGAGCAATAATGGCTTCCATGCAAGAACAACTACGGTAGCAAAAACCGAAGGCAAGGACAACTTGTGCATCTGTCAAACACGTGCAGCTCGGGCCCTGACACATGGGGTGGTTGGATACAGCCATGGAATCTTTTTATCCTTCAAACCAAATCGAAAGCAAAAGGATTTCCTCTGGCAAGTGGGCTTGACAAGCCGATGCTCGCAAATGGAGGAGCAAGAAGATGTGAGCTGCATTTGATCCTCTTTGTTCACCAACAGTTGAAACAGCCATCTCACAAGATATTCATTATGATGTGATGAACATGGACCACATGCATATGTCATTCAGGAATAAGGTAAGAACATTAAATAATTAGAATAATAATGTCTAGACAAAGTTCATCTAGTACAGTTTATTTTGTAGTTCAGTGTGTCCATCAATGAACGTAGACATCTTAATTAATTAATTAGCGAATGAACCAAGACAACTGTTCATAACACATCAAGCAACCCTAACCTTAATATAAGCTTTTATATGCTAGCTGAATTTTGCTAGACCGTAAATAAAGACTTCGCCCATGCATCCTAGCAGTGGTGGATCTCCATTGAGGCGATGTAGGATGGCCGTCCCATCTGAAATTTGAAAAACCAATGAAAAATCCATGGCTACTCGATCGAGTTTGCCACACCTTAAATGATTGAATAGTCAGTTCGCCTCACCCCACAAAAGATTCTGAATCCGCTACTAAACCCCTAGTATTGTACTGCTCATGCCGAAGCAGGAAGTTCTGATTGATGGAAAGGATCATACGAGATAAATCCAATCCAATCCAGATTCGCTACTGTTGCTTGAAACCCAATCCAACCAGTAGGATGTTATCCTCATTGATTATGCATATCGTGTTGCGTGTCATGTTGATTAGCTAAATCCAATCCAGCACTCAAGATGGATTCAACATGTGTACAATTTCAAAACTCTTCTTTATGAATGTTTAGAAAATGAGTTTCAAATTCAATCTAAACATATGGATCTCATTCGTATGGTGATGTTTGACAACACCAAGGATTAAAATTATTCAAGTTTCGAACTCAGATTAGGATAACAACGAGATTAGGCTTCTTAAAAACAGACGAGTAAACTTATTAAAATATTTGAAATAATATAAAGATATGGCACTTGAAATGCATTACTATATTCGAAAGACAAAAAAAGAGTTAGTTTCTTATATAATATCCTTATTTTAAATCTATTTGGGATATTTAAAAAAATTAACTCATCCAATATCTATATTATCTGATTCAGTGTTAAATAACGTACACATATATGCACAGGGTTTTCCTCATGACATGAACTCATATTTGGACCGTTCTATCATGAATATGATTGGTTCAAATTTAAGCAAAAAATAACCTTGTGTGGTTGTAATTGATTGTATACTTTTTTTTATCTAAATCAACATCCCTTGAGATCAAATAGTCTACGTTAGGGGAGTATGACATCCGAAAAATGATTGCATTATATATATTAAGAAATGGGTAGTTGAAATGTGAATTTAAAAAAATCAAAAGGTTGTTTTTTCAAACAAGTACACGTGCCAAAAACATGGTGTACTTTTATTTTTTAATTCAAATTTCATTATCTCTCTCTTATATTTGATTAAATATATATATATATATATAGAGAGAGAGAGAGAGAGAGAAGGCCGATGTCATTTCTCTCTTATATTACGAGATTTGCTGATGCACCTTCTCATGCCGTTTCCTTTCTTTTGCCAGCTTAGGTATCTTATGCACCATTGGATGCAATATAAGCGTCGCATAAAAAATCCATAAGAGAATTAACATAGACATGGTTGGTTTCTAGCTGGCCCGGCAGTTTCAACCTGAACTAAATCAGGTCGGAAACAGGTGAAACCAGAATAGTCCCGAAACCAGCAGTTTTGAATCATCGGTTCTTGTATTTTTTAAATTCTTATAATTAAAATTTTTAATAATATTATCCATTTTAAGAGGGTTTTTTCAAACGAGAACAGTCTCGAAACCAATGGATCTAGATTCCGGGTAAACCATACCCGGAACTGAACATGTCAGCATGACTTATCGCTCAAACTTTGACTGTGGACCCATGGCAGACATGGCCATGATCCGCCGTAGTTATTGCATGTGACGCGCTCTCATGTTTCATTTCTACCAAGATGGGAAACTTATTAAAATAACGTGATGCAGCTGAAAGAAAAACTAGTTGAAGTATAAAACGATACAAAAACTACAGTCAGAACGTTGGCTCAGCTTACAGGGCTCTACTGCTACAGTTTTGGTAATGTGTTCGATTCCCAAGAGGTTGCATGCATGCATGTGTGTGTTAGGCTCTGTCCTTCCTTTATAATTAGAAAAAAAGAATTCATTTAAAAATTTACTCAATATGTAAGTAACAATTCGAAATTCTATATAATTATCTTAATAACTTGAAAGATTTTATGATTTAATAATAATCATGTCCAGCCAATTAATTAGTCAGAACGACTCATTAGTTGGTCATAAGTTTTCCTAACATATAGACATGTACATAAAAAAACACACATACAACAACTCACTTTGACCATGGTGGTCATAAGTTTGATATCCCGTCTGTGCATCTGTCTACAGCCTTTAAAAGAAAAAACACATACTTAGCTAAGAACGAATCATAAGATGAAGCTTGCCGAGCCAGTTCAATTATAGACTCTTCACATACACACACACACACACATACACATATATATATAAATATAAATATAAAGATTTGTTCGCTGTGATACTGATTCAGAAAAGGAAAAGAATGGAAATAGGAGTGAGTGAGATCAAAATCCTGATCAAATCCATCTTCGTCTTCAATGAGAAAACGAAGAAATTGCCCGAACCTTTATTAGTTTAGGTTCAAATTTATGGGAATATCTGTGATTAGTAATTCATTAGCTTTCAAACTGAAACCTTTACTACCTATTATTTGATTTACTACCTCTTTATATTGTAATGAGTGTAAAGTCAAATGTTTTGGCAATTCTTTGTTGGAAGATGATCCATATGATTTTATAGAAATTTGAATCAAATTAATCATTGTACTTAAGTACTTTCATTTAATACACATAGGTATATTAAATTTAAAGTAATTTAAATCTCTATTATCAATTTCTAAAGTCAAACAATAAAAATATTAATAAAAGATTATAATTGAAATATTCAGTATGCAGTTAAGATATAATACATAGAGAGAGGGAGAAAGTAGTACATGCACACAATAATTCATGTTTAAAATTGTTCAAAATCTCAAGTGTTAGATCTTGAAGAGTTGTTACCCTTTTGTTTTTTAGATTTAGATGGATTTCAATAATTGATTTCTTTTTTTTAGATTTAGACGGATTTCAATAATTGATTTCGTCGATCGAACGGTTGAGATTTAAAAACATGTTTAAGAATGAATGAATATGCTCATAATATATATATATATGCATAAACTTTTTCTTTCAAATAAAATTTAATAATATGATAATAACTTAGTAGAAGAAATGATGAAGAGATAAATTGTTGTGGAGGAAGAAAACAAGAGAGGATCTTAGAAAAAGGTGACCAAGGTTGTCGTATGTGCACACCGTGCATGTGCAGAGACACATGTAGCTTACCTTCCTTCGGAAAGGCAGCCGTACACGTGCACACGCACGTGTGCCCGCAGAACCGCACGGGCCCTGCTCCTTCCCTCATCAATCTTGGCATATATTTGCTCTAAAGATACCCAAACATGTGACAACGATAACCTATTCATATAATATTATATATATAAAGAGAGAGAGGACCAAGATTGATGAAGAGAGAAGGAGAGAGAGTTAAGAGAGAGAAAGTACGATTCAGGGAATATATACGTGAAATTATTGAAGAAGAGAATTAATGCAAAATAATAATAATAGAAAATAGAGGAAAGGGATGGATCGACAGGAAAAGGTTTGAATGAAAGGAAAGAGTCAGAGAGCACA
Organism: Brasenia schreberi; assembly: GCA_036023115.1. Classification (NCBI taxonomy): domain Eukaryota; kingdom Viridiplantae; phylum Streptophyta; class Magnoliopsida; order Nymphaeales; family Cabombaceae; genus Brasenia; species Brasenia schreberi. The sequence continues at coordinate 10,142,966 of JAYKKT010000061.1, forward strand.
CGTGAGGGTAGCCAGCTTGGGGAAAGGGACACAAGAGCCCACCGTCGACACCCTCTTCCTGTACGTGTACGTAAAAAAGATTTGATTATATATATGAGAGAGAGAGCCTCTCTCGACGTAATGGTGGACCAAACTTCCTTTCTTCTTCTTCTCTGTGCATCAATTATGCGGAGAAAGAGACTGATGTGCACATCTGGCAACGAGCACAAGCGAACAAAGAAGGAGACTGCCACGCCCTTCTTTGCGTCGTCGATGTCTCCCCTCCTTTTCCCTTCAACTCCACTAAAACCTATTCATTTACTGTTCATATATATATATATATATATATGGGCACCCAGTTAACAAGATTTACCATTGTCAAAATAAGCTTTAGATATTCAATGATTTCGAAGGAAAAGGATTGGTGGTAGCAATGATTGGATCTATTGAATAGTGCATGGAGACTGGTTGATCTTAATTTAAAACTTAAATTATCATCATGAACAGGGGAACTGTACTTTTCAATACGAATGTAAATAAAACAAATCATGTCTAGAGAGCTTGCTCCACATAGATAAGATTCAACAGGACTTTCTGGAGGTCATGAGTTCAAATACCAGGGTATGCACATCTAGTAGGTCATCTGTTTAGCACCAGCTTGCATCTAAAAAAGAAGAGAGCTGTCGACAGGCACTGAAATGGGCTTCCCCTACAAGAGACATGCAAGTTTTCACCATCTTTTAGTTAAATTTCTCAAAGGCTCTTGAAGCCAAGAACACTGATGCGGAAGAACTTCATCCATTGGTTGAGTTTGTGGGCATGTAGTCCACGGTTTAACCGTGCTGTATTTTCTCCTCAAACAAAATAAGAGAACTTTACAGGACCTATATATGATATGTAGTTTGTGGTGAAACCGTGGCCTATTTACCTCGCCTACAGGTGTTCTCAGATCAAATACTACCTCCAACTATGCTGAATCCAGTACTTGCTGATAACTTATTTTTGTGTGCAACATTTAGGAGAAGGAAAGAAAGAGTAACGCTGTTACCATGGAGCTCTAGTACTGTTATTACGGGTGGGGAGTTCAACTCGTAGAGGGTGGGTGTGTGGTTTGGCTTCAGCCTTCTCTTCTAAACAAAAACAAAGAGCACCGAAGTCTTCATACTACAGTAAAATAACTAAGCATTTTCTCATACCAAAGTCGGTTATATGGATTGATTTTTTTCAAGATTGATAGCATGCAACTCAACATAAGCTAGATTAAAGTTTATTGTTTTTTTCAATAATTTTTTGGTCTTTTTCTTTTAAGATTCTCATAATTTAGTTTTCGTTCTTTCTTATCAAATTTGATATTATTTAGTCATTTTTTACCTTTTCAAATCATCTAAAATAATTTTTCCTCATTCACTCTCAAATTATTTTTAATAATCTCATTATATCATTTTTGTCACCCACTTTCTCATTTTGTGCATGTATATAAAAGCACAAATACTACTTTAATGAACTCCCTCCCCCGTCTCAAATTGGAAGCCATATTTGGTATATCCTACCATTTTCAGTTTACATTATTGCATGTATATCCATTGTTATAACAAATCCTTTACATGAGTAAAGTTCTGCCAGTATTCCGGAGATTGATTTGCTTAATCGACACGTTAACCTTTTGCGGATGATCGAAATTTTTTTATGAGAAAATTGACTGGGAGGTGGTTTTTCTAGAACGAATCAAGGGATAAAACAAAGACCGTCTGCTTTTCTGTCAGCTGCTACGACGCACTCATCTTTTCCGAGAGAGAGAGGGGGGTGTAAAGTCCACAGCCCTAAATGCACACTGCACCTCGTCAACTTTCAGACCTTTTCATTTTGGGGCTCAATACGCGTTCATGTCTTAATTAATGCTGAAAAGTTAATGACAATCTAGTAGTTGATAACCCTAAACAATAGACTGAAAAAATAAAATAAAAGAAGTCTACTAGCAGAAGCAGTATTGATCCTTTGGATATCAATGAAATGATTGTCCTGGTTAGCCGCACCATTCATTTCCCTTTCAGATCTTGCTGTACATAGCCATGCCATTCAAAGATTTTTAACTGGCACCGACGCGCGCGTGCGTACACAGACACATATATATGTACAAACTAAAAAACATATTTTCTGTGGTGGTTTTCAGGAAACCAACTGTGCCCGGAGAGTGAGAGAGAGGCTTGTAAACTATGATGCAGTTAGAGAGAGAAAGAGGGGTCAAAGAAGAAAAGTATGGAAATGGACAGCACATGATTGGAATTAATTTTCTAGTCTGGCATTTCTATTGAGGATGATAAAAGTGAGAGATGATTATTATGGATGGATACTGTGGGATCTTAAATGAGGTAGGGTCGGTGGCCCTCACTCTCACCTGCACTGTTGAATGCGAGTCACACACACATCACAGAGGAACCAGGATTTCCAATTGCTGCGAATAATAAAAACAGAGAGGACCAAACACTTGGTTGGTTCTAGCGGTTCAGCATTTTTCCCCCTTAAGCAAGGTCTGGAGTTCGAGTCATGTGACTGCAAACCAGTGCTGCCCTGGAGAGCTTTACCTCATAGTCGGCCGACCCCGCTCACACCAGACTAGTCGGCGTCCTTCTGACTTCCGGCTACCAGTGAACTACTATGTATATATATATGCTCTAATTTTCTTAAATAGTTTAACACTTCAATATTTAAGATCAATGGTTAACTCAAAAGTAAATGATATTTGGTGTATTTATTGTACCAAAAGAATTTCAGCACTTCTCTCCTTAAGCAAGGTCTTTAGTTCAATTCTTATCACTCAAGCAAACCAGTGTTGGGAGAGCTTTACCTCATACTAGGTCAATCTCCCTCACACCAAACGAGTCGGTGTCCTTTTAACTTTCACTTATTAGTGGCTTACTTTACAATATATATATATATAAAGAGAGAGCATAGTACACTAATCCTTGTTTTAATTTTTTAAGATTGTAACTATTCAATCTTTAACATAATATTTGAGATTTCTAAATAAAAAAATAAATAATATTAAAAAATGTTTTTTTAATTCAATTCTTAAAAATGTTATAGATGCCTTTGTGCATTTATCATGTTTAGAGAGAGAGAGAGAGAGAGAGTGAGGGGTCTGTATCCGTGCCGCCCCTTCATCAAGTCCCTTTCAGACTGTGACAAAAGAAAACCTCCGCCCTCGAGAATTCAACCTAGAAAGGCCTTACGTGTATGTACAGAAGAATTAAAAGAGTAACATGCAATTCTTCCTTTATCGATACACATGTGTGCCACTTTTGTAGACGGCTGAATGAACATCTTTAAAGCCTCGAAATCACAACAGAGGCATTTTGTTTTCTCTTCTCTACCATAAATTTGGCTTATTTAATTATTTATTTTATTTGCCTTTCAAAAGGAGTGCATCTTATTTGTAAATATTATTATTTTCATGAACAACGCAAGAAAAGGAGTTACTAGAGTCTCAAAAGCAAAGACTCTTTGACATGATAGTAAGAAGACTCGACACGATATTCAGGTTTGATATCTAGATATGGGAACAAAGTTATTCATAAGTTAAGTATACATTTCATTCTCAAGAAAGCTAACTTTAGATATGTACTCGGAGTGATATATATAGTTCACCTACCTAGGGGACTCGACTCGATTTACAAGTTCCATGCCATGAGTTCGCTACCCGGGGCACTGGCACCTGGCTTTGGTCTCTCCATTATAAAGAAAAAGAAAAAATATATTTTAATATTTAAGATATATATGTTGTAATAAATGAAAGAACTGATAAAGATGTCACAAGGTTAATTAAAAGAAGAGGTGCTTGTATTATATACCTTCCTCTATGATTAAAATGTTACCACCTTGTCGGCAACTACTTTTATTTTATTTTTCTATTATTTGAATGAAGCTCCATTAGTAAATTGAACTAAATAGCTTACCTAGGGGAAATATATGTATTAAGTTACTTATTGCATTGCATGTGGAAGTGGAAATTTCTACGCTTAGAAGCTCCAGTCTCTTTAGAAGGTTTTTTACATAATTGTGCCACAATGTAAGAGAATTTTAAAAAGATTGACTCTTTTTTGGCTTATAAAAGTCAAATTTATACATCTAGTAGGCATGTAAAATGTTGATTTTATGATTTTTTTAAGAACTTCAAACATACATATATACATAAATGTATGTATGCGTGTATACCTACATTTTCAAGAAATATAGAAAATTCAAGTACACTGTACTGGAATATGCAGGATATTTTCATACAATATACATATTTTTAAATACTATTTAATGAACATTAGAGTGTGGAATTAGTAAAGAATGGTATTAATACCAACATTTCAATCACTAAGCTTAGCCGACTTGGTCAGCCTTCTCTAGAGACCACAGAAGGAGAATTCCGAAAGGGAGTCGAAATCTCGCATGTTATCCTTTTCTATCCAATTTTTTAGTCAGCTACAAAGTTAGGTGTGTTGAAATTATTGGAAGAAACCGACGGATTACATGCATAAACATGTAATATACATTTAACATGCCCACATCAACCAAAGTGGTACATCTAGAGAAAACCATAAGCAAATAGTATAGTAGAATCAAATAAACAAAATCAAATGAACAAGCCACTTATTTGATCAAATGGTCTCGATGAACTTGCCTTAGAGATATCAAGGTCCCGTTATCTAGTTACATATAAGTATCATTGTCTTTTATATATATATATATATATATATTTATATAAGATGATAACATGATAGGAGCATGTAACTCAACTCAAGTCGTCTTCCACTACACCTCAATCGTCAGTCAGTCGGTCACAGAGAGGAAACACACAAAAGGAAAACCTTAATCAGAGTTTTATAATGAAGCAAGGAATGGGTCATATCTCCTCAAATTTGTTCCATAACTGCCTCCACGCATTTTAGTGAGAGAATTATTTGACTAATAAACCAAAATTTTCTTATGTAAAAATAAATCCAAAACGATTCCGAAAAACCCGAGTCCAAGCCAATGTGCACATGCGTGAATATATAGTTGTCCATACAGTAAGAGACTAAAGAATATCTCCTAACATTCACATGCACAAACCCCTCCTATATACATTACCTTAACACCTTAGAGTATCAACATTATTAAATATTTATCAATTAAGAATTTTGAAGGGGTATTAATAATAAACTAAAGTGAATCACTGTCACATGAGCTTAATTGGGCCAGTTAATACTTAGTTACATCATTAAGTCCAACCAAAAAAACTCGAAAGGATCATCCTCCCGACTGGTTTCCATATCTTGAATCTGTACACAATGTTTTGCGATTAAAATACATCTGATATCGGTCTGCTCAACTCTACTTGCCTATTGAGAAAAAATAGAAGAAGTTTCATTCGATCCAATGCCCATGGTATTAGCTAAGTTGATTTGCTTATCTATATTCATTAATGGCATATAATCTTCGCAAAATAATGACTACCCCTTTATCATACAACTGCTTGATGAGGCAACATCTTGCATGAAGAAACTTTTGTGAGGAAAATTTTCAGGCAAATTGTTGCATGCGAGTTAATTTTAGTAGTCATTATGCTTAATCTAATTTTATAAGATGCTTCTTTTATAGCGTGAGGATGATTTTGTTATTCATTATCTTCATTAGGAACATTATTTTACAATATCAACACCCAAAAATGAATATCTTCATGAAAGCAACAACTACTGCTGATGATCCAACGACGGCGGGCTAAGGTAGACGAGAAGCCAATCCCACAATGCGAAGAGGGAAGAAACTTCGCAATCTAGACTCAATCTCACCCACATGCTTTTGAGAAGCTTTGTCATTTGCGGTTTGTCTTATCACGAAAAGATCTTGGCCTGTGTGTTGACAGGCATGTGAAGGACTGGTTTTCTGTACAAGGAAGTAATTATCGAGCTTCACTCAAACAAGTACTCACGGAATTATGTCAATTCACCACCAAAATTGGCAAAATATTTTCTTTCTTTTTAAAATAAATATAACAATAAAAAATAAAAAGGCATCTCTCTCTCTCTCTCTGCGTTTTTAAGTAAAAGTAATGATGGTAAACAAAGGAAAGAGTGTTGTATGTGTGGGCTCGTTAGTATCTCCAAACTATGTTGCATAAAAATGTAAAAAGACGTAGGAAATGACAAATCTTAAAAAGATTTATATATAAAGAGAAACCATAATTCGTGTATATATGTATTGATGTTAAAATTTATTTATACATTTTTATCATTGGACCAAGAAGATCAACAATAAAGATTTTAATTTAAAAGTATTTAATACATTGAATGTAAAGTAAGAAAATGATTTTTTCTTTAGATGTTTAAGTAAATTTAAGAATGAATAGGTATATGCATTTATCCTCCTCCCCTCGCTCCCCCTTCATATATACATATATATATATATATACATATATATATATATATATATATATATATACATATATATATATATATATATATATATATATACATATATATATATATATACATATATATATAATACATGTTATTATTATTTTTTAAATAAAATGTTGCTCTCAACCAAATATATTCATACACGTTTGAGTTTCCATCCATGCAGCATAGGAACAGAACACCACCGAACAAGTCCGGTTAGACGAGCTCAAAATTAAAAGTGTCACTTGTCAAATAAAAAATAACTATAATTATTGTAAATTCTGTGAAAAATAAGCCAATTGTTTCTTTAGTTTTTCTTGTAAAATTGAAATATTGATTATTTAATTACATTAGGGGGCAGAATCCTTGGGTTAGCTTGGTGGTATTTGCTATATCTGTAATCCATTCACTTAACTTTGTTTAGATCACAAAGCAAGGACGAATGAGCATGCAACGAATCAAAGAAAGCCGAATCCCGAATTTCGGCACATTGATCAGCCCTACCTCTTCAGTCAAATACATTAATCAACACAGAGACAAAGAAGCTATGCCTGAAAATGACAGTTCTACGGCAAATGCTCATGAAAGATAATTGATCTACTTGAACGTGAAAGTGTGTGCGTACCCACACATAGAGAGAGAGAGAGAGAGAGAAAAGGAGGAATAAAAGTTATATATATATAAAGAGTAGACACGTTCAATTCTAGAGTGGTTTAAGTTTGAGTTACGAAACATGGTAAGATGTTTCGTATCATTTAGTCAAATTCTCTCTAAAAAATAATATATATATATATATATATATATTCTTATTAAGAAACGATTTAGAAACCTCAGTTTCGGTTTTCAAAAAACTTGAATAGTATCCATTCGAATTATTTGATTCAATCAATTTCGATTGCTACGGTTTTATGATCAATTCGGTTTCACTTTGAACTGTCGAACCGGTTCTAAACCGGCCACATCATGGATTTAGATTTATATATTTGGATCCTCTAAATGGTGAAAAGCAAACATCGATAAAATTGATTTACTTTTATGCAATGAATTCCAATTTCACTCTTCATGATTATTAGCGTCTTGGTCAACAAAAAAACCGGGAAAATGGATAAGCGCGGGCCCGCGGCCCCACGTCATCACTGGGCCACAGAAGGCCCAGGAGGGAATGTTGTGAAATCTAAAGAGGTGAACCCAGTTGATCGATGCTCAGGAGTCAAGTCGAAATAAAGTGCCCTGGTAAAATCTTCTGCAAAAATCTATAAATTATGATCAGACGAAGGTTAATCTCGGCAGCTCTCAGCGAGAGAGAGAGAGAGAGAGAGAGAGAGAGATGGATTTGTTCTTGGTGATCTTGGGTGTGGTAGCAGGGTTTATCTGTTTCTGCATTACCCTGCTAAAATGGAATGAAGTTAGATACAGGAAGAAAGGGTTGCCTCCCGGCACCATGGGGTGGCCCATGTTTGGAGAGACAACCGAGTTCCTGAAATTCGGACCAGACTTCATGAAAAGGCAGAGAGCAAGGTGAAGACTCCTTATCTTGTTCTAGACAACTAACCAATCTTCTCTCGTCATTATAAATTTTATCATACTAGTGGGATAAATCGATTTGATGGGTCTTTATTGTTCAATCCTGCAAAGATTTTTCATTCCTTTGACATTAGATTTCTGGCTTTGAAGTTCATTTTATGGATGTTAGTGTATTTTGTATTGAGTAATTCTTGTGCCTTGGTATTGGTGGTATGTAATATCTGTCAATCGTCCTCGACGTTCTGGTGCTGCTTCCTGCATGTTTAGCATTTGCAGCCTTTTTGAAAAGCTACCAGCCAGAAATCTTTTTGTTTCTACTTGGAACTCTTGTATGATTCTTTTCTCGGGTCAGGACTCGCTTTTCTGCTACTCTCTCTCTCTCTCTCTCTCTCTCTCTCTCTCTCTCTCTCTCTCTCTCTCTCTCTCTCTCTCTCTCTCTCAAGTGGTTCTCTTCATCCTTGCAGGTATGGAAATGTGTTCAAGTCCCACATACTGGGCTGCCCTACAGTGGTTTCAATGGATCCAGATCTCAACCGTTATATCCTCTTGAATGAGGGAAAAGGCCTTGTTCCCGGGTACCCGCAATCCATGCTTGACATATTGGGAAAATGGAACATTGCAGCCGTCCCTGTCTCACTCCATAAAGTCATGAGAGGTGCAATGTTCTCTCTCATCAACAACAATATGATCAGAGATGTCCTTCTCAAAGACATTGACAGCTTCATGAGATCCCATCTCCACAACTGGAGTAACAACACACTTGATATTCAAAAGCAAACAAAAGAGGTTAGCCATAACACATATGATCTCTGCAATTGGAGCACTATGATTCACTTATAAAACAATTTGTTCGGACTTGATTTAACTGTTTCTAATGCAGATGGCGTTTCTGTTGTCACTCAAGCAAGTTGCCGGCATCACGCCAGGTCCGGTAGCTGATGCTTTTCGGACGGAGTTTTATAAGTTGGTGGAAGGAACTCTGTCATTGCCAATCAATCTCCCAGGAACTAACTATCGTCGAGGATTTCAGGTTTGTTCTCATTGCTGCAGATTTTGCCATTTCTATTGTTATTGATCTTTTATTGCACTGTATGCATCAGGTATTGATTTGTGCTTGTGTTTCATTGATTTCGATAGGCAAGGGAAAAAATTCTTGATTTGTTGGGCCAACTCATTGAAGAAAGAAGGGCTTCTAGTGATAGCTATGCTGACATGCTTGACACTGTACTGAGTACAGATGATGAGAAAAACAAGTTTAAACTTACGGATGATCAAATTCTTGATCTGTTGATTGCAATCATCTATGCTGGTTATGAAACTGTTTCAACCACCTCCATGATGGCTGTAAAGTATCTCCATGATAACCCTCAAGCACTGAACCAGCTCCGGGTATGGAATCGAGTTAATTCACCCTTATTTACTTTGATTTCCATTTCTTTTATGGAACATATCTTTGATTGTTTCATCTTTTGATTTCAAAACACTGTGGTTCCTTGATCTTTTTGATGTGTCCTCCCTTTTATCATATCTATCTAGTCGTACAATACTAACATTTATCTCTTGTTTGATTTGCAGGATGAGCACTTAGCAATTAGAAGAACAAAACCAGAAGGGGAACCCCTGAACTGGGACGACTACAAATCCATGCCTTTCACTAGAGCTGTAAGTTGATTATCTTGTTTCCAGTATTAGCACCTATGGGTCTTTTCTTTGTGCAGTAGAAATAACAAGTGTCTCTATCACTTATTTTAACAGGTAATTTATGAGACATTAAGGCTTGCAACAGTTGTGAATGGGGTATTAAGGAAGACAACTCAAGACATGGAACTAAAAGGTTAATTATCTAGAAATTGTCTGTATTACCCCTGTTTTCTCTAGTAGATAGAATAAGTTGTTTGCTGTGATCTAGTAATTTTAAATCAAATTATTCAATCTTTTACTGATTGTTTTTCATAAATATTTCATTTGCCAGGATATACTATTCCAAAGGGCTGGAAAATATACGTTTACATGAGAGAGACCAACTTCGATCCCCAGATATACCCTGAGCCCTTCACCTTCAATCCCTGGAGATGGCAGGTCCGTGGACTCAGAGACCTGAGAATGATCACTTTCATAACTTTGACTATCATTAGCATTACAAATTCTCACGTATATTCATCTGAATACAGGAAAAGAACTTGGAGGCAAATACATATTTCATGATGTTTGGAGGAGGAAGCAGGTTGTGCCCCGGGAAGGAGTTGGGAATAGTAATAATCTCTGTGTTCCTTCACTATTTTACCACAAAATACAGGTAACTAGTCATAAAATCATTTGATCATTTGTACTTTTTATTTGGTTTTGCTAAATAATGATCTATTGTTTTTCAAAAAGAAGGCCTGGACTTCATGTAGGCAACACCCACATTTCATCTGCTTTTGAATTATATGCCCAAACATTCAGAATCCTCTGCTTTTCCACGTTCACATTTCAAAACTGTTCTGAAGTTGAAATTTAGCATCTTAACTTTGTTACTAAACTTCTGCTCTTCACTACATTAGGTGGGAGGAAGTTGGAGGAGACAAGATTTTGAAGTTTCCAAGAGTTGAGGCGCCTGACGGGTTGCGAATCAGAGTTTCTGATTGCTGAATATATGCGGATCTGTTTTGTGCTTAGAGTTTTTTTCTTGTTTTTCTCATGCCTTCTTGTTGCTGTACAAAGGTGAAGGTAATTAGGAAAATAGCAAATCCCCACTTTTGGTAGGTGTCATTTGGTGTAGGAAACATGTATATTAGTTCCCAATGTATCATCGCACATTCTCCCGTATCAAATACAGTATATCCTTCCTGCTGTCTGAAGTTCGTAATTTGAAAACGCCTGTAAGCTAATTCTCTTTATCAGTCAATAGCAGGCCGGAGTAATAAGATGCTTCAAGACTGAATGCCTTTTGTCCAATTTGTTGCCGGGTGAAACCTCACCGGTAGGTGGGTGTCGGTTGCACAACCGCAGCTTACTGCCTAAGGCTAGGACCATCACTCTCCATGTCTGTGCTGTGCATTATCTTATGCCAGCGACTCATCGCCTGTTAAAATTAAAGTCAAGACAGCCGTCTGCGCCGCCGAATCACTCCAATTATATTAATCCCTCAGAGCTTAGCTGCATCTGCGTACTTCTTTTCCTGAAAGAGATCAAACCCATAAATTTTTACCCTTTTTCGGTACAATGGGGAGAGCAAAGAGAGATGCACACCTGGGGTAGCGAATTCATGACCTTCAATTTGTGAGTTGACTCCTTAGTCCTGGTTGTAGATTGCTCTTTGTGCAGATCAAACCAGAGATTCGCATCTCAACCTTGATCAATGTCATCTATATCTGTGCTATCTGATTCCAGTCTCAATTTATATGAAATTCATTATTGTTTTAAGGGATTCTACTTCCTTCGTCCACATAATAGAGACCTCAGTAAGCGAGTTTCCTCCTGTTCTAAGGTGAGAAAATTAGCAGCCTCACCAAAAGGGGAATAACGCACTGGACAGGGGTTGGCTGTGCTTGGTGCAAGCTCAGGAGTGAGCAATTGTCCAGTAAGAGTCTGCCTAACCTCTGGTCGCCTACCAAAAAATTAGAGCAACTCATTCGTCGAGCTTCAGCACTAAAACTCTAGGTGATATTTTCATACTGAGTTAGATTTTATTCCAGACAGAACTCCCACAGATCATCTTAAATTCTTGTTTGGAAACAAGAGGACCAGTTTCTACACGGTTTATCTCCATGCGCCTGAACCACGTTAGCTTGAATTCTTCCATTCACCTCAATTTAGTGGACCATGGACTCGACTATGATGAACTTGAACCTCATGTGCTATGCCAATTGGTTTTGGAAGCACATACACAACCACAGGTTCGCAGAAAATGCAAAGTCAAGAGAAAAAGAACAGAAGAAAGAACAAGTTTTATGTGGTTCAGCTTTTCGAGATTGGTCGCAATTCATGTCCGTCACATATTCAAGCCACATTAACATTATGGGTCAATGAAATATCTGTGGTTTGATACATAATCGAAATTCCATTGAACCAATGGCAAATGTAACCAGTTCATTGAGAAATATTCCGCTTTTTATCAATCTTGAAGAGATAGATCCTTATGAATCAGCATTACATCTATGATCGTTTTCTCTTCCTTGGATAGAGGATATCACGATTTAACTGTGATCCATGAGTCTAAGCAGTAGACAATATATCTTGGTATTATTCGAATTCTTTGATTAAAGAGTTCTGATACTTCAAGAAGCTGGAGAATCAGTAAGGGTATTTCCAAATTGGCAAGGGGGCTAGCTCAAAAGGCCTTAACTTGCATGATGGCATGTATCTGTGACTTCCCTTGCCATGGGGCCAAGCCCTCTAGAGCAAGCGGGTGCGGTGCGCATTTGGTTTGCAGCTAAAACAGATTTCAGTGGCATTTGAATCGGATACCCGTCAGCTCAGATCTTTTATTCGTATTCGATAAGCTAAACAGAATGCTGTGAACTAAACCTGATTCCGATTTCGATAAGCAGCTTTTGAAACCAAGTCTAAATTCGAAATCAATGCCAGATAATCTGGAAAAAATTGCGTGCACAATATATTTAATGGGTTATCAAGATTTGGGCTCGGGTTCATCACTATAATCTGGAAGGAATTGCAAGGGAGTTGGACCTTTTTTATGCGATTATGTGACGTTTATTGACTGCTTTAATTTAAGGACATCTCTATGCAGCACCAGTCTGATGCAGTTTATTGCTGTCAAGATCACCATAGTGTGGGGTTGGACAATTGCCCTTTATTATAAAGGTTGGGATTGTTTTTGGCCTCAAATTTGTCTTCATAAATAGAGCGGAGGTTTAGGCCTTCGTCAATGAATGATGCCCTTTTCATGAAAACAGGGTGGAGAAGAAAGAGATGACAATTAGTCCAAGTCCTCAAAGGTGGGCATGACACTTTTTACAGGTTTTCTATCAGACTTCGTACCACAATTAAAAGAGTTCATAATGAACTATATATATACACACACACATATATGTGTGTGTGTGGAGAGAGAGAGAAGTTCAAGATTACTGATAACCAATTTTTTGACTTACTGTTCACCATAATCCAATCTGGTTTTGAAACAGTTTCCACAACTTCAATGATGGCTGTCAAGTTCCTCCATGACAACCCCGAAGCCCTCCCTAAGATCGGAGTAAGTTAACTACCAATTTAGTTTGATTTAACTTAACTGTAATTCAAGATAACAAATTAGTTTTGATTGAAACTAAGCAGACTCTCACTTAAAGGATCCAAGCTGCATCCATTCCATGCATCCAGGAAGAGCATTTTGCAATTCAAGCAAAGAAAACACCAGGGGAGCCATTAAACTGGGAGGACTACAGATCCATGACTTTCACAAGGGCCATAAGCAATCGGATTGTTCTACTTTTGTTTGTTTTAACTTGTTAATTTTAGCTGAAAAATCCAATCTGCAAGTGAACTATTTCACGGTCTTGGCAGGTGATTCATGAAACACTCAGACTTGCTACAGTTGTTAATGGGGTGCTAAGGAAAGCTACTCAATATATGGACTTGAAGGGTGGGTTTATCTAATGGTTCACCTATTTTTCTTTCCGTCGCGTCGTTGCATGATCATCAAACTAAGACTCGAATTGTGAAATATTGAATCCTGAAGGATTCCTATCGAATAGACTGGACTTAGATAAGTTAATTTGCTGCAGTGTTCTACTGAAAAATGCAATGAAACACATTAGGTTTTCAGCATCACATTGATGAGAAAGTTTCTGCTAATTGCAGGATACACAATTCCAAAGGGGTGGAAGATCTATGTTTTCCTAAGGGAGATCAACTACGACCCTTACCCTGACCCATTAGCCTTCAATCCATGGAGATGGCTGGTTAGTAATTTTTTGGGTTTAATCAACATTAATTAAAAATAATTACCATTTAGGCTGAGGTTTTCTGAACTACTTGAATGCAGAAAGTGGACTTGGAGGCCAGCACTCATTTTATGATGTTTGGAGGTGGAAGCAGACTTTGCCCAGGGAAGGAGCTGGGCATTGCACAAGTCTGTTTCCCTTTCATTATTTTGTCACAAAATACAGGTATGCTCTTGGATATTCATCTTACTTAATGTATGAACCGATTCATCAACCATTTTTTTGTTATTGCGAGGCGATGCAATGCGAGCCTACCCTTGGCTAGAGTTGCTAGTTCAAATCACTGAGTTTGGTGCATTTTGTAGTGTTTTTTCATGAGGTCAAGGCAGGGTGTCCATCCCTCATCAGTGATCCTAGGGTGGCAATTTTACAAACCAACCCGACAACCCGATACAAAAAAACTGTGTCTGGGTCAGGGTTAGGCACCCCAGGTCAAGTTGTTGAAAAGAGACCCAACACACACACACACACACACACACACACATATATATATATATGACCCATAGTCAAGATGAAGTGGTTTTGGGTTGTTTACGGGTCTTGAAAATGGACCCAAGCAAGAAATAAGGTTAGGTCTGGGTCAACCGAAGTGACCAGAACCGAAACCAGACCTCTACTCAAGTGTCCAGTCGGCTTAGATTCATGAGTATGAGGAGCATAGCCACAATGACCAACATATATTAGAAATGTCGGCCGCATGAGTCCTACATGGGTTAGCTTGATACAAAGCAGTAAGAGAATTGTACTTCGATTTTTCGTACTGTTATGAACCGACCATATCTAACCATACTCATTCATACCCAAATCCACTTCTGATTAACAAACATCATGAGTTTAAAATTAAAAAGTGAAATGTATTATTATGCTTTCTATACTTTTCATGTCTTTTGCTTTAGACTTCAACCTTTCTTCTCAAACATTGAACACATTGCTCTTTTTCTCTCTCTCTCTCTCTCTCTCTCTCTCTATATATATATATATATATATATATATATATATATATATATATATATATATATCTAGCTCTCACGTTGACGGTGTGAAATGTTGAGAACTAAGGTGGATTACATTAATGGGAATATTCTCCAACAATAATTCCGAAAGAGACTGCACCGTTGGACATGTTCAAACTCATAAGAAAGTAGTGGACCTTAGCTGTAAATTTCTTTCTTTCTTTTTTGGAGAGAGACATCCATAAATTCTTTTCTTTGTTCCTTGAGACAAAGCATAAATATATATTCTTGTCACTTTGCGTTACACTGTTAAATTGGTTAATCAAGCCAAAAGGGTTTAGACACTTTTAAACAATTTGCCGGCATCCGTGAGAAGTCCTGATCAAGTGCGTGTATATATTTAGCGTTCAAAAAATATTGTGCATGAAAATTTGAATTATTTGATATTAATTATAAAGTACAAGGATACTTTTAATTCATACCTTCAACAACTGATCTCAAAGATCAAACAATATTGTGTAAGATTTTATGTTTATATATATACACAGAAAAATAGATGTTGCCTACCAATCATATCTAGGCTTTTTGCTTTTGAGTGACATGCATGTAATTTAAATTTTTAAGAATTTTGAAAAAATATGAAAGATATTATTATATTTATAATATCCAAAAGCATGGTTGAGCACCATTGTGAGTAAGATCCAATATATAAAGAGAGAAAGAGAGAGAGAAATTGGGAGTTGTTAGACAACCTTCACTCTATTAGATGATATGTGTCAATCGTACAATCACACGGTTGACACATATCAAGCGGCCTGTCAATATGAACGCGAAGATTAATGGTTATTTATATTAAACGCAATATGGGACAAGCTACTTCACCACCACCATTAGATTGATCACACATATGCTGGTAATTATCAAATAATGTCTCTTATGGGAAATTGTCTCGTAACTCTCTCTCTCTCTCTCTCTCTCTATATATATATATATATATATATATATATATATATATACTAGTAGCAACCATTGGTTTTGACTCAGTTGACCTTGCTTTTGTATAAAGGTTGTAATTATTGGAGCTAGCACGTGCTAGCTCACACTCTCTCTCTCACACCACGAACACATACAAAAGCTAAAGCTAGTAGTCTTCTTTTTACATCAATCAAATTTGAAAAACAAAAACTAGATGTTAAGCAAATTTGGTTTGAATACGAAATCAACATATGAGTCTTTTGTCATGTAGGCAGTTTCGTAAATTTTTAGTTTTCATAAGGCTCAATCTTGTATGCTGTTATCATTTAATTCGAGAAAAGTTAAATAATTATTTATTATTTTATTTCAATACTTTTGTGGTCTTCTTCTTTTCTAAACCATCTTAAATTATTTTTCTTCATCGTTTATTAGTGCCACTCTTAAGTTACCCCAACACCGAATCCCAACACCAACATCCTCTACCCAAATCCAGAACTTGACACCCTAATCCGATTTTCCCCATGTCGATGGTGGTTTGAGGGTCGAGGAGTTGTGGGGTGTGGGGATTCTGGTTTGGGTTGGGATTCCAGGTGGGGTTTTGCAGGAGTGTTTGGGTTGCCGGGTTATTGGGTTTCGGGTTTGGGTGGAGGATGTGATTTCACATTCTACTGCATTAGATATAAATAATTAAGGACGATGTACCATCTTAATATCACATGATCTTGAACCAAAATAATAATTTTCATATTGAATATTCTGGTGCCTAACCTAAATTACGAATCCAAAAAATTCTTTCATTCAAATGTGATGTGCAATTCGGACAAGATTTTGGATTCATGAGGTATATCGCTTTAGGTATTAAAGACCGGATATTATACACCATAACTAAAATGTAAACAACTACGATGCAGGGATTCTAACCCGGTCACTGGATATCAGATCAGATTCGAGTATCTGGTTTCTACATGGATCAAGATATGGTTTTGTGTTTTAGATTTTGGATCTGGATTTCATTAGTTCCCCATTAGGTAGAATGTGGTGCTCATATATTAAATTAAATAGATTATTTATGAGCCCCGTACCATAAATTAAGGGTGGCAATGTGTCATCCTGCTAAGAGTCGTACGCACTAGACCTAAATTATATATATATGTATAAACTCTCAAAGTATTAACATATGATTCAAACTATACCAACAATACACCGTTCTTCTAATATGATAGATTCACAAAGTGTTCTCTCTCTATATATTTTTATAAAAAGAAGAGAGAAAAAGAATCCCCTAACATCTGTAGTTTCATCGTTCAACAACCGGCCGCCCCTTGTCACTTTCTTAAATAATATTCCACAAGTTAAAACTCTAAATGCCACCATCAAAACCGGTTAAAAACTCAAATATTTATATATAAATGATCTTTTAAGTAGTTTTGATAGTAAGGGTAGTGTTTTTGACTCGTGGAAGGTGACTTCAAAAAGTAAAGGAATAGTGAAAAGGTAGTGATGGTGATTGAAGCAGTAAAATCATGTCGAATGAGGATTATGCATGACTATGCACTATAAAACGTTATGCATATAATGTATATATATAAATATGTCTATAAAACATTATACACTATAAAACATTATATTTATGCATATAATAATGATTATACATGAAGCCATTAGACTTGTCATGTTTTATGGTGTTGAGTGGTGAGCAATTAATCATCAACATGTGTATGTGAAACAAATGAAAATGTTGAAATGGATGAGTGGTCATACAAGGAAAGATCTATATATAATGAGGTTATTAGAAATAAATTACGTGTGACACCAATAGTGAATAAAATGAGAAATATCATTTAAGGTGGTTTGGACATATAGAAAGAAGGTCAAAAGAAGAACCTCTAAGAAGGTACGAAAAACTAGAGTTTGAAAGTATTAAAAGAGGTAGAGGATGACCACAAAAGTGTTGGAAAGAAATAAAAAGAAATGATCTAGCTTATTGTGAGTTAACTACTAATATGACACATGATAGGGTTCATGGAAACAAAGAATCCATATAGTTAACCCCGTCTAATATGAGAAAAGGCTTAGTTGTTGTTGTTGTTGTATCAACCTCATTACGAGTTGGAGGAAATAGAACTCGAACGGGACTCTCTTGTTATGGTTTGGGTTGGACTAGGTATAAGTATCCCATCCATAACCATCCCCATTGGAATCCCTAAATCTAGATGCATATCCCTGCTGTCGAACCCATGACTTTCACCCTGTCAGTCGGCAGTCTAGCCAGGTGAATTATTGTTTGTTGTGCGTAATATATACTTTTGTTGCCAAACTCCGACCCCAATAGGTGGGTCAGTCTGTGTCTCTCGTCATATTACTACCCTTCCACCCAGTCACATAGAAGATGCACCGTTTGTTTGGTCGTGGGAAAAGATAGCTTTACTTCCAGAAAAGCAAGCCGAGGAAACGAAAGAAACGGAAAATGATTCCCAAGGAATCAAAAGTTCGGGGATGGGAATTCCTGTTCCAAACGGGGATGACATCGTCATTTTCAGATGGAAATCCAATGCTTGGTTGGTCCGCATTACATGAGAAGGTCGTTGCTCGCGCCGCGTGAGCCGGCGCGCCGTGCACGTGACGCCCACTCGTACAAACCGGTCGACGCGCCTGCCCATCTCCCTCACAGGAAAATACTCTCTCTCTCTCTCTCTCTCTCTCTTTATATATATATATATATATATATTGTTTCAGTGTATGCTAAAACATTGTTATCTTTTTAAATTTTAACAACTTTTATTATTTTATTTTATCTTGCTAAAACATTAATTTTAACAACTTTATTGTTTTATTTTATCTTGGTTACAAGAGGAGGCCCAAGCCTAACACATACACCCATGAACGCTCTAAAAGACGAACTCTCCACCACCAGCAACCGTGTTAGGGCGCACTGCCACTGCCATTGAGCCAACACTCTCGGTGTATCTTTTACTCAAGTTGTCGAAATAAAACTTTTCCTTAACAATACTTCGACCATAATTGCATTATGAAAACCAAAAGATAAATTTAGTTTAGACCTTTTACAAGCCAAGATTTTCGATAATAAAGGTATTATTAATTGTATTTAAGAAAATCTCTCTTAACTTGGTTCGAAGTTAGGCTCAAAAAGAGGCTCCTCAGTAGCCATTAGATCGACTCGTTCATATAGAAAACGAGTTGAGCAATGAACAATGGTCACATGCTTAATAATTTTATAAACTTCCAAAACCTTGATTTGTCTAAAGTTATTACATTTTTCACATTGAATTTTGGTGATTAAAGTTAATTATATTAAACCTGTTTTTCTAAACATAAAAGATGGAGTCCAAAAATAATTTACATTCCCTTTTTACTTGAAATATATAAAGCTATTAGTCAAACTAAATTATTATATATAATGAAAGAGTAGTTTTTAGAGCTAGCACATGCTAACTCGACCATGGAATATGAGAGATCTGGCTTTTCTAAATAAAATTCGTTTAGGTAGCTGATAGTTTAGTATGTATTAGCATAACACGCACTAGTTCATCCTGTTTAGGGGGTTGACTACTTATTTGAAGGTCGTGAGTTCGATTCCTCGGGGACTGCATTTAGCTCTCCATTGTTAAAAAAACAGTAGTGTTGACTCTAATATTAAACCATTTATGTATATATCATTTATTGCTAACAGTTTAACAAATTGCGTATACTATAAAGAAAGTTTTTTTTAAATCATTTTATTTTTTTCGCTTTTTCCTTTTTTACTAAATACGTTAGAAAATTTAAATAAATTAATGATTGAAATTTAAATTTAAAAGTGAAATAGTATGTATATATTTTTGTAGATATAATTATTTAAATGAATATTTTTACTTTTTAAATTTTAAACTTTAATAATTTATTTAAATTTGCTAACACCTAAATATATGTCGTCTTTTCTAGAGTCTCTCTTATTTTCTCTTTCTGGAAAAGTAAACGTCCGGGGCGCAAACATCGTTGGGAGCTCAATTGTCCCTTCTCTCTCAAACCTTATTTACGGATTTACCCCCAATGTAAGAACTCGCCTTACTGCTAGATCTCCCCCCGCTTCCTCTCCGTCTTTAAAACGTCGAAAATACTGGGTCTCCCTCCCACAAAGCGCATCTCAGATCTCTTCCCTTCTTGTTTCGTGGAGTCCCTTTTCCTCTTCCCCTTTCCTCTTACATCCTTAGATTCGACAAGACCGAAGACAGAGAGAGGCGGGGGTCGAAGATAGGTAGCGAGAGAGAGAGAGAGAGAGAGAGAGAGAGAGAGAGAGAGAGAGAGAGAGAGAGAGGAATACGAAGATGGCAGGTGTGCCTGCAACTCCGTTGCTGAAGGACGAGCTTGATATCGTCATTCCGACGATCAGAAACCTGGATTTCCTTGAGATGTGGAGGCCATTCTTCCAACCTTACCATCTCATCATTGTGCAGGATGGTGACCCCACTAAAACCATTAAGGTCCCTCCTGGTTTTGATTATAAGGCTCCACAACCGCAATGACATCAGCAAGATTCTTGGTCCAAGGGCCTCCTGCATCTCCTTCAAGGACTCTGCTTGCAGATGCTTCGGCTACATGGTCTCCAAGAAGAAATACATCTACACCATCGACGACGATTGCTTCGTAATCTCTCTCTTTCTGTTGTTTTTTTTCTTCATCCTCTTCATATGGTAGCCTTTCTTTCTCGTTTCCTTTGTTTAAATATCTTTGGGGTGTTCATATTTCTCCTTTACGGACTTTTTATTTTGTGGGTGGTATGATTTGGGTTTTATAGTGAACGGTTTGGTAGTAAAATGGGTATTCGAAAATGAAGAACAAAAATGGCTTTTTTGGTGGAAGAGGGTAGTGAGCTTTTGGGGGTTTTGAGCTTGATTTTATTTTTCTTAGTAATGGGCTTTTACTGGATCGAGTGGTTCTGTTTCTTTTCTTCTATTTGTTTATAGGTATTATTGAATGGATTGAGGATATTTTTTTCTGGGGTTAAGTTTGATCTCATGCTACAAGCGAGATTTTCTTCATGTTTCTTTTTGGCCAAATTATGAACGTTTGTCAATATAGATGCTTTAAAGAAGTCGCTGAGGATTTAATGGAAATCTGACGCTTTGAGATTTCCGTTTGAATGTATATCGTCCAGATCTGGCTATCAACGGTTGATTCATTGCACTATCAAATATTATTAGTCTTCTGAGCATCTCTCGATATTTGACTATTTGTTTCCGTTGCATGCTGATCCATTATTGCCTTTTGGTTGACTAGATCATAGATTTTCATTTCTTGTTCAGTTTCATAAGCTAGTAAACCATGAAGATGGTTTAAATTTCCTCTAGATGTACAGGCCTGGTTACCTTTTAAAATTTCCTCTGAATTCCGTTTGCAGTTTTTACTTGAATCTGCGATTTTTCCTTTGGCTCAATTTGGTTTGTGATGTAATTCAGATCTTATTTTCCAAGGCACTTCTGTGAAGATTTGACTTGGATCAATGTCTTGAGACATAAACCCTTAGTCAACTTATGTATAATTTGATCCACTAGAGCTGTAGGTTCTGTTGATTGTATTAAAATATATAGAGGTCTTATAAACTTGTTACTTCTTTGATCTTCCCGAAATATGATAGGGAGTGTGTGGTGATTAGCACTATTTCATTCACTGGATGTTGCTCTTTTGGCTGTCTTGAATCAACGAAGATGGTCTATGAATCTTGTTCTTATGATGTTTTTGTTACTTTTATGTTGTGTAGAAGTATATTTTTATCTACTTGGTTCTTTTGGTCTTTGATTTGCTCTGTGTAATTTTGGTGCTTAGATCTTCAATTGGTATCAACATTATGAGGAAATTAAATTGAAGAAGCTGTGCTTAACTGCTTATGATAAAAGAATATATGCAATTATCAACCCTCCAGTTTAAGGCGCTGTGTTTCAGTTTTTAGATGCAACCAATTGTTTTCTAGTTTAAGTTTCATTCAGAGGAATATATTGCTTTCATGAACTGTTTGGCAAAGGTACAGAGTCCATTATTATGATAAGCACACTGATACCTATTATAACAGTAATATTACAATCTGCTGCTGTATGTTCTAGTCTCTTTTTTTTAATAAACTGTTTGTAATGTAATTGCCTTCTCCTACATCCAATCATTGATCTTATATGATGATCAGCAGTGAAAGTCTTAGGTAGTCTTTTCAAATCCAAAGTTTCATACCCTTGAAATTGACAACCCTTTTTGGAATCAATGCCTTCAGTTTGTAAGAAGTTGGAAACATTTCCTTATCAAATTTTTTGCTTGCTTATAAATAACCTTTAGGTACCCTGCTTGAATATGGATTGTTCCTGCTTATGATCAGGCCCATACTGGATAGGCTCCTTTCTGAACTAACACTTTATTTGAGCATCACATTAGTGTGTAAATATCTTAATAAACAAAAGGTGAAGGACTTTGACCAAACCAGTTCATAACCATCCTATCCAACCAACTGAATCACAGAGGTGGATTGGTTTCTTCTTGAAGTTTTGTTTGTATAACTCCTTTGGGTGGATTGTGATTTGTGACTCAACTAAGACCCTATTTGCCAAATCAATGTATCTTGGCTCATTCTTGCTCTGTTTTACCTTCATCCTTCTTTAAGCCTTGTTTGTTGTTGGCATCTAGTTGAGGATGTACGGTTTGACTAGATTCAATTGAGGCATGCAGCTTATGCTTCTCTAATTATGCTTGGCCAATAACATTTGAAGTAGCCTAGACTGAGGTGCTGGTTCCCCATAAGCCCATGTTTAGCTTTATGGTCTTTCAAGATGATTCGTTTTCAACATGAATTATCTTGAATATTAGGATTTAACTGATCTTGTCAAAGAATTGACCTGTTTTCATGTTTGCATTATAGCTATATGCGACAATTGCACCTCACAGGCTCTCTATTCTGAGCTGATTCCCTGCTTTGAGTTCCTTTTTGTTCTGCACAAGATCAAGAAGGCTCTTCTAGGGCTTGACTAACTAACTATTTTACACACCTGAAGTAGCTCTTCTTTTAGTGCAGCTATGAGTTGGTTTTCGGCAATTAACTGCTTGAATTGGGTGGTGTAAGCATTAAGACAGTGGCTCTGATTGAAGAGTATGGTGATATATTTTATTGCTATCTGAACTACGTTGTGCTGTCTTACATTAGGTTGCTAAAGATCCATCTGGCAAGGACATCAATGCCTTGGAACAGCACATTAAGAACCTTCTGACTCCATCAACCCCATTTTCTTCAACACTCTTTATGACCCATACAGAGAAGGTGCAGATTTTTGTTCGTGGATATCCATTTAGTCTGCGTGAAGGTGTCCCAACAGCTGTTTCTCATGGCCTCTGGCTCAACATTCCTGATTATGATGCCCCAACTCAGCTTGTCAAGCTCTAGAAAGAAACACTAGGTATAGTATCCTTTTGCAGTATAGTATAGTATAAGTTCATTTTTCTGTTTTGTTGGTGACTTCTTGTTGCAAATATCTTGAAATATTTTATATCTTTATATGATTTCAGGAATTACTTTCTATTTATTATTTTCCATGATTTATTTTCTTATTTAATTAAGATTAGGATTCTAGTATTAGTATAAATAAGCTTCATATAGGTTTGTCTTTTTGTATCATAATGTGAAACTGATATTATTGATTTGATGGGATAATAATATGACAAAAGACACACCTAATATGATGATAGAAGTATTGACCGTTCTCTTTCCAGGTATGTGGATGCTGTCATGACAATCCCCAAAGGAACCTTGTTCCCAATGTGTGGAATGAACCTGACATTTAACCGTGATCTTATTGGTCCAGCCATGTATTTTGGCTTAATGGGTGATGGTCAACCAATTGGTCGCTATGACGACATGTGGGCCGGCTGGTGCACTAAGGTATGTTTCTGTTTTCTTGTTTTGAAGTATATCATGTTTGCCACAGAAACTTCTATTTCTAAATGCATTTCAATCACTGTTTGCTGTTAAGATGGTTTTAGTCCACTTTGAAATGTTTTCATGCACAAAATTAAGAGGGATGCTTTGAAGTACAACTGGTTAATGGTATTATGTTAATTATATATCTTTCATGTGTAATTTTCCTTGTATAAGACGCATGCCTAATCTTGTTCTATGTACCTGTTGCTTATTTTCCGTGATAGGATAATTGTTTGTTGATATCTTCCATGGGATCTAAATCATGTTCCTGTAGGTTTTTATTAATATGCACTTAATTTCTTTAGGTTATCTGTGATCATCTGGGTCTTGGAGTAAAGACTGGGTTGCCCTACATCTGGCACAGCAAAGCCAGTAACCCGTTTGTTAACTTGAAGAAAGAGTACAAGGGAATCTTCTGGCAAGAGGAGATCATTCCCTTCTTCCAGTCTGCAACCCTTGCAAAGGATTGCACCACTGTTCAGAAATGCTATGTTGAACTTGCCAAACAGGTCAAGGAAAAGCTTGGGAAAGTTGATCCCTACTTCCTGAAGCTCGCCGATGCCATGGTCACCTGGATCGAAGCTTGGGACGAGCTCAACCCAGCAGCAGAGAAGCTTGAGGCCAATGGTGTTGCCAGTGGACCTGCCAAAGCCAAGTAGAAGCAGTAGAACATGTTAGCGTTCATCCAGCTTTGTTTTGAAGAATCGTTTGTTCTCTTTCCGTTATATGTAGGTCTTACTTCATATTGGTGATATGTATTTTTTTCCAGCTTAGTTGCAAGCTTGGATTTATTTTTGCAGTTGATCTAATGTGACCTTATGATTCCCTTGCTTTGGAGGGTGCAAAATAAAAGCTGATATTAGTTTTTTTAGTTACATCACAATTTGCTGAATGATTTTATGTGGGTTTTATTTGATTGATTATTCATAATTTCCTGCTGAAACTCTCTGCAAACCTCCCCAAGAGGGTTCAACTCAATAGAAAAGGCTCAAATTCAGGTATGCCAGTTATCGTTAGCCTTGGAGTTCTACGCTGGGTTTCGCCGTAGGCTCCTTTTTTTTTGCTACAAGAGGCTGAATTCACACATCCACACATGCACCCTCTGGGAGTCGAACTCCCCACCAGCAGCGACGGTGCCAGAGCACCTTGCCATTGAGCTAACCCTCTTGGTGCTCGTAGGTTCGGGTTTTATGTCGGGTTTTCCTAACCTTAAGAGGAAAACTTGATAAAAAATGGCTGAAAGCACGAAATCGCTGGCGATATATAATCTGATGTAGACGCGACCTATGGGCAATCCACCCAAAGCAGCATGGCAAGAAATAGGGTCATGATCGGGTTGACCTGATTCTTGCACGAACAGAACACGAAATTGCCGCTGCTGGGCTTTTGTGAACAAAGAAATGGGTGAATGGGACTCGAGCTGAAGCGATTATTTATAGTACGTTTGTGTTCCATTGGCAAAGACTACCATATGAAGCAAGCAGTGGCAGCAACCTTTCGTCTTGGTGTCGTTTCAAACATCGGGACCCGATTCTTTTTCTCACTTGGAGTAGACCCAGACATGGGATTCCAGGTCATGTAATGTCGGGTTTCCTGCATGGCGTCAACAAGATGTCACTGGTTTCGTGTTCTGTGTCGTGTCATTTTGTGTTCTTGTCAAAGCAGGTAATTCTGTACACGTACCTTTCAGATCATCACTCGTCGGGTTTTTAGGTCATGTCTGAAATTGCAAACCCTAGAGCAAACATAAATTAGACGTATTCGAATGCAAAGGTAAACTTTGCCGGGGATCGAACCCGGGCCACCCGCGTGACAGGCGAGAATACTCACCACTATACTACAACGACTTTGAATCCATTAAGCTTAGGATTTTCTTCCATCGCTTTAAGGTACCAATTTGCGTAACCAAACAATATAATGGATGCGTGAGATTTTCGTTATTATTCTAGTTTTGCATCCAAAGAATCAGTTTAGTGATTGTATATACAGAAGACGCATCATGTATGCTTGTAGATTTTGCTTCAAAATAAGTCTATACAGAGTCATTGGTGCATGTTAAACAAACATGATAGGTTATTCTACGTGCTTAGTAGTCTATTTGAGCCTGGAGAGTTAATTTCGTCTCAGAAGACCATGGATTACAAGCAGTACTTTAATGTTCACACTTTATTGCCATCATCAAAGAACAGTTGGAAAACCATTCTCCAGTGTTGTTGGATACATATAACCAACTGTGATGCCCCCGAATGTGAGCCGACCACTATTTGCAATGCGTGATACATATAAGAACATTAGTATGGTTTTATTAGCATGGACTATCATGATAAAATTACACAAACAACCCTGGACTGCTTGCAATGTCCTATTCCCAGTAAGAATTACGAGTTAGCATCTACATACCGGGTACATGCATGATATCTTAGCAATCCATCGAATTCTGCATAGTAAATTTCCAAAGGATTTGATTTGGTAGTAGACGAGACTGTTTGGTATGGGTCAATTTTATTCCTGAACTCACTCATAAAAATATTCTATCTAATTTTATTTGACTTCACCTTATAAACTTATTATGTATGTCTTAAGCATCTTACTAATGGGAGTATTTACCGCTATAATTTAACATATCCCCCTCCCGCACCCACTAATACGACCTATATATAAATCAATCAAAGACTTGAATTCGATATAATACATTTCCTCAAAATTTATTTATTTAGTAACTGATATGTTACATAAAATTTATTATTGAATTCTATTATTATTATTTACAATTTAGTCTCTGCATCGACCTTCACCCACTCTGGAACTTCTCTGCCAGCAAAGGTCATCTTATAAATCCTTTTGCTGAGCTGAGACTGCACAAAAATGCCATGAACCATCTCTCTCACAGATTCCACACGATTTTTTTCGCGCGGCAACGAAAATAATGAAGGTGTTGGACGCAAACAGATGGTTCGAGGTCGAAAGCTCATCGTTCCATCATTTGAGTCTAGCTAAACGCCACTGTAAATAATGGAGACTCAGGAGGACTCAGGTGTCCATCATCAATGGCGAGATGCTCACCCGCCATAGAATTACGACCCAAATCATATATTTTGTCCTGGCTCATAGATTAGGTCTATGATGATCAGCCTTCGCCAATGTTAGGTCTTCTCTTTTGATCTCCAATTGAGTTGCGGCTCTCAATACGATAAAACATGATCTGTCATTAAGGAGCAGAGAGGAGACTTAACTTGTAGTTACCCAATGATTCAACCCTAATCGCCACATCCTCCTATGGCACGAGGTTGATTAAGCCGATTGACTGGAGGAAGATGGCTTTTAAGTTCGGCCATCACAGGCCAACATGGGGCTTAACTGGGATACCAAAGCAGAGTTAGGCCACCACGACTCCACCGCCTGTGATGGCCGAAACCAATAGCCTATCTTCCTCCACTCTCACGTGCTTATCAACCATCTGCCATGGCCATTTTAATGGCGACTCAAAACATCAATTAGTGGTCACTGTGGAGTATTAAGCACTGCCATTAATGGCTAGATCATGGCAACGTGACGGTAACCCATTTGGGGAATGAAGACTTTGAACACTGGCGATGCTAGTTAAGGCATATGATCTATCTTAATAGGATTAAAGTGGGTTTCATGGTCGTTCCTATAATAAAGGGTGGAAGTTGAGGAAGAAGCATTGGGAGGACTTGATCAAGGTACTTGCCTGAGTCCTATTATTAGTCTCCATTAGTTATTCATGGCGTTGGGAATCATCAGCATGTGAACGATGGCAACTTTCGACCTCGTAATTATTTGTCTAAGCTTCATTGTTTTCGTTGCCGCTCGATTTCGTTTGGAATATTTCAAGATGAAATCATGGCAGCTGCGCGAGTCGCAGCTCCAGCTTGAGGAAGAAAATGACCATTGCTGGCACAGTAGTTCCAAGGAGTTGTATGATAGTGCCTGACTTAGACTAAATATGTAACAGCAATAATAGAGAATTTGGAATAATGGGAATAAAGAAACATATTATTTTATAAATGACTAAATTTGAGGAGCTATTTATATATCGAATTCAACGGTTGTATTTATATTATATATTAACGATAAAAAATATGTCAATATCTCTGCTATATTTGATTATCCCATTTTTAAGTCCTACATAATAATGGTTATCCAGTAAATTAAATAAAATAGATAGACTTCAATTCTCAGGGGTGAGTTAAGCATAAAGCACACACATTGAACATATTATAATATGATGACTCAGTATGATAGGGTTTGCCTTGGGAATTAATCACAGAACATAATTTAAGAAAGCCATGAAGGTACCCGGGGGAAGCCTTCATAATCATACTAATAGGCTACATGAAGTAGTCCCAAGACAAGTTGTAGTGGCTAAAAGGCAAGTCAGTTGTTGAAAGACGAGTATAATTGCCCTGAACCACGATGGTACTCAAATTCATGCACACAATCACAGAAGCACAATAGTGCCAACATACATGAAGTAGATGTATGAGATTTGTGTATGGCAATAAATGGTGTGTTGATTAAAGATATTGCATGCAATGTTATCAATTTCTCTGATGACCCAGTTTGAGCAGAATGGCAAACACGGATCCCAATCAACGTTTGGGATTTCAGCTTGACAATGACTCCTGTGAGGCTCTTTGGCGATTATGGCCAGAAATTGGTATCGATGCAGACATGGGTGTCATTTGGCAATCATAAAATCACTTCTGGTTCATTGTAATTTTTAGAAATTTCATCACGATCTCGCGCATAAACAAAATGTTTGGTTCGGAAATTGGTACCACAAAGCGATTAAGTAAATTGATAGAAGCCGAATGGGATTAGATTTTCTTTTAGAGTCGTTGTAGTATAGTGGTGAGTATTCCCGCCTGTCACGCGGGTGACCCGGGTTCGATCCCCGGCAACGGCGTTATTTTGTTGTTTTGAAAAACCTGGAAAGAAAACTTTCAATATACCCTCCAAAATTTTTGGAAGCAATGATTTCGAAGTCGTTGTAGTATAGTGGTGAGTATTCCCGCCTGTCACGCGGGTGACCCGGGTTCGATCCCCGGCAACGGCCTTTACATTTTGTCTATATTCAGATACTATATTAAAGCTTTTTTCTCTAATTCATGATTTTTTATAAAAATGCTTTTGAAGTCGTTGTAGTATAGTGGTGAGTATTCCCGCCTGTCACGCGGGTGACCCGGGTTCGATCCCCGGCAACGGCGATGTATTTAGTACTTTATATTGAGTTTATTTATGTATATGTTCTTATCATCATGTATCTAATGTGATGATAGGTTGACATGATCTTTTCTGGAATAGATCCAATCTTCTCTCATTTTCACTGTTATTTTGTTTTCATAAAAAGTCTAACATTAATTTCTCTTTTCTTTAACATCTACATTTTTTCAGTTATCCCGGGTTTGATCCAAGCTGCTTCAACCCAGTTTGGACCCAGGTAAGTGATCCAATCAGGGATCTTTTGCAGATCTGGGGTCCGATTTAGGCCCGAGATTAGATTTCACGAACCACCCCTTGCATGAAAATTATTTAGTATATTGCTTAGGATGGTATAAGACATGACATGGAGACCCAGACACGAACACAACACAGCATAATTGTGTTCATGTCCACCAGTGGGCGGATCCAGAATTTTTTATGGAGTGGATCAAAGTGCCAATTCGACCATTTGAGCTGGGGTACTATGTATAGTGGATGGATTCAACCGTCTCCTATAACTTTTTCCTAGATTTTCACAATTTCAGGGGGCGTTCGCTCCACCTCGCCTCAATGTAGCTCCGCCGCCGATGTCCACTACAAATAACGCAAGAAAAGGTCTATTTGGACAAACACAAAAATGACACGATATTAGCACGAACACAAATACATTCAGTCACGCAAAGGAAATCCAGTTGTGATCAGGTTGACCTGTTCGGCTGTTCTTGACACGAGGACAAAGTGACACCAGGCTTAGCATAAGCCGTAACACGAAATTGCCACCGGCACCGTTGTAACTAGGCCATGATCCTTGCTAGGACCAAATCCAAATCGTAGAGGTCTGAACTCAATTTTTTGCTGCTTTTTTTTTGCCAAAAACCAAAAGGAGAAAGCGAAAAGAGACATTGGTTTCTCCATCCACTTAGACCTATCAAGGGATTAGGTTTTGGGTGGACATCCATCCGACCCGAATCTGCGAAAGTTGAATTTGGGCCAAAAAGTAAGGAACCGGTATTTT
This sequence comes from Brasenia schreberi, assembly GCA_036023115.1. Taxonomy (NCBI): domain Eukaryota; kingdom Viridiplantae; phylum Streptophyta; class Magnoliopsida; order Nymphaeales; family Cabombaceae; genus Brasenia; species Brasenia schreberi. Next base: position 10,172,959 of record JAYKKT010000061.1, read on the forward strand.
CTGGATTTGGATCTGTTGTTTTGACCCAATTGGATCCAATTGCTGGCCTGAAATATTCATTTAAATAGAGGGGTTACCCAATCTAGTGGTGAACCCATGAAACAGGTAAAACCCATTGATATAAAAGGTTCATTGAGCCCCCTATATTTGAAACTGGAGATGCAAGGACCAAAATTTTGATAACTTTATGTTTGATCCCTCAACGACCCGAGCTGGAACTGGAACCCAACTGGAGCATGATATAAACAAATCTGGATCAGTCTTGATCTGACCCTGGTTGAATCCATTGACATCCCTACATCGATTCTCCCTCCTCCTGTTGGAGCCAGAGTATGTGCCCTAAACCAGCAGAGAGAGTGGGTCGCAACTTATCAGAGATAGGTCAACCCTAACACGATAGTTTTTTCGTGTCAACTTGGGTGGGCTTGAACCCGGCATTTTGCGTGTGCTCTTGGTAAATAAAAAGAAATCGCAGCAATAATCGCAAACCGAAAACGATATTGTTGCTCTTCGTGTTTTTTTGTAGCTAGGATTTTGCATAGACCCGTGACTAAAACAAGAGACAAGTAGGGTTGGCAATATTGACCGGACCTAACCTGTGTAATCTTGATGGGACCAGACCCAAATGGAGCATCAGATACCCGAACCTGAGACTGATCGGATCGGGTATGGGGATAAGATCTCTGACCCACTACTTCATGCCATCCGTACTCAAACTACCTACCGACTTATATATAGAGTTTGAAAAGGGGGAACAAAACTGACACATCATGTTTCTCGAAGACGATGTCATGCTATGGAGATATCAAAATCGTGAACATCAAGATTATGTCAAAACTACACCATAAGGTTATTCTGATATTTTTCATTTTATTTCTTTTCTTTTTTAAGCATTTTTAAGCACAAGGCATATTGTACTATTATACATTTAAATAATTGATTGCTTCAGCGTCCAATGGGTAGAGCTAGTTTTTTTTTGAAGGGAAGTAAGCAATTGCCTGAAACTACTCTAGTGGTATGCACTAACGAACCCACTTCAAGTTGGCATGTGGTTCATTTGTTTAATCTCGACTTGAGCTTGTTCAAATGATGCATTTAGGCCAAGCTTAAATCTCAAGTTGGGGTTTCTTGAAAATCAATCAAGTTCATGAGGTAAGGTTTTCTTAGAAGATTATTTTAAAAATTCTAGAATAAGCTAATGGGCTGAGTTTAAACTAGGTAAAGACCCAAAAAGAATCAAGTCAACTAAAACTGGAGCTCAACATTAAGGTGGAACCCTTGGCTACTTTAACTTCTTGAGCTATACATTCATATCTTCATGTATGCAGATGAGATTCAGAAAATTTTGAATTAAGTATTCAAATTTTGAAAAAGAAATGAAAGTTTTTAAAGCCCGCCCAACCCGAACCTAATCTTTGTATCCATCACTGGGGGTTGTAGCATTTTTTTTGTCTTAAGACCAATCCTAAGTTAATTAGGTTTGAATCTTTTGGATTCTCTATTTAGGTTTTCCATCCTTACTTGAGTTTCGAGAATTGCATACATGAAGATAATGCAAGGAATACACCTTATGGTTCTTTTATATATTTTGTCGTTGTAGTATAGTGGTGAGTATTCCCGCCTGTCACGCGGGTGACCCGGGTTCGATCCCCGGCAATCTCCCTAAAAGCCAAAAATATCCGAATCAACACAATGTACAACCGTTGAGAAGGAAATGGGCTTGAATAATAGAACTTGACTCATTGTGCGTAACTTAATCGGGCAACATGGGCTTGGGTGCCATGTGGACACATCCATGAACCACTTAATAGCTTAGTGTAGAGTCGTAGACCTTCTTATTTTGCGACCAAGCAATACAATGTATGACGTAGTTTGTGATTTTGTTTTGTTTCTTTAGTTTGTGCATTGTATTTTGCTTTCGTTAAACTTCTGCATAGTTTGCCGAAGGTTGGTTTAGTTTGAGATGATTAGGCACCGATCACGAGTGTCAATCCTCAATGGTTAATTTAATGGTCGATGTGTGACAACTTTGGTGTTAGAACAGAGTTGACAACAGGAGAAGGAACTTTCATATTAATAACAAAACCTAAGACATTGTTGTTGATAAAAAGGATGTTGACATAATCAACTTTGAATGTGAGATGGTTGGCACTCCATTCAACACAAGAAAGGTAGGTCTAAATCCATAGCAAAGGTTGGCCCTAGATCAACATCTATCAACACATGGCTAGTTTGGCTAGTTGTTGATACCCACCTTTTTGGGTTGGAGAATCAAGAAGCATCTTGAATGTTGTTGTTAGACATGTGTAATGTTGTAAAGGGTTTCAACTGCTTGCTTACCTACAGAGTTCAATCATTGGTCTAAGAACTCGAAAATCATTAAAAAAATACGCATAAGAATTCATGTGATGTGATGAATAATTAACTAGCTATATTGGAGTAACGACTATAAAAAACTAAAGAAATTAGTATAATTCAACTTTTTGGGTTGGAGAATCAAGAAGCATCTTGGATGTTGTTGTTAGACATGTGTAATGTTGTAAAGGGTTTCAACCGCTTACCTATAGAGTTCAATCATTGGTCTAAGAACTCGAAAATCATAAAAAAATACGCATAAGAATTCATGTGATGTGACAAATAATTAACTAGCTATATTGGAGTAACGACTATAAAAGACTAAAGAAATTAGTATAATTCGATTTTAAAGATCCGCACAACCTAAGGAGACGTATGTTTTCGAGTAGTAACTTGCAAATATGCTAGTTGAATTAGAGGGTGTTGAGCACAAGCTTTCTAACATGCATATGAATGACAAGAGGATAAGTCTCATATCAATATCAAGAAACATTTCAAGTTCAAGTAAGTGAAAAGAAACCACTGTCTCCGCGAAACATTGAAATAGTAACCGACCATAGGTTGGAAGGACAAGTCCGCAAATTCTTTAAGGTTACAACTTTTCATATCGACGATGGTTTCATATGATATTAAAAGTACATTCTAATTCAAATTAATTATCATGTTTAGATTTCATTGTGACCAATAACGGATCTAAAAACTCTTTCGAAATGGAGCGAGAAACTCTTTCAATGGTTTCGGGTGAGGTGAACTATGTATTATAGCACATGGATCTCATCATGGGCTATAGATTTTAAGTTGAGTCGTTGTAGTATAGTGGTGAGTATTCCCGCCTGTCACGCGGGTGACCCGGGTTCGATCCCCGGCAAGAGCATGTTTGGGGGCCCAAAATTTATGGGTTTCTTTTTCTTTTTTTGGTCAACTTATGAGGTTTATCAGGTGATTACACATTAAAAATTAAAATACTGCTTTAAATATGTGTCATTCAATCACCAACTCAAAAGTTCAAACCGTTTCAAATCATAAAGATTGTGATGCATATCATCAAAGAATCAAGTCAATCTAGAAATTTCAAACTCTTTTCACATTGAAAATAAAATTTAGGCAAGACGTACATTATTATCGTTTTTTTTTTTTAAATGTCTCCAACAACATTGACAACGTCCAAATAATAGGTGAGTCTCGGCACCCCTTTCACTCCTTTTGGCCCTAGTGGCCTGCACAAATTGTATCTTTTCTTTTTTTTCCTTTTTTAAGTTTCTGTTCATGTTGATCCCGTTTGACGGTTGGATTTTTGAAGAAGACAATTACCAAGTCCAATTTGTATTGACTAAGACAGAGTTATACATAGATTTATCAGCCAAGACAGAGTCAACTCAATACGCCTTCTTTATTTACATTTTTTCTAGTTCCAAATTCTAGTCACACAATGATCAAATTGGCACCCAAACAGAAAAGGAAGAAAAAGAACAATAATCCAACAATCAAAGGAAACTCAATTCAGGTAAGATATACCCAGAAAGCAATAATCTCACTATCAAATTAAAAAGCTAACATACTCAGTCAAATAATGAGCTACATCTCAACCTGTGAAAAATTTATAAATAATAATAATAATAACAATAAAATAAACAAGCCTGAAATTTTATTGTTCTAGCTTTCTAAGCAAATAGTAAAATGATAAATATAGCCATATCCTCTGCCCTGCCCAACAATTTATCCTGGAGCCGCACCGGCCTTTGGCAAAAATGATAGTAGAAGATACTGCTTTGCTTTAGAACTATATATTGAGAGATGGAGACATCAATAAAAATTTTACTTTGCCGGACCATCGAACAATGGCATCAGATTTTCCCCAGATGGGTTTAGTTCATCCCATGCTTCAATCCATGTGACCATGGCATCTGCAAGCTTGTTGAAATAATCATCAACCTTACCAAGTTTTTCCTTAACTTTTTAGAGAGTTCAATGTAGCATTTCTGAACAGTAGTGCAATCCTTTGGAAGAGAAGCAGATTGGAAAAATGGAATCAGCTCTTCCTGCCAGTAAATTCCTTTGTACTCCTTCTTGATGTTCACAAATGGGTTGCTAGCTTTGCTGTGCCAGATGTAGGGCAACCCAGTCTTTACCCCAAGGCACAGATGATCACAGATAAACTAAAGAAATTAAGTGCATATTAATAAAAAACCTACAGGAACATGATTTAGATGCCATGGAAGATATCAACAAACAATTATCCTAACAAGGAAAATAAACAACAGGTACATAGAACAAGATTAGTTACGCGTCTTATACAAGGAAAATTACAAATGAAAGAGATAAAATTAACATAATACCACGAACCCGTTGTACTTCAAAGCATCCCCCTTAATTTTGTGCATTAAACATTTCAAAGTGGAAATACTTGTTGCCACCCATATCCAACCTACACGTGTGTATATATACATAAAGTCCTATGTACGTAGCATAGACATCTTCAAGGTTCAATATTTAAGATCAACCGTAGAGATTTGAATTAATTTACATAATATACTAAACGAAAAATACAAAAATATGATGGTATTTTTTGTTTAAATCTCTAAATCTCTATAATTGATCTCAAATTTCGAATGATAAAATATTTATTCAAGATTATGCATTGAAAGACATGCATATAAGATGCTCTATATATACATATATATAGAGAGAGAACATGGTCCACTCGCACATCACTCCATGCTTAAACATGCTTTTAAATCTCAACCATACAATGAATGACATAGGTGTTAAAATTTAAATCTCAAAAGTAAAAAAAGTACATTAATACTTTTTGTAGGTGTAATATTTAAGCATATATTCATGTATGCATGTACTAATTTCTTTCTCTCTCTCCCTCTCTCTCTCTCTCTCTCTCCCTATATATATATATATATATATATATATATATTATGCTAAATATTGAAACCTCATCCATGCTACTTTATCATCTAAATCTTTAGATATTTAAGATGAATTTTTGAGATAATATGCACATGATGCCACATAAAATGTCTTTCATCAATCACCTAATAAAAAAGTAAAGAAGTACTCTATCATTGATCATGTTAATCAAAAAGTGAAGAGGTTTTAGTATATTGAGTTCTCTCTCTCTTATATGAGAATATCATTTCTTGCTTAGCTTTGACTTACCTGTTCATTGCTTTTTTGTAATAATTTAAAATAAATTAATGAGTTTAAAAAAATAGAAAATAATATTATTATATCCATGCACTCAAAAAACAATAATCGAAAATGAGTGAACAACATCAGTAATCACATGATCTTATATATGTACTGTTTTTGCCCCATACACGGTAGAGAAAAGACAACCCGAATCCTTAAGTGCCTCATCAATGTTTGTGTCGGGCCCGGCTATAGGTTTACCTTTCACCGACCCACCCCGTCCCCATCCCTCGAGACAAGACGAGTTACAAGTGACCACATTTTTGTAAGGTGAGCTACAAACATGTCAAGATTAGCCCTCTGAGCTCATTTTACAGCCCGTCGCTGAACCCTAGTTTGCTTTTTTTTAGATAGGGTTGGGACGAAGCCCCAATTGTATTATACATACAACACACACCAAGCATGTCATCCACAGCCTAGTCGGTTCTACTGGTCCTTCAACGACGCATAAATAAAAGGTTAACAGAGAGTTGGCTCAATTGGCGGGGCGTATTGACCCCTGTGTTGTTGGTGGGGAGTTCGACTCCCAGGAGGATGCATGGAGAGATGGAAAGTGTGTATGTGACAAACCACCTTTAAGTGGCTGTCAACAAGCATGAACCTTGGCTTATGTTTTTGAGATATATATTTTTATCGTCAAACCCAATGTTAGCTTAATCTTATAAAGATTCATCTCAACATGGTTGGTTCTGAGTAAATCTATCTGTGGTTTGGAATTGTCCGTTCTGACGTTTAGAATTATGAAATGTAACTAAACGTGGTATAACCTAATTCTGTTCTTCCTGTTTGAACCAAAATAAAAAGATAAAAAAAAAAGTAGAAAGAATCGAAAAAATTATAAGATGAGACCACAACCAACGATTCAAATTGTTGGGTGTAGTTTTGGTTCCACTTTTGGTGTGATTCATCGGTTTTGAAACGATCATTTTGACCATCCAGTACAAGAAAAAAGGACATAAAGAAAGCATCCAGTAGAAGAAGAAAGGACATAAAGAATGAGAAGATTATTGTGAACGCTCAAGTCAAACTCGTTGCACTTCTTTTAGATTGATAGATACAGACCCAGACCAACTAGCAAAAATAAAAGGTAGTCACTGTTTTAGAGGACTGAAGAAGAAAAGAAGAAGACCTTATTTCTCTCTCTAAGGGAGCTGTCACAAAAACAAGAATATGCATAACATTTGGACCACCAACGTTAATTTGTAAGATCATAATTTTGGAGCTCAAACAAATCAGAATCACTCTCGAATCCATCTTCCGTTTGATCTTCAGTTTTTCTCGAGTCATTTTCATCCAAACGCTCGTCTCGCGACTTCCTGTTCTTCTTCTTTCTGATTTCTGTAGTCGTCTCTGCGTCACCAACTTTATCATCTCTCTCAAAAGTTCTACTTTTCCTCGTAACTGGGTTCACGACTTCACCCCCATTAGCAGAATTCTTTTCCTTCCATAAATACACATCAGTAGCCTTCTCTGCGTTAGCAGTTTCTAAATAAGTGTCGCTAAATATCAGTTTCTGCTCTAGCCAAGCAATATTCATGTACCTCTTTTCATCCAATACTCCAATAGGAGGGAAAAGAGTTACAGTTCTTGGAGTTGCAGCACAACCGTTGATCTCTTTATAGATCTTTGTGTTTACAGAGAGAGCAGGCTCAAAATCTGGAGCGGCAGGGTATGAATACAGAGACCTGGCAGTGTTATCACTGACGCTTTGCAGATGGCTGATGCTGCTTCTTCTTCTCCTCCCTCCACATGGGATTTCCTCAAGGCCACTGTTTGGCTTTGATTTCTTCTTGCCCGGAGTCGAATTGAAGAGAGAATTCAGAAAATTAGCTAGTCTGCTTCCGGTTGAATTAGGTGTCTTAGGTTTCGTTTCCCTGCCCTTCTTGTCCACCTTCTGTTTCGGGATTTGGTAAGGGAGATGAGTTAAATCAACACTCTTTCGGCTACCACCGTATAAAAGATCTTGGCTCGCATCCTTTTGAGAGACTTGACCAGCCTGCGTAGAGGCAGCAAGACGGCATCTCTCTTCTCCAGAGAAGTAGCTCGCAGCATCGAAGACGTCAAGCTCGTCAGAGTTGTTTCTACGGCGTGGTGGCCGATCGAGAAGTCGGTATTGCAGATCTAAGTCTGCTGTAACGGTAGCCATGGCTCAAAGAGTAGAACCAGAATATGGTAGTATATGGTATTCTTGAAGTTTTAGCTATGGACTAATGCTGAAACAAAGCAAGGGTGAAGGCTATTGGTGTTAACTGTATTGATATCTCACTGAGGGAGGACGCAATTTAAATCCTTTCAGTGGAGAAGCAGTGATGATTCTCTTGAAAGCCTTCTCCACTAATCTTTAATGAGTGAGTCCCACCATGTCTCTGTCGGTTTGGTGAGTAGGATAGAGGTTGAATGCTCATTCTGGTTTCCACCTTTCTTCTCTTCGCTAGGTTTTGACATGGCCTGACACTCAGAATGGGCAAATTGGTTGTTCTATATGCACATGCCAAAGGTTGCCTACTTTCTCATGATGAACGACTTTCCTGGAAAACTTTATTGTAATGGCTTCTCTTTCACCTGCAATAAAAGCAAGAATGGGCTTGAGTCTCTCCCGTACGTTTGCAACGGGTAGATTATATTATATTGTATTATACCATATCATATTGTATTATAATATATATATATATATATAACATATGTGGTTATTCACGTGTGTGTATATATGCGCGTATGTGTGTGTGTGTTTGGGTGCATGTACAGTCCACAAGGAATGGCCACCAATCATAGAACGAAGGACGAGCATAATTTGAATTAGACATATGAAGAGATCACCAAACAAAGCTCCATTATAGGATCTGGCAAGTTGGGCGATGTGCTTGTATGTCTGAAAGTGTTGAAAGAGAACCATAAAACATGTACTTTCTCAATTTGGGTTAAATTCAGGTAGCATAAAAGACATCAGAATGGCAACTAAGAATTCATGAAGGTGTCCCTACACCTACAGTTTTAAATTGCAGGTTTTTGGGTTTTTTTTATATTTATATATACACACACCGTGCGTGTGCTTGCATGCACAAGCATCAGCATGACTCATTTGCATAAGTAGATTCATCATACATGCACAATACTCCCCTACAACTGCATAAGCATAGAGTGTGCACACGTACACAAACTTGTGTACGAATCAGCTAAGAATATTGAGACAGGTTCTCATCATGAGGACCATCTCTTTTAAAACAAAAAAAGTCACATTCATCATGAACAAAATTAAGAGAAAAGTTGCATCACAGTGCAGCAAACATTCTCTCTCTCGTTAGGATCGAGGTCGTGACACATGGCAGTCATTAGCTTCCAAAGCTGTGACAGATTAAGTTTGTTTCTTTATGCTATTGGCGAACTTTTATGATCCGATGTATAGAGTATTCCTTCGTCCAAAACTAAGTGGGATTCTTCAATTATCTTGACAAAAAAGGGGTTACAAAGTATTATACTCCGAAAATTGCAACCAAGAATGCAAAAGATTTCGTGTCATTGCATGTGTTCTGCGTGTACGTGTGTGTATGTGTGAGAGAGAGAAAGAGGGAGGGAGGGAGGGAGAGAGATTTTCTGCGTCTTTTTGTTTACAGGCAAACTAGGTTTGGCAAATGACGCCCAACACAACTAGAAAGATGCAAAGAATTATATCAATTCAGAAACCGATCAGGAATTATTTTGGAGGTCCTATCTTCTACGCACTTTGCTACTTGATCTACAGGCAAACTGCTGTGGTAAAAGTTGGTAACGCCAACGTGGTAAATTATTCGGCAGAAATCTGGTGAGACTTATCGTGAGACCCTATAGTGCAATCCTTTTTCTGTTCACTAGAATGCTAGTTGTTGTGGGCCAAACGTAGCCGTAGAGATAGTTCAGCTTGATCTATTTGATAGAAATCCATCTCATAACTTATATTTTCCAGAAAAGGTTGAGGGGTACTCTTAAACACACACACACACACACACACACACACACATATATATATATATTATACCACAACAGCTAAGTCTTTTATCGTACTACATGGGGTTGATTGCATGGATTTTCTTTGTTTCTATAGAGTTCAATCCTAATTCATATTCGATTTCAACAGCAACACTAACAGTTAACAAAACTTAAATCATTCTTTATTCATTTTTGTGGTAGTCTTTTTTTTCTTTTAATAATTTCACCACCTACCCTCTTACATATTGTTACTTGTACTTCTTTTGGTCACATTTTTAAACGTTAAAATTATCTTAGATTATTTTTTCTCATTTTATCATTTATTGATGTCATCTTTAATTTATTTATGATAACCTTATTATAAATATGAATTTTCTTTGTAGATAATTAGAGAGAAAGAAAGAAATTGATACATTGCACACCCATTTCAAATCCACTCAAAGATCTTGAATGTTTGATTATATTCAATTGTAGATATTTGAATTTATAAACAAAAATACCATTGTACTTATCGAACTTGGCATTTAATACACATTGCATTAAATATTTTTTAAATTCAAATGTTCATAGTTGACTATACCGACAAAACTGAAGGATGAATGGATATGTATACTCTCTCTCTTTATATATATATATATATAGGCGGTTTTGTGGCTTTTTGGGTGGTTTTAATGGTGACGGTTTTGATTGATAGAAGGTGGCTTTGGATAGTAGAAAAGTAGTGAAACATGATAGAGGGTCACGACCGATGATTGAAGTGGTAAAACCCTTCAAAACGGTTCACTTGAGTACAAGCCACAACCTCTCTCTCTCTCTCTCTTTATCATATACGCACTCTCACAAGAACTAGCATAACTGCTGGACTTTTGTGATTAAGAGGTCAATGTTTCATTGTATTCATCATGTTGAATCCACCGGCGCGGTCGCAGTGGATCCAATATACTTCGTACGATGGTCAAATGAGAAGCTGTTGCACAATTGGGGTCTCTCTACATTTCGCGCCACCAGTGGTGGGGTTTGATGGCACTGAGTTATAGGCCACATATTCAACCGTTAGCTATAATCTTTCTGTAATTTCCAAAATAGGATAAGCAAATCTTTTAGAGTGGGCAAATAGCCCACGGTTGTAACATGAGTTTCGTGTTAAAGCCCACAGTTGTACATATGCTCGCTACTGTTGTCGACGGATCCAAACTGTACTTCTGCCTTATCACCAGATCTCTCTGTCCAGACTTTGTTTCGGATATTTTTTATTGGATACTCTCAAGTTAGAGTCAGGCTGGACCCTTGCCAATTCAGCAGGTTTGCTTTTGATCGAAATAATTAAGTTGAGGCACATCAAACCCTTCCTTTTATTTTGGCCCCTACCGAAAATCAATTCACTTTGGTTTGCTTTTGTTTACGCAAGCTTCTCATTATCTTAACTTTCCTCCTTTTGTTTCCCACTTACAGTTTGCACCTTTTGTACTTGAGCTCTTTTTTACTGTAATATGATAGCTGGGTTGAAGGGGTGATAAACTTTTGGCTTATTGAACCATTATTGCATGCATAAACGAAACAAGAATGGATTAGGGCATATCACAGCCATCCACAATCATGGTGTTATTAGTCGAACTATAGCACGACATGCGAAACTTGGTTTTTTGGTTCATATTATGTTCCAAAAAAAAGATTATGTGGATCAGCCTAATTAAGTAAAGTCAAATCCACCAGGAGTGAAGCATAAAGTGTGATATATCAGATATAAGCAACACGAGTATTAATTGACCTATAAGTAGACATGGCTGGTTTCGTTTCCACCAAAATTTGGACCCAAAACCACACCGGCCCCCTCCAGGTCCAAGTCAAGTTCTGGTTCTTCCGGTTACAATTATAGTTCTTTTGGTTCCGGTATCATTTGAAAATTTCATGAAACAAGGGTGAAATTTTAAAGCCGGCGGAAAAAACAACTTGGAACTGTCAGCTTTGGAACCAAAACCACACCAGAACCCTCCAGGTCCAAGTCCATTTTCATTTGAAAACTTCATGAAACAAGGGTGAGATTTTAAAGCCGGAGTAGAAAAATAACTTGGAACAGTCAGTTCCGGTTCAGTTTCGTGAATGTGGAACTACTACTGAACCTGGGGGTTCCTGGTTTTGTGTTTGGTTCCGGTCCTTGCCAGTTCTATGGGTGGGTTGGGTTCGGCTAAACACACCAGGCCGGGTCCGAACCAGCCACCTCAACCTATAAGTTAGGTATGGTAAAAAAAAGCCTACTGGTTCAATCCAACTTGGCTTATGATTTGGAACTATTCAATTCGACTCCAACACCATCACCCAAAAGGAATGGCCTTATATGGTCTGTCAAGTGGAGCCAATGTGCGAAACCCTAGCATCGTCCTTACTGAAACTCCTAATATAAGGTAAGAAAGTGGAAGGCTCGCAACTGTAGTAGCTTGTCTTTGTAAGTACGCTATATTCTTCACTTGGGTAGGACCATAGGGCTCTACTAAATAGAAAGCCAACACCTTGACCTACGCCTGCAGTGAAGTACTGATCGGCACCATCACTTGATCTGCTCTCGCAACAGTTTCACTGGGTGATACGTCCGTTGCTTTTGGACTTTGATGGAAGATGCCAATTGCATTGAGCCAGTCCAGTCCGGAAAGTTGGGTTGCTGCAGATTATGTGCAGGTGAACACCCAATTACAGTATCTGAAATCCCATTAATAATGGCCCACAGTCACATGACCTCACTTCCCTTAGAGAGAGAATTATCGTTGAGTTTAGCCTCTCTGAGAGGGAGGAAATGATGAGGGAGATGTTGAGACTACATGTATGGATGTCTACAAAGGAGAAGCAACAAGTTGAAGCTGGTTGTGTCTAGTTAGTGTGCGACCAGAAAAGACGTGGTCGCTAATGAGCCACAAGGTTTGGGTGGGTCCGGTTCTGTCTGGGCAATTGGTCATAGAGAAAGGAAAACTGTGAGGAATGCACATGAGATGTTAATGCAGCTGCTTGTCTTGTAGCATGCATGCATCCTCTATTCCTTTATTTCGCCCCAAACCGCTAAGACATGATACTGTATTCTAAAGCTTCTTATTATGCAAACCAACTAGAGGAAAACCTGGGACGCCCTATTCTTCTTATTGATCATTATTGCACAAAGCTGGACAAGGACTCATTATTCGGGGGAGAGAGAGAGAGAGAAGCAAGAAAAACAAAGTCCAATTGTGGGGAAAGATGGTCACGCTTAATGCTATTTCATGGAAAAAGGAAAAGACCCAATAGTAACTGACGAAACTTCAGGCGCTGTAATAACCTATTGCGTTGTTATGGCTGAGCTTGGTCTGAAACTTTTGCCATTTTAATTCCTTTTTACAGATCCTTTTTTGCCATCTTTGTTCTTGAATCTTGATTGTAAGACCAACTAGCTCTACGTGTATATGATTGGTAGTTCAAAAATATTCACGTCTTCTTGTGTTACAAGGCAATCTAGAAATTCCCGATCTGGTGTGATTCTCTTCTCTATATTAATTAGATGGGTGTTGTAGTGTTAAAGCCTTTGATTCCAATCCCTTTGGGTCTTGGACCTAGAAAGAGTACAGTGACAAGTAAATTGACCAGGTTCAGTGCAATCTACTGTGGTTGCTTTCTTCTGTACTCTTCGGAGTACGTTCTTGGAATCTACCTGATGTCCACCTACAAACTTCCCTATCTGTAGATTTCATTGAGATTTGATCTATCATTATAATGTTCATTGTAAATCTTTTGCTTGTAGGAGAGGCCGCCAGATGGAGCTTGAGAAATAAGAGAAACGATAGTATGATATAATTTAGCTGGAATCAAATGTTAATATTATACAAGATAAAGCACAATGACCATAAAGAACCCATATAGCCAACCCCACATAGTGCTGAATAAATCTTTGTTTTGAGCTCTAGGGTTGTAGGTCTCTTTCTTTTATTTTATATTTGTTCGTACCAAAAATTGGGGTGACTTGATCCCGAGGTACCTCAAAGAAGAGGTCGGTTTAACCTCATAGAGAAACCTCGAGACACATGATGACGATAATGACAACTGGAAATGATCGGAGTAATATGCCTATCATACGACATGAAAGTAGCATAAATGAGGCAATGAAAAGTTGGGATTGAAAGATGTATCAACGTAAATGAAGAAAGAATTCACATGTTGCTGCATGAAGAGAAGTTTATAAATAGTAATTGAATCAATATAGAGGGATTAGACAATTTCACCTGTCTTTTTACTTTGGTTTTCTTATTTTTCTTTAGTGTAGTGTAACTTAGCCTTGTGTCAACTCTTCGTTGCAACAACATTTCCCTTCTACTTCATTATTTGTCTCATTATTTGCAATTTACTAAAGCGTGTAGTGTCAATGACAACAGGATACATTCAATAGGATTCCCAGGGGCTCAAACCTTATTTGATTTTCCTTTGAGAGCAAGTGTAAAAGTTTTCTAGCACGCCCTACGTTACATTTACTGCCAGCAGGATCACATGAATGTTGTTAGGATTGTATCATGGAATTACATCATCACTTTTGACGACAACTATATTCCTATGAATATACAAGTAGAAATCTTAAAAGTCACAAAAGAGAGTTTTGTTTTCATGAATTAGATATATGACCAGACCACATATATAATTCATGTGATGTTCTCTCTTTTTATTTTGTTATTCAACTTTGCACATGCTATAGCACCGTCTAAATCATATGATTCTACCTGAAAGTCACTTCTTAACCATGTTCTATGTTCCCCCTCTGTTTGCCTGAGGAGAATTGAAGGGAGAAAACAAGGAGATGAAAGGCATAGAGGGAAAACCTACCTTTCTCGGGATTTTGGCTAAGATCAAGGTGTAGCATCTTGATTCAAATATAGTATCTCTCTTTTTTATTTTAAAATTGTTGATATCCTCAAAATTGGTGGACTTTTAGTTGCTTGGGCTTAAGCTTGGAATCACAAAATTAAGCTCATTCATGCTCACAAAAGCTCGAAAAAGTCAAATGAGCCTAAGGAGCTGAGCTCGATCGAGTCGCTAGCTTGGATAAAAGCCAAGCTCGAGCCTCGAGATCAAAGCTTAATTAAGCTCAAACTCGAGCTGATCTCCTATTAAACGAGATTGCCTATACTTGCGTCCTATTAGTTGACTTGAATTAACACGCATAGTTCCGGATTATTATTGCTGACAGATGATTTTACCACATATAGCCAGGAAACTATCAATCTTTTCTACTATTAACACTGTATCTCCAACAAGGCACATCATTCTCTTTTTTTAGCCCAAGACAAATAATATCAGGAGAGGCTAATTCAAATTCGTCGGGTAAGATGAAAGCAACCTTCATTAAAGCTCCCATCTCATGAAGTATTATATTATGTCCATAATATCACGACCTCACAAGTTTATGACCTTAAATGGGAAGCTAAATACATTAGTGGATGCTTTTAAAAGGCACCAACTTGCACCCGGAATCGACCTGAGGGGAACCAATAATGGCAGTCGTGAGATTCTTGATCAGGTTGTTTTCTACTTTATGGCAAGCCTGTGCATTCAGCCAAA
This sequence comes from Brasenia schreberi, assembly GCA_036023115.1. Taxonomy (NCBI): domain Eukaryota; kingdom Viridiplantae; phylum Streptophyta; class Magnoliopsida; order Nymphaeales; family Cabombaceae; genus Brasenia; species Brasenia schreberi. Next base: position 10,188,043 of record JAYKKT010000061.1, read on the forward strand.
AAAAGTTGGGACTTCCAAACTATGCTCAGCATGGGTCCAACAAGACTGAAAGCTTTTCATGTCTTTCTGACGATGCTAAAGCACATCATCCTGATCCAGACTGATCATTTTCAGGAACTTGCATTGCAATGATAGAAACAGTGAGCTCGCGATTATTGGAAATGGTTCAGTCATGATCATTGAACAACATCGGCTCTACTGATTAGTTCAGTAGCAAGTTTTGTTTAATGATAAATTTTTATGTTCCTAAGATTAGGAGCCGGAATTGATATAGGGTTTGCATTCAAGTCTAATATAATTCCATCTGATTGTTCAATCCCGGTTACATCATGATATATGTGTGTGTCCGATTGTTCGCATAGATCACCCAGACCATTGTTTTCTGCGTCTGACTCTTAATCCAATTAAGCATGTCAACTCGGTCGTATAGGTCAACTATCCATCATGCATCTTTCTTTGGCAGAGTGCGTCAATACCAAAGTCCTACAAATTTTTGCCAATTAAGTCTCAATATCAAACCAAGAACAGTGAGTTTCAAGTACGTTCTTTTCACTGGTTTTTCGAACAGGAACTGGATTGGATATTGACTTCGGTCTTGATAAATCCGGTTAGACCCTGGAAGGAGTGCATCAGGATGCTATCCTACTTCCGTCTATTGGCATCTGCATTGAAGATCATTTAGAATTTTTTTCTTAAAAAAGAGAAATAAATAATCATCTTTCGAGTCTGTCAACCTTAACTGTGCAGTATTATTTATGTACAGCTTAGTTGTTAATAACACGTTTAACCATATGCCTGGGCTCGCTACACCCTCTCGGTGTCCCTTAGGATGTGTTTGATTCATGGTGTCAAGCACCTTTGGTAGGCATGATAGCAACATGAGAGGGGATGTGTTTGGGTTTGCATGCGAAGCCCATAGGTCAAGTTTTTGTAGCCCACTTCCTGGTTTCGACGTTTTTTACTCAAATTGGGACCGCAAGCTGTCCAGTTTCCCTATCAAACACACCCTTGTGTTCTAAGTCAGTATCTTTTCGAAGAAGATAAGTGTACTTAGGGTTTCTCCTTAAACAACGTTAATTTTTCCTAATTACATAGAAGTGAAAACTTAATAATTTGTAACTAGAACTTCTTATATAACTCGGCGAATATGCTTCATCAAGGTACAGTGAAAGTGGTTTATGTTAGCTGAATTTGTTGTATATTAAACTGAAAAACAAATGACTTTTCTTTCTTAATTAGTTTATTGATTGTGCAAGCAAGCTTTTAACGAATTATCCGAAATGTGGCTTCATATTTTAATTCATCTCACCTTAAACTTCCCCTTAAAGTAGCTATATATGATGTGGGTACGTCTCTCTCTCTCTCTCTCTCTCTCTCTCTCTCTCTCTCTCTCTCTCTCTCTCTCTCTCTCTCTCTCTCTCTCTCTCTCTCTCTCTCTCTCTCTCTCGTTCAAATTCAGCGCATTGAATGATTGGATTCTACTGAGATTGATTGTAAGTAATTGTTGAATCTACTGTATGTATCAATAGGATTGATTTTTGTATAGCACGCATACCATGCATACACCTTGCATGAGAGCACGCACACATACAAAGTCCATGCATTTATTGTCTCACACACACGGGCACACGAACACTTACATTTATTGCATCATGCAACGCCAGTTCTCTGTGATGCATGAAGGGTGCTTTTGATATATTGCGGCAGGCACTTATTGAACGATAACAGCTGCCACTTATTGAACAATAACAGCTGCCAACGCCAGCTTATATGATATATGATTTGTTTGTGGTAATAGCATTTTTCTAATATTTTGCAGAAATTATATATTTATTAGGGTTTTAGCTTGCAGGTGGGGTTCTTGTTCTACCTAGAAGTGTCCACACTTCAAATAAACTTTAAAAAGTGTTGTCGCGATTGAATCCATGACAGCATTTCCCGACAAAAAGGATGCTTCAACCCGGAGTATACTGTGTGTATGCGTGTGTGTGTGTGTGTGTGTGTGTGTGTGGGGGGGGGGGGGGGGGGGGGGGGGGGGGGGGTTAAGAACTTCCACCATATCTTTTGGTGGTGCCCCCTTGAGTTGCCTCAACCAATTATCCCAACGCAAGATCGCCCACTGTATGGTGCTTAATATATATTCATTGCATGAGTCAATTTTTTTATTAGAACATGAAAATTTCGGAGTTTGTCAAACTATTCTTCTTCATGAATTTACCTGTTGATTTTTCAAAGTTTAAAAAACTAAATATATGGAGTATTAAAATTGATAACAAATCTCAACATACTAAGTCTAAATATATGGAAACAAACAGCTCAAGATTTGTGATCTCCATGCCCAGAAATCTTGAAATCGAGGATTTGTACATTTGTGTAATAAACAAATTGCGTTTCGTGAGTGTGTAAGGATGTTTTCAGCTTCTAATATATATATGGAGGAACTGGTAGTTGTTAAGCACCCTCTTGTGTGAGACTCGATTTGAAGATTTGTATCGTGCTGCGATCGCCATATATGACACGAGTCCAACGGTCCGTCAACAGGAGGATTGATGTCGTTTAATATGATATGGCATGAGTTTCTTGATCATCATGTTCTAATTGATTGTAGTGATGGTAATAATGATCAACCAACGAGAGGTTGTCTAACATCTCTCTCCCTCTCCCTCTCTCTCTCCATATATATATATATATATATATGAGAGAGAGATGAAGCAGGCTTTCAAAGCTCCATCGACAAGAGGGAGCTACCCGGTTGTTGTCCGGATCGCTCTTGAGTCCCAATTTGTCCGGCCTAACGAGTCTTTCTTCTTTCACGTACAAATAATTTGTACCAGATCACATGGCTTACCCATCAAGCAATTTGCTTGATCAACTATTTATGTGGTCTGTGCCTTTAGAAAACTCCAATTCTAGGGTTTCGCCTCATACAATGACACAAAGTTGGTTCCGTATGCATTGATCATTTTCATTGAAGCCATTTGGGTTTCATTCATGTTAGGAGCGTGGCTCTCTCATTCACACACATTGTGCTCCCCACTAAATTTGACATGCATCCCCGCAACTCCTTTTCTCAATAGTGATTGATCCATTTAGAGAAAGATAAGGTTGTGGGTCTTTCCATATTCATGAAAATCGGGACCTTCAAATCAAGGGCGATCCTTATGCAGCTCGAGCTCGACTCATTTAAGCTCGACATGAACTCATTCATCCAGCAAATGAGTTAAAAGAAGCTGAACATGTAGGTCAAGCTCAATGAAAGCTCGGGTTTGGCTCATTTAAGAAGATTGAGCTTTGAACTTGTTTGGTTAATATTTGTGCACAACGACATGAAAAGTGTCACATGCATACATTACGTAAAAGAGACTTTAAGAAGCTTTAATATGTACACATATATACATATGTGTGTGCCTACATGCATGCAAGAGACAATAAGAAACTCCATCAAGTAGAATATGAAAATAATGAGACATATACCAAACGTCAACCCAAACGCCAACTCTCTTTTTGAAGGTTAGAATTATGAAAGTGCCATCGACACAGTGAAATGCATCACATCTCAACAACCATTCATCATGATGCTTTTTATACCATGCACTCATGCCACGATGATGTCACCTCATGAATTTCTAGGCACACTTGGATTTTGAGCGAGTCATACTTTTATTTGATGTCAACAAAGTACTTGTGTATTTTTATATACAATGATAAATCTAAGAATTTTTTAGATTCCGAGTGAAACACACACCTCACCTCTCCCTAAAGTGAGTCCACCGTTGATACTCGTGATTGTGGCTTCTATATAAATTCCAATATTATAACAAGATTAACATATAAACCCCCCAGAGCTAATTATCTAAGATAATGAGTAAGGTTGCGATCCTAGTTTCTAAGGTGGCTTAAATGATTAAATTTATCGCTTTTTCTAGATTTCAACGGTGTTTTCATGCTTAATTAAATGATATAATAGTACCTTTTCTAAGGAAATTTCCTCAAATAGATACAAATTATCCAATATGGCATGCCAAACTTGTCATCTTCTAAAATACTCTAACTAGCAGACATACTTAAGGTTAAGGGTGTAGTCGAGCTGAGTTGAATTCAAGTGCGGGGAAGCTCCACTCAACCCGTTAAAGAAAACACTTGTCTCAAGTTTGAGCTCGAGTTATGTTCTTCGTTTGAGCTTGTCACAACAAAGATTGACTTGATAAGCTCGACTAATGATCGAGCACAGTGAGCTTGAACCGGATTGAGCGACTGAGCTCGTGAATTGGCCCAATAAATGTGGGTTGACCTACACAAATAAAACCTTTTAAATGTGATATATATACATATATGCTTATGTACATATATATATATATATATATGCATACATATATGTGTGTATAAAGCTCGCTTAGGCTTGCAAGTTGCTTGAGCTGAGTACTCGCAAGCTCGACTCGCAAGCAACTTGAGCTTGGCTTGAAATCGAAAAGATCAACTTGAGTTCAAGTTTGCAATTGGCACAACATTCTTTTTTGTGTTTCCTTCTTCATTTTCTGACATTTTCAAATTACAATCTTTTAAAAAAATCCTTCATTTTCTCACTTCTTAAACAGATCTTTTGAAAATCTAAAGGTGGTAATTCGAGAGAAACTGTTTTCTTTTTGAGCTTCTTTTATGGTCCAAACGACTGGTCTCGGGAAGCCAATGACGCCTAGTCCGATCAGAGCCAGGTCGGCTTGCTTTGGGGTTAAAACTCCTGGTTTTCTCCATTCACAAGACTTGAACTTGAGACCTTGCCTAAGTGAAACAAGTGTAGACCCATTTGAACCAATCAAGCCTTGTCTTCTTCCTCGAACTTCTTTCTTCTTTGAATTTTGATGTCTACAAGAAGTCTGCGACCAAGTCACCACTCTGACACTTGATGCAATAAAACACTAGTCGTCGAAAAACGTTAACTCCAGGCCATTTCATCTCATTCTTAGGCAAATGCTGAAGCATATTGAATGTAGGCATCCACCAACGCAAACCCAATTTCAAATGTATGAAGAACGTCGAATATAGGCATTCGGTGTGAAAATACCCAAGTTTTACTGAATATAGGCGTTGTAAATCAACATGGCTAAATATGCTCATCATCTTTGATGGTCGGCAGCCAGAATTCGGCCTAATAAAGGTTAGAGTATTTCAAAACATCAGGATATAAGACCTCATGAATTTGTGCATATTAGGAGGGCTATTTCTTAAAATTGTAAAATTTTTATCTGGCATGCTGGGTCCAAACAGACCCTCTAAGATGCAGTCCTTTGAATCCAACTCCTGACCCAGAGCATACCCTCTAACCAGTGTATCGTTTTCCTTTTCTGCAAACGATACATCGATAATTCTAAATCATGAAAGCAAAGGAAAGAAAGAGAGGTGACCGAGTCTATGTTTCGACACCGAGTCGGTATTACCTGAACTGAAGATTGGTGGAGTTATGTAAATTAGACCCCTATTCGAACTATTCCCAAACTGTAATTCGTGCAGCCAGGAAGGGCCCGATACGATGAACTCACCGAACCCTGGCCCGTGACGATACATTCTCCTGATCAAAAGTGAGTCTAGTGTTCTTATCCCGACTCGTAGTCGAACCACATCATGCCAACTATTGAGTTCAGACACTGCACATTTGGTGTGAACCCACTAGAATTTAGTTGGTCAAGTTTAATCTAAAGATGGCGACACTACCCAAACCTGATGTACTTTTTCAGAACAAGGCTCACTGTTTCGGATAACGTATGAAATAAACTGGGTCCGGGACTGACTTCCCTTGCTCCATTTTCAACCAACAGGATTCAACTAGGACACTTTATATATGGGTCATTTCGTCTCAAATGAGGCCAAATCAGGATATAGCTGGTGTCAACCCGATGTGGACCTATATCAGATAAATTTTCTGGGATCTTTGTAGTTTCATTCTAATGCTCTGCATCTAGGAAAAAGTATAAAAATTAAAAGAAAGACATATAACTACTAGAAGCCCAAAATAGTTGAATTTGTATGTTATGTAGATCGAGTTTATTGCATAAGTAAAAGCATCAATATAAGGCCCTCAGACAATAATAACTTTTGAATCTCTCTTGATAGTGTTAAATGCTCAAATCCTACCGTTTAATTAACATAATCAATGATTGGAATTTGAATTAAAAATATTATAAAATAAATATATAATGTGAAAGCAAAGAAATTTTTGGGGTGTTACACTTTAAAGCCCATGCCATTTAGTGTGACTCGACATACGGGCTCATTTCTTCCCGATTTTAGACTCGAATGCCAATTTCAATAATTTATAGGCTCGTTGATGCGGATTAAAAGATTACAAAGCCTAAGTACGGGTTGTTTTGAGTAATATAAATTCTCGGGAGTCAGAGATGGAGTCCATGAGGGAATTAATGAAGAAAAATTCCTTGACGTAAAAGTAAATATTTTTGTTACAACAGTAAAAGTGATAAAATTTAGTCCGCAAAATAAAAAAACTTACTTGGGTTAGAGTTATCCCTCTTGGTAAATAAAATAAGGACAAAGATTAATTCTTTTTATAACTCGAAATTAGAATCCACACATAATAGAGGTTCCAATCAAAAAATACAACGTTCAAAGTTCATTAAAAAATTATATACGTAATTATATTATGATTCCTTTTTCATTCATCTATTAATACTGCACCACTTTCATAAATGGGATCGAGCATTCATTGTGTCAAAAACTTGTTTGTAACAAATCAAGATCTCCACTTTACAAGGAGGGTTTCTAAATTCATTGAAAACAAAATACAATACGATATAATGACCACATGAAATGTATATCATTTAAGCACAAAAGAGAGGAATGAATCTAACCTTATTTCATTACCAAGAGCTTCATCCTTTCACACTAAGTAAAATGAAACTTAATTTCTCAGTAGACAGAAGAAATGAAGAGAGAGAGAAGAAGAAGAATAATAATAATATAACTTTAATTTAAGAACAAAAGAAAATTACAAGAAGATAAACAAACAACTTTCTGATAACAAGATCTTGGCCTCTAAGGACCAAGACTCCCTAAATGATCAGCCAAGGGGTCCACTTTTTTATAGAGGATTAAGGATACAAAATGACAAAGGCGGCTGAATCATGAAGTGACTTGATGAGTGAAAAATGAGTGAAAAATGCCCGATGACTGAAAAATGCCCAATGACTTTTGATGAGTGGAAAATTATGGAGATTCTTTGTCTCGAAATCATTCCAGGTTTTGAAGTCATTAGAATGCATCATTTTTCACCAAGTGGTCTTCGTGAAAGTTGTAGATATAGATCTTAACTATCTTACGGTAAAAATTTCAGCTACTCTATTTTGTATACGTCATTTTTTTCACCAAGTGATCTTCATTGAATACATCATTTTTCACCCGGTTCAGTTTCCCTCCCCATTCTGACTTTGAAGCCTAATATGACCCAGTAGACCTCACCAATCTGAAAAAGTGTTCAACATGAAAGTTGTAGATTTGGAGTCTTAGCTTATCAACTATAAAAATTTCTGACCCATTTAACATCCTATAGCCTGAGCTATGTCATGAACGCATTATACATAGGTCAAGCTGTTAGGATCAACACTCTAGTTCTTATTTCAACTCCAATTTGAGTTAACGAAAATGTGTGATTTCGCCTTTGAGATCTTCGCATAAAAGTTGTAGGAAATTGTCTTGGCTTTCCTTCACAAGACTAGAATCATATCCCGACCAGCATATCAACCAGATATTTACAATTCAAGTTATAGCTAGTTTCTTGAATACGCAAAAAAAAAGATAAATTAAGGCTAATTCATGCAATAATTCTTTCAATGATCCAATAAGGTCCAATATCATAAAATGTGTCAAAAACTAACTTAATTCAAACCTAATTGAACCTTAAGAAGCGTAGTGAGAGGATTATAAGATGTATAAAATATATTGTTATTAAATTTTCCCACACTTGGCTTTTTTTTTTTTTTTGCACTTTATAGGCTGAGAAACATAGGGAACAAACTAAAGACGAAAAAAATGACACGAGACTTCAAAAAGCTAAAAACAGCTAAAGGATTCAATGAATCCAAGAAGAGCAACTAGACATTCAAGGGATCAAGAAAGTAATTCATGAGGTAACATTTCTTCTCATCTCAAACCAATAAGTAAGGAAACTTGAGTTGAAAAGAATGAGATCAAGAATGATAGATTCTCACAATTCAAGCTCTCAATCTCTCAAGTGTTTTAAAGGTAGAGTATTTCTTCCTCTATTCAACTCATGGATAATTGCAGCCTACCATAGAAAGCTTGCTTATCTTCACCTTCTACAGCTTCTCAAAAACAACATGCACACAAAAATCAAGAGAGGTTTTATTCAAGGTTGTAATGGGGCTATGGTAAAGGAGAGGGGTAATATAGATATGACAAGTTAAATACCAAAAGAAAAGAATAGAAAACATTACTGATATCTGATTAGAGTGGAGAGATGTTTGAGAACATTCGGGTTTAAATTTCCCGAGGGTTTCTTAGTTACTTCTCTACGTTTTGCTTCCTTCTCATAAGGACAATGACTAATATTTGACTAATGTTTTGTTAAAAATCAATGCCAAATTGGTAAGTTGAATTTATTGTTAAGGCTGAACATTCTCCATTTTATTCTTATTGTTTTCTGAGCATCCACTCTCGTTCTAGGTATGAATATGTCACTGGATGCATTCTTTGATTGCGGACGGTGGTTAACTTTTTTTTCCTTTTTTTAGGAACATTTTTGCACACACACCCCACACTTATTAAAAAACTTAACCAATAAAAAAGTCAAATCTCTCTTATTCCACTAAAGGTTAGGTAAGAATATGATTTTTAAGGCACATTATGAGCTAGAAACAAGGAATGGTCAAATAAGCTCGAAAGGGGTAATTTTACAAAGGGGGGAAAATATGCGTAGTTGGCTATTTGGTCAAAGTAGCTATCTCAAAGAAAAATGCATCAATCAATGTTTATGTATGCATGTGAAAATGTAGCCTAAAAAAGAATTAAAGCAAGTTCTAGAGTAACAATTCCGTGAGTGCAAAAAATCATACAAGAAAGAAGAAGAATGGTATAGATGTTCAATTCATTCATCAATAGGCTCAAAATCTCACAAGGCATTTCTCTCTATCATTATCAATCTATCGATTCCAACATCTATAACTAAGCATGTGAAATTTAAGAAAGAGAGAGCAGATTTATTCAACCGTGCTATGATCCACAGAATCCATTTCTTTATTTCCACACTGATATAGTTACTTACCCAAATTTAGATGCGTCTTGAAGTAAAATTACTCTTAAGCTCCTTACTCTACCATCCCCTAATTAGTTTAGCTATTAGTAAATTGTTGAAAAACATATAAACACGAACAAATATATTAATAAACCTACTTCCCCTTTTTTTATTTTTATTTTGTAACCATCCTTCCCCCCAACCGAGATCACAACATTATCCTTAATGTCAAAACATAGATAGGTAAAAGATAGAAGATATTACTTGTTATGTTGTAATTACTTGAAAAGAAAAAGCTCACACAAATTTAAACAGAAACAAAAGTATGATAAATAAAACCAAAGCTTGTAAATTATTTAAATAGTTGGAGTGTCTGCAGTCTAGCTTACTTTCATCATTTTGCTTCCACTTCACTGCTTTCTTACGACCAATCTATACGGCTGTTACTAGATCGAGGTTCATAAACAAAAAAGCTTCTAATTTATCAATCAACTCTCATCAATAGTGGAAGCAAAAATAAGGAGTCGTATTGCTTGAGAGGTGTAGGATAAATTTTTGTTCCACGGTATAGTGGGTATAGTCGAAAAAATAAAAAAAAAATCAAAGAAATTATTAACGTTAATGAATTATGGATTTATGAGTGGATATGTTGAGTTAAAAGACTTTGAGAAACAATTTGAAAAACTGCCCACAAAATTGCCAAAAATACACCGGTAAGGCAATGAATGCATCAAAGTTTTCAAGCATTGCACTTACATTCGTCCAAATGCGTAGATGATACTTGAAGTTCCCGACCCAGATATGTCTTTCCAGTATGATGTTCGCCCGAGTTAAAGGTTCATGAATGATACCCTAAAACTTGACCACCTCTTAGATGTGTAGAAAAGTGATACTGACCCCACTAGCCCAATGCTACCTCCCCAGCTATCTTTGCATGAATATTTCTCGCAGCAAGTGTTACACTAACGGTGATTACTTGTGCGTTTACAAACTCTAAACGCTTTACCTATAACTTGTCCCTTAAAATACCACAGAGATACGGTAAATCTACAAACCGATAGAAGAAGCTCCTGTTTTTCGGCACTCACACTCTCTTTGAATGATTATGAGTTGTAGGAAAATGAAAGAAAATGAAGTGTTTAAATAAGGAAGAGAATGGAAAAAGTAATGGTAGCACCTATATGTAAGTAGGTTGAGTAGCACTCTCGGAAAAGTTTGAAATTAAAAATACAATTTTTTTTATTTTTTTTATGTTTTTTATTTTTTTAGACTTTAAGAAAACCATCGGGATAAAGAAGTATAAAAACCCACAGAAGGACCACCTTGCCCAAAAGAATCGTGCTATTACACTCCAAAATACAAATATACAATGGTATACAAAAATAAAATTATAATAATAAACAGCTCCCACCCTCCCTCCCTCACACACATGCACGCACACAAGCAAGCACTCACCAAAGATGATTGATTTCTAGGACCAGCCAACCTAAGATCCTAAACATCAGGATGCATTTATGCGTTCTCCAATATGAAGGCTCTTAAATCATAATGTTAATAAAGGATCATTTTAAAGTTAATTTGTGGGATTTAGCTGGGGAAAATCTTAGGTGTCCAAACTTGTCATAAGTACTTTATGTTAGGGAGTCCAAACCCCCTAAACCCCCAATACTGGGGGGAATTACTCTAGGCACTACAAAAAGCGCTCAAAAGTTCTTTGCTTTGAAATTCTCGTTTTTTTCCCTTGATGGGCAAACACTCATCAAGTGTCAGAAAGGGCTTCTAAACCCCCAATTACTGGGGGGAATTATTCTAGGCACTACAAAAAGCGCTCAAAAGTTCTGAGCTTTGAAACTCTCATTTTTTCCCTTGATGGGCAAACACCCATCAAGTGTCAGAAAGGGTTGCTTCCTGGCTCAGAGCATTGAGGTCATGTTCTGAGCTACAAAACTTGAGTTTCTGTCTCGTGATAGGTAGTATCCTATCAGGGTAAGAAAGCAGCCGTTTCTGCCTTCAGGGAAAGCCTCCATGGGGGGGTTCGAATTGCCGGAAAAACCATATTTTACACACATTTCCTGCCTTTGTATCATTGGATAAAGGACACTTAACCTGACAATGTTTTTGTTCTAAAATATTTGAGTAAAATAGCATCTAAATGGGATACCACATTATTATCTTTCAAGTCTGATAATCCAGATGGATGGGAAGAGTGGACCCTTGGTATGAGTACTCATTTTTCCAATATTGAGAAACGTCCACTCCGTAACCTACTTCTAGCATGTATTTCTCTCATTTTCCCTAATGCAGGGAACTGGAATGATGCCAGAATTTGTGCATCACACAATTGTCACGACCTAACTTTTAGGTTGGGACTATTAATCATGAGGTCCGGAAGGGACTTGAGGCCAAATTGTGGTGTCAATAGGCAGAAGTCCTGAAAAGTAGGACACTCAAAGATGTTGAACCCATCGTGGGATTTGTTAAATTGTAATAGTGAGGCTGGGCCACTAGGACCCAGCAGGTCCGTTGAGGACAGTTGGGGACTGGGCCTCAAGGGTCAGTCCCTCTCCCAACGGCTATAGCAACTAGCCGTTGGGGACACTCCCAACGGCTAGTTGTAAAATCAGCTCTCTCTCTTATAAAAACTTCTATAAATAGAGGAGATGTCTTATTAATAAATTAGAGATTTTCATGCCCCTTGACTTGTTTGATATTCGGTTTGGCTTGTACACCACGTATTTGGTGGTTGTTTTGGTGATTTGGCTTATTGAGGATCCTTCGGGATTGTTTTTGTTTGAGTTTGTGGATTACTTTGGCGAGATATTAATGATATTTTTACATGGTATTAGAGCCAAAAGAGTTCGATTAAAGCTGCATTAAGATCCATGTCGATCCTCAAAATTTGAGAATTGTTTGAATCAAGGTCCTCTTCATCTTTTCTATTATTGTTGAAAAAAATAGAAGAGAAAATTTAGAGTTTTTATTGGTGCCCAACTCTTATCAAAATTAGGCACGAACAATGAAAAAGTATTTTATTTCTAAAGACTACTGGGATTATATTTATGGTACCATCAAAGAACCCAAATAGATAGAGGAAGGATGTAATAATGATGATGATTTTCTCAAATTACAAAGAAACATAAACAATAATTGAAAAAATGAGAGAAGTACAACACCAAAATCACTTAGATTATTGGCCAAAATGTGAATGAGAAGTTTTGTAGCCGGACTAGTATGTTTGACAATGCTTTTAAAACTTGGGAATACCTTACATTCCCAAGATGATTTGTTTTTCAAATAAATTTGCAAGAAAAATGATAATGCTCAAGGTTCCATGAGAATTAGGGACTATTATAATAAGTTTTTCAACCTTTATAATCAACTTAAGAGCTTTGACAAATTCGAAAAACTCCAATGTATGGATGAGTTTAAAGAGTATCTTGATTATCAATATTTTTTTATTTATAAGAGAATTAAGAGATGAGTTTGAAAACATTAGATCAAACTTCATTCATAGAAAACCAAGACCCAAAAGCAACGAGATTTTGGCCGATTTAGTTACGGAGGAAACTAGACTCGGGAATATTAGATATAAAAAAGAAACGATTTTTGTTACATCTAGACACGAAAATTATTTGAGAACCTACAAACCTCCACATGTGAAAACTAGTGAAGGCAATGGGTAAATCAAGAATAATGTGATGCCTTGGCCCAACAAAAATACAATTTGTCATTATTCTAAGGAAAATGGATACATCAAGATTTTATGTCCTCTATTATTGAGAAGATTTCCCCATGTTGCTATCATTCATCACAAGGAGGAAATGTTATCATTGAAGATCAATGCCTATATTGAAGAAATGCTCAAAAAAAGGCAAGCATTTCTGGGTCAACACTATAATCTTCTTCCAAAGGTCAAGGTATACCATGATTTTTAGATTTTGATGCTTTCTTTCATATGACTAATGAATATAAATTGTTAGACAAATGCATAAAAGCTAGAGCACAAGTATTTATGGCCGATGGAACTAAAATTGATGTTAAAGAAATTATACAACAACAACAACTAAGCTTTTTCCCATACTAGACGGGGAAAGAAATTATAAATTTAAAAATTAACTCTTTTAAAATACCCTAAATATGTTTTATACCAAAATTAAATCTTAATCTTCTCTTGATTTCTTAACTTTGTGATAATGATTGCATTGTTACCTTCTCACCAAATGGATGTATGGTGCAGAATCATCTATCGAAGAAGGTGATTAGGCAAGGACATAGAGAATGAAGGAGATCTTTACACCATGAAAATTTTGAAACATGTAAACAAATGTATTTTCTTTATCTGAAAATGTTTTTTTTTATAATATATGACAGGACCATAAGGTCCTATCCCACTTGAGCCAGTGCCAGGCCGAGAGTCCCCTGGAGCCAGGCCACAAGAGCCAACGTGAGGACCCCCAACGGCTTATCAATAAGAGTATTTTTTAAGGCCTCCCTTCTTCTTCGTTCTTCTCCCTCCTCTCCTCTCCTCTCATCTCCTCCTCTATATAAATACTCTTAAACTCCATTATAAAAATAAGGCCCTTAGTGTCTAATCAATAAGAGCATTTTTATTAATTTGTGGTATCATCATTGCACTTGGCTATACCATTTTATAAGGCTTTATATTCATTACTCTTTTGGTGTGTCTTTGTTCCACTTGACTAAAGCCTTTTTTAAGACTTTGAGGTTGTTACTTTGTGGTGATACTTTTCATCAAACTTCTGTTGCTCTGTTGAAGCCCCATCTTTATTATATGAACATCATTATATAAGAAGGAATAAAGAAAATGATAATGCTCCTAGCAAAAGAATCATAAAACCCCCTCAAAGATTAGTGTCTTTTGAATCATTTCAACCACAACATAGAAAATACATTGCTACCATATTGAGTATTCTTGAACCCAATCATTATGAATAAGTAAAAAATAATTTAAAATAGAGGAAAGCTGTGAATGTAAACTCCGTCCATGTAAGGGATCACCCAACATGGTTGGTCCCAAGCCCGAATAAAGGAAGAGGGTTGTGTTAGGCTTTCAACAACTAGCGTAAAACTTTGTCGGATTTTTATACCATGGATTACACAAATTATGAGCATTGCTTTGAGGCGTCCCCACCTAGCGACACGTTGTAGAGCCCGAATGCAGTGAAAGGTAAGCAAGGGCCACTACATTTTCACCCGGATGTAGTGAATCAATTGTAGAGAGGATTCCCACATCATGGACGGGTGTGGATAAATAAGTTAATCCCACTATATTGTCATCTGAATGTAGTGAATAAATTACAGAGAGGATCGCTGCATTTTCAATATGGATGGATGCGGGGGTAAGGAAGCTAGTCCTAGATAATAAGATTTGTATTGGTTCTTGGAATATCGGAACATTGTCCGATAAGGAAATAGAGGTGGTAGATACTATGATTTAGAGAAAGATTCATATTATATGTTTACAAGACACAAAGTGGGTTGAAGAAAAAACAAAGGAGATTGAGGATATAGGTTTTAAATTATGGTACTCAGGTAAAGAAAAAGCTCGAAACGGAGTTATAGTAGACATACAACGATATGGTGACTGAATCATGACGTTGAAATTAGTGTTACAAGCAGAAGTTTTGAATATAGTTGTGCTTACGCACCCCAAGTAGGACTAGAAGATAGTATAACGACAGTTTTTTGGGAAGAGTTAGATAAGGTGATTCAAAGAATTCCACAAAGAAAGATGATTTGTTTAGGAGGAGACTTAGATGGACATGTCGGTAAAGAGGCATTAGGATATCAAGGTATTCATGAAAACTTTGGTTTTGGGGATATTAATGAGGAAGGTAGAGAGATTTTAAATTTTGCTATGGCATTTGACCTCTTTATAGTCAATACAATCCTCAAAAAATGAGATGAACATTTAGTTACTTATAAGAGTTGCTTATCACAAACATAAATTGATTACTTTATTTATAGAAAAAAATATAGAGCATGTTGTAAAGATTGCAAGGTAATTCCAAGAGAAAGCTTAACCACCTAATATCGACTTTTAGTTATGAATTTACAAATAAAAAAATGGACAAAGAAGAAAAGAGTGCATCGAGCTATTCGGACTAAATAGTGGAACCTCAAAAGCGAGAAAGAAAATATATTTAAACAGAAAGTCCTTCAAGGAGATGCTTGGAATTATGTTGGTACACCTTGTGACATGTGGAACAATATGACTATACATATTAGAAAAGTGGCGAAAGATGTGTTAGGTAAATCTAAGGAAGGTATACTGGCACAAAAAGAAGCTTGGTGGTGGAGTGAAGTAGTGCAAAATAAAATCAAGGCAAAGAGGGCATGTTACAAATTACATTATACTAAGAAAACTAGTGAAACTTTAGAGACTTATAAAAAAGCAAAGAAGTTAGCGAAAAAAGCCATCTGTGAAGCAAAAGCTAAAATTTAGGAGGTTTTATATAAAAAAAACTCAACTCAAAAGTGGGTGAAAGAGATATTTTTAGAATAGATACGGCTAGAGATAAGAAAACTAAGGATCTTAATTATGTTAGATGCATCAAAGATGAGGATGAGAAAATTCTAGTGGCAAATGATGATATAAGAAATAGATAGAAAAACTATTTTTATAAGCTTTTTAATGAAAATAAAGATGTTAGTATTAGCTTAGGAAAGTTAGCCAAATCAAAAAAGTATATAAACCACACACTTTCTACCGACGTATTCAAAAGAATGAAGTCAAAGAGACTCTTAAACATATGAAGAGTGATAAATCGGTTGGACCAAACAATATTGCTATAGAAATTTGGAAAATCCAAGGAGAAACAAAAATCACTTTGATCACAAGACTATTTAATGAAATATAAAGAAACCAAAGGATGCCCGAAGAATGAAGAGTGAGTACACTTATAACCATATATAAGAATAAGAGACATTTAGAATTATGCGAATTATCGAGGTATCAAGTTAATAAGTCATACTATGAAATTATGGGAAAGAATTATCGAACGTAGGTTAAGACAAGTATCGAGTACAACAGAGAACCAATTTGGATTCATGCCATGGAGATCTACTGTTGAAGCGATTCACCTTTTGAGACGTCTTATGAAACATTTTAGAGGAAAAAAGAAGGGCTTTCACAAGATATTTATTAATATAGAAAAAGCTTACGATAGTGTACTAAGGGAGGTTCTTTTGGAGAACCTTAAAAAAAAGAGGTATCCCATTGACATACATAAACCTTATGAGAGACATGTACGATGGTGCAAAAACATGTGTGAGGACTTATGAAGGAATGACAGACTTCTTTGAAGTTAATATTGAGTTAGATCAAGGATCAACTTTAAGTCCATACTTATTTATAATGGTGATTGATGAGTTAACAAAACATATTCAAGATGAAATACCTTGGTGTATGTTATTTATAGATGGCATTGTGTTAGTGGAGGAGTTTAAGGAAAAAGTTAATAGAAAATTGGAACTATGGAGAGAAACATTAGAAAGTAAAGGCTTCCGACTTAGTAGAACAAAGACATAATATATGGAATGTAAGTTTGATCATTTGGTTACTTCAGAGCATATAGAAATTAAAATTGGCACACATTGCATTCCCAAAAGGAAAGTTTTAAATACCTAGGGTCAATTTTTCATAGTGATGGAAGAATTGATGGCGATGTTATGCATAGAATTAATGTTGGTTGGTTAAAATAGAGAGGAGCATCAAGTATTCTTTATGATAAGAAATATCATTAAAGTTAAAAGGTAAATATTATAGAGCAACAATTAGACCTATCATGTTTTATAATTCTGAGTGTTGGGCAGTTAAAAGATGTATGTGACAGAAATGAAGATGTTGAGATGGATGAGTGGTCATACAAGAAAAGACCGTATACATAAAGAGATTATTAGAAATAAATTATGTGTGGCACCAATAGAGGATAAAATGAGAGAATATCGTTTAAGGTGGTTTGGACATATAGAAAGAAGATCAAAAGAAGAACTTGTAAGAATGTATGAAAAACTAGATTTTGAAAGTATTAAAATATGTAGAGGATAATGGAAAAAACAATAAAGAATGATCTAGCTTATTGTGAGTTAACTGCTAACATGGCACATAATAGGGCTATGTGGAAACAAAGAATCCATGTAGCCGACCCCATCTAGTATGAGAAAAGGCTTAGTTGTTGATGTTGTTGTTATTGTTAGAGGAAAGCTATAAATATTGAATTAGAAACTCAAGAATGAAATTATACTTGGCACATAATAGGGCTCTGTGGAAACAAAGAATCCATATAGCCGACCCCGTCTAGTATGGGAAAAAGCTTAGTTGTTGATGTTGTTGTTGTTATTGTTAGAGGAAAACTATGAATATTGAATTAGAAACTCGAGAATGAAATTATACTTTGGATATTGTTATGAAACCCAAAGAAAGAAAAATTATTGGTTGTAGATGGGTTTATAAGGTCAAAACTCATAGTGATAGTTCTATTAAAAGGTATAAAGCACGACTTATAGCTAAAGGGTACTCCCAAGAACATGAGATTGATTATGAAGAAACATTTGCACCAATTGCCCATATGACTATTGTTCGTATTTTAATTTCTATTTATGTAATTAAAGAATAAGATATATATATATATATATATATTAGATGTTAAAATGTCTTTTTGAATGAAAACCTTAATGAAGAAATCTATATAACTCCCCCTCTAGAATTCTTTGTTCCAAGTAACTATATTCTTAAACTAAAGAATGCTTTATATGGACTCAAACAAGCTCCAAAGGCTTGGTTTGATAGATTTTAGTAATTTATGCATCCACAGAATTTTCGCTCTTATTATACTGGCACTGTCTTATTTGTGAGAAAAAAGGGTGCAGATATTGTGATTCTACTTCTATATATAAATGATATGATCATCACCGGAAGTGATGAAAATGGGATATTATAAATAAAAATATATTTGAATAAAGAATTTGAAATGAAAGATCTTAGACTTCTTAGTTATTTTTTAGGAATAGAAATAACCCGTAATAACATATATTACTTTATATCACAAACAAAGTTTCCTAGTGATATTGTTAGTTGGATTGACATATGACAAGAAAGTAAGCACACCCGAGGTGATGGGGACTAAACTTAGGACTAGAGATGGGGAAAAAATTAGAGAATCCTATTGATAGGAGCCTTGATGTGGATTGACATCTCAATATCTTATGATTACTCGACCAGACATAGCACACGCAGTATATGTGATAAATCAGTTTCAACAATCCCCCACTAATGTACACATGAGTGGGGTTATGCGGATTGCAAGATACAAAATGGATACACTTGAGAAAGATTATTCTAACCTCATCATCTTCTTTTAAATTAATTGCTTATGATAATGCGGATTGGGATGGAGATGTAAATGATAGACATTTCACTATTGGATTTTGTCTGTTTTTAGGTGATTCTTTAATTTCTTTGAGGTGTAAAAAGTAACTCCTAGGAGACATGGAGGTTACCCTAGAGGACTCAACAAAATTACTTTGACAATGCACTATGTACATTGCTTCAAATAATACTTTTCATGAAAGAACTAAACATATTGAGATGGACTGTATAGTTAGGGAGGAATGCTTGAAGAAAAGATTGACTTTGTACTATGTTCTTTCAGATATACAGTCGGCAGATTTCTTCATCAAATCCTTATCAGCCCTTAGATTTATGTTTCTATCATACAAACTTTCGATATATACAACACAAGTTTGAGGAGGGTGTTAAATTGTAATAGTGAGGTTGGGTCAGTACGGGCCAGCAGGTCCCTTGAGGATAGTTGGGGATTGGACCAATCCCCCTCCCAACGGCTGCAACAACTACTCATTGGGGACACTCTCAACGGCTAGTAATTATAGTCGTTGGGAGCATATCTCTCTCTCACACGAAAAATCAGCTCTTTCTTGTAAAAACCAAATAGAGGAGATGTCTTATTAATAAATTAGAGATTTCCAAGATCCCTTCTTGTTTGATATTCGGATTGGCTTGTACACCAAGTGTTTGGTGATTTCTTTGGTGATTTGGCTTGTTGAGGATCCTTCGGGATTGTTTGAGTTTGAGTTTGTGGATTACTTTGGCAAGATATTGGTGATATTTTTAGAGGGGATCGCACCCAATTTTTGAGAAGATGAAATTTTAGAATAGCAGTCGCACCAAAATGTTCCAAGAAAACCACATATTAAAAACATACTATAATCGTAGTAAAGTTTAATTGAGAAACTCATTTTCATATTCGCTACCATTCTTTACATAGCGCAATTGGAAATGTCAAAGTTGAAAGCACAAAAGAAAAAGGTTGCAAGTTTAAAAAGGGAATACCTTAATCTTTCACAAAGACGTGCTAAAGCATCTGAACCAGTTCTTGATGCAACATCCTCGATTTCATTTGCATTTGATAGAGTAATACTATCAGCAAGCTTAAATTCGCATAGCTCCTTCAAAGAATATGCATCAGTTAATACAGCTGAATGACCACCTCCAGCTGCCAGTCTCCGCACTACTCCAACACACCTATCAAGTAGAGAAACATGTCAAAGCAGCAGTTCCTGAAGAAGAGAAATTGGTATACTTGCAAAAAGAAGTAATGATACGGAAGCAGATCAGTAAGATTAACTCACCAATCAACAGGTGATGGATACCAGGCATAAGTAGTTTTCTCGTTAGCTGCTTGGCCATAGCTGTTATATCCCCATCCATGGATACTCCCATCCCTCATGACAATCAGGGTATGTGAATGCCCGCATGTAACAAGTTGAACACCTGAAGGCACCACCAGAGCTGGAATATTTCGCAAACATGCTTCTGTCTCGTTTGGGAGACAAGAAAATAATCCATTTTGAGGTCCCAATCCTAGTTGACCTTCCCGACCACCACCCCAAGTATATAGTGCTCCTTTATCTGTTAAAGCACATGTATGTACCCCACCACATGCAACATCCTTCACCACAACCCCTTCAAGGGAAACCACTCTTCGGGGTAAGAGCTCTTTATTCCCATACTGCAAAGAACAGTGTCCAAGCTGCCCCACATTACCAAGACCCCATGTATATCTGCAATGCAACAAGCAAAATTAAGTAGGTTACAGGTCCAGGATAGGTAAATTGGACTTCAGAATCAGATACTGCAAAAGAAACGCATGCTCTAACAGACTAGAGACATTCTCGGCATCTGCAATTACTAATTAAAAAATAATTGCATCTACTGTCCTTGCCTAACTACCATAGAAGAAATTTAGTATCTTTAAAATCATAGCATTTTCTCCCATCAAATCCATCATGCACAAATACACTTTACCCTAAAAAATATGTACACATACAGTAAAGCTGTACCTCGCACAGATATGCCAACCATCATCTTAACCTCGTGGTCTTGCACTAAATTATGATACATAATATACCCATTAAGATAATAGATAGAATAATAAAGTTATAAACTCCTGAAGCTACTTATAAAGTTGTATTGCATTCTTACTGTGTATATCGTATGAGAAGATTCAATATCATAAGATACATCATATCCAAGTTAATTGAGATATATGTTATTTTCTTATTTGGATGTCATTTTCAAATATATGTTCTCCTCTTATTGTCTAACTACTTCAAATATCTCAAGTAAATAAGAAAGATCCCCGTTTCAACCTATCAAAATATTTTAAAAAATTAAAGTCAACCTTTTGGATTTACTAAAAATTTCAAGGTTTTTTTAGTAGCCGGTCTGATTATGGCATTATGGCACATATATTGAGTACCTACATGACTAAGAATTCTTAAAATTTCTACTTTGATGTGCTATTCTTTATCCCGAAATTTCAAGAATAAATTTTTCATAAATTAGCTTCATACCCATCATGCTTTATCATACTTGGACAACTTTGACATCCATTTAAATGTTAGACTCAGAGCATGAGTATCGACCACAATTAAGCAAATTTGAAGCAACATGGTGCTCTTATGCTGTTTAGAACACATTGATTTTTAATATTCATTAGTCATTTCGATGTTCTCCAAAATACAACTTTCATATTAGGGTACACCATGATGTTATTGAAGATTGTGACATATATTGCATCAATTTATATCTTTTGCAACCTTGAGCTCAGTTACTGTTTTAGAGTTTCTGGGAGAAAACTGTACTAGGTTTGTCCCAATCACATTGTGGCATATCATTTCCCTGGGGACCCTCTAGGAGGGCACTACTTACATTAGTACCTTCTATGTGTCTCCAGACACGTACATACAAAAACTTAACACTGTGGAAACAATTAGTCATCCCACAGATTTTCTTTTTAGTATAAGAATTTCATCCCTAATTGTCCACATCCTCTCAGATCACTTACACCTCACCATCCTCTGAGATAGCAGCTGTATGATACTCCCCACAGGATACACGGACAATCTTCACAAACTCTGGGGCTTCATCCAGAAACCTGAAGAAAGCATTTAGAATCCGAGGCCCCTGCAATCCTTCACAAGTAAAACCTCTCCCAAGCTGCCCACACTCATTGTAGCCTGGTGTATCATAACATAACATAATCCTGATTAAACAGTGTAACATCAAATGTTGAAAGGTTATTATTGAACAACAAAAGCAACAAATGAAGATTGTATATTCACAGACAAAAGCACGGTTTCTTCAGGAGAAGAGACAAAATGTTGTAAAAATCATATCATATCATTTTATCTCGTATCGTATGAGCATACGATACGATACTGGTATATGTATCACAATAGACATGTATCGCACCCGTATTGCAATGTATCGTACGATACATTGCAATATGGGTATTATATCATACGATACATCCCGTATCGCACGATACACTGTATTACGATACAGGATGATTTTTTACAATTTTTTATTTTTTTTATTTTTTGATTTTTCAATATTTTAATGTAATGTATTGTACAATATTGTATGATTATCGTATATCGGTGCCCTATACAATACGGACACCGATACGCTAATTACAACATTGGTTCAAATTTTCACGTAAAACATCAAACAGAAAAGCAGAAAGAGTCTACATCTTGTCGATTGGAAAACAGATTATTGTAATAAGAAAAAAGGAATCTAATTTGAGGTTAGTCACAGTTACCCCAAGACTGCAGCTGGCCATCTTCAGACAGAGCCATCACATGAACTGCTCCACAAGAAACTTGGCGTATAAGCTGCAAATGGGTGTCCATGTTTTACACCTTCTTGAATAGGAGAAGACTAATTATAGATGAAAAGATCAACAACAATCTCATCTTAACATTGATTCCAATAACTGGAGCCCAAGCTAGAACCAAATATCCATGGTTTATTAATATAAATGAAAATATCAATTTAGATGATTTTCTTCGACGAGTTTTAAACATCACTTTAGTAAATCCAAATATCACTAACGTTAAATTAAATTCAACAATGCAAGTTGATAGATGTGATATCAATTGAGGGATGTTCAGGTTTGCGCTGCAAGGGAAGGAAACATGAAGGACGTATTGATTTCTACTTTTATCATACTGTTCCATGGTTCCAAGAAATTGTTCTTTTTTCTAGAATCTCCAGATATCTTCTGTTGCCAAGAAATTCCCAAGAACGATTTTTGTGGCTAAGATTCAATTATATACAGGGAAAATATTTACACTTTGGGGATGGAGTCCTTTAGCTGAAAATGTCAAGAGCTTTGACATAAACTATGAATTTATCAATCAACACTACCAAAGACTTGCATTTAGCATGATCACTTATTAAGAAAATTCACATCCCTGACAGCCTGGCTTTCCTTTTTGCAAAACTATACTTTTCATCAACCATCAAAGTGGACGCTGTCTCCAGAGATTCCAATTGTTAACAACCAATCTAAAGCATCATCAGACCAGACAAACCATATGGACCACATCCCTAAGGCATGACTTCCAAGAAAGAGGTTTGGTGAACAGAAGAATATCCAATCTACATGTACACACATTCCACACATGAATTTGAACACAGAAGTTACACACCCTGAATTTTAATGTAAAAGGAAATTATGTCTGGCAAGAATGGTAAAATCAAAGAACCGAGAAGGAAAATTGTGGCAAAATTAGAGAAAGGGGACAGATTGAGACAATTTGGGGCACACAAAGAGATAATATATCAGACATTTCCCTATTTTAATGTATTTATACAACACACGCACACAGTGCCCAAGACTTGACATCATATGCACAAGTCCAGTACTATTAGAAGCTTTGAAGTTAAAAAGTTAACCTGTCCAAATTGGTATAGAAGTGTAGATATTAATAGCAACGTCACCTATTGAATGAGAACATGACAGCTAACATGCCAGATAGCAAGATATCAATTCTTCAACCATATGCACACCAAATCCTTCAATCATTTTCATTTAACTGTCTTCACTACCATTAATTAATAAGCATATAGAAATCTAGAATTTCATGGACAAAAATGACCTCAAAACTAAGGAAACAAAAATAGTATAAGGGAATAGTGCAGAAGCTAAAGAGAAAACTCCTGGAAAAGTAAAAGATCCTGTAGTTCAGTTACATGGGGAGCTGATTATTTAGGAGTGACAAGATTATACATTTAAAGAAGACATCCTTAGTGAAATTTGTCTTCCTTTGATAAAGTGCAGTTGACTCAAATAACATTACATTCATAAACGATGCTTTTGCAATCAAAGGAATCAAATCAATTGTCCTATAAGGAATCAAACAACTGAGAAATGAAGAAGTGATGAGAACAAAGAGTGCAGGGTGAAAATGTCTGGTATTAGACAAGATATCATGATGGGACAAAATATATCAGAAAGCACCTCCTGCATTCGGTGACAGTTTACATATGAGATTCAACTAGTTGTGGTTTAAAATATTTCATTACCGCTTTTCCAAGTATTGAGGTGTACATTTACCACATGCAGAGGAGATTAAAAGAACATGTTTGAGCTAGCACATAGTTTTCATACAAAGCATATGATACACAAGCAGAGAAAGTCTTCTCATCTCTGTCTCACAAGTTTAACCCTGACTGTTTGTTTCATTAGACAAACAATGAAACAGAACAAGGTTGACGTACAGTATTTGGAGGAAAAGCTCCCCAGTAGATGCGTGGATAATTTGAACCCTGTGCGAGGAAAAGGTTAATAATTAAGAGTAAGATACAAGTTAGTAAATGGGGGGAAATCATCATAACTGATTTTCACATACCTGATTTTGACCCCATAGCCATAGCCTCCGTGTAGGTTGTGTCCCATCATTTTTACGAGGTTCAGCAATTGCAGCAGTACAGTGTGCTCCACAGGAGATAGACTTCACAAATTCTGTTTGCAATATCTTCACCCTTTTTGGATGATCACTTCTCTCCTCTGTTCCATCTCCAAGCTGTCCATAGTCATTTGAACCTATATAAGAAAAGGAATATATTATATGACATGAATTATGAGCCCCTGGAACAATATTAAATGTAATATTTATTACTACGAAGAGAAAAAACAAGAACTAGGTCCAAAAAATGTTGAAGAAAATAATAAATTAATAGCAGGTAGAAATATAACCATCATTGTGCCACGTCGTTACCATGTGATGGTATGCATACAAGTAATCATTCCGCATAAGCAGTACACATTTTTTTTATACAGTTCACCCATCATTTTGTTTTGGGCATTTCCTAATCCATCCCTTGATTTTGAATCGTTTTTGAGTTTATCCCTCCTTTTGGCTAATCCAAAAGGTGCCACATTATCCATTTTGCAGATTGTAAGGTTAAAGCAAGAGAATGAATGGACCAAAAAGCCCCCACCTTTTTCTTTCTAATCTAAGTCAATTGGTTCCATTTTCTGATGATATTCAACAAAAACAGTTGCACCATCTTGATCAGCACGTTCTATCTAATGAAAATCAGTTGTTGAATCACTTATGTTTCATGTTTAACAGATAGTTTACGAGGCTTGCAATGTGCGAAACTTTTTCCATTGATTTTTCAGATCTTATAAAATTATTGATACCTTTGACAATTAAGCAATCAAAAGTAGATTATATGGAATCATGGACATAGATTATATGCATATAATTGAGATACTGACAAGAAAACATTCAGAAAAGGGCTTAAACCAAGTGTTCACCATCAAACTCAAGGAAGTTATACAATATGAGCAGATATTTCTGTATACATTCAGTTTCAAGGTTAAATAAGTTGAACGGAACGTTTGGAAAGGTGACACTTGAAAATGGGTTGAAACTAGCCAACAGGGTAAGAGAAACTTAAAATGGCTCAAAATGAAGATCTCGATTTGAGAGTTCAATTTTTTCAGCAGAGAACTACCTAAAGTATCCTCCTCGTTCACATAAAACCAATAAGCAGGCAGCTTGCAATTTTACCCTATTGTACTTGCTTATAAGACATGCAGAGACAGAAACCATATCTTCAACCAATTTTTTTCATTTACCAGCACATAAGCTGAATAAGATGAACAGGAGAAGCATATGAAAGATAGCTAAATATCTGACAGAAGTGATATTGTTTCCTCCCTTTAGAAGCAGCCAATAAACAATGCGTCATACTGAAAAACTAGACAGAAAACTAAAAAGAAATTACTAACCCCAGGTGAACAATGACCCATCTGAAGCAACAGCTGCAGTGTGTTCACGACCACAGGCAACATCTAGCCATCGAGTTGTCACTCCTCCTGAGCATTTGAATAATTTAGGAGAGAGCTTCTTTGGAATCCTTAAGTGACACTCCCTGCCCTTCCTGCCTGTCTGCCCAGATTGGTTGTATCCCCAAACATAAATGGCGCTCTTAGTTGGAAGGTTTAGAGTTTGAAAATCAAAGTGAGCATCGTCAGACTCCACGAGCAGTTTTGCAATATCCATCTGCCAATTTAATGTTACGTGTGGTAAATAAATACAATACAAGAGAGCGAGAGAGACCATGCAAACCAAGGTAACTATGCGCCACACATCGAAATGCCTGTTCAAAAGTTTTAGTAGCTACCCATTGTTCCACACTTAACAAATCCACTCTTTAGATGAGACCTCTCAAACTTGAGGCCTGCAACAGATCTGAACCAAGATCCTTGTTTTAACATCCATTTCCTTTCCACAAGAGACACGTCATAATTAGTAGCAGATGTATAGATAACTACATAGTTAGCAATGAAATTGTGCATGTTTTTCGGGGGAAAGACCCTTGTCACAAGAGACAGTTCATAACTCGTACTCAAACAAATAGATACCTACATGGTCAGCTTACGGCCCCTCTTACCATTAATTATGTCATTTAGTAATCCAGTTACAAAATCAGACCTAAAGTAGCAGATGCTTGGAAGAGACAGGTGGACATTTTTAAACATAACTTTTGATCTCATTAGATCCTCGTAGTTTTCTTGGTTCTGTGTTGAAGCCAATTAAAAACCCATAAAAAGAGTTACAAGGAAACCATAATACAGTATCTTGCAGTAGTGAATTTGAACGCAGGCATGACACAAGACAAAACAGAATGACCACTTTTCATCTTGGCGCATAAAAGGCTTGGTTTTGTATTCAAAGTATGCATCTTCTATATTTGGTTTTGCTCATGGGGAAGGAAAACTATGGCTCAGAAGAACTTTCGGTTGCAATAAACCAAATCAATATTCAGGACACAAGATCTTGATGAATCTACAATTTTCACCTCGGAACCACCTTCCGTCAAGGTTTAGATTTTATACAAGCAAATAACAGGTATTGACAATCTAAAAGTCTCATGCATCAACCTCATCCATTGACACAACTAGTTTCTGGTCCTACAGAACCTAGAAGGTAGAGTTTGGCAGTTCCAATACCAAAAACTCTAGATTTTTCCAGTGATTCACTTCTAACAAACTTATGGACTAGAATATCTCCTTGCTCGAATTGCCTGTGACAACTCCCAGGACCTCGACCACGTTGTTACATCGTTTTATAGTACCATTTTTGTTGGAATTGCACAGAAACATAGCCGGATATACGCCATTCAGATATGCCCCTTTGACATAGTCTAGAAACCCCACAAAGAAAGAAATCGATTCTCACAACCCATAGTAACAAAATCATAGAGCTCAATGAGCAACCTTGTCACAACCCACGGCTTCCACCAGCAACCCAAAACTACAATCAGAGAATCGATGCAAAACGATTTTCTCATGAGAAACGAAAACATTCTTTCACAAGAAACCACATTTCCGTAACCGGATGAGACAAAACCCGCATGCCCCAATTCAATGAAGAAGAAGTCAGCTCAAAGGCCCAAAAAAGCGAGCAGATGTGAACAATTTGGGTGATTGGCACTGGAGAAAACGCAGTATCACACCTAGTTGCTCAACAAAGAGGAAAACTCGACCAAACCTATTCCTCAAAAACCAAAATCAAGATTCAGATAAAAGAAAATAAAGTAACGACAATGGAAAGAAGAATCGCGGTGGCAAAGATCAATCCCAGAGAGAGAGAGAGAGAGATTGCCGCGCACCTGAGAGCGATCGTCGGGAAAACTACGAGTTGGTGGAGGAATTCAACGGTTTGGCGTTCGCATCCTCGGGGTCTTTATGCCAGGGAAAAAAGGGTCCCATCTTCTGGAATCTTCCGTTATGCCGGGAGACAGTTTAAATCTACGAGAAGATTCAGTTATTCGAAATCACAGCCGTCCGTCCAGATGCATTCAACCAGATTATGTTAGACGGTTGTGATTCAAAGTAAGGCTTGGAGCTGCTTGCTCTTCGGCTCATCACGAGCTCAAAGTTCGGGTCGTCTACGGACAGCAAATCCTTGTTTCAGGTCGTGTTCTTGCCATTTAATTTATGTTAAAAAAAACAGGTCAAACAACGAAACCCAATCTTTGTTACATTTCGTGTTTATGTGACATGTCATTTCGTGATCATGTCTGCAATATGCCAAAGTAGACGGTCAGTTTTAAACCGGTTATATATATATATATATATATATATATATATATATATATATATATATATATATTATTTATTTATTGGATCTGACCACCATTTATGCTATTCACTTATGTTTAACTATGGCTTTTCAAGGTATAAGTATAATATTATTTTTTATTTTTAAAAATTCTTAAAAATTTTAAATCATTATATTACCGAAAAGCTAGATATGAACATGTCACACAGAATCTGATATATATATATATATATATATAAGAAGAGGGAAATGCTAGTGTTATGTGGAGTGACACCTTTCTAAATCTTGTTCGTTCAAGAGGGATGAATTAACCAAATTAAAGCACTAAAAGAGGCAAAAGAAAAACTATATTTTACATGTTTTAATTTTAATTTTTGAATGACTAGAATTGAAGAGGATATTTAATTTAGCTTGACTCATACGAAAACGTGAGATTGATGAGGACTTGTCTAATCTATTAAAGGCGAAGTCCATGTGCAGCGACTCATTTTTCGGCTCAGTTCGCGAACCTTGAGCATATTTATTATTTTCTAAAAACAAAAGATGTTAGTAACAGAAATGAAGATGTTGAGAATGAGTGGTCATACAAGAAAAAACTTAATGAGGTTATTAGAAACAAATTAGGAGTGGCACCAATAGAGGATAAAATGAGAGAATATCGTTTAAGATGGTTTGGACATATAGAAAGAAGATCAAAAGAGCTAGAGGACGACCACAAAAGTGTTGGAAAGAAACAATAAAGATTGATCTAGCTTATTGTGAGTTAACGGCTAACATGGCACACGATAGGGATATGTGGAAACAAAGAATTCATGTAGCTGACCCCATCTAGTATGGGAAAAGGCTTAGTTGTTGTTGTTGCTGTTGTTATTGTTGTGAAAGCTTAACTCCTACTTGTTGGTTTGATCTTGTACCGAAGCGATCATCAAACTGTTGATAACTGAAACTGAGGATCTCTTAGTTTGGTTACAGTTTAAGGTATCCAAGAACCAACCTAGAAAGGTATGAAAACCGACAATTCGGTTTCGATTTGAATCGTGGGGTCAGTTCTGAATTGGAACTATTAGTTCAGTGACGACACAACTTTACTGACAACCTGTCATCATGAGTCAGATTATTATTTATTTATATATTAGATTGTATTTAAAAAAAACTTTAAGCTTTAACTTTTATTTATTAGTTTGAGCAGTTTTGGATTCAAATAAGAACCAATGTTAAAATTCTAATAATTTTATTTATTAGTCTGATCGTGAGCTGATTAAGGTTCAAGGTTTCAGAAGAATCGAAACCAGACATAAAAGAAGGGCATACCTTTTCTCATCTAACTTTTCTTAATGAAAGACTTTTAAAGTAAATTGTAGGTCATTTATTAAGTTTATTTAAGGAAATATATGTCCCAACTCGCTTTAGTTAGTGTACCAACACAACCAAGTAACAACAGTTGGGCTTGAATAATGTGCATAAAGGAAAGAGGCATATTGCACTACTTGTATTTTCATGTATTTTCTATACTTGCACTTATAAATTCAAAACAGTGGCTTGTTTTTTATGAATTAGTCGTGATCATAAGAATCTAATGTTTTTGATTTTTCCGTCTTATGAATCTGATCATGAAATAATTAACATAATATTACTCACACACTCAAATCTCTATTTGAACCCACGCCCTTTCGGACCAGAACCTTAATCTGGCGCCTTAGACCAACTCGGCCATAAGTACTGGCCAGATTGGCAACCTTCCCCCGCGTGATGCAAAAGGACCGAAAGTCCAAACCTACCACAATCACAGAAACGCCTTCACCTGGTACGACTTCTTCGTTTCGTCTCTTTGGTGCTTATAGCGTTCAAGCTGTTCTAGTTTCAATCTGAATATTCCAAATTGAAGGTAAAAACTGCTGATTGGTTTCACTTTTTCCTCTCGGTGGCTGTTTGCTTTTCTTTTGGTGAACGATGCGTTCTTTCCATAAAATTGTTTGTGTCAATCGTATGATCTTGTAGACATGGTTTTGGACGCCTGGGGTTGATGGGCACCTTTTTTCTTTTCTATGTTTGCCCTTTAATATGTTTTAGTTGTTTAGTCGGTTGATTTTATTCAGTCAAGCCGTGGGGATTCATTTTTTAGCATGATTTGTTTGCAAGTTACTAGAAAGGCTTTTGAACCATTTGCTATCAGTGCCTTTAACGTGTTGGAAGCAAACAATAATTCATGTTGCTGGAG
This sequence comes from Brasenia schreberi, assembly GCA_036023115.1. Classification (NCBI taxonomy): domain Eukaryota; kingdom Viridiplantae; phylum Streptophyta; class Magnoliopsida; order Nymphaeales; family Cabombaceae; genus Brasenia; species Brasenia schreberi. The sequence continues at coordinate 10,218,492 of JAYKKT010000061.1, forward strand.
TTAAATGCGAATATAAGACAAAATCGAGCTGATTGGCGACTAAGAACCGATTTAGCAAACCGCGCTTACACTTAGTGACTTTGTGGCGTTAAGGTTGGCAACTTGGAAATCTTTTAGATGTTATGAGTTCTTCAAAGTTCTTAGCTTCCTTATATCTTCAAGCTCCAATTGGTTGCAGTCACCTTTATTTAAATCATTTTCTTTCTCTCGGTGGAGGTCAACATATCCTTATTAGGATTGTTGCTTTTAGACTACTGATTGATAGCTAGAATTATCAGATGCAAAAACATTCGAAAGTTTCCTCTCAGTTGCAGCTTTATCACGTTTAAGAGAAAAATTGCAGAATTATTTTTTGGAGGGAAATCGTTTGGAATTTGAAGCAACAGTAATATGTACAGTTGTTGCTACAAATGGTTCTCTTTGTTGTGCTATAATTCTGGATAGTTCTTAAACAAGTAGAGTAATGAGAAACATGTATTTGGATTTAAACTAAGAATCACAGAAGTTGCTAGGCATGATGTTAGTGTGAAAACTGCATGTTATTGATGCCTAATGAACAAAGTGTAATATTCCTAGTTGTAGTCAAAATAAAAGGATGTATGTCCTAATGGTGCATCGAATGTGTGCATAAGATACAGGGAAAGATTTTGGATTATTAATGCATGATATAATCTTATTTCTTGAAGCACTTTCGAGTGTCTCAAAGTTGATTAATTTATTGTGTTGTAGTTCAGACCATTTCCAGTTTCAACTTGGTTGAAGATTCATAAAGTTACTATTCACTGTTTTTCGTTTCTAAAAAATCCTTCAGATGGCTATCCTACTTACTAGATGTCAGACATTTAACTGCTATCTACACTACGTGTTGTATGTGGCAGATCCAGAAACTTCTTTAGGTTTGGGGGCTTCAGACAGTGGTGGATCCAAAAATTTAGGTTAACTTCTTTCATGGGTCTAACGAAAGTTTGTAGTTTGCACGTTCCTTTACAACAGAGATTTGACACACCTGGGAATTGACATATTTCATGGTAGCTCTAAGATTTATGGTTTGGTGCCACTTACAAATTAATAACATCGTTCTCTTTCTTAAACTTAAGGAATGGGTTGCTGGTATTTCTGTTTAGTTAAACAGAATTAATCTGAATTAATTTTAATGACGCACTATTTTATGTTATTTAAGTGTTGTTTCTTGGTTTTGGTGCTAGATTTTAGTGCTTTCTCCGCATAATGCAAATTTAAGATTATTAGGCAAAGGAATTTTCTGGGAATGTGGTAATTTCTTATGGGGCAATATGATAACATGATTAAGGGAAGTGAGGCATTAATCCCCTGCTCTGGAGGTTCAGGCTGCAATTAGATAAATAGGCAGTCAGGAAAGCTGATATGGCAGGGAAAATGTGGCCTTCCCATCTGTTTTGGGGTTGAGGGATGCTTATATCAGTGACTATGACCAGCTGGCCATGGAGTTCAACAATGGAGAGAGTGATCAGGTTCTCTTCCCATGGTTGTTCTGGTGACTATTAGTCCAGCCATGTTCTTCTAGTTTGTCTGACTTGGGCATGATAGTTCCTAGTTATCTTTCATGCATTGTTCTGTGATAACAAGTTTGTTGATGTTGACATCCATCTTTAACTAGCTAATTGCTGATTCAAAGAAGATTCTAAAACGTGTTTCAGATAAAGAAGTTGTTTAGATAATTTTCCCTTTTGATTTGTATGAATTCCCTTAAGTAATGTGCAGAAAAGGACACTCCTACAAAAAAAATTCCTCTTTATATGGTCATTGAATTACCATCTTTCTTATGAACCAAGAGCACACACATTTGCAAACATTGCATAATACATGCAAACAATGTTTGTACTATGCACTTCCAGAGTGAGGTTAACATCATCTCCATTCCACATTACATGGTTTCTTATTCTTGAACCTATATACATCTATTCTACTCTGTTTTACGGTTTTTCCTTTTCTGTTTAGATGCTTTCTTCATGGTGCACTCTTTCAATCTTGTTGAAGAAATTGCCTTTTTAAAGGGGAAGGAGCACCTTTTCCCCTTTTGATAAAAGAAGCTGGCCAAACCAAAAATACAACCAGCACATGTCACAAGCTGGACCAGCCAGTGGTTTTCCTACCATTGCACAGAATCATCCACCCTAGAGATGGTTTCATTTTAAATGAAACATAATCTCCATATCCCCACAATGAACAAAAGACTCTCTAGTTTCCTTTTGGACTATATATATCAATGTTGTTGAACGTTGAACCTCTTCTTGCTTTGATGTTTCTAAGAACCTTCAAAGATCGAAGGAAAATGTATCTAGGTGTCTTATCGGCTACATATGCTTGTTTGTTTGAGGCTCCTTCATGTTACATTTGGTTCCTCTATATGTGGCCATTAATTCATGTGTAAATGTTATGTCATTTTTTGTCTCGGTTGCTTTGATCTATGGCATCTTTTCGGATCCTTTTTCTTTTTCAATAGCGTTGTTGTCATTGCCCATAGTTTTGATTTGATTATAAGCTTTTAATATGCGATTCAATAGCGTTGTTGTCATTGCCCATAGTTTTGATTTGATTATAAGCTTTTAATATGCGAGTACCAAACCTAGGAGTAACAAAAGGTGCCAGACCTCATTCAATTGCCGTGAGCCTTCATCAAGGAAACAGCTGGCCACTCTTTATTCCATTTTACAAGAACCAGTCTCCTAATATAGTTGAAGTGAAATTCTGTTGTAGGTTAATCTTATTTGTTCTTCCATTTGTGGTAACTCTGAAAATGATACACAATTCCTTTTTACCATAGGCATGGAGAGCAGAATACTGGAGGACCTTGTGTCTTTCTTCTCTTTCTATGTATCCAAGTTTTTTTATCATAGGCTTCCTCCCAGTTTGGAAGCAATTTTATTTGCTTTCAAATATGTTCTGAGATCTTTTTTGAGTGGTACTTTGTTGAGGAGGGCGGTTGAGCTAGTAATTTATAGTTCTAGCTGCAATTTCTCATGGCATGCTATTTGCTTTGGAGAAAGCTTTGTGAGGCTCCGGGAATTCTGAGAGAGAGGGGTAGTTTGATGCTCACTAATAATCTACACATTTACTCGTCAATAATATAAAAGTTTAGAGGTTATCTTTAATTAAGTGAAAGGGTGAGCGGGTCTGTGTAGATCTCTTAACTTAAAACTGGCCCATGAAGGGTGCTCTTTTATCAGCTGAAGAAGGTTGCGGTATGGCAAAATCAATTATCTTGATCTCAATGGAGGGAAGAAAAACAGTGGTCACAACTTCATTAAATTTTGTGTGTGTGTTGGGCGGGGGGTAGCGCATCTGAGCATGTAGGAGAGAAGCATTTATTACAGCACTTTTATTGTTTTTATCAATTTAATTGTAGTTTTAATTTTTGCTGGTAAATGTATAGCCAACTTGTCAAGCTTAATCATACCAACTACTAGAAAGGTCACCTTTTATTGGTTTCTATTTCTGAAAGTGTAAAGAAATGCCATCACTTTTGTTATGAGACTATGCCGGTATCTATGGTTCATTTTTCTGTCCTTTTCTATTTCTAGTCATAATGTTGTGGAGGTGTGGTATACGGATAATTGTAGAATTAATGGTAGCAGTAAGAGTCACAACAGTGAAGGGGCTATTCTCCGAGTTATATGTTCCTACCTAAATAAGCTGCTAGTTTTGGGCATCGGAGAAACACCTCGAATTTTCTTTGTTGCAGATATAGCGACTCTATCATATGGCTCAATCACTCGTCTCAAATTCATTAAGGAAGCCCATCAGAATAGACATTATCTCTGATACAGTGTGTCCATGGTGTTTTGTGGGCAAGAAGAACCTGGAGAATGCCATGAATAGGTCAAAGGATATGTATGCTTTTGAGGTATGTGCCTTCACTTTCTGGGTTTGTCAATCAAAGGATATGTATGCGTTTGAGGTATGTGCCTTCATTTTCAGGTGCGGTGGCACCCATATATGTTGAACCCTTCTGCACCTAAAGAAGGTGTTAGAAAGATCGAGTATTACAAAATGAAGTTTGGGGAAAATCAAGCAGAACAAATACTGTCTCGCATGACAAAGGTTTGCTGAACAATATCATTTTTAATACAATTCTTTAGAAGTTTCTTTAGTATTAGATGCAAGTGATGAATCTGTTTTGCAGGTATTTCAGGATCTTGGACTTGAATATGATACTTCTGGGCTTACGTGAGTTTGCACTTTGGACTTTCTTCTTCCATCTAGTTCCTTTTATTTATGTTGCAGCATTTACTCAGACTTTGTAGACCTTGTTTATCACAGTGGGAGTACACTTGACAGTCACAGGCTAATCGAGTTTGCTGCACACCAAGGTCTTAATAAGCAGAATGCCCTTGTGGAAGAATTGTTTCTCAACTACTTTTGTCAAGGAAAATATATAGGCGACAGGTATTGTGATTTTTGTCATATTTTCACATGTCGGTGATTGCCAATTATTGCAAAACATAGGCTGGTTCTATGCTATGTCACATGCATGTGGGTGCGGGTGCAGGACTGGGCAATTTGTGAAGATCAAAGTATTAACGATTATCATTTAAAGAAAAAAATTCAATATGTGAACTAATCCAGGTTATCCTTCTCATAGGTTAATTCTTTAATAAAGTAAAAATGATCAATATTTATGAAGTGTCTTGGTGACATCGGTGAGTGTGGAGTGTCGGAGTGTATGACAGTGTCTATATGACATTACTTCTATATTGTTTAATTGCTTCAAGTATGCAATCAATTAGCTGGATATATTTGGTACACCATATTAGTTCAGTAATGTACTATTTTTTCAATATTTGATGTGGATACTTATTATGCGTCAGTGGTACTTATAAACAACTAATGAAATCACAGCTAGCTTTGTGTGCCTTAAATTTGGCGACTTTCAAATTAGGTTCATTTCTTATAAATTGCTTGATTCACTAATGTTAGCATTAACAAGAAAGTTGTGGAGATTTTGAGTGAATTTTGATAAACGGTTCACAAATCTGTCTCTGTGAACAAACGAGAATTTGGTGGGTCATACCTTAAATGTCTTAGACGAAGACCTATTTATGCCTTCCTTATACTTCACCCTTCCAGTCCATTGCAATTTGATTTGAGACAACTGCATTCTGTGATAATGAGCCCAGAATTGTTATGTTGCATCTCTTGAGGGTGTCCTACTTTTGAAAATTAATGCAACTGTCCAATGATTGCTTTCATTATAGGCAAGTTCTTTTGGAAGCAGCTAACAAGGCAGGTATTGTGGGAGCACAAGAATTATTAGATGATCCGAGCAGATGTCTCAAAGAGGTGCCTTTTCTTTCCCTTTTAATTGGAGTCCCTTAGAAGTTTCTAAATTGATCCCTTTGAGATTGATCCAAATATTCCTCCACATTTGATGGTTTTGGAAAGGTTGAAGAGGAAGTCAAAAAGAATTCATCTTTCATTAGGGGAGTGCCGTTCTTTGTGGTGGGTTGCCTTGTCTTTTGTTTTGATGGACGTTCATGTTAATTGACATCTAAATTGTCCTAAATTTGTTGTAACGTTTCTGTTGACAGATTAATGAGAAGCATAAACTAAGCGGTGGCCAACCACCTGAAGTTTTCCTTGGAGCTTTTCAAGCTGCTGCAGATGACAATATCCAATCTTAAATCTTAAAGAGTGTATAAATGAACCTGAAGCATATATTGCGTGGGAATTGAGAGTCTCATCCATGCTAGATCATGTATGCCAATTGGGACTTTCGGATTAGATAAGTGTATGGTATTGATAAAAATGTTAAAAGAGAAAATATACTTTTATACTTTTTACCTTTTTAAAAAAAATATATATAACCTTTATCTTTTGCACTTTTGTCTGGATCTTGCCCACCTATAACATGTCTGCTCATATTCCCTTGTTGTTTATAGGTAGTGTAAGTGTAATTTAAAATTTTTTAGAGGGTTTAAAAAAAGTACGAAAAGCATTCTTATTACACTTTATTACACTTATGTCATCAAAAAGTAATTGATGGTACAAGTAAATTATGTTACTCAAAAATAACGGTGAGCATCAGTGTAGTATCTGATGGGCATATCCAATCTTTCTCTATATATAATATATATAGAGAGAGTATGTATGACTGGTTTGACATTGTTTACTTTGAACATAAACCCAAAACTAAGCCTTCAACAATAAGTGGCGTTGGTGAACTTGGACATGGTTTGCAGTAAAAATACTATACTATATTGTTGAAAAGAAAGATTACTGAAAATCAACAGAAGCATCAAGGGACTTCAATATGAACGTCAATGTCTGTATCTTGTTTAAGTAACTCTGCACATGGACTTTCCTCTGGTCAGACTGGTGAACAAGGTCTCCCGGTGCTAGATGAGCACCCGTGCAACTGACTTCCATGAGCTCACTGTGTCCATCTTCTTATTGGGGGTTGCCGAAAATCTCATGTTAGAAAACCGAGGTTGAACACAACCTTAGGGTTTATGAATTTGCAAATAGACAAGCTCTTTTTCTAATGTTTAGGTAGAGTCTGATCATGAATTCTATACCATCTACATTAATATTACTGTATTGTACAAGAAACATATATTGATATCATCTACATTTATGTAATTGGACCAAAACAGGGACCAATACCATCTTGACGTGCGTATGGAATAATGCATTGAGACTGATAACATTTATATTCATGTAATTGGATTTTACCGAAAATGGCCAAGGATGTTCAAGATCGTTCCTTCCAAAAATCAAGCTTGTATAATATAGTAAGTAAGGCAAACACTGATCATGTTCCTCGGTATATTGTATATTTGTGTACTGGAAACTCAAAATTATAATATATGTGTGTGGAGAGTGAGAGAGCCCAAGCTTTTAAAAGGAATCTCTTTAGAGATGATTAAAGGCCTAATGAGAAAGTGCTAAGATACAACAGAACGGATGGATTGCACATGAAGCAACCGTCTTTTTTCGCCAACCCTTCTTGAAGGATTTAATGAAAAAGTACGACCGGCATCAGCGTGAATGGATTGCACATGAAGCAATCTTTCGCTTTGTTGGATTGTGGGCGGCCACTTTCCGTCACTAAAGAGATGCCTCCTCTCTCTCTCTCTCTACCGTCCTAACCTCTCTTCTCACTGAACTCAAACCGACGTGACAGATTTCCCGGCGATGGGCAGCCGGAAGCTCGTCGTCGAGGTGCTCGACGCCCACCACCTCCTCCCCAAGGACGGCGCCGGAACGTCGAGCCCCTACCTCATCGCAGACTTCAATGGCCAGAGAAAGCGCACGCGGACCGTCCATCGTGACCTCAACCCCGCCTGGAACGAGGCTCTTGAGTTCTTCGTCTCCAACCCGATGACCGTCGCCGGAGATATCCTCGAGATCGACGTTTACCACGATAAGCACGTCGGGCAAACCAGACGCAATAACTTCCTCGGCCGGATCCGGCTCGATTCCAGCCAGTTTGTGCGGAAGGGCGAGGAAGCACTCATTTACTATCCTTTAGAGAGGAAGAGTCTTCTCAATTGGGTTCAGGGAGAAGTGGGCCTCAAAATTTACTACATCGACGAACCATTGCCCCCGGCCGAAGAGCCGCCACCACCGCCACCGGTTGAAGAACCACCACTACCACCACCATTGAATAATCCGCCAGAGTCTCAACCGCCACCGGTTAATAATCCTCCAGAGTCACAACCACCACTGGATAATATTCCTCCACCGGAAAATCCGCCCGAGAATGTGACAGTTGGCCCAACACCACCAGAGCCTATTTCACCGGAAAATGTGATTCCGTCAACAGGCTTGCAATCGGAGAATCATACGTCAGCCATCCCCATCCTCATGCACCAAGGGCCCCACAACGTGAGGCATCGCATCTTCTCTCCGGCGACACCCGACGTGTACCCACGGCCGACGTACTTAGACAGTCAACAGGAGCGGTCGTCGTTTGATCTGGTGGACAAGATGGAGTACCTCTTCGTCCGAGTCGTAAAAGCTCGGAGTCTCGGTGGCGTTCCTCCCGCCGCTCCCTTCGTCAGGATCGAAGTGTCGGGACGTACCGTCCGATCCGATACGTCTCGGAGGGCGGTTCCGTGCGAGTGGGACCAGACGTTTGCTTTCGGCCGCGAGGCTGTTTCGTCGGCCCCGACTCTGGATGTATCCGTGTGGGATAAGTCGGAATCCGGCGAATCCCTGGTGGAGGTGTTTCTCGGTGGTGTTTGCTTTGATCTCTCGGAGATCCCGACTCGGGTCCCTCCGGACAGCCCATTGGCTCCGCAATGGTACCGACTCGAGGGAAGCGATTCTGCCACCGCCGTCTCGGGCGACGTGATGCTGGCCGTTTGGTTTGGGACACAAGCCGACGAATCGTTCCCCGAAGCATGGCATTCCGACACTTCCGGAGGCGATAATTCCCGTTCGAAAGTCTACCTGTCGCCTAAACTCTGGTATCTTCGTGCCACTATCCTCGACGCTCAGGATCTCAGTTCCGGCACCGGAATATTTGTCAGAGTGCAACTCGGCTTTCAGATTCTAAAAACTCGAAAATCCTCGACTCGGAACGGTTCGCTCTCGTGGAATGAAGACCTTGTCTTTGTTGTAGCGGAGCCTTTCGAGGAGGAGCTCATCTTCACGGTGGAGCACGTGTCAGGGACGGGTAAGGAATCGTTCCTGATCGGAAGAGTGGCAATGCCACTCACTAGCATCGAGAGGCGGGTCGACGACAGGTTGGTAGCGTCTCGGTGGTACGACGTTAGCGAGTCAGGCGAGGGGAAGGCGTACCGGGCCCGACTTCACCTCCGGATTTGCTTCGACGGTGGATACCACGTGATGGACGAATGGGCCCACCTAAGCAGCGATTTTCGGCCTACGGCAAGGCAACTCTGGCGTCCTCCCGTCGGAAAGTTAGAGCTCGGTATCCTCCGCGGTCGGAATCTTCTCCCCATGAAGACCAAAAACGGAAAAGGTTCCACCGATGCCTACTGCGTGGCGAAGTATGGAGAGAAATGGATCCGGACCCGAACCATCACCGATAGTTTAGATCCAGTTTGGAATGAGCAGTACACGTGGCACGTGTATGACCCTTGCACGGTCCTCGCCCTATCATTATTCGACAACTGGCAGATCTATACTGATATGGACGAAACGGGAAAGCGGGTCAAATCCGACTATCGGATCGGGAAGATTCGGATCCGAGTATCAGCCCTTAATAGCGGGATTGTGTATAGAAACTCCTACCCTCTTCTCCTTCTATTACCAACTGGTATGAAGAGAATGGGCGAGCTTGACCTTGCAGTTCGCTACTCGAGCATTTCTGAGCTCGAGGTATTGCACGAATACGTCCAGCCCTTGTTGCCGGCGATGCATTACATTCGTCCATTCGGCTTAGTGCAGCAAGAGGCTCTGCGCCACGTGGCCGCAAGAATCGTAGCTATGAGACTCGCACACGCGGAGCCCCCGCTGAAGCGCGAGGCCGTGCTATACATGCTCGAGGCGGATGCACGTGCTTGGAGCATGCGACGCACACGTGCGAACTGGTATCGGGTAGTGAACGTCTTATCGCCAATCGTGGGTGTGCTGAGATGGACGGATGAGGTGTGCCGGTGGGGGAATCCAACGACTACAGTGCTTGCTCATTTCCTCGCCGTGTTGCTCGTTTGCTTCCCCGAACTGATCGTTCCCACGCTCTTTTGCTATGTCTTCTTCGTAGGGACGTGGAACTACAGATGGAGGCCACGTGTCCCCTCGAGCGTGGACCCCAAGCTCTCCCTTGCTGATTCGGCAAGTGCCGACGATTTGGATGAGGAGTTTGATCCAATTCCGAGCGTGCGGCCGGTGGAGGTGGTTCAGGCGAGGTACGACCGGCTTCGCGTGCTGGCCGGAAGGGTGCAGACGGTGCTCGGCGACCTCGCCGCGCAAGGAGAGAGGGTGCAGGCGCTGGTGTGTTGGCGGGACCCAAGGGCCACCGGAATATTCATCGCAATATGCTTCCTGGCTGCCACAATCTTGTACCTCGTGCCATCAAAGATCATTGCCATCGCACTAGTCTTCTACTTTTTCCGACACCCAATGTTCCGCGATCCAATGCCACCTCCGGCACTCAATTTCCTCCGGCGACTCCCACCCCTCTCCGACCGGGTTCTCTGAGAGTACGATCGTGATCACATCAAAATAAATGTATATTCTTGCAAGTACAAAAATATAAGAGATTTGTCGATACTTTTAAGATATCATCATATATGGGCCTTTAGCTTTTGGTTTTTATGCCTTTTGTTCTTTGCACCCTCGTTTTTTCTTTCTTTTGACCGCTTTACTGCCTTCATCGCGCCGTTCTATCTTTTATGTTTTAGGGTATTATCATTATTACCATTTAGACATCTCTTTCACTATCTACCGACCTCATGTTTTTAAAATTATAAAAATACTCATACAACAATTTTTCTCTTATCTCCCCTCCCTTAATTTTAACAATTTCTTCTAGCGTTTTATCTTAAAAGCTACTGCTATCTTGTTCGCAACCAATGATTATCGATTAGTTTTTATGAACCTCACCAAAATCAAATAAAACAAATATATATATATATATATATATATATATATATATATATATATATATATATATATATTAGATTAAAGTTAGTGTAGTGTATCAGTTCACTCGTGTTTGTAATGAATGATATATTTAAGTGTCGTAATAAATTTATTAAATATATAAGAAATATCGAAAGAAAACATAATATTATTATTGTGAGTAAAAGAAAAGGCGTAACAAGTAAGGTATGACTTTAGTGTAAAAAAAGTAGTAAATATAAGAGTAAAGAATGATGTTGAATGTAGTAGGTTGATAAATACTAAGAATAAGGAGAGGTTGAAGTTTATGGTTATTGAAAGTTGAATGTAGTGAATGAAACACATAATCACCTTTTAAGCTTGTATTTTAAAGATATGTTTTTACAAGAGATTGAGTAGTTCTGAGTACAAGTGTGACAAAGAACTTTATAAAAAGTCATTGCAAACCAGAACATATTTTGATGCATTTAAAATGAGTTGATGAGAAAAATATGAGTACGATAAGATATATTTATAACAAATGGATGAAAATCAAGAAGAAAGATAAGAATTCTTTAAGTTTTCTACAATAACTACTACGTGATCTATACATTTACCATTATCATACATGACATCGTAAAATCTTGATGCGGATACGACTAGTGATATTGTATATGCACATTCTTGTTTTGTATAACTACATCATGTATTTTCATGAATATTGAAATTTGATAATACATACAAAATAAACATGTAAATATTTTACTTTTACTTTCTAATATTCATCTATACATAGTGTCTAATGGTTATATATATTTTTATATTTTACAAGTATAAGATCCTTTTCCTTAAAGTTATCAAATTCACATCAACCTCGAAGAACTTTTTTATAGCCTTTGTTTTTTAGTATAAAAAAGAAAGAAAATTATATTTGGGTTGTATCAAGTTGTATGAAAGAATCAAGAGACGATGTTGTCCATGACATTGAGGATGATGATTAAACATTATTTGGCATTTATATATGTATGTTGATTTTAAATTTAAATGGGAGCATAATTTCATTATAATTGTGTATTTTGAGAACAAAATAATGAAGAAGCCAAATTCCTTTCATTACAATCATCAATTACATATATATGTATGAAATATTATAAAAGAATATCTTTCATACAACCTCATTCTAAAATGTCAGGCATCCTCACCATCATTCTCATACATGATCAACCGGTGTGTTTATTCGCAATATTGCTCAAATATCTCTAAAAAGGACAAAAACGCAGGATTGATTGACAATGATTGTGACACACACTCTGAATATACTAACGTTGGTACAAGTGTATCACGTATCGCTATAAGAAATTTAACCGAAAAAAGTTAGTATTATAAACAAAGCAAAACAAAGTTGAAAATACTATTAATAGTTAGTATAAGAAATTTAATCGAAGAAAGTTAGTACTATAAACAAAGCAAAACAAAGTTGAAAATACTATTAATATATAAAATAATTCATTTACCTTTCCTAAGAATGATGTATTATGTTGTCTAACTCGAGTAAAACGAGTAGGATGCAACTGACTGATAGTCTCTCAAAATTAATCAATGTATCATCTTAATTTACCACTTTATATATAACTCGTCACACTCACGAGGATATAATGTTGGGATTTCAAAATGCTCAAGCTCAAAACAATGTGAGCATCATGCCTCTTAAATAGTGTCACATATCTCATGTTGTACCTTATATGCATATGTGGTACCAGGGCAACATATATGTATTATAATCCAAATATTTTGTAAAACTATATGGATATCAATCAATTTATATTGCACAAAATAAAATATAAAAACATATAACATAAAAGGTTGTGTTTAATTAAAATATTAATCACATACTTAGAAATTAACAAAATACCTATTCTATTATCATCAAATCCAATTCCTGACAGCATTTAATAAGGTGATCAATGGGAGGATTCTCTTTGACATACATTTCTCATCCATCGGCCTACTCATAGTTTCTCATCCAACCATTTTTATCGCATGCTAACTCTAATACTAGGAAGTGCTCATAAATTTATCCCTATAATTAAAACATATAAGTTGTTAAATTTTTAAAAATGACTATACGAAAGATACTTATAGCAAGCAATAATAGTAAAAGTTCTTCCCTAGAATAAATAAGTATGTTCACTAAGTTGTATTTCTATCCAAGATGCATTTTCTAGTTGTTTGTACAAACATGCTATTGTTGTTGCACCTTATGTATAACTATCAATTCTTCAAACATCATGTGTCTATGGATTCACGGTTATTATTGGCACTCTATCTCTAAACTTATTCTGATATAATATAGAATCTAGCTGATACAACAAATATAATAAATTCTTATTTTTGTTACAGACTCCCTTTTTGAAAAATTAGTTCGGAGTACCTTAAACTTAATGACTCCAAAATTAATCTCTAGTACTATTTTGTCGATGCTCATCTCAACATATCACTCAAAATGTCTTTCTTTTTATAGACATCTCCTATGTTAATAATAATTTGTCCCTCCATTAGAAGACAAAGTATCTCGTGAACAACATGAAGTGTGATAATCATCTCACCCTATAGCATGTGGAAGCTATTTATACTTAGTTGTTAACACTCAATAAAAGTATTAACAACGCATGGTCTATCACTTCATGTAGCAAATCCACATACCCAATCAACTAACTCTTATTTGCAATCTTAACTCAATTATCAGGCCTCACTTTCATCCTCTTCAATGGTCAAATTCTATCAACAGTATAGCGTGTGTGAACTTTTATCATTTTTCGTATTGTCTGAAAATATATATTTTCATAACAAGTTAGAATAGTGAGTATTGATATCGAATATAAAATATTGTTAAAGTTAAAAATTACTTGTTCATTCAAGTCTTAAAGACAATATGACCTTCAAAGCTTAAGAGTAATCCCGACATATTAAGAAATTCATCATCCTCATTATCTTTAATATCAATTTCGGTATCTAAAGTTGATATATCCTCCTTATAACGTGAAAGATCATCTTCTTCTCCTCATTGTCATTTACGAGAACATCCTCCGTAGGATATGGTATTGCGTATGCTAGATAAAGTGGTGACATTATGACCTTCTACTCATGCCCTATGAACCATATCTACATGAGAAAAAAGAAAATTTACGATACCATATCAAGAAAATCGATATGCGCCTAGAACACATCTCTGGTCGAAAAACCCGATGAGTTTTTTGACAAGAAATCGTTGAAAATTTTACGAAAATAACTAAAAAAGAATAAACCAAAAACCAAATCAACACCATACCTCAATAAGACGACAATTCCTTTTACAAATCCGGTGTTCTTATGCTTCTTTTCTTCTTTCCTGTCTCTCTTTTTTTTTTTTACTTTAAAACATATTTTGATCCGTTCTTTTACAAAAAAACAACCGTAGATAGTGTAATATTACTTCAATGAACCAAGGGATCGATGAATGAATAGAAAAACAACCAAAAATAAGGGCATTTTCTAGTTCATAAGAGAGGAAAGAGAATACATGTTATGGTATGTGGATGGGTATTTTGGTAATTAATAAAATTTATAAGGGGTATTTTGAGAGGTTTAGAAAAAAGAAGGATAGTAAAAAAAGTGTGTGCATATGAATCCTGATGTTTTATCTTCTCTTTTTCTAACGGTGATTATATTTCGATGATAATGATAAAAAAATCGTTCAAAATGCTTTTTACACACTGATAAACTTATCAATGTGTCGGGTATATTCAAATCCAATCAGACGATCTGGATGTGGATCTCAAAGAAGGCGCCCTAAGCATAGGGCATAAAAAAATGCAAGTTACAAATAAATTCTACAGATAATGGGAGTTCATTCTCGATGGCAAAAGAAACCTTATTTTGTATGTTTGAAATTTTTGGAGAAACGTCAAAATTTTTTACACCATGAATCTTCGGCGAGGCTCAGGTAGAATCCCAGCAGGAGTTGGCAGCTGACTTCTAGCACAACTCCTACGAAGCCCTGGCGAGTCCGATGAGTTCCAGTTGAAAAAACTCTCATAGAACTCCAGCAGCATGCATGTGTGAGGTTCCGGTGAACACAAATTTTTTTAGGAGTTTACAAGGATTAAGAATTACGTTTCTTCAGATTCACCCCAATACAGACACGTAAGAGACCACATATTTGGAGGAAGCCAAAGCCATGGCTGAACTCCAACTCAACATTAAGAGAAAAAAGTAATTTCCATATCATTCAAGGTGTAATTGTTATAGTTGTAGGGATTAGTATTCACACACCTTTTTATTATTCATATTTTTAAATACTAAAATTATTCCTCATTACCTTCTCTCTTTTCCTACTCAATTCCAATAAAGGTCACTCTTGTAGGATCTCTTTACTTCGACTACTAACATTTTATTATTTTCAGTGTTGTTATCTTCTTCGTAATACATTCTTATGAATCTCGTCGCAAAAAGAAAGAAGAATCAAGAACAAGGAAAAAAAAGTACACTAAACATTAAGAGCAAAAAATCAAGAAACATAAAAATAAAATTAAATAACATTAAATAGGTAACCGTGATACATGTATGTCTCCCTCATTGGCGAAACACATATGTGATACATGTGTGTCTCCCTCATTGGAGAAACACAATACTCCCATTAGAAAAATGGTCATGTGACGTCTCGAATAAAAAACTTGATATCATTTTTCGTTTTGATTTTGATAAAAAATGAAATCAATACATCAAATAAATAAATAAAATACATTGAATCAACAAAATATTCCACTAAATCACAAAAACTTTTTTCTAATCGACTTCTTTTTCCTTTTTTTTCTCTTTTTTCACTCAGATTCGAAGTATTATGAGACAGTGATGATTAGTATCCTACATTGAATTCAACTTCGAGTCAAAAGTCGTTGGAGAAATGGTGTAGGATAATCGACAGTAAGGTAAAACCACATAGAAAGAGAGAGGGAGATCCCGATGGCCACGAGCATCAAAGTAAATTTTTGAATTTTAGCATGAGCAAAAAATATGGTCTTGCTCCACGTCCCATGGAAAAAACTGGGTCGAATAATGAATTCAAGGCACAGGTGACAACAGAACCAACGTAAATTGCCATTGCCCAAACAGATTTTATTGTAAATACGTTTTAACCAACATAATTTAGAGAAAAGATCACAAAATGCAAGTTTTCATCTAGGGATGTAAAGGGGTACAACTTGGATTGGACATGGTTTTACCAAATCCAACTACAATTTGATAATAAGACAATTGGACTCGAATACCAGATAAAACATTCATCGAAATCCGATTGGATATTGCAGATCGGTCGGATACATGCTAGCAAGCAAAATCTAAATCTGGAGTTCCATTAGCAATAGGGTATATCGAACATCAGATTCAGAGCTGGATTGAACATCCGGCAGCATTCACAGAAATGGATACAAAAACTTCCACAATTTCGTACTTGGTTGTGAAAAATAGGCATTCATAGCACGAAATCGAATGTGAGTGAGAGATAATACCAAAAGAATAAAATCCCTTATATAAAAACAATATGTACAGTCTTGTTGAATGTTCTTTGATGCAATATCATTTGCGTGTCAGGCAATTTGTAGGACAAAGAGATGTATATCCATCTCCTCATGTGGCAATAAGCAGCCTAAACTCATATCCTAAAACTATACCACCAACATAATAGCAAGTGAGACTTACGATTTACTTACAAAGGACATGCACGATCTTGAAGCACATTTCAACATGAAGCGTCAATCCCTTCAGTGAACCATAACTTTTCTAGTAGTTCATGGACTTTCACTGAAAACCATTTCCTGAAACGACAAAGTGAATCACTAGAAACTTGTAATAGTTTCAACCTCCACAACACAATAAACAGGTTACCCATGCAACTCTACGAGGAAAAGAACACGGCAAAATCGATCAGAGAGATAAATAGAACTCCCCAGTATGAAGATAAGAGAACTTATGGATGTAAAAAGAGGAGTTGAAAGGCCTAAAAGGCAAGCATAAAAGCACTTATGAATTAAATGCAGATATGACGACAGATTAAAATGAACTAAGAATCCATGCAGCCCACAATACCTTGGTTTCGGTATGTTCTGTTGGTGTTACTATCTGAGTATCCTGACTGTAACAGGCGTCACATTCAAGATAGTCAACATCATAGGCCTAAGAGTAACACTGTGCCACCATGCTGCTATCAAGAACTCGAGATCACTTCAGTCTTGTAGAAACGCAACTTATCTCATTATAAGCAAAACCAATCTTACACAATCAAGTTCCAGATGATCCCTACCAATATCAACTCTTGTCCTGAATGAATCAGCAAAAGTGGGCACACATTCCGTTGCAGAAACGTGCATGCTCAAAAGCTAAGATAGAATGACACATATTTTTCCTGTAAAAGATTCATTAAATAGGTGGAAACAACTTATGGAAGCAAATATGGAAGGCACACTCTTAACAACCTAACATCGCTAACGTGGAGTACAACTTTTTCTAAACACTTCAGGCTCGAAAAGACATATCAGCTTAGTAGGAAATCAATCTGGAGACCAAAGAATCCTGGCCTAAGATACTGTACAACGAACTCCTCACTAGAGCAACTTAATGGAACATATTTTGTATCTGTGAATCCCACAGGAAATATCAGCAGTCCCACCCTCGTTCCACAAAAATTCCTAAGCAGTCAGGATGAGCATTGGCTATACTGGTATGTTGTACCTATGTCATGGTATAAGATGGAAAACACCTGTATCTCAGGGATAGAATAAGCTGAACTCAAGCCAGGTGGAGAGAAAAGCTTGAGACAGAATCTACGGGGACTCTTATAGTTTAAAATCCTATTTCCATCACTATTGCCAATGAAAGTGCTGTTTACGAATGTCCCTTTTTCATCTGAGAGAAGAAACAATTTATCTAAGAATATTATGAAGTTACTGAAAAGAACAGTCGAGTCAACCCCGCATCTATTCAAACAACAGAACAACCACGAGAATTCTGGGCTATGGATGTTCATGTACCTATAACAGAAACAGAAAGGAGAAACTTGTAAGAAAAATATTACCTTTCCACAAACAGGACAGCTGTCACTTCTTTCCATCCACTCATATATACAACCAAGGTGAAAATGATGAGAGCACTGTGTCACTATCTTAGGATCATCAGGTGTATATTCTGCATTTTAAGCATAAGTGTCAATTATAGCATCTTTTAGCTAAACAGAATACCCAACCAAGTCCCACCTCAAACAATCATACCCAATTATGCCAGTATTGCACAGACACAAAATCATGTCCTTCAAAAAAGGATTTAAGTTAGCGATCCGTCACTCTTGTTTTGTAAAGTGCTACAGAAGAAAGTGTGCATGGAACTCTAACCTTTGCCTACAAATAAAGGAAAATTAAGCATACAACATGGTGTAGAAAGACAAAAACATACATGAGCAAGCATGACTGACAGAAGTCATAACCTTTTCAAGCCTCACGGCATTATTAAGAGACATAAAATAAGTTGTATTAACTTCATTTATCCATTTGACATTATAATCTAGAGATAGTTCCACCCACCAACATTATACATTAAGAGATAGCATAATCATTTTTCAACTAGGAAATAGCATTAGAGCTGAAAGAGTCACCAAGGGTGTGTTTGCGTCACAGGTTTGGCAGGGTTGGAACCAGTAAAATGGGGGTCTGTGGATGGTGGCCCCTGTGAATTGTGTTTGCATATGCCCATGGCCCATGAGAACCGTCTGCCCCTGGACCATTTTCAGTCTGAAAATCACGGGCCACAGTGGAACAACCAGGATCACTTGTGCCTCTGCTCTCTCTTTGCTGACCTCCCCATCTGTACTCTCATCTGTCCCTCCCTCTCTGGGAAAGAGATTTCCAATGACATCCCCCACAGCAACAGTGATCTCTCTCTCTCTCTCTCTCTCTCTCTCTCACACACACACACACACACACACACACAGGAGCAAAGAGAGTAAGATGTCTGGGTGCATCGTTGCTTTCCTTCCTTCTTTGTGGATTCTCCTTTCCATTTTTCTGTTTTTTGCGATTTCCTCCATGTTTTTGATCCATTGGCACCATTGACCTTTCCACCGGGCTACCATTGTAAGCAGTGGCAGATGCAGAAAATTTATTGAGGTGGGCGAAAAGCAAATAGTTTCCACCGTCTTTTTCTGTTTATATATATATATATATATATATATATATATATATATATATATATATATATATATATATATATATATATATATATATATATGTGTGTGTGTGTGTGTGTGTGTGTGTGTGTGTGTGTGTGTGTGTGTGTGTTCAAAAGCAAATACAAAGAGCATCCTGCTTTCATTTTCTTCATGGGAAAACAATGGTAAAGCAGGAGTTAACCTGATATCCAACACATGTATAGAGGCAAAATAGATCTCTTATGGGTTGCACGCACAATACAATACTTGAAATGTACCTTTGACCACAAATTATCTTTAGCACGTCAATATATGCACATCAGAGAAGTTCCATTCTCGTAAAAAAACCTAGGCGGGTCTTAGGATGAGTTGGAGTCAAAGCTGTGTTAGATCGGTTAGGTCTAGTTAGGCCAGCAAAATGGGCCGGCCAAGTGGGTGCAGGCCGGGTGGTGTTTGGGTCGAGTTGTGGCTAGGTTGGCTCGAGCCAAGTGGGGGGTCTTGGCTTGGTCGGGTGCAGGTCAGCAATGCTTGACCGAGTGCTAGGTACACTCTTGGGGGGCTGAGAAAGGCAATGAAAAGACATTTGCAAATTCAAAAAGAACCAGAAACTACGATTCACAAAAGAAGATTAAAAAAAAGCATCTTACCATCACTCAAACCCTAAAAGGCAAAAAGTAGACCGCATTAGAAACAACACCAAAAAGAAGTCCCCAATAAAATGGAGGAAACAAAGGGAGAAAAAGAGAAAGCTTAGAATAAAGAGATTTAGGACAAAGTGACGAAGAAGAACTTCTTACAGAATCATCCCTTTGAATGCACAGAAGAAACTGAAGAAGAGGCTTGTTTGCTATGTCCCTCAGCGTGCACTTGCTCCTTCTCACCGTGTGGGCAATGCAGTGACATGATAGTTGGAAGAAAGGGGAGAAAGAAAAAAAACCTAAGGTGCATTTCATTAATTGAATTTGGAGGGGCTTCATGTTTTGTTTTTTTATAAATGGATGTCTAATACCATTTCAATATTCCGGTGGGGTGGTTTCTCGCATTTGGTGGGGCGGCCTTCAATTTTTCTCAATTCTCAAGTCAAAGACACATGGTTTTCCAAATTTCAGTGGGGGAGGAAACCCCACCTTGCCTCCATGTAGATCCACTGCTGATTGTAAGGTAGAGTTTGAGGCCCCATAACTCAGATATGAAACCTTCTCTATGGCGTACTGATACTTTAACTTCCCCCCGCATGTACCCTTACATGTTATCTGAGTGGAACTTTGCATCAAAACAACATATCCGCCACTTCTTGTTGTATCCAGGAGACATAATTTGGCAGAGGACAAAACGCTAAAGGCCACACATGGATAGGGCATCTGGGAGTGGTATGTGATGCAAACATTATTACTTAAGCTGGAAAATGCATGAGATATTGATACTTGTCACCCATAATGACATAGGCACAACAAGTCTTCCATGAGGGAAGTTCTTACAACCAGCCCAACAGATGATAGGAAAAGGTTTCTCATGAAACTTGGTATTTGAAGTATGATCATGACAATATCAAAAGCGCACTATATTAGAAAGTGTCCAAGCCATTGCACTTGAGAAACAAGAATGAAATCCACACGAGACCCTATAACATCCAAACAGACAAAACAAGGAATCAAATTTATGAATCTTAATTTTGCTATCCGCAGATTCTATTAACGAGTGGTCATTCATGCGTTCAAGTTATATATAGCAATCTGATCTCCAATAACAACAAAGTTTGCAAGCAGAGAAAGTCACAAACACATGAACTAAAAGCCCATAGGCAAATTATGCACACATGCATTCTCGTTCATCCAGTTTGTGATTACCTTCAAGGCATGTAGGGCATACATCCTCATCCTCAGTTGAAGGAAACATATACGATATTCCATTTGTAACTTTGGCCAATAAGAGCTTCCCATAGGATTCCGAGCGACCTATTTTTGAATGCCCTTCATGCTCTTGCAGATTCCCCTTCTCTGGCATAGACTCCATGCCATTACTACTGCTACTTCTTCTAAGTGTCTCAGACTCTTCGTGCAAATGACTGGAGGCCTTTTCACGCCTTGATACCAGTCCACGCTGTAAAAGAGAATATCTGGAATCTGCCTCATAAGATAATGGCCTTGGTGGAGCACGGTATATATCAGCCAAAGAATTGTCAACTGAAGCTGACGCTAGTCCAGATCCAGACAAAGAGGTCTCCCCTTGAGTTGATGAAGAAAGAGCTCGAAATTCTCCTTGCTGAACTACTGAATTGTACTGTATAAAAACAGGAGAATTCAAATTGGCACCAGTTTGAGTCTTATTAGGAGGAAAACAATGCATTAATATGAAATGGCTTCAAGAAGCTGTCATATATGGTCTAACATGAAGTTGACTTGCATGTGAACCATATATCAACGTTAATATATAAGGTCAGATATATATAAGGTCAGAGAAAGCTCCACTTGCCCTCGATAAAACAACAAAGGGATACATACAGTAGGCTAATTAAGGACAGAACACTATGATGTAAAATGCAAACCATCAATGGAAGATCACTAATAAAGCTTGATCTTAGAATATTTAGTTCTACGCCCATTTGCTTGAGAAACTCCATGATGTGAAAGCATAATAAGATTGTTAATCATGCTACAAAAATAAACTTGTTAACCATGTTAGACCTGTCCATGCACTAGTATAATTCACTCTAAGGTTTGGTATACTACAACAAAAAAGAGTTACTTCAAAACTGATATACTGGAAACTTTGACATCTGCACCTGTTTATTTGATCTCCAAACGGGAACCAAATCCAAGTATTTTCCAATAGTAGATGCTCTTTCTACCTGATTTTTTCTATTATGATCAATGTTGTAAATATCATATCAGACCCCGTATTGCATGGGGTACCAATACACCTGTATCGTATTGTAGCATACTATACAGATTATTTTTAAATTACTTTTTTTAAATATAAAAAAATATATATATATATATATAAATTATGTAATATGTACCATATCAAGAGGCAACAAATTCAACGTAAAAAAAAAACTAAATCACACACATACATCTCTCTTGAGCCTCACTTTCAAACTTAGGATAAATTAATGAGTTGGTCTTGAAGAGAAGAAAGGATAGACATGCAAGAACATCTAAAGAAACTGATCTAGAAGGGTCAAAATATACCTAAAATATGTTTTTCTTAAATTGAAATTTGAAATATTGCACCATAACGTACGATACAGGATGTATCATACGATTCATACAGTGCCTGCACCGCAGTGTATCGTATGATACAGTCGCGATAAATGTATTTTTTGATACAGGTACCTAAATTGTATCGGTTCAGTTATTGATATACCCATATCGTGTATCATATGATATGATATAATACAATTTTTATAACATTGGTTCTAATGATTCTTTGTCAGATCTGTACTAAAATTTAAATAACTAAATCATATTTGAGGGTTCCTTTTGGATCTAATATATTAACAGGTGCTAGAACTACGTTTTGCTCAACTTCTCATGCCTTAAAGTTGAAACTCGTTTAGCTGGAACACACTTTGGCTTCTTTGGAGTGCAAGTGCAGCTTAATATTTATCCCTTCGAACTTGAATGTGGCTAAATTTGGTTGACCGTAGTGCTAGGAGGGCATAAAGTTTTGCATCCTTCTTATGCTAATATCTTTTCTTGGTCTCACTGTCTGTTTAGGTTATCTTTGCTTGGACGTATTACTTTTTCCGCTTAAGGAAGAGCAGTGGCTATAAGGGACATAACAACCTACACAATTTCCTGGTTTCCTATGTAATACTCCTTCAATAAATATAGAATAGGGGGCAATTGTCCCAACATGATTGTTAGTGGAAAAAAACAGTTCTTGAGCCTCTAGCCTCCATCGGACTTCTTGTACACATCTGCAATTTCTCATGTCTTCACATTGGATCTCAACCATTCACTTATCAAGACGACGACAACAACAACAACAACTAAGCCTTTTCCCATACTAGACGGGGTCGGCTACATGGATTCTTTGTTTCCACATAGCCCTATCATGCGTCATGTTAGCAGTTAACTCACAATAAGCTAGATCATTCTTTATTGTTTCTTTCGAACACTTTTGTGGTTGTCCTCTACCTCTTTTAATACTTTCAAAATCTAGTTTTTCATACATTCTTAGAGGTTCTTCTTTTCATCTTCTTTCTATATGTCCAAACCACCTTAAATGATATTCTCTCATTTTATCCTCTATTGGTGTCACACATAATTTATTTATAATAACCTCATTATGTATACGAACTGAGCCCATGTAAGGGATCACCCTTGCATTGCCGGTTCCAAGCCTGGATAAAGGAGGAGGGTTGTGTTAGGCTTCTGACAGCCAGCGTAAAACTCCGACGGATTTTATAACATGGATTACAAAAATTATGAGCATTGCTTTGGGGTGTCCCCACCTAGCGACGTGCTACAGAGCTCGAATGCAGTAAGAATGCAGTAATAAGTAAGCAAGGGCCACTACATTTTCGCCCAAATGTAGTGAATCAATTGCAGAGAGGGTTCCCACATCATGGACGGGTGTGGGTAAAGAAGTTAGTCCTACTACATTGCTGCCCGAATATAGTGAATAATTTTCAGAGAGGGTCTCCGCATTTTGATTATGGACGGATGCGGGGGGTAAGGAAGCTAGTCCTAGATAATAAGATTCGTATTGGTTCTTGGAATATCGGAACATTATATGGTAAGCTAATGGAGGTGATAGATACTATGATTCGGAGAAAGATTCATATTCTATATTTACAAGAGACAAAATGGGTTGAAGAAAAAGCAAAGGAGATAGAGGATACCGGTTTTAAATTGTGGTACTCAGGTAAAGAAAAGGCTCAAAACGGAGTTGGTATTATCATAAATAAAGATTTAAAGGATAGTGTAGTAGATATACAATGATATGGTGACTGAATCATGACGTTGAAATTAGTATTAGGAGTAGGAGTTTTGAATATAGTTTGTGCTTACGCACCCTAAGTAGGACTAGAAGATAGTATAAAGACAACTTTTTGGGAAGAGTTAGATAAGATAATTCAAAAGATTCAACAAAGGGAGATGATTTGTTTAGGAGGAGACTTAAATGGACATGTCGGTAAAGAGGCATTAGGATATCAAGGGATTCATGGAAACTTTGGTTTTAGGGATACAAATGAGAAAGGTAGAGAGATTTTAAATTTTGCTATGGCATTTGATCTCTTTATAGTCGATACAATCTTCAAAACATGAGATGAACATTTAATTAGAGTGGCTTATCACAAACACAAATTGATTACTTTATTTGTAGAAAAAAAATAGTGTATTGTAAAGATTGCAAGGTAATTTCAGGAGAAAGCTTAACCACCCAACATCGACTTTTAGTTATGGATTTATAAATAAAAAAATGGACAAAGAAGAAAAGAGTGCATCGAGCTATTCCGACTAAATGGTGGAACCTCAAAGCGAGAAAGAAGATATATTTAAATAGAAAGTCCTTCAAGGAGATGTTTGGAATTATGTTGGTACACCCTGTGATATGTGGAACAATATGGCTATACATATTAGGAAAGTGGCGAAAGATGTGTTAGGGGTATCTAAGAGAGGTGTACCAGCACAAAAAGAAGCTTGGTGGTGGAGTGAAGTAGTACAAAATAAAATCAAGGCAAAGAGGGCATGTTACAAATTACATTATGCTAAGAAAACTAGTGAAACTTTAGAGGCTTATAAGAAAGCAAAGAAGGAAGCGAAAAAGTCCGTGAGTAAAGCAAAAGCTAAAATTTGGGAGGACTTATATAAAAAACCTATGTCACACGGGTGCGAGCATGGGATACGGCAAATTTCAAAATTTTTGGTTGCGGCGATACGGATAGGCTATATAATATTATATATTATATATAATATTCAAGCTACATAAATCAATCATAATACAACTGGTATTTGCTAATTTTGGGTGCATGTAGGTATCAATTAGCAAGTTCCCTCATAATGATCTGAAACTTAAAATGATTTTACGAGCTGCAAAATATCCAAGTTATGGATTCAAAGAGTTTCCAGATCTTTTATAGGATATATCATATACTAGTATTTGTGCTAGGATCCACTAGTGATGTCATACTCTTTTGTTGTATTGATCTGACAATGTTCTTGGTCTTCAAATGTGTTTGGTGACAGAGATTATTCTGTGCAAAGGCATGCAATATGGAGTCAAGAATCCAATCAGATTGAAAAATAAGAAACCAATTGTCCGCACCCAAAATCATTCAAGCTAATATTGTATACAGCTACAATAGCAAGTACACAACTTTATATTAAAGCAAAACACATAAATGATAAACAACTACTAATTTCATCATAATACACAAATCAATCTTCATTATCTGGACCCATTTATCCGTGAGTTACAAAAAAAAATTGCATTTTTTTTACCATGCCTGTCGCACCAGTGTTGAGGTCGACACTCCACCCCTTAGAAGTGATTGTGTGACTTAGTAAAAAACTCAACTCAAAAGAGGGTGAAAGAGATATTTTTAGGATAGCTAGGGCTAGAGATAAGAAAACTAAAGATCTTAATTATGTTAGATGCATCAAAGACGAGGATGAAAAAATTCTAGTGGCAAATGATGATATAAGAAATAGATGGAAAAACTATTTTTATAATCTTTTTAATGAAAATAAAGATGTTAGTATTAGCTTAGGAGAGTTAGCCAAATCAGAAAAGTATATAAACCATAATTTTTACCGACGTATTCAAAAGAATCAAGTCAAAGAGACTCTTAAACATATGAAAGGTGGTAAATCGGTAGGACCAGATAATATTCCTATAGAAGTTTGGAAAATACTAGGAGAAATAGGAATCACTTGGCTCACAAGACTATTCAATGAAATATGGAAAAACCAAAAGATGCCCGAGGAATGGAGAGCAATTACACTTATACCCATATATAAGAACAAGGGAGACATTCAAAATTGTGTGAATTATCGAGGTATCAAGTTAATGAGCCATACTATGAAATTATGCGAAAGAATTATCGAACATAGGTTAAGATAAGTATCAAGTACAACAGAGAGCCAATTTGGATTCATGCTAGGCATATCTACCATTGAAGCGATTCACCTTTTGAGACGCTTTATGGAACATTTTAGAGCAAAAAAGAAAGACCTTCACATGATATTTATTGATCTAGAAAAAGCTTATGATAGGGTACCGAGGGAGGTTATTTGGAGAACTTTGGAAAAAAGAGGTATCCCATTGACATATATTAACCTTATAAGAGACATATATGATGGTGCAAAAACATGTGTGCGGACTCATTAAGGAATGACAGACTTCTTTAAAGTTAATATTGGGTTACATCAAGGATCAACTTTAAGTCCATACTTATTTATAATGGTGATGGATGAGTTAACAAAACATATTCAAGATGAAGTACCTTGGTGTATGTTATTTGCAGATGACATTGTATTAGTGGAGGAGTCTAAGGAAAAAGTTAATAGAAAATTGGAACTATGGAGAGAAACATTAGAAAGCAAAGGCCTCCGACTTAGTAGAGACAGAATATATGGAATGTAAGTTTGATCATTTGGTTACCTCATAGGACATAGAAATTAAAATTGGCACACATTGTATCCCACAAAAGGAAAGTTTTAAATACCTAGGGTCAATTTTTCAGAGTGGTGGAAGAATTGATGGAGATGTTACGCATAGAATTAATGTTGGTTGGTTAAAATGGAGAGGAGCATCAGGTATTCTTTGTGAGAAGAAGATACCATTAAAGTTAAAAGGTAAATATTATAGAGCAGCAATTAGGCCTGCCATGTTTTATGGTTATGAGTGTTGGGCAGTTAATCATCAATATATACAAAAGATGTCCGTGACAGAAATGAAGATGTTAGATGGATGAGTGGTCATACAAGAAAAGACCGTATACATAATGAGGTTATTAGAAACAAATTAGGAGTGGCACCAATAGATGACAAATTGGGAGAATATCGTTTAAGATGGTTTGGACATATAGAAAGAAGATCAAAAGAAGAACCTTTAAGAAGGTTAGAAAAAGTAATTTTGGAAAGTATTAAAAGAGGTAGAGGACGATCACAAAAGTGTTGGAAAGAAACAATAAAGAATGATCTAGCTTATTGTGAGTTAACTGCTAACATGGCACACGATAGGGATCTGTGGAAACAAAGAATCCATGTAGCCGACCCCATCTAGTATGGGAAAAGGCTTAGTTGTTGTTGTAACCTCATTATGTATACGATCTTTTCTTTTATGACCACTCATCCATCTCAACATCTTCATTTTTGTCACAGACATCTTTTGTACATGTTGATGATTAACTGCCCAACACTCAGAACCATAAAACATGGTAGGTCTAATTATTGATCTATAATATTTATCTTTTAACTTTAATGGTATCTTCTATCAAGACGACAAAACCAGCTTAATCTGGCTTTCCTATCTAAGTTTACAAATTATGCTAATTTTCTTGATTTACTCATATCTTTCAAGAACAACTTTAATGGGCATAGGTAGCATAAGATTCTGAAGCACTTGTCAAACATATATTAGCGTATCTATGATCTATCATTCCTTTCTTTCGTAATCTAGCAGCTAATCATCCACCTGAACATGTTATATTTATAGTAACAATGAGACAGAATACTTAAGTAACCCATCCTAGATTTGATATTAAGAGTGTGTTCTACAGCCTAGGCCCTAGATAACTGTGTGTTTAACTATGGGTCAGGATAACACTCCCAACAGTTCTCAGTTGGAGGAATCTCCTATTGAAGTGATTATAAGAACCCTCCTGACTATAATCTTATGAACTTTTGCAAATGTTTTGCACATATAAGTTGCATAGAAATTCCTGCATTCGGTTGTATAATATATGACCTTTCTATGCATATTTACTCCCTTTTTCTTGAGTGCATTTCTTCTTAGTCACACTAAGGTTACAGATATTGTATAAAAATGTGATACTTTTCACAAACCCCACAGATGTGGTTGTCATTTGAATTGTAAATTCATGATGGAACAGAGATCGTGTAATAGAAAAGAGGCTGTAGAAGCACAGGAAAATGATAATCATTAAGGGACAACAACAAGAAACAGGATAACACAACAAAGCGGACAGAAGCAAGAACCAGAAAATGCAAGCATTGTAGGCTAGCAGTAACTACCAGTTCATGTCATTGTTCAGAAAATATGAAACCTGCCAACAGCAACCAACCTTTACCTCTCTTTTATTTTCCTTCACTAAATATTGAATTAAAAAAAGAAAAAAGATGGAAGCTGGCATAGTGGCATACATTGCCAGAAATGGAAGACATACAATGCCACAGCCAAGTTTGGCACACTTAGCCTCTCAAACAATAAATAAGCTCTAAAGGCATGACTTTAGAAAGTTTTAAATGCCTACATAGATGTATCACAAAGTTTAAACCTAATGATGTTTTTCTGGATTTTTATACCAACAAATCCAGTGAGTAAATACTATTAGTTGAAAACCACAAGCTTCTCAGATCCAAAGATGCAGCCAAAGTTCGCATCAACAATAGATGTAAAGGCCCCCTAAGTTGGAGGCTCTGCTGGAAGTGTTAGCTTAGCTAGGACCAATAAATAAAAACCAAAAACACACATAAATTTACAATTAGTAACAAACACATAATTATTATTGTGGATAAAGCACAAACATGCAAAGAAATTGGAACATATTTTAATACATGGCCCAACAAAATAGAAATACCACCTAAAGATTCATGCTTAATGCCGGGTAGAGAGGAGTCTACACAGGTTTCTAACTATTCCGAAAATGCTTATATGTGCTAAAATTTATCTATAGTAACACAACCTTGAGTATTTAACTTATTAATACCTTATTCCTTGGAAATGATATTAACAAGCCATACACAAAGACACATGCACACAACACACAAACACCATGCAGCGGTCTTCCCCACCCACCCATGCACATGCACTCACATGCTCATTGTGCTTATAAAAGTCCGCAAAAGTTTCTGCAAGAGCCAACTCTTACCATAGCAAAATGTAATAAACAGAACATCTCAAAGAATTCCTAATTGTAACTACTTCATTAATATCGGAGACACAGAACAAACTAATGCATGCAAGCGTCCATCAAACATAAAGTACTGCTTTTATCTTAACCATACCACATGTAAAAGCAGTTGAATGAAGCATCTCAGGCAGATGCAATGTCTGTAAATAGATCTGTTAGGGTATGCCAATTCGTCGAGATCCTCTGTGCGTAAGCAGCAACATGCAGCACCCATACCGCCTTCAAACTTTTGTCTGGAATATCAATACTTCCAATGTCCTTCAAAACGTAAACCCTCGGATGAATCTTTCATGTGCAAAGGAAATTAGAAAAAGTCAAGGTTTACTCTCATATGCATTTTACTACAGTTAAATATCAGTTCTCCACAGGCTTTGGACTTGATATCACCAGATGAGCCTCATCTCCCCAACTGACAACGTAGTGCCAGTTTCAACGTCCAGAAGGTCAAATTAAAGAGATACCACCTTCCAAATTTGACCTGCCCTAGTTAGAAACAAAAACACAGAATCAATAGCCTCCCTTAGCCAATTCATAACCCAATAATACCAGCTACAATAGTGCACTCCGAAACAGAAAAGCAATCCCATGTGGCAAGTTCCAGAAGGTGAAAGACGTCCTAGGAGCACCAGGTTTGTAACCACACAATCAGATTCGCTTTCGTTTCTTTAACAAAGAAGAATCAAGAAAACAGTTCCCATAAAAGAAAATTCATCAATACAGTGAACAATAATCATCATCACCTCGGTGCAGAAATCCAACAAAAGAACCCCTACTCCTAAAAAAGTAAAGGAACAAAATAAAAATGGGAATGGGATTTTTTCATGTAACCGATTTATCATTTACAGGAATCTGGCTCGAAAAAAATTGAAACAACCCAATAATACAATCTAATTAATGGAAAAAATGGCGAGGAAAACTGAAAAATCCTACTTCTACGATACTTTACACCAGCACGGTGGATCAAGCTCGTGAAATTCGCCATGGAAGCCAAAAATCAAAAACCAGGACAAGTCTCTTCGAACAGTAAAAGAAACCCATATCACCAAACCGTCGAACAAAAACATATGAAAGAAATAGACCCACTTTACCTTCCGGGCATCGAAGACCGTTAACCCTGAAGAAGAATTAGCCAGAAGTAAGCACACACTCGATGGTTCTGTCAGTTGGGCACTCCGGATTACCTGTCGGCGGGGGGAGAGAGAGTTGCGTTGGAGGTTTTCGGACAGAGACGTTTGGTCATATAAGTCAGAATGGAGATGATGGTGTCAGATACTTGAGAATCATGAATTGGGCAAGGTTGTCACTGAGTCATCAAGGATTGATGTAATACAAACGACCCTTAAAATGCTTCAAGTCTAACCTAACCGCATCCAAATCGACAGTATGCATCCAGATCGACAGCTCTACAAGTCACTTGACTCCAAATTCATTTAATACTTAGAGGAAGAAATATTTTACCTCACCTTCTCGCCAGGATGGGCTGAATAGGCAACTCTTTCAATTATAAGGATAAACCACCCGACCGGTGGCCGTCCATGTAAAGGGAAGGTGGTAATACTAGCCAGAGCCATGGAAGGTTTGGTCTATGTTTCTCTTATTAATTTAGATAGCTGAGAGGTCGAATGATTGCACATGATAAGAGTGAAGATTAACTCGGTACAAGCAGTCAAGCAATCTAAAGGCTCGTTGAGTCACATCCCAAAAGATCAATGAGGACAGTGTGATTGGCATCTTGCAACCCAATCTTAGGATTCTAAAACCATAATCAGATGCAATACATAAGTGTACTGTGACTGAGATGGAAATGGAGTTATTCAGCTGAGATCATTGTCCATGGTTACCACATTATTTTACATGTCCCGAAGGAAAGTGGAACAACATACTGTCGAACATCAAACATTCTTCTTCAACAGTAGATGGACTAAGTCCACAATACAAGGCACTAGAAACAAGGACCACTGCCTAGCAAAGTATCAGTCATACAAGGTACTTGGAATAGCTAGAATACCAACTAGATAACACACTGTAACTTTCAAACACCTACTGCGAAGAATAGGAGAACACTACATGCAGGATCATGAGCATAACAATACTCTAATTCCTAGTTGAGTTATCTCAGACCATCTTCGGAAATATGGGGCAACTGACCTTTTCTTGTTTTATTTTTTTGGAAGGTAAATTGTTCTACCTTTTTGTGCATATTGTCTATAGTCATTTTTGTACTGATAGGGGTCTTGCCTAACCCCATCTTGTGAATCCAAAAAAACTAATACTTATCTCGTTATAAAACAATCTTTGAAAGGCATATGCTTAAAAAATGATATTGAAATTTAATAGTTACAGTTTTTAATTGTTGTTATTTTATGCATTGTGAAAAAAACACCCAAACGTTGCAAACCACCGAAGGGCAAAAGCTGACTTGGCTAAGGGTTGATTCACAAATTGAAGGTCATGAGTTCGAACAACAGGGTGTGGATGTGGCTTCGGCTTCCCCACAGTACCACAATAACACTGAAAAAAGCCAAAAAGTTACATTTTAAATATTTAAAGGTTTATCATAACTAATCTATTCATAATATGGGGTGGTCTGATAGAAATAACTTGAAGCATGGCGAATCAAAGGGCCTAACAAGGTCTCGTGATTCATCAAGACCATTGACGGGCACACTTTAGAGTGACAAAATCTGAAAATTTCCTAGGTCTTGTCATTGTATATAGAGAATTACAAATATTTTGTGGAAGTCACCTTAAATACAAGTACTCCTCACCTCAAGAAAATTCTTGGGTCTGCCACTGGTCAACTCATGTACATCTTGTAAGAAAAGATCTCACAATTGGCTGCCTAAATTTCCAAAATATAACCAAACAGCTACTGAAAATGACAATGATGTCTATATTCATGCTTTATTGAGTCTTCTTGGAACCTTATTAATAATGAATGCTACAGTCAAACATTTAATATGAATCAATGTCTAACTCATTGATCTTGAGATCAAGAGTGCCTTGAAAAGTGGGTGGTTAAATGCAATATATAAAATTGTCAAGGAAGTCATAAGTAAATACCTGAGTATTAGATTACCTTTCATATCTAAGCCAGCAAGAGAAAGGAAAACTGCAGATAGAAGTATTCATTTGTTTTGGTACAACGGGGAGCACCGAAACCACATAGATGCACACCCCAAGTATTAAACTCATGCGTTTAACTTCTTAGTCGATCCCGTAGCCAGGTGAGTTATTGCTCCTTTTAGTTTTTTCTTTTTTGGTAACGAGGGGCTGAAGCCTAAGACCTGCTTAAAGCCAGTGGCAGACCTCTCCTTCTCTTTATATATATATATGTGTGTGTGTGTGTGAACACATGCTGCGTTAAAGATCTTACCTGAAAATAATGCATCATCGTGCATGAGAATACGGACGGATCAAACCCATCTTAAGACCCATATTGAAAACTTAACTAGGATTTTTCATTACTTCTTTCTCGTTGCATACCCTGCTAGCTCAAGTTTGGAAATAATCATTATGACCCATTGGTCCGGGTATCACAACAGACGCCAAAAGAGGCGCTTGATTTTCATATACGAAAACCAGGCATCATTAAGCGTAAATGAGAAGTCTGATCAAATCCATTTTCCGACCCACACTGGAAACTTAACTGGTCAGACTAAAGTCTGACCCATTTGCACTCCCCTTCAGCTCCCGTCGTGCTTTCCTTTCAACCCTCAGAGAGAGAGAGAGAGAGAGAGAGAGAGATGGAGGCCCGGTTCGTGGAGCTCGGTCAGGTGTTCGAACGCTTCAAGGCTGCTTTTGTGAGGAACGATATTGACACTTGCAACTCCCTCCTCTCTAAGCTCAAGGTATCACTAAAAATTCCGTTTTCTTCACTTCTTCGAGATCCTTGTTTGACGGGGAGTCCCAAAACCATTTTATTTTCCCGAGATTCAATAATTCTTTGTGGGTTTGATGACTTTATAGACTAAATCCTACGTTTCTTATGTAACACTTCAGTGGTGGGGATTTATTTTCTTTTCCTCTCTCTGAAATCATCAAAATCGTCAATCAGCTTCTGAGATCAGTGGATTGGTGGTAACTCACATTGTTTTAGGATATTGACGTTTGATTTGCTTTTATGGTATTTGAGGTTCTCTTGTTTAATGGTTTCTTATTGAATGCATTTCTGTATCGTTCGTCTTTCCAAGTTTTCGTCGTTTTGATTGGTAGGTAGCTGGAGCTTGTTGCTGATCCTTGCTCATTAGTCACTTGGGTATGTCAATTCGAGGGATCGTTAGGTCACTGAACTTATGTATGTATCATACTAGAACACGCAACTAGAGGATTTTCAGATAAAATATACGTAATCATGCTCTGCGAGAAAGGGAAAGTTTAGTACTTTCTTGGAATATCATAACAAGGAAAGAACTAAATTTCGCGCAGACAAAATTTTCATAGTTTTCCTTTGTGGCATGGTTAATGAATGATTTCTTTGCCTATTAAGCTTTCTGGTTAGGGTACTATATTGTGCGTCATTATCCAATACTCTTCCATCTTATCTATGTTCTTTGATGAGATGTATTGAGCCCCCTTCAGTAGCAAGCCACACATTAGGCAAAACAAGTTTGTATTTGTGCAATGTTTAATATGTCGTCATGAGAAGATATAATTAAGAGCAATTCTTGATATAAATTCAAATGTAATATTTTGTCTTGTAAGTTCCTCGGTGAAGTGTCTTGTGAATTCCTCAGGAAACTATTGAAAATTTGAAAGGTATATAGAAAGCAGCAAGCATATGTAAAATATATACATGTATGGAAAATTTGTCAACTTTCTTTCTCGCAATGTCATTACTGTCTTACGATAAGACGTTTCCAGGAAACATCATTTTCTCAATCTATGGCATTTTTGTTCGTTGTATGGCAACTTCCAAAGAGTGCACTACTTATGACATATTTCCAACTAACATGCTAGTAGAATGGAATACAAGTAATCATAGTATTAGCCTTTTATTGATGGTTATGTACCATATATACTTGTTTGTTCATCCAGGGAATTGCGAAATGGTCAGCGGATCTATTAATGCACATGATAGGGAAGGGAGAACTGTGTTGGTCACCACAATGTTCTGTTCTAAAATTTGCAAAGTATGGAGATTGTGTATTCTGTGAATTTATAAACCTACAAATCCATATTTACGAGATTCACAAGTCATAGTGTATATTAGAGTTTCAAAGATACGCTTAAATCTGCATTATCAGTTTTGAGTTGTTCCAACTTCCTATACTTGTTATCTTATGGTCATCACCAGTTTTGAGTTGTTCCTAACCTCCTATGCTGGGTTGCTAGGATGAATTATCTGCCTCAAAACTTGGTGATGTCCTCAAATTTATCACTTTTTCATGGGGTACGCAAATTTCTGAAGCCTCCATTGTTTTGAATCTCAAACGGTGATATGGTGATTTGGCCGTCTCACTCGCTATCAATAATTGTAGACCTTTTAAAATTGTTATTTGTTGTTCAATGCTGATGTACCAGAATCTGCTATATCCCCCATATATCCCTGCTAATGCTCTATCTGGCCAAGCGTTAACTCACCATATACAACCTATAGACACACGCACACTTATATAAAGCTGCGTTATCCATGTGTGTGTGTGTGTGTGACTAGGGTGGACAAATGATTGACTTGTCTATTCATATACTAAGCGATTAAGTTTATTGTGTGCTATGCAGGTTATGTTAACTGAATTTCCTAGCCTGCCTCCATTGTTTCAAGAAACTCCTAATGCAGTTAACGAATTGACTATAGCAAGTAATCTCTCTCTCTCTCTCTTGCACAACCATACGTCTCTAGTTATTCATTCATTCGCTCTTTTTGTTTCCACTTGTTTGGTAGGAAGAATCCACTTACTACTGGTGCAACTTGGTGTTCACGTTCTTGTTTGTTAGAATGCAATGGTGTGATGTAAATTAGAAACAGTAACTGCTATAGTCAGGAACTGAGCTGAGTCCTTTATGTTTTGAGGGGTCACATGTAGATGAGATTGGATTCTGGAATTCAAAATGATTTATGTTCTTTGTAATTTTCTTCTGTTATTAACTGCCATTATTGTCTGTCATTGCATGGCCCAAATGTTTCCCTGTTGCTTCTTTCACTAGTTCTTGTTTCTGAGATATTTCCAGGTGTTTAACCTTGACATCTGAAATCTCTTATCTCTTCCATTGATCACAACTTTTAGAACTTACTGGTCCTACTATCTTTTGCTCTCTTTCCTGCCTGCCTTTCGTGAATTCTAGGACCCTTTGAGAAGTGTTTAACGCTGCAGGAGTGTCATGATATGCCATTGCTGTTTGTTTTATTTTGTCTATTGTTATAGTATAAATTACTTTCCGATGCACAATTTCTGGATGCTAATGGTTTCTTTTAATTCAACTTTAATCCTACCGCATACCTCTGATCCCTCCACTTTTGTATCAGTCCTACAAGAGACATTCTTTGCCATTTGGTGCTTGAAGAAAAATATATTTGTTGTGGCTGAAAATGCTTCTTAGATGATGTACCAAAAAATAGGAAAACTTGAGGCATTTCCTTTAGGTCCCTTTGGGTGTATCTACAGTTGTTGCCTGTAAGCAACAATCAATCGCATCTAAGTCATGTTACTTACAATGTTGTTTCCATTTTCTCACAAGAAAAAGAAAGGCCCATGCTACAGAGAGAACCTACTTGAAAAGTTGAAAGAAAGTATGTTGACTTAGAAACTTATTTTGTAAAATTAGTGGTGTTTGGTGGTTGTAGTGGAGATGGAAGTTTAACTTGGTCATGGCTTCTTGTAGTGGTGGCAGCGGCTGCAGATGTTGGTGATACCGTGGTGGGTGAGAAGATGGGTTGTGATGGCAAGCTATGTAATCCAAAATTGAAAGAGGAGGAAAGGCAAAAAAAGAAAAGGAAGAAAAGGTGGAAGAAATTGTTCTCTTAACAGGGTATGGCAGGTAGATATAGTGGCCCACTATATCTCCTCTAGGGATCCGCTGTAAAAAGCAGACACCCTCAAAATGACATCCACTTTCACCTTGAAAATTTGTGTCACATACACTGCTTAAGCACTTTTATAAGTCACATTAAAAGTTAAGCCTTGAACAGTCAGCCTCTTGAGCACCTTACAGCGCTTTCAATAATTTAGAAATCAAATAGTGAATCGTAGTGTTAATGCATGTGGTGCTTTTGGCAGCATTGGTAGTGGGGACAGCAGATGATGGTACCAAAGGGTGGTGGCAGAGGTGATGTGGATTGGTGATGGTGAGGGAGATAACGAATAAGAGAATAAAATCTGCAGCCATCATTATAATCAGCTATTGAAAATAAACAGAGCAATTGCATTCAATGTTTGTTCACGAATTTAATTACTTATGAAAAAGATAAAGTGAATTGAGCCTCTTTTGGGGATTAGGCTATGAGTATCAACATCATCATTATCATTGTCTTTATTATTGTTGTTGTTGTTGTCTTCGCTG
The DNA here is from genome assembly GCA_036023115.1 of Brasenia schreberi. Lineage (NCBI taxonomy): Eukaryota > Viridiplantae > Streptophyta > Magnoliopsida > Nymphaeales > Cabombaceae > Brasenia > Brasenia schreberi. Next base: position 10,254,884 of record JAYKKT010000061.1, read on the forward strand.
TGTCGCATGTTAGTGGAAGTGCATGCCTTCGCATATTAAGAACCTTCTGTTGCTTCTGAGAATCAACCGGTATGATACCCCCTCATTATGTTGCATTTGTCACAGCCAATTACATTTATCAGGGGGATGAATGTTCTGCACCCTCTTTCTATTTTCTCTCTGGCTATGACATTCTGGTTTATGAGAGTGTATATTTGTAACAAACTGTTGTTTGATAATCAGATTACATTTTTCTTGGTTGAATAAATACCTGCTTTACAGTGACCTCATAAATCTTCTCATCATTTTGGGTTTGCGGCTCTTAGACTTGAGATGCTATTTGGAAATTTTTTTCGTGGAAAGCATATTCTGGTTAGCAACTTAGCAACATAATGAAAATTGAATGCTTTCATAGGCTTAATGCTACGTGGAAGGACCAATGGAATCAAGGTTCATAGCTAACCATGATTTCCCTCACTCATGCATGACAATATAACTCATGCATGGTTGTACTGGCTGACAGTCTTTAAAGGGGTCTTGTGAAATTACCAAGCTTGATTAAAGATGACAATTGGTGATGCTGGTCTTAGTAGAGTCCCAAGCAAAAAATGAACCTAGAACTGATTCATTTTAAGTCTTGGCTGAACTTGTGTAACATCAGTTACATATTTGGATTGGGTAAATTTATAGATTAGTGACTGTGAAGAACTTCACAGCGTGTTTGTTTTTCCTATGATTTTTGTGGGTAACTTGAACTTTAAAAAAATCATATTGAGCATCCGTGCATAAGGGAAAGAGAGAGACAAGCTTTTATTGATTCCATAGCTACAAATAAAATTAGATAGAAACAATTATGACGCTTGTTTTATGACTCACAAATAACAGAAATAGACATAGTATAGCAAGAATCTTAATATAAAATAAAGAAGAAATCATTCTTTTGATTAGATGGGCAGTGGTGGTGGTGGGTGAGGAAGCACTAAAGCCAGTTGCAATGAATGATTCATGATCGTGATGGCGGCACCTGTGGGAGGTGGTGGTGATGGTGCTGGCTTTACATCAAACCATTGGTTGTCATTATCGGGAGCAGCAAAACATACCATTTATGACTAAAACTTTCTTTCATCTCTATAAATAATAAAAACAAATATATCCAAATGGACCATATAATTTGCAAGTAACCATTCCATGTAGTATAAGCGTTGAATTTCTTAGAATAACAAATCACCTGCCTCTTACGAACCCATTTTGCTTGTAATTTGTTTTCTAGGTTTGCACTTTCATAACTGTTGACTCCTTTTCCCTTGATTATTTGTTGTACGTGCAATTTCAGGAGACATATATGAACATGCTGTTATTCTCAGCGTGAAGACCGAAGATGAAGATGCCTTTGAGAGGGATTTCTTTCAACTTAAACCTTATTATACTGATACAAGGTAGTTTATATGCTTTGATGTGGATATTTGTTCCCCATTTATATCTTTTCTTGCGTAGCATTTGTACCCATCAGTTGTGAATGACATAATGCAGAAGAGCAGATAGAGTGTCTCTACGAAGTTTTCCCTTCTCGGTACTTGTTTGTGCTTTTTCTTTTTGAGTATCTGGTTCTCTCGTGGTCTATTGACATTTCTCCTTTTGGTTCATCCAGAATTTGAGTATGTATCTGTAATAGCTTTAAAGGGTTCTGTTTGAAAACATTCATGAATGAGTAACAATATAAAATACTAGTGGCTGAAGAAACGGTAAGGCGACTTCCTGTAAACAAGAAACAGCAGTTTCTTATGTAGCAAACCCTTGCTACTTAAACCACTTCCATAGAAAAGGAATAGTGCCTTAATTTTTCATCATGATGTTACACATTCCGACATGTTAAGTTTAGGATGTTCCTTTGATTCCTAACATTGCTTTCTATGCTGTGAAGATTTTTCAAGACCGCATTTTCTGCTTGTACTATTTTCCAATGTAACAGAAAGACCATACCGTTTGCCTATTTGATTATGTACGCCCGTGAATGTGGTAATTGGATGGTTCCTTCAATTTCTTCTCATAATGGTAGAAGAACTCCGTCTATGTAAGGAATCACCCTTTCATGGCCGGTCCCAAGCCCGGAAAAAGGAGGAGGGTTGTGTTAGGCTTCCGACAGCCAGCGTAAAACTTTGTCGGACTTGACATGGATTCTACAAAAAAAAAAAAAACAAAGAATCCATGTAGCTGACCCCATCTAGTATGGGAAAAGGCTTAGTTGTAGTAGTAGAATGGTAGAAGGTGCAGAGTGCCAAATGCTGCTAAATTGTTCCCTTCTAAAATTTATGATCTTGTACTGCTCCTTTCACTTTAAAGGCAGTTGCAGCTGGAAAGCCTGGAATTGTTGATTATTTTCTTTTTTCCTATACAAAGTGATTTGTTTTGCTCATGATTGGACCACTTTTACATGGGCATTTGCTAAACTGAAAGGGAAGTTGAGTTGGTGTATTTCTGAAGATGTCTGTTCTGTTGTTGAAAACTTGAAACTAATTTTGCCAAATCACTTCTTCATTTTTCTTATTACTCCTTTGCCTAGTTTCTGATTGAAATTAATTCTACGTTTTTCTGGTGCAGAGACCTTATTCCTCCATCACCTCAGGAATATCCAATCTTGGGCCTTAATCTTTTAAGGCTTCTCGTTCAGAATAGGATAGCCGAATTCCACACTGAACTAGAGCTTCTTTCTGCAAGTGCACTGGAGAATCCTTGCATTAAACATGCCATAGAGCTTGAGCAGTCTTTTATGGAGGGAGCTTACAATCGTGTGCTTAGTGCTAGGCAAACAGTTCCACACAGCACTTACGTCTATTACATGGATCTTCTTGCAAAGACAGTCCGGTAACACATCCCATTAGATGCCTGATAAATTGCTTTGTGCTTGGAAACTAGGTAGTAGCTTCTAACGACACCATTTCCTCAATTCAGCGATGAGATAGCAGGCTGCAGTGAAAAAGCATATGATTTCTTGAGCGTTGCTGATGCTAAGCAGATGCTAATGTTTCCATCTGAGCAAGAGCTGCTGGAATATATTAAGGAGGTAAAGGATTTTAAATTGCAAAATGAGCAATGCATTTCTTTATTTTTGCTTCCACTTGTTTTTTTCCTCATTTTCATTCTCTCTGTATTGCTGATTTGGAGGATCAGTAAATGTTGATCCAAATAAGCTGGACACTTTGGCTTTTAAGTTGGCTCATATATGACATGAGTCCAAGTGGGATGATTAACCTTTTCTAGGGGTTCAACTCTGCTCACGGTCCTTCTACCGTTTGGCACCATGAACGTCTAGTAGTTGAAATCCATAACTTTTTCTCTCTTAAGAATATAGATATCTGAAGAAAAAATGTTGGAGGCTAGTCGGTCAAGCAGGTCAGAGGGTTAGCCTTCTGGCTTCAAGGTATTTTATAGTAGCTATTTGTGCTTTGCAAGTCTTTGCCCGCATCTGTAGATATGATAGTGTTGGCATCCTAGGGCAATGACTTGGTACGTTAGAAATTGTCAGATCAAATCACTAGAAGACTGGCGATACAGTGTGGATTGCTTTCCAAAAGATGGGAAAGAAAGATCTTATAGATATGCACTAAGAAAGACAAGCAGGTAATTTGTGATTTTGATACCTCTTTCTGTTCCATTTTGGAAAAACGGACAAGGGATACAGAAAAAGGAATTAGTAATATGGACTATGGAGGGTGGTGATACACTGATTGATATGAATGAGATTGAGTGTTTAGGAGACTGTATGGATGTATGAGCTGTTTGATCTTAGATAACCTAAGCTACCGAAGTCCACACTTGTCTAGTAGTGTTGGATTTTTCTACTTGTTGAAGTCTTTTGGTTTTTTGTGATTCCTCATCCAAATAGAAAGCTTGATCGTTCCCAGTTTATCTGTGAACCCTTTGGCACAAGGAGTTGGTAGAAGTTTCTTCATTCATTCCAACTTGGTGATCAATAATGCTATTTCTGGTTATCTCTAAATTTCTAAGCTGAATTGTCGACCTGCTCAGTAGGTCAAAAGTATATCCAAATAAACATAAAGGACTGGTTGTCTATTCCACGGATAGGTTCATAAGGCCACTATGTTGAGTAAAGATTTCAAGTGACTTCCGTTAGAGTTTAGACCTATACAAAGGAATTTCGGCTTCTATCTATCTGCTGCAACCCATCAGTTGAAACCTATCATTTTTTTCTTTTGTCAGCACCTATAAATCTCTAAGCCCAGAAGTGTAGTTGAGGGGTTGCTGGTCAAAAAATTGTAGTTGGGATGAATTCCTTGTGGAAATCTGCTAGAGCTACTCTGGATTAACATTCTCCTAGCTGACATGCACAGTGAGCAGTAGCTCACCAGGCTAAGGGATTGATACACAGGGGCATGCATCTGGCTTCGGCCTCCCCGTTGTACCATAAAAACGTTGACCTGCAAACAACAACAACTAAGCCTTTTTCCATACTAGATGGGGTCAGCTACATGGATTCTTTATTTTCACAGGGCCCTATCATGTGTCATGCTAGCAGTTAACTCAATATAAATTAGATCATTCTTTATTGTTTCTTTTCAATACTTTTGTGATCATCCTCTTCTCTCATTTTATCCTCTATTGGTGCTACTCCCAATTAGTTTCTAATAACCACATTATGTATGTGGTCTTCCCTTGTGTGACCACTCATCCATCTCAACATCTTTGTTTATGCTATGAATATTTTTTGCACATATTGATAATTAACTGCTGAACATTCAAAACCATAAAACATAATAGGTATTTTCTTATCACATAAAACATAATTGGATATAATATAACAACAATAACTAAGCCTTTTCCCATACTAGACAGGGTCGGCTACATGGATTCTTTGTTTCCACATAGCCCTATCACGTGCCATGTTAGCAGTTAACTCATAATAAGCTAGGTCATTCTTTATTGTTTCTTTCCAACACTTGGGTGGTCATTCTCTACCTCTTTTAATACTTTCAAAATCTAGTTTTTCTCTACCTCTTTTAATACTTTCAAAATCTAGTTTTTCATACCTTCTTACAGGTTCTTCTTTTGATCTTCTTTCTATATGTCCAATCCACCTTAAATTATATTCTCTCATTTTATCCTCTATTGGCATAATTTATTTCTAATAACCTCATTATGTATATGGTATTTTCTTGTATGACCACTCATCCATCTCAACATCTTCATTTCTGTTACAGACATCTTTTGATTAACTGCCCAACACTGAAAACCATAAAACATGGCAGGTCTAATTGCTGCTCTATAATATTTACCTTTTAACTTTAATGATATCTTTTTATCACAAAGAATACTTGATGCTCCTCTCCATTTTAACCAACCAACATTAATTCTATGTATAACATCTCCATTAATTCTACCATCACTTTGAAAAATTGACCCTAAGTATTTAAAACTTTTCTTTTGGGGAATACAATGTGTGCCAATTTTAATTTCTATGTCCTTTGAAATAACCAAATGATCAAACTTACATTCCATATATTCTGTCTTTGTTCTAATAAGTCGGAAGCCTTTACTTTCTAATGTTTCTCTCCATAGTTCCATTTTTCTATTAACTTTTTCCTTAGACTCTTCCACTAACACAATATCATATGCAAATAACGTACACTAAGGTACTTCATCTTAAATATGTTTTGTTAACTCATCAATCACCATTATAAATAAGTATAGACTTAAAGTTGATCCTTGATGTAACCCAATATTAACTTCAAAGAAGTCTGATATTCCTTCATGAGTTCTCACACATGTTTTTGCACCATCGTACATGTCTCTTATAAGGTTTATGTATGTCAATGGGATACTTCTGGGCTCTTTTTTCCAAGGTTCTCCAAAGAACCTCTCTCGGTACCCTATCGTAAGTTTTTTCTAATCAATAAATATTATGTAAAGGTCTTTTTTTTTTGCTCTAAAATGTTCCATAAGATGTCAATCGCTTCAATAGTGGTTCTGCCTGGCATGAATTCAAATTGGTTCTCTTTATTTTCATTAAAAAACTTATAAAAATAGTTTTTCCATATATTTCTTATATCATCATTTGCCACTAGAATTTTCTCATCCTCGTCTTTGATGCATTTAAAAGAATTAAGATCTTTAGTTTTCTTATCTCTAGCCGTATCTATTCTAAAAATATCTCTTTCACCCACTTTTTAGTTGAGTTTTTTATATAAATCCTCCTAAATTTTAGCTTTTGCTTCACTGATGGTTTTTTTCGCTAACTTAATTTATAACATGCCCTCTTTGCCTTGATTTTATTTTGCACTACTTCACTCCACCACCAAGCTTCTTTTTGTGCCAGTATACCTCCCTTAGATTTACCTAACACATCTTTTGCCACTTTTTTTAATAAGTATATAGCCATATTGTTTCACATGTCACAAGGTGTACCAACATAATTCTAAGCATCTCCTTGAAGGACTTTCTGTTTAAATATATCTTTTTTCTCGTTTTTGAGGTTTCACCATTTAGTCCGAATAGCTCAATGCACTCTTTTCTTCTTTGTCTATTTTTTATTTATAAAATCTATAACTAAAAATCGATGTTGGGTGGTTAAGCTTTCTCTTGGAATTACCTTGCAATCTTTACATCACACTTTACCTTTTTTATATAAATAAAGTAATCAAATTGTGTTTATGATAAGCCACTTATAAGTAATTAAATGTTCATCTCATTTTTTGAAGATTGTATTTGACTATAAAGAGGTCAAATACCATAACAAAATTTAAAATCTCCCTATCTTCCTCATTTATATCCCCAAAACCAAAGTTTCCATGAATACCTTGATATCCTAATGCCTCTTTACCGACGTGTCCATTTAAGTCTCCTCCTAAACAAATCATCTTCCTTTGTGGAATTCTTTGAATCACCTTATCTAACTCTTCCCAAAAAGCCGTTTTTATACTATCTTCTAGTCCTACTTGGGGTGCATAGGCACAAACTATATTCAAAACTTATGTTCCTAACACTCATTTCAACGTCATGATTGAGTCTATCCTTTACATCTTTATTTATGATAATACCAACTCCGTTTCGAGTTTTTTTCTTACCTGAGTACCATAATTTAAAACATGTATCCTCAATCTCCTTTGCTTTTTCTCCAACCTACTTTGTCTTATAAACATAGAATAAAATATGAATCTTTTTCCGAATCATACTATCTACCACTTCCATTAGCTTACCGGATAATGTACCGATATTCCAAGAACCAATATGAATCTTATTATCTAGGACTAGCTTTCTTACTCCCCGCATCCGTCTATATTGAAATATGGAAACCCTCTTTGTAATTTATTCACTACATTCGGGCGGCAATGTAGCATGACTAACTTCTTTACCCACACCCGTCCATGAATTGGGAACTCTCTCTGCAGTTATTCACTACATCTGGGCAAAAATGTAGTGGCCCTTTTTTACTTTTCACAACATTCGAGTTTTGTATCGTGTCATTAGATGGGGACGCCCCAAAGCAATGGTCATAATTTGTGTAATCCATGATATAAAAATCCGACAAAGTTTTACGTTGGCTGTCGAAAACTTAAGACAACCCTCCTCCTTTATTCGAGCTTAGGACCGGTCGGGTTATATGACAATAATGTATCATGTGTCATTTTGCCCTTCACTCTTGATTTCATGGTCACTGCCAAGATCTGGATCTCATAAATCCACAGGTTTCTTTTGCCATATAAAAGCCAGTTCCAGACACCGTTCTTGACATTTTGCCAGTCAAAGGTTCCTCAATTGTTCTTACTTTTCCAGAAATATTTTGAATGGTTTGTATAACTTGTTAAATAGCAAAATAAGGAAAAAGAATTAACAAGTTCAAGTATTATTTTTCTTATTAAAACAAAAAATTGGAAACCTTAAAATAAAAGAAACAAGAAGCAGAAACATGTATGTTTAAAGGTGCTTTGAATAAAAAAAGAGGTAATTGTTGTGACAGTATTGCAACATATATATATATATATATATATATATATATATATATATATATATATATATTCTGTGTTTTTAATAACTTGCAAAACTTCTTGGATGCCATGATGCTGTTTCTCAGGGAGCAATAATGTTATCGACTGTTGTACCAACAAAAAAAATGTTGTCGACTGGCATCAGGTCATTGTGCTTGATGACTGAAATTTCCTCAACATATGTATTATTTATTTAAATTTGTTGGCAAGCATGTGTAAGGAATCACGCAAAGTTGGGAACCGGTTAAAGTCGTCAGGTGGATTGCATTTACATGTCTTGAATAAGCTAGGCCGCTCCATCATAGCAACTGAAATTCGAGCACCACCTAATTTCAGTAAGTTAAATCTTTATCTGCCTGCTGTATATTTGCAGGAGCATCTGGAGTGGGAGGTCAGAAATGGTTTTGTGTTCTTCCAGAAGGCAAAGGAAACAGCACCTTGCAAGGAAATTCCATCTTTGCAGCTCATCAATCAGACTCTCAGCTATGCTAGAGAATTAGAGCGTATCGTGTAATGGTAATCAGGCATTTCAAAACTGTTCTTGCCGTTCTTTTTTGTCTCTCTCCACTGTTTTTCTGTTGGAACTACAAGCAAGGGGAAACAGGTATTAACATGGATATGCCTTTGTAATGTTTTCTAATAACAATCATTGTTGCATTGGCTTTTCTTTGCTAATTTTCTATTTTCTTTATATTTAAATATTATGGCATTTTAAGAAATATGGAAAAACTATTTAAATAGCAAGGGGAAACAGGAATCACTTGGCTCACAAGACTATTTAATGAAATATGGAAAAACCAAAAGATGCCCGAGGAATGGAGAGCAAGTACACTTATACCCGTATATAAGAACAAGGGAGACATTCAAAATTGTGTGAATTATCGAGGTATCAAGTTAATGAGTCATACTATGAAATTATGGGAAAGAATTATCGAATGTAGGTTAAGACAAGTATCAAGTACAACGGAGAACCAATTTGGATTTATGCGAGGTAGATCTACTATTGAAGCGATTCACCTTCTGAGACGTCTTATGGAACATTTTAGAGCAAAAAAGAAAGACCTTCACATGATATTTATTGATCTAGAAAAAGCTTATGATAGGGTACCGAGGGAGGTTCTTTGGAGAACTTTGAAAAAAAGAGGTATCCCATTGACATATATTAACCTTATAAGAGACATGTATGATGATGCAAAAACATGTGTGAGGACTCATGAAGGAACGACAAACTTCTTTGAAGTTAATATTGGGTTACATCAAGGATCAACTTTAAGTCCATACTTATTTATAATGGTGATGGATGAGTTAACAAAACATATTCAAGATGAAGTACCTTGGTGTATGTTATTTGCAGATGACATTGTATTAGTGGAGGAGTCTAAGGAAAAAGTTAATAGAAAATTGGAACTATGGAGAGAAACATTAGAAAACAAAGGCCTCCGACTTAGTAGAACAAAGACAGAATATATGGAATGTAAGTTTGATCATTTGGCTACTTCAGAGGACATATGCATTCCCCAAAAGGAAAGTTTTAAATACCTAGGGTCAATTTTTCAAAGTGATGGAAGAATTGATGGAGATGTTACACATAGAATTAATGCTGGTTGGTTAAAATGGAGAGGAGCATCAGGTATTCTTTGTGATAAGAAGATACCATTAAAATTAAAAGGTAAATATTATAGAGCAGCAATTAGGCCTGCCATGTTTTATGGTTCTGAGTGTTGGGCAGTTAATCATCAACATGTACAAAAGATGTCTGTGACAGAAATGAAGATGTTGAGATGGATGAGTGGCCATACAAGAAAAGACCGTATACATAATGAGGTTATTAGAAACAAATTAGGAGTGGCACCAATAGAGGATAAAATGGGAGAACATCGTTTAAGATGGTTTGGACATATAGAAAGAAGATCAAAAGAATAACCTGTAAGAAGGTTAGAGAAACTAAATTTGGAAAGTATTAAAAGAGGTAGAGGACGACCACAAAAGTGTTGGAAAGAAACAATAAAGAATGATCTAGTTTATTGGGAGTTAACTGCTAACATGGCACACGATAGGGATCTGTGGAAACAAAGAATCCATGTAGCCGACCCCGTCTAGTATGGGAAAAGGCTTAGTTGTTGTTTGTTTGTTTGTTGTTGTTTGTTAAATATTATGGCATTTTCTAATAACGATCATTGTTTTGCTAATGTCGTGGAAACGACCTTTTATGGGTCGAGCATAAAACACTGAAGCTAGGACCCTCAGCCTGTGACTTGTTTTACTTCAGGGGATGTACAGCCTACAGGAAGAAAATTGATTTAGTGGTTACACAATCTTCTTGAAAGGAGAACGTCGCCTCAAAATGGCATAGAGCACTGGCTAGAGGGTTGGCTCTTTAGCGGCTCCGAGGAGTGCATCTCTGCCTACCATTTGGCCTTATACAAATGGAAAATGAAAAAGCCTCAACTTAATGCAGCTTTTTAAGCATTTAGCCTGGAGTTGTATGTAGCAATCAGCATGATCTTAGCACGATTAGCTCAATACTTGCCTATACGACCTGATAACCGTCTAAATGTGACTTTTTCCAAACCAAGTTGCACGGTTCCACACATTATATATGATATATATATATATATATATATATATATATATAGATAGATAGAGAGAGAGAGAGAGAGAGAGAGAGAGAGAGAGAGAGAGAGAGAGAGAGAGAGAGAGTTGCTTGCCTATATGACCTGATAACCCTGTGATATTTTCCAAACCAAGTTGCACGGTTCCACATAAAGGCCAGGCGTTGATTAATTTGCAAGTTGTTCGTGCTACTTTATGAATGCTCACTTGGTTTAAAGTATTCAATCTCTAGAGAGTGAGAGAGAGAGGGCTCACATCCAGAAGATCAATCACTAAAGCCTAACATTGTTAAGAGCAGTTTGCTGGGTTTTAAATATGTCTTATTTTATTCTCCACTGTTCATACTTTTGATGACTCTAAGAAAAGGAAAAACTTACTGTTAGCGAAGTGATAAGAGATGAAGTTGACCTCACACTATCAAATGAAAAAAACACAAACTTGAACAAGAATATGTGAAAAATTAAAATTTTGAAGTATTAAAAAGGATAGAGAAAGCCTCAAAAGTAATAGAACGAAAGAATAAAACATTAATCTTTGTTTCCTTATTCCAACTAAATGTTTATTGAGTTAATTCATTGCTACCATCCTTGTGGATGACCCCACTTAGTTTGAGTGAGGGCTTCTTTTTCTGTCGACAATTTTCATGTCCCAAAATTTACCTTACATGAGCATTCACTTTGATTACAATAATAAATTAAAGTACTAAAGATAATGAAGTTTAAGGTATTGTTAAACTCACATCCAATGATTATTCTTTACTCACGTGCATAGGATAAGTCCACAACGTAACAATATATATATATATATATATATATATATATATATATATATATATATAAAGAGAGAGAAACTGATATATGCTAGCATCCTTAGGTGCTAGTAAATTCAAACAAATCTCAACCATTTTTCTTTGATGATGAATGATTGAGATTTGAAATTTAAAAAGCAAAAGTATTTATGAAAATAAAGTGTACTTATAAAAGTATATATTATAGATTCATATCTCAATCATTAATCACTAAAAGATAGGTAGTTGAGATTTGTTTGGATTTGCTAGCATATCAGAATTCTAACATATACGAGTCTCTCTCTCTTTATATATATATATATATATATATATATATATATATATATATATATATATATATATATATATATATATAAAGAGAGAGAAATTGGTAAAGTGCACACCTAATACATGCTTAAATATTTGAACCATTATATGTGTGAGATCAAGATTAAAATTCAAATTTTAAAAGTAAAAAAGTATAAGCTACTTTTTATAGGTGCATTAAATGCGCGTGGTCTTATTTTATTTTTTGATTTAAAAATCTCAACCAAGATGAGTAATATATATATATATATATATATATATATATATATATATATATATATATAGAGAGAGAGAGAGAGAGAGAGAGAGAGAGAGAGAGAGAGAGAGAGAGAGAGAGAGAGAGAGAGTATTTCCTAATTGGTGACTCGGGCCTATTGGATTTAGATGCACCAAGCACAAAGTAGACAAAAATACTTAGCCTTAAGATATCATTGGGCCAAATTTCAAGAGTTCCTGCTTTTCTCCTCTTCATCTTTCCCTCTGTCACCTCTACTTTGAAAAAGTATTTAGTGGAATGATGTATAAAATTCAGTCATCCTTTTCCAATCAAAAGCAGAGTTAGGTAGATCCTATCAGAAGTACAGGTCACCGAGTATGGAACTCTTGACCTTCAACTCAAAGTTTCTTTTGTCACCGTCCAAGAGTTGTGGCTCTTTTGGACAAAATTCAGCCAGTATTGTTACCTCCCACCGTGCGCTTTTCAGACCCACCATTAAGACCTTTTTCCAGTCTGTTTCGAATCCCAAATGACCAAAAATACCCTTCACCTTTGATACCATACTTTTGATGAAGGGCAGGATGGTCATTTTAAGGCAACGAAACGAAAAATGATTAGCATATATAACCTAAATATCTCGACAGAGAAGTTGGTTTCGTGTTGTCTTCCCAATATTTGGATTTGGAAATTGACAGGTGCCAAACATAGTGCGGATTTGAGAATGAAATCCATCAAGATCTTGACTCTTTAGTTGCATTACTAAATTTTCATGATGGAAGGGTTGTCTGCCACATGAATTTGGAGAGTTTGGTACTATTGCCGGTCACACCTTCGAGTTTCGAAACGATTCGGAGAACTGGCAAAACCGTTCCGAATATACTTGACCCAACCCATAAATTTAGAATTTTTGTTGAAAATATAACAAATAGAAATAGAAAAATGTAGAATAGCGAATTCAGGCTTCAGTGGACCTGATTGGTGTCCAAGCCTGTTTCTCCCGAGCTGAATCGAGAAGCCACTGGTTCAATTCTATTTTGGAACCCTGAGTTCAGATTGAACTGAATCGGGCCGGAAACTGATAAATCTGGAACCTAACATGGAACTACAGTCGAACCAGGAGCCTCCTAATTCCATTACAATTTCCACCCACATAGAATCGGAACCAGAACCGGTGATTCAAACCACCGGTTCTACTCGTTTCTATTCCATTATAAGTTGTTGTTTTCCTTTCCCTTTCTAAGCTTTTCTGTCTTTTGTGTTTCTGGATGAAATTAGAACGATAATGGAAACCCATAGTTATGAGCTATAACTGGAATAACAGTGTTCTTGAAACCAGATAGGATTGAACTGGCTGGATGAAAACCATTTGAATTGGGAGCTGAATCCTGAACCGGCTTAGTTTGCTTCTTTAATCGGTCCATTCATTTTTTAATTTTTTTATATTGATTATTATCTACTATTTTTATGATTATCTTTTTTCCCATGTTCATATTTCTAATTTTCATGCTTTTATTTAAATTGAGAGAGAGTTCCAAATGCATAATGTGTTTCCACGCACAATCTTTCATGATTGAGATTTGAACTAAAAAAAATAATGTTGTTGACTTTTATACGTTGCATTTAATGTACTAAATATTTTTTTGTTTTATCACTTTAATGTTGATCTCAAAGATTGAAGTGTAGAAATATTTATGCAAGATTAAAGAGAAGAAAAATCATGTATTTAAACCTATATATATATATAATTATTGTCGGTTCAACCATGGTTTGACCCAATCAAACAACTTTTGCAGTGAACAGGTCCTTTTCTAGTTCAATTACCGATCCGGTTTCACAAACACCTCGAATTGAAACAGAGTGAATCAAATTTGCTTTTGGTTCATGATTTCGGGTGAACAGGAACTAGAACCGGTGTTTCACATGGCTAGTTTCGATTCTCCATGTCCATATTCTTCCGCATTCAATTGAGAGTGTGAGCACGTCACATGCATTTCACGTCATTAATTTGCTGAGCCAGCAAGGAAAACCAATTTAATTGCCTCAGTTGAAAAGTTGGTAACGATATTTACGACGATTTATTTCATTATTAGTATATGAATAAGTGATAATAAAAGTCAACAAGAGATTAATTTTCAACCTGGTTATCTGGCAGATGATGATACAAGCCCTAGATTCCTAAGATCAATTGACTGAAGTATGACTTTTTCTTATTGGTATAATGGAAAGGTCGAAGCCTGATACACGTCGTAAGTATCAAACTCATGGCTATTTATTAAATCTACACCTTTTTTACTGTTTATATGACTTTTTTTCAAAAAATACTAAAATTATCTCTCATATAAATACTTTCTCCTCTCACATCCAATCTCAACATTTATCTCTTCTCTCCTACCCAATTACAATAAGGATCTATTTTATCGGATCTTGTTGATATGACAACGAATGTTTTATTTAACGTTATTGTCTTTTTCGTTGTTAAGCAATCTACATTCTTATAAATCTCATCAAAAACAAGAAAACAATAAAAATGAAATCAATAACAAAAAAAAGATAACAACAACAATAAGAATGAATAATAAAAAAATAAAAAAATACCAAAAAATATAAAGAATAAAAAGCTAAATCAAGTTCTCGATGAAGGAGACACAACTCTTGTTGAAAAGACGTGGCCTTTACTATGTCTTCGTCATTGACGACCTTGTTTTTCGGTTTGATTTCGATAGAAAATAAAATCAATACATAAAATCAACGAAATACCCCACCAAATCACTAAAACCCTTTTTGAATTGGTTTACTTTTAACTTTTTTTCTCTTCTTCTTTTTTCTGGTCGAATTCAAAGCACTTTGAGATGATAGATGGTTTAATATTGTATATTAGATCTAGTTTTAAGTTGTGGATCACCACAAAAATAATATGGAATGATTGATGGTAAAGAAAAAAACAATCATCAGAAAAGAGGAAAAAGAGTTTTTCAAAAGTATTGAGGTAATTTTTGAATCACTATAAAAAAAAGTGTGTAAATAGTTAAAAAAGTATATGCATATATAAATAAATAAATAAATAAAAATAATATATATATATATATATATATATATATATATATATATATATATATATATATATATAAATATATAAAAATAAGGAACAAGCAGTTAAGGTGGTCCGGCACTGCAAGAAAGAATACTAATGTGTGCAAATATCAAAAGGAAACAATAAAATATTTCTATAGGTGCGCTTTTCTAGAGTTAAATGCTAATCGTGCACATTGATGACAAGGAATCGATGCAGGCCAAGGCTTAGTGATCTGATTTTTGGAGGAAGAAAAGACTCGCACATTTAAGAAAAGATCCACGTTGATAAATAAACAGAATTCCCTAAGGACAAATCCATAGTTCTATCATCAACTGTCTCATATCTACGTTAAACCGCTTCAATATTTCACGAGTTGAATCTTCTCCTGATAAAAAACATAGAATCCAAACAAGAGAAAGATCAAACTGCGCAACTTTTTTCAGACTGAGAAAAACAGGAGCACAATTTTGTGCCCCAAAGAGGGGGAGGGGAGCACAGTGAAAGAAGTTTCCAGCTGCTGGGCATTCCAGGGTTCGCCTATGGTAGAATCCGACCTTCGGCAAGGATCTTAGTCTCGGAGTTCATTTTCTTTTTCCGTTACATTACAAGAGGAGCCCAACACTTGCATCCTTTGCAAGTCGAACTCCCACCAGCAGCACCGGCGCTAGAGCGTCCTGCCGTTGGGTCTCAAGAGTTTTACACTTGTTCAATCCCCACAGAACAATTATTCCGAGTTCTAAGCAAAATTCACACACAAAAAGAATCAGTGAAAACATGCCCAACAGAATTGTTCAATCACCCATTATCTTGATTCTTGCGTAAAAAAAGTAAAAGAATGAGTCGCCTCACAGCATATGATGCACCCTTGTCATGCACATCCCCCAAACGAGAGAGAGAGAGAGAGAGAGAGAGAGAGAGAGAACCATTCCGTTCCATGTACAGCCAGCCAATTATAATTACAATACAAAATTCATTAAAACTACCAGAGAGAAAGGGAGAGTACCAAACCCTAATTTAAACCCTAGATCGTCCGGGCTGGGCGGCTGCGCCTCCTCCGTGCGTTGTTGGCGCCTCCTTTCTCGGAACCGGAATCTGGTATCCTCCAATAGCCCGCCCACCGTGCTCGTACATCAACCCTCCCGGATTCTGCGCTACCATCATCACCGGCACACCCCCATAAACACCACTGCCGCCACTAAATCCATTCTGTGACGAAACCCCACCGTTACTAGTCTGGGCGCTAATTTCCTTCCCTCCTTCGCCTCTTCCGATCGAGCACTTCTCGCCCTCCATCTCGCGGAATTTCTGCAGGTAGATTTTGAGGGGCTCCACGTATTCTTCGAATCCGAGCGTCGTCATTGCCCACAGAAGATCGTCGCCGTTGATCGTCTTCCTTTTCTCCCTCTGACACTTGTCCGACGCCTCTCCCGTAATGAAGCTTATGAACTCCGACACGCACTCTTGAACCGTTTCCTTCGCATCTTTCGAAATCTTCGCGTTAGCGGGAAGAGACTTCTTCATGATTCTGCTGACGTTCGCGATCGGGAGGAACCGATCTTGCTCCTTCGGCGAGCTCTCGCTCGCTCCTCCCTTTCCTCCGCCAGACTCGTTGTCGGAATCCGTCATCTCCGTCTGGGACAATCTCGATTCGAACCGGACTTCTTCCCCTCGACTGCGAATTGGCATCGGAAAATAGTACCGACAAACCACCACCCACTAAACGAAAATCGAAAAATCGTATCTTCTTCTTGTTTGATTGGTTCTTCTTCTTCTTCCTTTGGCTTGTCGGATCGCGCTTCGTTGCAGGGGAAGATAATTTTCTTCCTTCTCTTGTAATTTTCGAGTCTCTGATGATTCCGATCTCTCCCTTATAATTTCGTTTTCTCTCTCAGACAGACACAGCGTGCGAGCGAGAGATAGGTGGACGAGGGGCGTCAGATTGGTGGGTAATATCGCCGTCGGCTTTGACACGTGGATTGTTTGAGGCCGTTTGTTTTTCGATTAGTATGCACCACGTTGGAGGCTCTTACTGCCGTTGGATTCCCTCACGGAGGAGTTTCGTCTGCCGTTGGTTTTTATCTCAACGTGACGCCCTGACCGGTGCTATTTTTCTTGTTTGGTATAATTTCCAATTTTCTTTTATAATGATTATTGTCTTTTTCAAGTCTTGTCTTGTCGTGGTCCGGTTTTTATGGAGGGTTGTTCATGGGTCGGATCTGGTTTACATCCGGGAAAGCCAGACCCGAACCCACCTAGCATCTATTAGATTTAGATATGCAACCATTCCAGATCTGTATGAGAAAGTCAGATTAGTATCGTACGATAGTAAAATTATACACATACTTAGGAAAATTGGATCCTGCTTACCTTCGACATGCTCACCAATGTTCAACCATTGAAAAAAATGGTAACGATATATATATATATATATATATATATATATATATATATATATATATATATATATACATGTAAAAAATAATACATAAATATATGTGTGAGCGGAGTCAACATTGTGGAGGCTCACAAAAAATGTGGGCTGACATGGTTAGTATTGATATCTCTATTTTCCAGTGACGTAAGTGTAATTTAATTTTTTTTAAATAAATTGAAAATATATGAAGAGTAATATTATTATACTCGTCCTCGTGAAAAGCACCAATTGAGTGAGTTATGTGTGAGCAATATTCATCACTCGTACTAATATTTACAAACCTAACAGGTGGTTTTGCACTTGCTCTCCTTATGCGAGGGTCATGAGTTCGATCCTTGTGAATGGAGCAAACCAGCACGGGGAGAGTTTTACCCTCATAGTGGATCGATCCAGCTCTAATTGGATTGGTCGCTTTCCTCTGGGCTTCCAAATGCCGTTGGTATACGATGAAACTCGTGCTGATCCAGATTCAGCACTCGGGTTGCACCTTGTAGGTTTGAATCTGTTCTCTTCATACCCAGCCTTGACTTTAACAGGTTTAGTAACAGTGTGGATGCGGTTCGGGTCAGACCCCACACGTTGCCACCCCTAATGAACAGGGTTTCTCATGGTTTGGCTCAGTTCAGCTCATGATGAGCTCCTTCGTGTTTGGTTTGGATCCGAGTAAGCCAAACACGAATCGAATCAGTAACCTTTTAGTGTTGAAAGTAGACATTGTGTGTTCGGTTTCGCTTGTCTCGTTATGCTTTAGTAAAGCATATACAGTTTTTATGCATGTATTAGCTAGAAATTCATGTTAACAGAATTAAGGGATATGTAATGTAATTGAATGATCAATTCTACAAGAGTATTGTATTTTTCAAAATTCACTTAATCCCAACAATTAAATCAGTTTTCTTAATGAAAATTACACATGTTGAACCTTTTGTTTTAAAAGTCGTGTTGAACTTTCTTATAACCTTTCCAAACACATCCGTTTGATCAAATGAGATGAATGAGTTAATTTAAAAAAGCAAAAATTACTTTTTACCTTTTGAGTTGGTGTATTTTTTTAAGATAGAGTAACATGTTACAAACAACAATAAGAACTAAGCCTTTTTCTCGTACTAGACGGAATCGGCTACATGAATTCTTTGTTTTCATAAAGCCTGATCATGTGACATGCTAGTAATTAACTCCATATACGTTAGATCATTCTTTATTATTTCTTTTTAATATTTTCCTATTCTTTTAACATTTTTATAATCGAGTTCTCCATACCTTATCAAAACTTACACTGGTTGTCCTTGTACATGTTCAAACCATCTTAAATGATTTCTCCTCATTTTATCATCTATTAGTGTCATTCCTAATTTGTTTTCAATAACCTTATTATATATACGATTTTTTCTTTTATAGCCACTCATCCATCTCAACATCTTTTGTACATGATGATTAATTGCCCAACATTTAGAATAATAAAATATAGTATATCTAATTGCTACCCTATAATATTTACCTTTCATGATCTTTTACATATAAGACCTCATACACCTCTCTATTTTAACCAACCCGCATTAGATACATGCATAATATCTCCATCAATTTTTTTCATAACTTTGAAAAACTGAAGCTAAATATTTAAAACTTTTCGTACAAAAGATCAATGTGTCAATTTCAAATTCTATGTCATCTAAATAACCAAATGATCAAACTTCCATTCTATATAATTTCTATAGAACATAGTTACTTTTTGTATTGTATGAAAATGAAAAATGAACCTTTTACCATTTTTAATTGGTATACTTTTTAAAATCCGAGCCCTTCATCTACTTCTATCGAATGGTTACGTGTAGTTTGCATAAACCATCTGCTTTTCGCAGAGACATGACTGGAAGAGAGAAAAAGAGAGTAACCGGATGCAGCTAGTGGAGCTCGGTGTTAACTGTGTTCAACACAATCAAGTCAGATCTTAAAGATCCGATTGTCTGGACGCATTAACTTGAAGGTTTTTTTTTAGAAAATTACTTAAAAAGAGCAAATGCAAACAAAATAGAGGGATGTGCTAGTCGACTTTGGATAATGAATCGATACTTTCAAGAGCAAAGAAGTCATCCTCCCTGTTAATGTCTGCTGATGCACAGTGACCTTCTAAAGACAAAGAGGAACAAGGCTTTTTGAAGAGAATTCATCAAGCTCAAGTTGACCTAGACTTTTCTCACATAAAGTGGGATCACTTACATGGGCTCTAAGTCAACGTTATAATACGATAATATCGAATATCTGTAGTTGAATCGATAAGATTCAAGTATCTGTATCATTGAATTTATTTATCGTACATATCACACTATATTGTATCCATATCATATAAATATCGTATGATGTTTTTAAAATAATATATAAACAATTTTTTTACATTTACTATAGCACACAAGTATTATCTTTATATCTACTCTTTTGTCTGCTGTGCCTTATATGTTGTGTCTACCATAGAAGGAGAAGTTAGGTTGTACACTAACAATAGGGTTTACATATGCTACAGCTAGGCTCATTAAGCTTGTTGTCCAGTAGTACCAATACCTAATGTGGACTAGATGTTTATATTATCCAAGCAAGGCCACTGTTATCCTCAAAAAAGGGTAAGAATTTCGAAAATGCAGCTCAATATATTAATATATGATTTTTTTAACCAAAAAAAGTTTAAAATAATATGTTTAAAATAATATATTTAATTAAAGAAAACAGATCTTATAATGTAAGATACGATTATCATGTATCGGTACCTCTTCCGATACAGGACCCAATATAATATTTACAACTTTGCTCTAAGTTGGCCGATGAGCTAGATCTTATGACTGATTCAACCAGGAAAATGTTTTTCTAGTAATTAATTAATTATTAAGAAATTCAAAATCCGCCATTTTCAAGTGCCAAGGGAAATAAAAGGGAAAAAAAATATGAGCAACGATAATGACTCTCTCTCGTAGGGTGTGCCTAATCCAGCTTGCTGCTTGCCTATAAAACAAAAAGTGAACAGAATTTTAAATTTAGATGTTCATTGTACAAGTATGGTACTCTCATTATGATTCGCAACAGAAGATCATGAAAGTATACAAGATAAAATGGCTGGCTCAATCTGAGTTAGACTGACGAAAATAAAATTACAAAACCAATTCGATATCAAGTGGATATGGACCCTTGATTCCTGAGCATCAAATAATTTCTCTTAACAATTGTGAAATAACCCAAGAAAACTAATTTTGATTAGTTATAAAAATCTTTATCTTCAAATCTCAAATAGACCTCGATCGATCATTTAACTCTCTCTCGTAATATATTATATGTCTCCAGAGAATAAATTGAGAAGCCTATAGTATGTCTTGCTTCATGGGTCAGACGTTATGTCTTGCTTCATCTAATTAATAGTAACACAAGCCTATAGTCACAAAACGGACATAAAATGTTAGGTAGGTTTTTAAAACCAAAGCATAAGCAAACATCTGTTGACAGTTATCTTGCTTCTAAAGTATGAGATTTGAGTGTGGGATGTCAGTGTGTAAGAGAGAGTGAGAGAGTTAAATTGATGAACCTCTCCCAAGTGTACACTGTAATTCAAGAGTCCGTCGAAATATCTTCTCTGCTCAAGGTCAATATCTCGAACGGGCCACAGTGGATGACATAATCACTTTCACATTCAACTGAGGTACGTAACTTTCACAATGACCATTTTCCTATGAAACATGAATATTGTTTTTGTTATGATTGTGTCATGAACATTCAACTGAGGTATGTTTTATGGTTATGAGTGTTGGACAGTTAATCATTGATATATACAAAAGATATCCATAACAGAAATGAAAATGTTGAGATGAATGAGTAGTCACATAAGGAAAGACCACATGCATAATGAGGTTATGGTTATTAGAAATAAATTGAGAGTGACACCAATAGTGGATAAAATGAGAAGAAACCGTTTTAAGATAGTTTGGACATTTAGAAAGATGAGCAAAAGAAGCTTCAATAAAAAGGTATAAAAATTAGATTGTAAAAATGTTTAAAAGAGTAAGAGGAAGACCACAAAAGCATTGGAAAGAAACAATAAAGAATGACCTAAATTGAGTTAACTGCGAGTATGGCACACGATAGAGGTCTGTGGAAACAAAGAGTCCATGTAGCTGCCGACCCATCTAGTATGCAAAAAGGCTTAGTTGTTGTTGTACTGCTAATACTATATTTCACTTGCGTTGAATGAGTTTGTTCATATGTAGACACTCAAATTTCACAAGAAAAAATGCATTCTCACGTAACACATAAAATAGAACATGACATTGCTTTTTTCAAATTAAATGCTAATATGACACAAGATCGAGAATGGAAACTAAGAACCCATGTAGTTTCAGTTTTGCTCATCTACCATACAAAGTAGGTAACGTTTTGACATCAAAGAGTAGGCCAAATTATGTTGTTCACCAAGAAGCACAACAATGAGAATTCAGTAATTCATGCTTTTATAAACAAAAGGATTTATCGATTTTAGTTCTAAACTTCAAAGGAGACAAATCACCTTATTCATTGGGACTCCTCAATGTCCTGATCTTCCAATTGACTGATTAAGCAAATATTGCAACTTCAGAATAACCATCTTCTGTAGCACAAGCTCTAAACATACCCGTAGTGTTGAACGCCATTGTCACTTCACCAGAAGCTGATACAGCAACAAGTCCTGCATCACCTTTTGGAACGTTTTTCTCGACAACATAAGCTGCTGCATCTTTGAGAGATAGACCTTTATATTCCATAAGTGCTGCCACATCTCGAGCTACGGTAGCTCGGATGATGGACTCTCCCTTACCGGTAGCAGATACTGCACAGAGACTGTTGGCATAATTGCCAGCTCCCATCACAGGGGTGTCACCGATTCTTCCTACCATCTTGTTCACTAACCCACCTGTTGATGTTCCTGCTGCTAGATTTCCATGGCTGTCAACTGCCACACATCCGACCGTTCCAAGTTGGCTATCTCCATCGGCAGCTGCTGGCTGGATGGATTTGTCAACATGTGTGTGGTAGTCTCTCTGCCAGAATCAGGAATTTTGTCAAAGGTAAAAGAAAACAACATAATAGTACATTAGTATGTAAAGAGTAGATTACAATGCTCAGGGGTGAACACAAAAATCTGGGTTTTCGGCTGCTTAGCATTCTACTGTATAACCGGATTGTTCTTGAATCATGAACCTTCAAACCCTGGATGTCTGTTGAAATTATAGAAAATTCCCAGGGACATGCAAATCTATGGCTTGCAAGAAAACGGATTATAATTAGGGAAAAGCGTACTAAAACAAAATATTGGTTTGTCCAACATTCTCACGCCTCACCCAGCTAGAGCCTTGAAATAATCACGAGTGACATATAGTGTTCTCAAGAATCGTGAACCAGATGAAACACAGTAGTACACCCTTGATTTACATCAAATGCAAAAATTAGCCATTGGGTTGTGCTCAATATCATTCAGCTGTTAGGTGTCATAATTTAGAAATTTCCATAATTTTACGGATGTTCATCATATCCTAAAACTCAAATTTGATGATAGCAACTTCATAAACCTCCCAAAATACTGAAAAAAGAATGTTAAAACGCATCTTCACAACTGGATCTAGCATTTCAAGGTTAGATCTAAAGAAAAAAGAATCCCTACCACCATAAGCTATCATGGTCTTCGTGACCTCTCTCTCTCTCTATGTGTGTGTGTGTGCGCGTGCGTGCACACACATGTGCATATGTATTTATGTATGTACGTATTGCATAGTCATACACACAAAGAACACATACGCCAACTGTACATGCTTTGTATTAATTAATCACCTCAATAACCAAGCACCATAGCACATGAGGTTGACATTAAGCTTCAGCTCTTTGCCTGAGCCCAATGTTAATAGCGTTGAGGTATCGCAAGGTGCATGTGATTCCTATAGCATATATTGTTGAAAAATATGAGTTTAGATTCAGTTTTAGTACATATAATGTCTTAGGACAGTAAAATTGATGTTTAGAGTATTATTGTAATTGTCCGAAGTCGTAAGGGCATTTTGGTAATTTTTATACTAGGGGTATTTTGGTCATTTTATGTTTTACAGCTCCTTATATAAGAGCTGATAAGTTGTAATTAGGGTTAAGTTGCTGAGATTAAGAAAGAGAGAGAAAGAGGGGGGGGCGGCCTCCATTGGAGGTTCGCCCCCTCCTCCAATCTCCATTTTTCTTCTTTATCTTATGTTGATATTTTGTATTATTCGTTGCGCAACTACGTTTTCAACATGGTATCAGAGCCTATATGGCATTTATCTCGATGATGTTGGAAGAAGAAAATCAATAGATCAAGTCTTTTTATGCGTGAAGAAGGATTCAAAGTTTCTGTGGAAGAAGATCATATTTGAGGCATTTGTGACTGGTAGTGATTGCCTGACTTGGAATCGTGGCATATAAAGAAAACAGATTGGCGTCGACAACAGGGTTGTGATTGATTTATATTGTGATTGTCACATTTTGTTTGTGTCTGATTCAAAGGAGGGCAGCATAGAAGCAGCCAACTGTCATAGAGAACGTCTGATAAGAAGCACTGGCAGCAGCAACCTCTGTTCTTTAGCGTGATGGTTCATATACAACAAAGAATTACCTTCAAATTGTTATGTTTTCTGATAACGAAGAACTCAAAGCTGAGTGGGCTACAGCCAAAAAAAAGAAGGAATAAACTGAAACTAGTTTCATTTATAAAAAAGAAGACAGGCTATCTTATCAGCCCAAAGGCGATGTTCGATATTCAGGTGAAGCGCATACATGAGTATAAGTGACAATTGTTGAACATCTTGGGCACAGTGTATCATTACAAAAAGATGAAGGAGATGAGTCCTGAATAAAGAAAATCAGAGTTTACTCCAAGGGTTTGCATAATAGGAGGAAAGGATTTTGCCATATATATGCAAGCCAAGAGAATTTTAAAACTCATCAACGATGTTGGGGCTGTTATAAATTGTGACCCTGACATTGGCGATCTACTGAAGGATATTTTACATCTCATCTTGCTCGTGCAGATATTAAATTACAGAAAGATGTGATTTCATCTCAAAGTTTATTATTTGTTTTTTGAAAAGAGTCCATCAGGAAAGGAAGAAGAAGATAACGAAAAAGGAAGACTATTGGTTATAAGTAAATGAGTCATCATTTCTGAAAGCGGTTATGCAAAATTCTAGAAAGTAAGAACAGTTTCTTTTAGAAAAGGAAATTCTATTTCTTTTTGAATTCCAAATGCTGGAAGTTACAATTACTTTTCCTGATTTTATGGAAAGAAAACCCGAAAGGTAGGATATGGAAAGTACTTGCCTGATTTTGTGAGAAAGTAGTTATGGAAACTTCCATTTTTTGATTGGATGAAGTCTTATCCCCATTTTTTTTTGAAAAAGAAGAATGGTAACTGCTATCTAACGAAGTAACGAAGACGATCTCAGGAACTCTCTAGGTTATGTTAATCATGCAGAAGAAATGAACATGTGAAAATTATTGCCGCACTTGCTTTCAGAGTAGTTATGATGGGCTCAATCCATGGGTTTCAGGGGATTGGACAAGGTTACCTCAACTTGGTCACTGTTCCTTCAGTTGATTATGGTCTAGGAGTTAGGAAAAACAAATTCTTGGTAGTTCCACAGATAGTTTGGGGCTTGAACAATCAAAAGATTGCCTTTGCTAGAGCGTGTTTGACTGCCAAGTTTTTTGAATCGGACGCTGCTTATTTCAAGCTTAAGTGCTTCATTGTTCTATAAAGAAATTGATTGTTTGGAGCCAATTGACTTTGATAAGGTATTCTCTTTTGATAAATTTAATTCCCTTTGTGATGGATTTGTGCAATTGGGACGGTTCTCAAGTCTTTCAAATCAAAGTACACCATTTATTCTCAAAAAAGGAGAAGGAAGAAAATGGACTGCAGACCGAGATTTAGCTCAGTTGAAACAGCATAAGGATAACCCAATTGATGAGAATGAGATCATACTGATTGTTGGTAAAAATCCTTTCCTATGGCATAATCATTGGCCTGTTAAAGATTATGTAAGAGTGTTTGAATGCCTGGTGTTAGTTGATGAAATTTCATCAGAAGCCAGGAAAGTAATGTCCAAACTTAGAAATGTCGGAAGCAGTATCGCTAAAGATGTTTTTCAACATTTTCAAGTCTAGTTGTGCTTGAGAGAACACAGAGACAAATCAAGTCGGGCATGACAAGTTTGTGTGTGATAGAAACCGTTGGTTTAAGTGGTGCCTCATATGCATATAACATATTTAGTTAATATGGAGGACCATGCAAGTGGGTGACAAATATGTCTGAAAAGCATGTTAACGATGATTATTTGTAGTAATTGAAGTTGTAGAAATTTACAGCTATAAAAGCGGCTGGAAAAGACAGCCATAAAGGCTGAATTGAAGAGTTGTTATAGCCTAGAAGCTGGTGAAAATTATCACAGCCATGAAGCTGCTGAAGATATTGCAACCGTGAAGGTTGCTGAAAAAGTGTTGCAGCAAGCAAGGCTGCTTGAAAATGGACAGCCAAGGGGCTGAAAAAAAATCAGAAAAATAAGAAAATCAGTCATTTTCACTACATATGCATGAAAAATTAAATCATTGAAGAGGACAGAAGAATTTGTTGATATAAAATGTGGCAGTATTACCAAGAATCATGAAAGTTAAGAACTTGGGTTGTTGAAGTAAATAGCTAGGAGGGCTGTAAAAGTGGTTGCAGTCACCATGTGAAGGGGCATAGACCGTATAAGCATATGTCTGTATTCTGCTATTTGAGTGGTTGAGAGAGGGCACCCAACCAACACACTGGCTGCAGCCACCATGTGAAGGGGCGTAGAAAAAGCCGTGTGAAGTGTGTATGGTGGAGTAGTACCTCCTATCACAAAAGATCAGCTTTCTCAAGAGCAGAAGAAACATGATTTTTAAGTGTAGCTGTCAAATCACTTTATAGAGAAGAAGAAAGAGAGGGGGAGCAATCGACACCCATAGAAGGGTCGGGTGTTACCCATGTGTTCTTAATTGTTCAAGTTGTTTTACAGAAAACTCGAAGAAATTACTAGTGCACGTGTGATGAAGAAAGTCATGAGATGATCAATCAGGAAGGCTGAGTTGATGTTGCAGCCATAGATGCTGCTTGAGATGATCAGATAGGATGGTTGAGTTGATGTTGCCGTCAGAGATGTTGTTTGAGATGATTAGATAGGAAGGCTAAGTTTATATTGCAGTCAGAAATGCTGCTTGAGATGATCAGCCAGGATGACTGAGTTGATGTTGCAGCCAGATATGCTGCTTGAGATAATTAGTCAAGAAGGCTAAGTTTATATTGCAGCGGGAGATGCTGCTTGAGATGATTAGCCAAGAAGGCTAAGTTTATATTGCAGCCAGAGATGCTGCTTGATATGATCAGCCAGGAAGGTTGAGTTAAGATATTACAGCCAACGAAGCTGTTGAAAATTAAACCAGTGATGAAGACAGATGAAGAATGTTGCAGACAGATGAAGATTTTTGACAAGTTTGGAGTTCGAAATATCTCACTCCCAACTTGAGGGGGGTGTTAAAAAATATGAGTTTAGAGTCAGTTTTAGTACATATAATGTCTTAGGACAGTAAAATTGATGTTTAGAGTATTATTGTAATTATCCGAAGTCGTAAGGGTATTTTGGTAATTTTTTGTACTAGGGGTATTTTGGTCATTTTATGTTTTACAGCTCCTTATATAAGGGCTGATAAGTTGTAATTAGGCTTAAGTTACTGAGATTAAGAAAGAGAGAGAAAGAGGGGGGGGGGGGGGCAACCTCCATTGGAGGTCCGCCCCCTCCTCCGATCTCCATTTTTCCTCTTTATCTTATGTTGATATTTTGTATTATTCGCTGCACAACCATGTTTTCAACATATATATCATATTCGAGATCATGAGATGATAACACTATTTAGAGATCAAAAGACAATAATTGAGGTGAAGATGAATAAAGGCAAAAAGAAGATACAAGAAGAGAGACGAGGGATGTACAAGAATGAGGCAAAAAAGATAAGAAAATGATCAACATGAAGATGAAGAAGAGAAATAAGCAGAAGAAAGAAGGGGAGAAAAATAATAAAAAGAGGATCGGATAAGAAAAATCATAAAAGGGAAAGAATAAGAAAGGAAACAAAGAACTCTTCACGATACGAGTCTATAATTTTCACAACTTCAGCCTCAAACCCCATTACACCTTGAGCTCAAACTTTACTTAGCAAAGAAGCACAAGGCTGTAAGTATGATTCCACCACTTGGTGAACAATTTACACGTTGAGCTTTGCAGTACTAACTGGTCAAAGCAAGAAAAGCTGGGACTGGGAAAGGCTTTATTAACTTATTGGTGATCGGTCCTAAGTACAACTCAAGATTATATTCATCAATTATAAGTACCACTTCAGTGAAAAACAGTGAGGATACGAAGCAACTTAATTGTTTGAGAAGTGCTTCTGGCTTGTGACGAGTTTGGATGGGATATTGCAGGAGAGAAAAATAAAGATTGGTAACTACTAACAAAGCTTTAGACAGATGATAGGCCTGCAGGTGGTCTATTCTACTTCTATTTCATCAATGTTTCAGATGTCATAGTTTTAACTCCTCGATCTGAAATGTTGGTGAGATGGTGGTTGGTAATTGGTACATTTCTTTCTGAAGAAATTTCAAAAACATCTGAGCTCAATGAATGGATTTTAAGCTCTTAGTCATGCTCAAGATTAAACAAGCAATAGACAAACAAAAGGTTGCTAACATCTCTAACCACTCACGGTCTTTCATCCTTGATTCTGATAGCATAAGACATTTCCATAATCCCTATTCAGGATTTAGACATCCTTTGAGGCTTTTGCTGATGTACACGTACATTCTTCTCCTCACTGGGATTTCAAGCTCTGAATAAAGTGCCACTACCCGCTAGACACTGTACTCTTGTTACAGATGGATGATCCTATTAGCATTTTGGTCGTGTGATTTCCCATGGTATGTCCTGGAATTATGACCGATCTGATATTCAAAGTTAGCAGGTGCACTTTCAAGGGGTTCAGTTGCGGTTCAATTACTTTTAGGTGAAACAAGGAACCAAATTTGTTTAAATGCCAAATACTCTGAACTTGATAGGGAACTTTTCAAAGGAAGAAAAATCATGTTCCAAGAGAGTTGTCTTTGCAGCTGCTGTCACAAGATATGTATATCATGTTCAAGAAATACATATAAATACATTGACAATACAACAGAAATATTACAGAAAAGATGGAGGTGCAGTCGGCTGTCTCGATGCTGCCGCCGCCCTATTCACTTTCTTCCTGTCTCTCTCAAAAACTCTAACTGCTGATAGGATTTCACCCCTTTAAATATCATCATTACAAAATCTAATTTACTTAAGTGCCATTAATGAGACTTATTTAAAGCTACCTTTAAAAACGTACTTAAGATATATATAAAACAGAAAATTAAAGCATAAGCTGGATTATTTCTGCAGGTGGTCCATGATCATATTCTGCTGCAGTTGATTTTTCCATGAGTTCCAACATATCCAATGCACTTTGTGTATTAAGGCAAGATGGCTGGATCTATGGTTCTTTTGATTATCAAATGGTTATATAGATAGTTGGAGTATTTTGTTACTTCCATCATGAGAAATCATAAACTTGGTGCTGGCAAATATGGACCTTTGATTCTGATGAACTATTATGATAAAGAATTACTAAACTAAAAAAGAAGGTACAGGAAAGGTACAATGGCATTGATAAGGCAATAACCGCAGAAAGGAGACAACCAACATCACTTTCAGAAAGCAGCCGAATAAGTTGCCATAAATGATGTGTGAAATCAAGAAATACAAAAACTAGCAAGCCATGTATCATGCTCCTAATGCTTTTCTTTTTTATGGAGAACCTTATCCATGGGGAAAATGTCAGAACATCTCATTGTTTACAGTTCTAAGTTTAAACCTGTAAGGTGCCAATGAACTTATAGCCTTTTCAAAATACTTCCAAATCCAAATACCTAATAGACAATTTCTTTGAATCGAAATGTTGAATTACCAAGATTCCATGATTTTGGGGCAAGTGCTAGCAAATAGGAGTCACAGTCCCGAGCAAGCAAAAGGTTCATTCTGTCAAGTTGTAAAAGGCTAATAATCATCCTTCGATTACTAAGGGCTTTCAATAGTCAACCTTTAAAAGGGTTCGCTTGGATGAAAGCACAGATACAGAAAATTGGGTCTCTCAGAATGTTTTTTAAATTGCTCGGACAACCATAAAACAAAAGAAAAAGTTCTAACTGTTTGCATCTGTCACAACCCGGACCACAGGCTGCACTAAACGGTCAACTCCCCTTTGACTCATCCGACATGGCTCACGACCTGGAATGTGAGGAGAAAGAAAAATCAAACTATAAACTACCAATCGAGTCCTATATATCACAGCAGAAGTTAAGTCATGTCTTCAAAGCGCTTCAATCGCCTTGACACCTCTGTTAACTAAGTCCTGTAATATTTAATAAAAAATATGTGGATGTGATCTCTCTATGGCTGTAGAATATTAAAAACATGCATTTTTCAAACTATATATCACGATAAGAAATTTATATCCTAATTTCAAATAAAAAACATCATTTCAAATATGCATGCAAGAATAATGCAAATTTAGTTTCGATCTTAAGACCTCTAACATGTCCAACCACAACAACACTATAGGAGGCCTTAGAATCCTCCTCCTGTCCAGCCATGTGGCCTCTGACAATACCTTCAGTGCATCAAACTAAGGACCTTGACGGCCGAATCATTGGCTTATCAAGTACAGCCCCTTGAGTTTACAGGGTAAAGTATTTGAATACTACACTAGTAGAGTCATATATTCACTTAATTAATCCCATCAATATCTACATACATCAATCTAGAGCCACCTCCCAGGCTTCATATCTTCACATCCATATCATGTGTCCAATTACTATGTCAAAATTCGAGTATCAAATCTGTTTTACTTTAAATAAAGTCATTACTCTCGTTGACTAGTTTCACGTGTTTCCAGCCTAGGCATATCATACAACATGACATGAGTTGCTCAATACAACTACAAATAAAAGTAGCATACAACTGAACACATCTATGAGTTAGCGCTACCCAATAATTCAATATGACCATCTATGATCTAACAACATTCCATACTGCCATGGAAGGTATATCCATACCCGATAATGTTTTACTCACCTATAATGGCAATCAACGAGCTTACACTAATGGATATGACGTCTCTATGAGAGCCGAGGAACGATCCACATTGCCTCCTGCCTCTACTCCTTTCCCCTTAATCATTTGGTTGTCATTCGTTGATTTAAAAATTGAAATCCAAACAGAAAATTCTTACCTCATGGAGTGCCAGCCCACCCTAAGTGAATCAATACTGCTTTTCACATTCAACATCAATTCTAAGAGATGAATTTTTGGCGGTCACAAGCAGAGACACCTTTCCTTCAGAAACACCATTATCCACCATATACATTTGGATAAAGAAGCATAAAGGAGTTCAAATCTTTATACATTTGTTCCCATGTTTCTCAAAATAGAAATATAGAGGCCTACATATGTACAGAGGCACACGCACAACCCACATAAAGCAACCAATGAAAGTAAAGACTTTTCAAACTAAATGGTTGTTCGTTGAACCACAGTTGTGTAGGTCATAGATGTTGGAAGCATGGAACAACAATCTACACCACTGCTGCGCATATATGACGAGCAAAATATACCAACTTATTTACATTTTACAATACACAAGAAAAGGCAGTCCAAGAACGTTTATATAATGTATTTACTGGACATGCCTGAACTCCTGTTTTCTTTATAAATTGGACATACCTGAATTTTATTTTCTTCCTGTGCTTTCTTCAGCCTTTCTATATTTGCTGGAGTAATAAAGTAGCTTGGATCTACAGTTTCAACTCCCTTCAAAGCAGTAATAAACAAAACAATAAGCACATTTAACAAAATCAGTGACTATTGTATATAGATTGTGATCAAATATCCAAAGGAATCCTTAGTGTCAGACCGGGTTTGAAATTTCATTGTTAGTTTCATTATTTCTTATCTTTAAGCTTGTTCAATTACAGTATGGTCATTACAATATAGTGCATTAGCTTCACAGAATCATATGCTTTTACCTTCTCCTTGAAGGATAGTGGTTTATTAAGTTTTCAATGTTTTGTTATGTGATATCAGGCAGTAAACTGACCTTTTCATTGTCTCTGGACCACAGTTGCGAAAGCAAGAAGCAGTAAATGATCAAAACTCAAAGTTCAAAGTCAGTCAACAAGAACGGTATTTCATAAGTGACATCCAAACAATACCTACAAACTAGATGACATTTTGAGTCAAGCGATGTCAAAACAAAAGAAGCAAATATTTTATGAAGACAAAGTACGATGCATAAATTATGCCTGTCCTCAGCAAAGCAATTATGTTTATCACATTGCTATAATTAATGGGCCTTCTCAAACAATGGGGTTCATGCTTTCCAGATATTCATGTTTGGACTCTGAACAATACCTACAGGGTAGATGACATTCATCCAGGCAAAGTGAGCGTCATGTGATATTGTCCAAAGAAATAAATCATTTTAGCGAATATAGTGCATAATTTTTAAATTATGTCCATACACAGTAAATCAATTTCATTTGAATATTACATCACTATATGGATGAATGTAGTGAATCAATTGCAGAGAGGGTTCCCACATCATGGACGGGTGTGGGTAAAGAAGTTAGTCCCGCTACATTGCTGCCCGAATGTAGTGAAAAATTTTCAGAGAGGGTCTCCGCATTTTGATTATGGACGGATGCGGGGGGTAAGGAAGCTAGTCCTAGATAATAAGATTCGTATTGGTTCTTGGAATATCGGAACATTATCAGGTAAGCTAATGGAGGTGGTAGATACTATGATTCGGAGAAAGATTCATATTCTATGTTTACAAGAGACAAAATGGGTTGGAGAAAAAGCAAAGGAGATAGAGGATACAGGTTTTAAATTATGGTACTCAGGTAAAGAAAAGGCCCGAAACGGAGTTGGTATTATCATAAATAAAGATTTAAAGGAGAGTGTAGTAGACATACAACGATATGGTGACCGAATCATGACATTGAAATTAGTGTTAGGAGTAGAGGTTTTGAATATAGTTTGTGCTTACGCACCCCAAGTAGGACTAGAAGATAGTATAAAGACAGTTTTTTGGGAAGAGTTAGATAAGGTGTTTCAAAAGATTCCACAAAGGGAGATGATTTGTTTAGGAGGAGATTTAAATGGACATGTCGGTAAAGAGGCATTAGGATATCAAGGGATTCATGAAAACTTTGGTTATGGGGATATAAACGAGGAAGGTAGGGAGATTTTAAATTTTGCTATGTCATTTGATCTCTTTATAGTCAATACAATCTTCAAAAAACGAGATGAACATTTAATTACTTATAAGAGTGGCTTATCACAAACACAAATTTTGATTACTTTATTTGTAGAAAAAAAGATAGAGCGTGTTGTAAAGATTGTAAGGTAATTCCAGGAGAAAGCTTAACCACCCAACATCGACTTTTAGTTATGGATTTACAAATAAAAAAATGGACAAAGAAGAAAAGAGTGCATCGAGCTATTCGAACTAAATGGTGGAACCTCAAAAGTGAGAAAGAAGATATATTTAAACAAAAAGTCCTTCAAGGAGATGTTTGGAATTATGTTGGCACACCCTCTGATATGTGGAACAATATGGCTATACATATTAGGAAAGTGGCGAAAGATGTGTTAGGGGTATCTAAGGGAGGTGTACTGGCACAAAAAGAAGCTTGGTGGTGGAGTGAAGTAGTACAAAACAAAATCAAGGCAAAGAGGGCATGTTACAAATTACATTATGCTAAGAAAACTAGTGAAACTTTAGAAGCTTATAAGAAAGCAAAGAAGGAAGCAAAAAAGGCCGTTAGTGAAGCAAAAGCTAAGATTTGGGAGGACTTATATAAAAAACTCAACTCAAAAGAGGGTGAAAGAGACATTTTTAGGATAGCTAGGGCTAGAGAAAAGAAAACTAAAGATCTTAATTATGTTAGATGCATAAAAGACGAGGATGAAAAAATTCTAGTGGCAAATGATGATATAAGAAATAGATGGAAAAACTATTTTTATAATCTTTTTAATGAAAATAAAGATGTTAGTATTAGTTTAGGAGATTTAGCCAAGTCAGAAAAGTATATAAACTACAATTTCTACCGACGTATTCAAAAGAATGAAGTCAAAGAGGCTCTTAAACATATGAAGAGTGGTAAATCGGTAGGACCAGATAATATTCCTATAGAAGTTTGGAAAATACTAGGAGAAATAGGAATCACTTGGCTCACAAGACTATTTAATGAAATATGGAAAAACCAAAAGATGCCCGAGGAATGGAGAGCAAGTACACTTATACCCGTATATAAGAACAAGGGAGACATTCAAAATTGTGCGAATTATCGAGGTATCAAGTTAATGAGTCATACTATGAAATTATGGGAAAGAATTATTGAACGTAGGTTAAGACAAGTATCAAGTACAACAGAGAACCAATTTGGATTTATGCCAGGTAGATCTACTATTGAAGCGATTCACCTTTTGAGACGTCTTATGGAACATTTTAGAGCAAAAAAGAAAGACCTTCACATGATATTTATTGATCTAGAAAAAGCTTATGATAAGGTACCAAGGGAGGTTCTTTGGAGAACTTTGGAAAAAAGAGGTATCCCATTGACATATATTAACCTTATAAGAGACATGTATGATGGTGCAAAAACATGTGTGAGGACTCATGAAGGAACGACAGACTTCTTTGAAGTTAATATTGGGTTACATCAAGGATCAACTTTAAGTCCATACTTATTTATAATGGTGATGGATGAGTTAACAAAACATATTCAAGATGAAGTACCTTGGTGTATGTTATTTGCAGATGACATTGTATTAGTGGAGGAGTCTAAGGAAAAAGTTAATAGAAAATTGGAACTATGGAGAGAAACATTAGAAAACAAAGGCCTCCGACTTAGTAGAACAAAGACAGAATATATGGAATGTAAGTTTGATCATTTGGCTACTTCAGAGGACATAGAAATTAAAATTGGCACACATTGCATTCCCCAAAAGGAAAGTTTTAAATACCTAGGGTCAATTTTTCAAAGTGATGGAAGAATTGATGGAGATGTTACACATAGAATTAATGCTGGTTGGTTAAAATGGAGAGGAGCATCAGGTATTCTTTGTGATAAGAAGATACCATTAAAATTAAAAGGTAAATATTATAGAGCAGCAGTTAGGCCTGCCATGTTTTATGGTTCTGAGTGTTGGGCAGTTAATCATCAACATGTACAAAAGATATCTGTGACAGAAATGAAGATGTTGAGATGGATGAGTGGTTATACAAGAAAAGACCGCATACATAATGAGGTTATTAGAAACAAATTAGGAGTGGCACCAATAGAGGATAAAATGAGAGAACATCGTTTAAGATGGTTTGGACATATAGAAAGAAGATCAAAAGAAGAACCTGTAAGAAGGTTAGAAAACCTAAATTTGGAAAGTATTAAAAGAGGTAGAGGACGACCACAAAAGTGTTGGAAAGAAACAATAAAGAATGATCTAGCTTATTGGGAGTTAACTGCTAACATGGCACACGATAGAGATCTGTGGAAACAAAGAATCCATGTAGCCGACCCCGTCTAGTATGGGAAAAGGCTTAGTTGTTGTTGTATTACATCACTATATGGAACTCCACCTATGTAAGGGATCACCCTTGCATTGCCGGTCCCAAGCTTGGATAAAGGAGGAGGGTTGTGTTAGGCTTCCGACAGGTAGCGTAAAACTTCGTTGGATTTTATAACATGGATTACAAAAATTATGAGCATTGCTTTGAGGCATCCTCGCCTAGCGACGTGTTGCAGAGCCCGAATGCAGTAATAAGTAAGCAAAAGCCACTACATTTTCGCTTGAATATAGTGAATCAATTGCACAGAGGGTTCCCACATCATGGACAGGTGTGGGTAAAGAAGTTAATCCCGCTACATTGTCGCGCCTGAATGTAGTGAATAATTTGCATAAAGGGTCTCCGCATTTTGATTATGGACAGATGTGGGGTAAGGAAGCTAGTTCTAGATAATAAGATTTGTATTGGTTCTTAGAATATCGAAACATTATCTGATAAGCTAATAGAGGTGGTAGATACTATGATTCGGAGAAAGATTCATATTCTATATTTACAAGAGACAAAATGGGTTGAAGAAAAAGCAAAGGAGATAGATGATACATCATACATGTTTTAAATTATGTTACTCAGGTAAAGAAAAGGCTCGTAATGGAGTTGGTATTATCATAAATAAAGATTTAAAGGATAGTGTAGTAGACATACAATGATATGGTGACCGAATAATGACGTTGAAATTAGTGTTAGGAGCAAAGATTTTGAATATAGTTTGTACTTATGCACCCCAAGTAGGATTAGAAGATAGTATAAAGACAACTTTTTGGGAAGAGTTAGATAAGGTGATTCAAAAGATTTCACAAAGGGAGATGATTTGTTTAGGAGGAGACTTAAATGGACATGCCGGTAAAGAGGCATTAGGATATCAAGGTATTCATGGAAACTTTGGTTTTGGGGATACAAATGAGTAAGGTTGGGAGATTTTAAATTTTGCTATGGCATTTGATCTCTTTATAGTCAATACAACAACAACAACAACTAAGCCTTTTCCCATACTAGACGGGGTCAGCTACATGGATTCTTTGTTTCCACATATCCCTATCGTGTGCCATGTTAGCAGTTAACTCCCAATAAGCTAGATCATTCTTTATTGTTTCTTTCCAACACTTTTGTGGTCGTCTCTTTATAATCAATACAATCTTCAAAAAACGAGATGAACATTTAATTACTTATAAGAGTGGCTTATCAAAAACACAAATTGATTACTTTATTTGTAGAAAAAGAGAGAGAGAGTGTTGTAAAGATTGCAAGGTAATTCCCGGAGAAAGCTTAACCACCCAACATTTGTTGAAGAATATGAGTTTAGAGTCAGTTTTAGTACATATAATGTCTTAGGATAGTAAAATTGATGTTTAGAGTATTATTGTAATTGTCCGAAGTCATAAGGGCATTTTTGTAATTTTCTGTACTAAGGGTATTTTGGTCATTTTACATTTTGTATTAGGGTTTAAAGGTTGCTGAGAATAAGAAAGAGAGAGAAAGAAGGGGGCGGCCTCCATTGGAGGTCCGCCCCCTCCTCCGATCTCCATTGTTACTCTTATTCTTTTATCAATATATTCTATTCTTTATTATCCGCTGTATTTCTCGGTAATTTCAACAACATCTACTTTTAGTTATGGATTTATAAATTAAAAAATGGATAAAGAAGAAAAGAGTGTATCGAGCTATTTGAACTAAATGATGGAACCTCAAAAGCGAGAAAGAAGATATATTTAAACAGAAAGTCCTTCAAGGAGATGTTTAGAATTATGTTGGTACACCTTGTGATATGTGGAATAATATGGCTATACATATTAGGAAAGTGGCAAAAGATGTGTTAGGTGTAGCTAAGGAAGATGTACCGGCACAAAAAGAAGCTTGGTGGTAGAGTAAAGTATTGCAAAATAAAATTACGGCAAAGAGAGCATGTTACGAATTACATTATGCTAAGAAAACTAGTGAAACTTTAGAAGCTTATAAGAAAAAGCAAAGAAGGAAGCGAAAAAGGCCATGAGTGAAGCAAAAGCTAAAATTTGGGAGGATTTATATAAAAAACTCAACTCAAAAGAGGGTGAAAGAGATATTTTTAGGATAGCTAGGGCTAGAGATAAGAAAACTAAAGATCTTAATTATGTTAGATGCATCAAGGATGAGGATGAAAAAATTCTAGTGGCAAATGATGATATAAGAAATAGATGAAAAAACTATTTTTATAAGCTTTTTAATGAAAATAAAGATGTTAGTATTAGCTTATGAGAGTTAGCCAAATCAGAAAAGTATATAAACTACAATTTCTACTGATGTATTCAAAAGAATGAAGTCAAAGAGGCTCTTACACATATGAAGGGTGATAAATCGGTAGGACCAAATAATATTCCTATAGAAGTTTTGAAAATACTAGGAGAAATAGGAATCACTTGGCTCACAAGACTATTTAATGAAATATGGAAAAACCAAAAGATGCCCGAGGAATGGAGAACAAGTACACTTATACCTATATATAAGAACAAGGAAGACATTCAAAATTGTGTGAATTATCGAGGTATCAAGTTAATGAGCCAAACTATGAAATTGTGGAAAA
The DNA here is from genome assembly GCA_036023115.1 of Brasenia schreberi. Lineage (NCBI taxonomy): Eukaryota > Viridiplantae > Streptophyta > Magnoliopsida > Nymphaeales > Cabombaceae > Brasenia > Brasenia schreberi. The sequence continues at coordinate 10,292,682 of JAYKKT010000061.1, forward strand.
GAATTATCGAACGTAGGTTAAGACAAGTATTATGTACAACAAAGAACCAATTTGGATTCATGCCAGGTAGATATACTACTGAAGCGATTCGCCTTTTGAAATGTCTTATGGAACATTTTAGAGCAAAAAAGAAAGACCTTCACATGATATTTATTGATCTAAAAAAAGCTTATGATAGAGTACCGCGGGAGGTTTTTTAGAGAACTTTAGAAAAAGAGGTATCCCTTTGACATACATTAACCTTACAAGAGACATGTATGATGATGCAAAAACATGTGTGAGGACTCATTAAGAAATGACAGACTTCTTTGAAGTTAATATTGGGTTACATCAAGGATCAACCTTAAGTCCATACTTATTTATAATGGTGATTGATGAGTTAACAAAACATATTCAAGATGAAGTACCTTGGTGTATGTTATTTGCAGATGACATTGTATTAGTGGAGGATCTAAGGAAAAAGTTAATAGAAAATTGGAACTATGGAGAGAAACATTAGAAAGCAAAGGCCTCCAACTTAGTAGAACAAAGACAAAATATATGGAATGTAAGTTTGATCATTTGGTTACCTCATAGGATACAAAAATTAAAATTGGCACACATTGCATCCCCCAAAAAGAAAGTTTTAAATACCTAGGGTCAATTTTTCAGAGTGATGGAAGAATTCATGGAGATGCTACGCATAAAATTAATGCTGGTTGGTTAAAATGGAGAGGAGTATCAGGTATTCTTTGTGATAAGAAGATACCATTAAAGTTAAAAGGTAAATATTATAGAGCAGCAATTAGGCCTGCCATGTTTTATGGTTCTGACCGTTGGACGATTAATCATCAACATGTACAAAAGATGTCTGTGATAGAAATGAAGATGTTGAGATGGATGAGTGGTCATACAAGAAAAGGCCATATACATAATGAGGTTATTAGAAACAAATTAGGAGTGATACCAATAGAGGATAAAATAAGGGAATATCGTTTAAGATGGTTTGAACATATAAAAGGAAGATCAAAGGAAGAACCTGTAAGAAGGTATGAAAAACTAAATTTGGAAAGTATTAAAAGAGCTAGAGGACAACCACAAAAGTGTTGGAAAGAAACAATAAAGAATGATTTAGCTTATTGTGAGTTAATTGCTAACATGGCACGTGGAAACAAAGAATCCATGTAGCCTGTTGAAGAATATGAGTTTTAGAGTTAGTTTTAGTAAGGTTAATGTCTTAGGACAGTAAATTTGATGTTTTAGGTATTATTGTAATTGTCCGATGTCATAAGGGCATTTTGATAATTTTCTCTACTAGGAGTATTTTGGTCGTTTTATGTTTTATAGCCCATTATATAAGGGCTGATAGGTTGTATTAGGGTTTAAGTTGCTAAGATTAAGAAAGAGAGAGAAAGAGGGGGGCGGCCTCCATTGGAGGTCCGCCCCCTCCTCCGATCTCCAGATTTTCCCTCTTCTTTTTATATTGATATTTTTTTACTATTGATTATCCGCTGCGCAACCACGTTTCCAACATGGTATCAGAGCCTATTTTTGATCATTGGGAGCAGTAGAAGGTGGCAATCTGTTCTTTCTTCTTACATGTGCTATTCTTTTGTATTGTTGCCTATGTTATAAAAAAAAAGAAGAGAATCTCAGAAAGAGAAGATAACGTCCATGTTTCATGACAAGGCTGGTGAAGGATCACATTGTTTTTCATTGGCTGAAATTGAAATTGCAACTGGAAACTTTGAAAAAAAGAGTAGGTATTGGTGGATTTGGATGTGTACTATGGCAAGCTAAATGATGGAAAGGAAATAGCTGTCAAAGTTCTATTGACTAATTCCTATCAAGGGAAAAGAGAGTTTTCAAATGAGGGTTCAAAATTATTGATGAAAAAAAGGTGGTTGATATCTCTATGAGCATTGAGTTCATAATGACATCATTTCCTCTGCTTGTCTTCTATCTGTTCTCTATGGTTGTCAAACTTCCATGCTGGTGATCTAGGAAGTTCACCATCATAAAGTCTGTGTTTCCCTGCTCTCAAGAATCCATCATAGAAATCTTGTTGCATTTCTTGGATATTGTCAAGAAGAAGGAAAGAGCATCCTTGTTTACGAATGCACAATGGAACCTTAAGGGAGCATCTATATGAATAATGGACCTGTAACTCAGGATAAAGCTATTAATTGGATTAAGCGTCTTGAAATTGCCGATGATGCAACCAAAGGCATAGAATATCTTCATATAGGATGTGTCCCAACCATAATTCACAAGGATTTGAAAACTAGCAACATACTTCTTGACAAGAACACGACAACCAAGGTTTCAGATTTTGGGCCATCAAAAGTTGCAATAGATAGACCTACACATGTTTCAAGTATTGTAAGAGGAACTGTCGGATACTTGGACCCTGAATATTACATCTCTCAGCAGTTGACAAAGAAAAGTGACGTGTATAGCTTTGGTGTCATTCTTTTAGAGCTGATTTCAGGCCAAGAAGCTATATCAAATGAAAGCTTTGGCGTGAACTGTTGGAATATAGTTCAGTGGGCAAAGATGCACATTGAAAGTGGAGGCATACAACAGATAATTGATCCCTCAATCCATGGCAAACATGACATCCAGTCAGTGTGGAAGATTGCCAAAAAAGCTATGATGTGTTCTAAACACCACTGATGCATGTTGCCGATCTGATATGAATCCAGTTGCAAAGGTGCAGTGTACGGAGAGCAAATGCAAATGGAAGAAGAAGATAATGAAGAAGGAAGCCTATTAGTTGCCTAAAGTGAATGAGTCGTCCTTTCTGAAAGTGGTTACACCAAAATGTGGAAAGTAAGATTAGTTTTATTTTTTAAAGGAAAGCAAACCAGAAAAGTAATAATGGAAAGTCACTTTCTTGATTTTGTGGGGAAGGAAACCAAAAAATTAGTTATGAAAGATAACTTTCGCGATTTTATGGAAAAATATAACAAAAAAGGAAGGATAATTCTCATGATTTTAGGAAAGGAAAATGGTAACTGTTGTCCATCATTTGCATAAAGAAAGTTAATGTAGAAAAAGGAAGGATAAAAAAAGGAAAGATGGTTAGGTATCTAGTGGGCCCAATCCTTCCCACGGTTTGCATGACAAAGCAAATCATAAGAAGAGACCAGAGGAATTTGTTGATATAAAATGTGGCAGTATCACCAAGAAGCATGAAAGTTAAAAGTAAAACCTTGAGTTGCTAAATTAAACAGCCAAGAGGGCTAGAAAAGCAGTTGCAGTCATCATGTGAAGGGGCACAGATCGACTAGTATAAGCAGATGTCTGCATTATGCTATTTCAGTGGTAGAGAGAAGGCACCCAACCAACACACAAGCTGCAACCACCATGTGAAGGGGCGCAGAAAAAGTCATGTGAAGTGTGTATGGTGGAGTAGTACCTCCTATCACAAAAGATCAGCTTTCTCAAGAGTAGAAGAAACATGACTTTTAAGTGTAGCTGCTGAATCACTTTATAAAGAAAAAGAAACAGAGAGAGGGAGCAACCGACACCCATACAAGGGTCGTGTGCTACCCATGTGTTCTTGATTATTCAAGTTGTTTTATAGAAGCCTCAAAGAGATTGCTCGTGCACGTGTGGTGAAGAAATAACCAGTTGTTTTGCAAGTTTGGAGTTTGTAGTATCTCACTCCCAACTTGAGGGAGGGTGTTGAAGAATATGAGTTTTAGAGTCAGTTTTAGTAAGGTTGATGTCTCAGGACAGTAAATTTAATGTTTTAGGTATTATTGTAATTGTCTGAAGTCGTAAGGGTATTTTGGTAATTTTTTGCACTAGGAGTATTTTGGTCATTTTACATTTTACAACCCATTATATAAGGTCTGATAGGTTGTATTAGGTCTTAAGTTGCTGATATTAAGAAAGAGAGAGAAAGAGGGGGGGCGGCCTCCATTGGAGGTCCACCCCCTCCTCCGATCTCCATATTTTCCCTCTTCTTCTTGTGTTGATATTTTTTTACTATTGATTATCCGCTGCGCAACCACGTTTCCAACATAGCCGACCCCGTCTAGTATGGGAAAAGGCGTAGTTATTGTTGTATTACATCACTATATGGACCAGCTTTATATTCTCAAACAGGTAAATAATGTTTTTGAATTCCTCCCCAGTTTGCAGGCTCATGCACATAACCAACTAAAGATATTTGAACCCAATTTTGATCTGGATAAGTTTATCAACAGCCTCCAGCAAATATGCACCATTGAAAAGTTTCGAGCTTTTTGTGCATTCTCATAAATGAAAACTCAAGTAGAGACAACTAGGAACAAAAATAAAGCGTTAAATTAATTTCAAGGTCCACATCAAAGTGAAACAAGAGGAGCAACTGCAGAATGATGCCTATTCTCTTCTCTATTAGTAGGCAATAGGACAAAACTGCTCTTGAATGAATGCTCTTGTAAAATGACCACCAGAAGAAATCCATAGTGACATTCTGCAATCACCACTCGTTCTTGAGATGCGTCACGCTTGATATCTAAAGTGGCAGATGCTGTCGATATTAGCTACTAGTGGATGATTTGGAATTAAATAGACGAATAATGTATGAAACAACTGTTGATATGATTAACAAGAAAGTATTATTTTCTTAGCACTCACTTGCTTTCTCGCAAATGCCTCTGCTCCATCAAATGCCAAGTAAATATGAGGAGTCTTCTCCATTACTAGTCGAGCAAGTGATATGGCATTAACAACCGTTGATAATCCAGAAACAGCACCACAATTCTTTGTATTCCCATCCATTATACATGCCTCCATTTCAACTGTGCCATCTGTAGTCAAGACTGAACCCCTGCCAGCATTGAAAAGTGGGTGGTTCTCTAGTTCACATACCTAAACATGAAAATTACCAATGAATTTTGAATAGCATGGCATCAATAGTCAACAGAGAAACCCATGGTCCTCAGAGCATGTCCATATTCGCACGTTGTGAGGAGCCATTAAAGCATAACATGCTGTTATCTGGGCCTGTGTCATTTAGTACAAGGTGATGTAGCCCACACAGTAAAATCACAATTCACTATTCAAACTATCAGTTTCTATTTTTTTTTTGTTGGGAATAAACATGTAAGGCCAAACTAACAGAAGTTATAGTACATAAAAGTTAGGTACATAACTTGAAAGACTAGTATCCCTTACACTAATACATAATCGAAAGTATAAACTAAAAACAGATATCTGGACAGATCTGGACACATGTATTCCCAGCACCACATCTCTCAACATTAACATGGTCGTGAAAAACAGAAACCCATCTAAACAAGCAAGACAAGTTGATAGATCAATGAGTATGAGCCCATCCCTTGCAAACTTCAAGGAAGATGACAGGTTGGTAATTGCTAATGAACATGGCGAACTATATCCGTCCTCATTTACCAAAGAAATTTTGGGATTTCGCAGAGACGATTTTCAACTACTTATAACTAGCATTTCCACAGGAAAAAAGAAAAAGGGAAGAATTTTTCCTGTGCAAAACTAATGATTTAGCTAATATAATATTCCTTAATCATAAGCACCAACCAGGAGTGACTCAGTAAAGAAATCCAATTGCATTTTAACAGATGAACCCGAAAAAGAATCGGGGAGATCACACGAAAGTAGCTACCGAACACCAAAAAAAACAAGATTTCGCTATACATAGACACACTCTTGGCATGACAAAAGATGGCCAACAAAAGAGTACAGCAGGAAGGAGAAGAATACGGGTATGCAGAGTACGTTATGAGATCATCAGTCACCCAATATTCATAAACAAAATTCTTGGTGAAGGTAAAAGGCATATACAACTAGCTCAACGACGTCTAACGCTGAAGCATTGGCCTTGAGAGCGGAGACACCAATGTTGAGACAGTTCCGTAGGCACTCCTCTCTGGCTTCCCTGATGTCTGCAGGCATAGATACTGAGATATCTCCTGCTCCACCGTGAAGAGCTACGGCCCATCCCATCTTTGCGAGAGAGAGGGAGAGGGAGAAAGAGAGAGAACAGCACTTGTAACACAAAGGGGTGCACTACACAGTATCCGGAAAGCACGGCAGATGAAGGCGAATATTCCACGGGTCACGGGAATAGTGAGTTGCTGCTTCTTTTCTTTTCTGTTTGATTTTTACGAGGAGGAGGCCAAAGGCAGGTAGTATGCATGCCATGTGAATCGAACTCCCTTCCTGCATATGGTGGAGTGAGGGGCTCTGCCAAGTGAGCTAAAGCCTTGAGTGCTGTTCAAAGGGATGTTTATTGCACCGTTTGGTTCAACGTTTTTAATACGCAAACTTTGTCTCAGTGAAAACTAGGAATGGAAATATTGATCTGACTCGTGGGGACTGTTTAATTATGAGACCGAGAGTCTGAAACTATAGAAATGGAATTAGAGCAGTTCCCTGTTCAGCTTCATAATCAAGTAAATGGTGGATATGTACATCGAGGCTTTTGATTAGAAGAATTAACTCCCGCACTTTGATGGGTATTGAAATAGAAATATCCAACACTGAGTCGTGCTTGACACATACTACAAAGTTTTCAATAATTTGAATGAAATTTACATATAATTATATGATTACAATTTTTTAAAATTTTAAGAATGTTACTCAGATTGAAATTGAACCAGTAGGTATCACATACCTTATCTGCCATTCTCCTGCCTCCAAGCCACTCCATTGTCAATTCCTAGTAAAACATTTTCTTGATACGAAGATCCACTACTGTTAGGGGTACACATATCATTTAGAAATCTATAAGAATATTATAAAATATATAAAGGATGTCCTTATTAACTCATGTAAGTAACGGACACAAGTTTGTAGTGTTCTAGTGGGGGAATACCTTTATATATATGGGCAACATCGAGAAAGCATGTGCATCTCTGACAGTTAAAAAACAAACAGGGGTGCTTTGTAAACCATAAAAGAACAATTGAATGACTTTAGGTAGCTCTTCTCTATATAGTTATTGTCCAATGTGCTATCATCATTCTTTTCGATAAAACAATATATATATACCTCTCACACTACATACTCATGATCATCAACTAATTTTTTAGCAGCACACATGTTATTTAGAAATCTATAAGAGTATTAGAAAAATATATAAAAGACACCCGTATTAACTAACAAGTAAAGGAATGGACATGGGTTTCTAGTATTATAGTAGGACATCTAATTACCGATATGTATATATATTATTGAAAAAGCCTTAGGAGCTTTATAATTCCATCCGCAAGGAGTGCAAGTATGGCAAGGCGTCGAGAAAGCAACGACATGATCCGTGGTACACCATACAATTTCTAAACTAAACCCTGAACCAAGCCTTCTACACTAACTTGGATATAATTTATTAAGTAGTGATCATAAATCATGTTATATTATTAACAAATTATAACATAAAGAGTGATGTATGTCCACATGGTTTTGGTTATGACAAGGTCATCCACCCATACACATGCATGCACACATGCCTTTGCATATGTCCATGCATACACATGGTTTTGCTGCGGTTGGAGACATAATGCCAAGTGCACCTGGAGTGTTGGCTCAATGGCAGGGCGCTCTAGCACTGTTGTTGGTGGTGAGGAGTTTGACTCGTGCATGTGCGTGTTAAGCTTCAGCCTCCTCTTATAACAAAAAAAATATGATGCCAAGCATCTAAATAAAGTTAAAGATGACAATGAAAGAGATAATAAAGCTTGATGCATCCAATCAATCGGGAATCTAAAGATTTTGAAGCACAAAATTCAAGAAATTTCTAATTGAATCTCATCTTCTGTAAGCAAGTGAAGGTGAAGATAAGTTATTGTAAGACTCAAATAAAGCGTTTTGGCCTTTCCAACACTTAGCAGTCTTTTTTGGTTACAAGAGGAGAGGAGGCTGAATTCTAACACCGACACATGCACCATTTGAGAGTCGATTCTCACCCGCAACAACAGTGCTAGAGCGCCATAACATTGAGTTAACGCCCTGGATGTTAGCACGGTTTGTTTTGGTACTCCTATAGGCTTTGTCTCTTCCTCCATGCACTTTTCTCATTGTCGGAAAGAGTGGTCTACCCTGTTTTGTACATGGCCCGAAGTGTTCGAAGCACACCATTGGTATTGAACTCACAACGTTCTTCTTGTGAGCCGAGTCCCCTGCTAGGTGAGCTAACGCTTATGGGTGCAGCCCGAAGATGTGTGTTTATGATCCACGTTCAATAGAACAGAAGGCAAACGGCTCTTAGATTGTTGTCCTTGCTAGCTGTGGTTATTTCACACTTAGGTTGTTAAGAATCATATTACTGATGTCTTGACAAGGTTGCCAATAGAGATTTGATGCTTGTTCTGTGATTGTTTCAGCTTGGCTAGATCCAAACCTAACACATTATCCGCACTTGTGCCGTATGGGTTAACAAGATGAGCTATAACAGGTTGGGCTCATCTTGTGTAGGCTTGTACAGGCTCGCTGAGATGACATATATAATGGGTTGAGTTCAATTGTACATGAAGCACTGAGAAGTTAATTTATAACTTAAAAATGAGCAAGGATTTCCATTTCAAAAATAACACAATATATGATTACTTCCAAGAGCAAGTTCATCTTTAGCACGTCTACATTTTATATCAATCTCACTATGAACTCACCTTATATATGTTATGTGTATATATATAAGAAAATTGAGAGTTGTTAGACATCCGTGTGATCATGACATAGATCGAGTCACTCATTAACATGACAAAAGGACCAATTCTATTTAATGTTGCATTAAATGCACCGTGAAATGCACCTTCATCATCATGATTATCATATCTAGTATGAGAAACTATCGAGCAGATTCCTCTCTCTCTCTCTCTCTATATATATATATATATATAAAGTTTAAACTTGTACGTTTGGCTGTCATCTCTATTAACAAATTTCACGTGTAAAGCTAACTTCAACTGAATATATGCAGCTGTAAGGATGGTCCTCTGATTTGTGCAGTGTCTTCTTCTATCCTGTTGCTTTTTCCGTTTTCTTTTCATTTTAAGACAATAATGACCCATTGTTTTTGTCATACTCCGTTGAGCGGGCTAGCCGCGGTGAAACCCGGAAACCGAACTGGGTTAGAAGCCGGAACACTCGGTTTGGTTTCGGTTTTATAAAGGTTTCGGTTTAACTTTTATAAAACCGGAGCGTGCATTTCCAATCCGTCAGATTCGATATTTTTAAAAAAATCTTTAACTTTTGAATTTTAAATTATTGTTACCAGTTTCGTGTAGGTCTAGAACCTGCCCCACGCTGGTTCGGTTTACATAGAACCAGCCATGGCTAGCTAAATATCATCAAATAAGAACATTTTTCTTTTCAAAATTTCAATCTTATAAGCTCAAAATTTTATATCCCAATATCAACAAATATTACAAAATTAGAAAACAAGTACCTGCCGCTTGTGTGTTTGTCTTCAATTGCTTACGGTGAAGCAAGTGCGCACAAATTAGTTCACACCATAGGTGATCCCTAAGGCACAATGTGATAACACCAGAGGTATTCATATATCAATCCATATGCATAATTTTATATACTTCTGACAACACAATGTGATAACACCAGAGGTATTCATATATCTATCCATATGCATAATTTTATATACTTCTGACAACACATTCAAAAGCAGGATACATGTGCACTAAATAATCAAGCAAATGACATCCATACCACAAACGTATAAGGCCACGATCAACCTTCATGTCTAGTGTAGACTTGCTACTAGCGTCACTAGGCACCCTCTCAGCCACACCCATCTGCCATAAATTATCCACGCAACTCACCTCAACATGTTTGTCGATAAAATACCATACATATACATACACACACGAGGGAGTATGGTTTTTGGTACATAATTTTATATCAACATCTTCATCGTCTTATCTTTAAGATTGAATGTATAGATTTGAATCAAATATATTCTTGTACTTGTATACTTGGTGTATTGAAGGCAAAGTGGTTCGAATATCCACCATCGGTCTCAAAGATTGAACGACATAGATATTGGGAAAGATGATGCATCGAAATGTATTATGCAGCCAAGATGCCCTCTATATATATGTGTGTGTGTCGGGGCATCTTATCCCCAATGAGCTACTCTTATTGGCGGTGTCATCAGCATACACAGAATGACCTGAACATAACAAAGCCACAAGTTTCTCATCTAATTTCTCGGCCCTACTAGCGTATCAAAATTCTTCCAATGATCTTTAAACAAGCTTATGTTGCCTCTGGGTGTTCATACCTACATGGAATGTGGTCATTTACTAAAGAGAAAAGATAGGATAAGATCATGTAAACAAACCCCAGTGTTGGACAATGAAGTTTACATGCAAAATCACAAAACCCAACATCACAAACTATGGACATGAAAATGAAGTCTTAATAAAACAAGTCTTATATTATGACCAATGAATCCTTCTCAAGTATGTAAGTGATCAATTCCCTTTGATCAATGGGGTAGTTTCCTTCACAACTCTAAATATGATAACTTTCATTTTCATTGGTGTTTCCCTCTGGGTGAGTTCAAAGACACAGACATTACCTTCTTCGAGATTGTTGGAATACACAAAGTCATACCATCCATTGCCTTCCAACCCAACTCTATCTCCTCTTCTCATATAGTATATGGACCATTCTCTTCCCTCTTCAGTTTGAAGCTTCATCTTTGCATTTTGTGCAGGAAGTTTATGGTCTCCCACAAACTTGATTGGAATATGCTGCAATATCAATAAGCACACCTTGGAGTCATTGTGGCCGTAAAAGATGGGAAACTTGAATCATAAGATGTTGCAGGTCTAAATGCTCTCTTCTTCTCTTCTTAGTGATTGGATGCCTCCTTGATATGAGACACTTGTAATACGTTTTATTCCTCACTGACTTGAGAAGTATCTTGTCTCAATGGTGGACTTCCTCATCTGTACAATATGGTGTTAAGCAATCTCTCTCTATCATAAATCATGTGAAAGACCATGAAAAAAAATTAGCTTTATTTGCTTCATTTTCAGATTCTAACTTGGATGTCTCGATTGGTTGAGACTCTTGAGTTAAATCACCTGATTGAATTGTCCTTGAAGGAGCCCTCTTTTCATATGTGGCCCCTGTGAAGCCTCCAGCAAAAACTGGGACAGTCTTTTGGCATGCACTCTCACCAAATGCCTCAGCTACAAATCTTAGTTCGTCATCATATCTAAAGAGGATTAAATCATTTTCCTTCAATAAGTTGTCCTCCATAAATCTGCACCAGTTATCCTTGAAACAGAAACAACCATCTATTTTTTTCAGTTTGACAATCCAAGCTTTTCCACTGGGTCCTGTAACTGAAGTTCTTCCACCTTTTGCACCTTTAAGGTAGTTCTCAAACACGGGTGGAAGCCACTGCAAGGACAATTTTTAAGCATCTTATTTTCTTTGTAAGTTATTACCTAGAATGATCATTCAATTACTTTCTATCTAAGATTAAAAAAACATCCAAACAACATGATGACAAAATTGAATAGTAATGGTGAATCACTCATTGCATTGGTAAAAAGGTGAACAATTAAGAGAGGAAAGTACAAGTTGTTGGTGGAAGTCACCAATGAGAATTTTGATGAAGTAACAACTCGCTTCTGTGTTGTTGCACCATTTGTTAACAGTCTTCACACAACTCCATCTTTGAGATGTCGATAACTCAACCTCAAATGCACAAAAGAAGGAAAACCTCAAGTTACACTAGATCAGATTTCTTCTAGAACAGTAAGATAAGTTTTCACAACATTCTTCTTATTGCAGTCAGTGAAGGGAAACCTGAAAGTCTCACTAGATCGACTAGCAATTAAATGGTTGTGCTTGTAACCAAAAAGCAATCAAATAGTGTGGTTGCATATGTGTGTGAGAGAGAGAACACTTGAAGCATCAACCTAAGCAAAATATAGGTTGAACCAATAAATAGAGAGGGAGAGAGAGAATTAGAAGTGCCTGTGCACTAAATTAATCTCCAACTAGATGAAGCAAAAATTCAGGTAAAAACCATAAAGGCTGCATATGAGGGGGGTGGGGGGTTAGTTTGCCAATATTAGAAGTGTCAGTATATTCACTAAATTAGTGACAGAGCAAATGAAGCAAAGTTCAGGTAGGGCCATTAAACGCTTGCTACAGAAAGCATGTGACTAAGAGACTGAAAAAGGACGCAACACATTCATTGAACCAAGTTGACTACAAGTCATTGACATGGTTTTATTTGCTTGGCTCAACTCCTTAGAATGAAGCACGTCTCAATCCTCGGCGCCCAAAACTTAGTGCTGGTAATGAATCAAGCGTCTCCTAGTTGGGTTTGCCCCCATGACAATGTTGGGTGATTGTCCAAATACACGGTCAAGGGTTATGGTATAACATTAAAAGTGATTTCTTGCATAGCAATTATGCTCATTAGTAGTACTTGATAGTAACAGTAACTCATAAGTATTTTATATCTTTGTTGTAGAATTAAGAGTTCATTGAGTCGTAATTATACTCATTAATAGCACTTGATAGTGATTATAACTCATAAGTATTTTGCAACTATGATGTGGCATTAAGAGCCCACTTGAATAGTAATTGTGATAATTAGTAGCACTTGATAGTGATAGTAATAGTTGCGTTGTGGCATTAAGAGACACCTTTTTGAGTATCAATTATACTTATTAATAGCATGCCATGAGTTACATTTTTTTCATGTTTATATATATATAATAGTATTGCAAACAAGATTCATCTAACTTTTCTCATGGTATAAGTTCTTTCCTACTTAGTTTTTCAAGACAATTAGTAGTATTTTTATAGTACTAATTATATTTGTAATATCGTCATCTTTGCTTTATCGGCTTGTCTAAGACTCAATTGCCATCTTACAAGATGAGATCCATCATATTTGGTTATTTGATACCAGTGGCAGTAAATAAACCTAAAGGTTAGCACTTATGATATCTTGAAGAATAGTGTTATCCTAATCTCTTTTATAGGGTTTAATTTCAATCTTTCGAGTGTCGACCATTCAAAAAACCATACCATCTACAAGCTCTACTCCAACAGACAATTTGTATTCTAATAATTAAATGGTGAGATTCAAACATGAAACACAGTACGTTCGATGCAATTCAACTCGAGAAAGCTTGTTAAATAACCTTCTTAAAGTTTTCAACTAAACCATACTCCAAGATAATTGTTGCAGGATATCCAAAGGTAAATAAAGGCCTATCTTTATGTTTCAACTCTTACAAGATGCAAAACTTAGCCTACTCGTTCTTCTTTTTTACTTTCATGCAAATCTTTGGCCACTCATAGTGTTTGTATGTGTGTTCAGGGTGGGAAGGAAAGACGGAGCTCTAAGGAATGTTTGACTATGAGGATGAGACAAGAGAACTGGAACCAGTTCCAGTTGCCTATTAGACCCTAATGGTTGTGTTAGAATTGTAGTTTCAGTTTTGTAGTATCAGGCCTCGTAATCAAACCCCCAGGAGCACCCCCCCTTGAAACATGTCAATTAATGCTTATCGTCATGCTCAATATAGCATCTAGTCTTTTCAGTGCCTAAGGGTAAAGGGTTCTAGTGCACGTGATCTTTGGGTATTTGAAATGCTTGTTCAATACTTTGTTCTTGGCCATGGCATTTACTAGTGAAATATGCTTTGATCGTGTTAGATTGATGGTCATGTTTGCATGAAATTTATCACTTCACACTATATCCTTGTTAGTAATGATAGGTGATAACATCCTAAGATTTCTTATTTTATTGGTTCATAATAATCTTTCAATGCTTCTTAACATAAAAGTTGCATAATACTCTTCAAATCATCTATATTATAACCAAATGTAATCACAAAACCGACTTCAAGGTGGATTGTACATAGGTTGTTTTGAGATTGCTTCTTAAACTAATGGCTTGATCTCATTCTTTATTTTTCACAAGTAAAATCAGTGGAAACCCAACTATAATTATGAAGACCAAAACAGTGAATTCCTCTTCCATTACGATACAACACGTATAAAAGTAACTAATTTAGTAGATTTGTTTCTCATTTTTATTTACGAACAAAACCATTCCCTTCATAAGAATACTTGGAATAGTCCTGAGCCCCGTAGATAAAATCATGGCTCCATTACGACACGTATGAAAGTACAACACGAGCTGGGTATATCGTTCACATCTCCTAAGTACAAGTTTTTAAAATGTTTCTTACAAAAATCTAGCTAGTGTACCAAACTTTGCTTCAATTTCGCACAGAAAATTTTAAAAGCAATGACAGGAAATAAGTCGTATGCAAATGGAGAAGAGCCAGCATGAGTAGAGTAGAACCAATACACGTTCTCCCCGATCACTTCTGATTGTGCAAAAGTAGACGTGCAGGAGTCTTAGAATAGAAATGAATATATCTACATTTTCAGTCCTTTCTTTGTTCTATAACTCGGAGAAGCCTGCGTTACCAGGCATTGGAAAAACAGAAACCTGCGTTTCGGATTGGAAAAACCCATCATACCTTAAGGGCCGTTTGGTTGGTGGATCTTTTCGAGTCAAGCCAGTGTTTCCAGTGACAGTTCTATAACACAAATGAAGAACTTGAAGTACCAGAAAATTCGTGTTCTATGAAATCCAGATTTCTACACACAAGGCTCTGGGTGCCCATTAGCTTCTCAGGCCCAAAACTAAGTAGCACCATTTTGGCATTTCCATTCACACAAATACCAGAATTTATACGATCATCAACTTAGACAATGAAGCTCCAGGCCCAAGAGTTTCATGAGTTCAGGAAACTTCCACGATGTAAACGGACCCTCGGGCAGAACCTGAGATGGCACCAGCTTGTGCAAGAGGAAACGCAAATAAACACACTAAATTTAGGATACCAGTAAATAAACAAGAGAAAAACGAATAAGCTGATTGGCATTACAGAAATAACTAACGTTGTATACAGACATCTGGGCTTTCAAAACAGCTACTGAGAGTGGACTCACAGTAACAAAAACGCCCTTTTATTCCAACACAGTGACTCTATGAACATTCTCTTTCTTATTACCTTTACACAAACCTATACACCAGATCCAGAAAACAGGAGCCCCATATACAACCTGGCCAAACAGAACTCCCCACTCTCCAATTATTGGCAGGGAATTGACAGTGTGGTGTCTATTCTGTCAAACCAGAAACAAACCCTGACCTGAACCTTCATGTGTTCGTCTGTCCGCAATCTCCTCGTGCTGTTTATCAAAAAATGTTGGTCGGATGGTGGTCCTCCTTGCACATTCAAGGGCACAATGTATCCTATATTCAATGATGTACAACGTCAAGCATGTATAAACCCATACAGGTAAACACTTGGCCCAGCACACAAGAGTGGTACGACAATGGAACATCCATCCGCTGTAAAAGCTTTATGTCCCTCTCTTGGTCTGCTGATGAAAGGTGGTCCTACATTAATAAGATCCATGCTGCAACAATAACCAAGAAACACGATGTAACACTTAAATTAAGGGAAAAAAGGGACTTCGAAATTAAATGCCCACAGCAAATTTATATAGGCTCTACCTGATAAATTATAGGCAATAACAGCAGAAAAAAAAGGAACAAGTTTCATGCCCCCCACAAAACATGATGCAATCAAACAAAAGGAAAAGAGAAAGTAGATGATACCAGTGCTTTGGCTTTTAATAAATTTGTGGCCCAGGCAGGCTGATGTTAGCTGCGGGCATGGTGTCATGGAAACCCCTCTTGGAAAACCGGCAGAAAGGTAACTCAACCTCCATTCGTATGAGCCACTGGAGGATTGCATTGAAGTTCAGTACATGGATTTACTATAAAGGTTCGAGAACTATTGCTGCCTTGGTGAAAACTGAGAGGACGAAGGGTGCCTCTTCCCCAGGATGGATTGTCGTGGGGACTATTGTATATCCCTTGGGGTCAGGATCGAGAACCATTTCACAAGATATTTCACGAGAATTAACATAATCTGTCCCACCAACTGACTCGTGTAAGTATATGTTGTAAGCAGCACGACGACCACGTGTCTTCAGTATCCTCATTCCTATGTAAAACATAGAAGAGTCGTGGCTTGATTGATAGTTCCTGAAACCAGCGGACTTCCGGGAGAAACTCACACCCTACAAAACCTTGTAAAGTTAAAAAGGGAGAAGAAGTACCCGAAAGCACATAAGCTGGTAAAGTATTGAATCTGTTAAAAACACCTAGAGCACCTGTGTTAAGGTCATGAATACATGGATAGGCAAAGATGCCTCTGGTCCAACAGCCCTCAGTCGAAATTGAGGATTTTGGTTCCATGTATCATAATCTTGGCAGCCACCAGCACTGTAACCGTGCCATTGCCCATGAAGTGAATATCGCATCTCAGGAGGGTAGACACGACAGACATAAACTGATCGAAAATGGAGTTGAAAGTCTTGCCAAGACATCCAGAATATCCCATCTTTTGACTGTTCAATAATCATAGTTTGCAGAATTAAAAACCACAGGAACGTTAATATGTAATATAAGGCAACAGCTTTAATCCCAAATAGTCACACTGCAACTTATACCAATTCAATGACACATGATTGCGCTACTGCTTGCTTGGAACAAAAGTGATGATACATCAAGCAAAAAATAAATCAATTCCATGCTGTGACATTTCACAATGCCAGTACCTGGGGCACATGCTTGAGTTTGTGCTTTAAGCGCTCTGTCCACTCTGCTGATGAGTCAGACCAAGGACCATTCCATTCCACCTCATTAGCCCAAGGGTTGCGGATCTGAACAAGCTTGTGTCCATCCACCTCTCTAACCTGATCAAAGTTGAAAGAAGAGCTCTATAAGCTCAAGGCCAATTAACTAGCAAATTTTAGAAGTTGAAAACCAATGAAAACAATCAAAAGGTGAAAGATTTAGAAATTACCTGCAAAATAGAATAAGCATGTCCTTGAACAATGCCACTGGATGAGACATGCACATCCGAACCTGAAGGACTGCCTGCACCAAGTAGAAAGCCCTCTTGCTTAAATCGCAAAAGTTGGGACCATAATCTCCCACTTGCAAGGTCTATTTGTGCCTCTGCACTCCTCATGTCAATCTCTTCGCCAGCCCCTCCTGTGAGATCCACCAGAGCATCTTGGACAAGCCCTCCTTCAAGCGCTTCATATGACCCATGCAGCTTAGCATAAGCCTTCTCCAAAATCGAAACCCAAAATTCATTGCCCTTCCTGCTTGTAGCAAATGCTGGTTTGCCCCGTGATTCACATGGTACCCAATCATCAACAACAACAGGGACCCATTCACCCTACAGTCACATACACACTCTGTGTTAAATTAGCCCATAAAATGTTACTCATCAGGTCAACCACACTAGGAGGCACCCTTGCAAAAACTCGAGAAGTTTTCAAAGCTCAACCACCTCTGCCATGAATTGCACAGCTGCAAGAGACTACGGTGAAAAGAAGGCATCAATTGTTTGAAAGTTTCTTACATGCACAACTTCACATGCCACCTAGAAAAGTTCTTAAATATCTCACACAACACTACAAGAATACCCAAACAACTTCAAACACAGACAAGCGGTATCTAAATAATAATAGACTTTGTCTTACTCAAATAATCTGGTTCCCTTCTACAAATAGAATCCAACAAAATTATGTGAGGTCAAGAGCTCGACAAAAAGCATAAGATTAAACATCACAGCATGCTTCCTCTTATCCAGACAAACTAGTGAATGAATAATTAAACCAACATGAAAAAAGTCATCAACTTTATCCTTGCATTACAGTTGTCAAAGAAGACAAATCACGAACAAGATATTTCAAGTGAACAGTAATCAAGTTTCTTCCGTCATTCTTCTATTACCTGAATGCAGAACCTGACAGTATATACACCTTCTTCATTATACTGGGGAGTAATTATGACTTCAGATATTCGAGATACTTCAGTTAACACAGCAACAGCACTCAAAAACCAACAATCACCTAATCGACCCTGGGTTCAAAAGAAGGTAAAAAAACTATCAAGAAGCAATACCAAGTACAATGTATGAGATCATAAAAATAAAGCAAATAAAAGTTGGAAAGTTTATAAGTATTAACTAACTATGCACCTGGCAAACATCAGATGGTTTAGGTGAACCAGAAAACAAACATGGATTTGAGTCCCTATAACTACTCTCTTTTACCAGCTCTTTTGGCCTCATCCACTCAGATACAACCTACATCACATAAAATTTAATGAGGAAGAGCCACACGCTAAGCAACTTGAAGCCCAACTCTAGACCAACAAAGGTGCAATTTTTAAGGAAAACAGAAAGGGAGCATACTTGTAATTTGGAAGGTGGATTCTCAGGATCAACAAACAAAGAATGATTAGTGGGAGGAAACTCCTGATCTGTAAAATGTGTTTCCCCTCTTGCAAACAGGGCCTCTCTGACAGCTAATTCAACTGACCACATCCGCTGATTAATTTCTTCCTGGGTCTCCAACCTAGGTTTCCGTAATTTCCTTGCAATGTAATCCACGTCTACAGTCACCCCTTGTCGCCCAACCTTCCTTTTTCTACCACTTGAGTTCTGTCCATCCCAATCCACATCCTCACGGTCATACAAATCAACATCAGCAGCTTCACTAACCCACTCATCCACCTTCATCAAAAACCTCATTTCAGTAAATAGTCAACCAAAGATTCATGGCAATGTATGCACACACAGGCACCCATGCACAAATGCATGTGCACACACCTGCACAAACATAACATTGCATGCACAAACTCACACATGCACACACATACACCATCAAAATAAGTCCTCACCCGTAGTGAGGGACCCAGGTGACTCGCAACCTTCTAGTCCCACAAGGCATTCTGAAAGCATTTCTTTAATCTTAATATAAAGATCTGCTTGTCATCACTTGTTATTTCAAAAATAAAACCAAGCCCTTTCACATGCTAAGTGGTCATGACTTATACATTAGGAAGTATTTTACGTCAGATAAATATGACTAAGAAAATCATTTTTCTTAGTAACTGAATTCTGGAACTATATAGAACCATCAGTAGTCATCTCTCTAAATATCGTCTCAAGAAATTAAAATTACCTAAGCAAATTCATTTTCCTCATAAAATAGATTCCTAAGCACATGTGTCAACCAACAATGTGAAACTACCCACACAAATATAATGCACATATGTGTATATATATACACAAGAAGATACCAATAACGTTGAAAGGTAGATACTATAGAGCAACAATTAGACCTCCTATGTTATATGATTATGAGTGTTAGGCAGTTAATCATCAACACATACAAAAGATGTCTATAACAGAAATAAAGACACTCGTATGGATGTGTAGTCACACAAGAAAAGACAGTATATGCAATAAGGTTATTAGAAACAAATTGGGAGTGGTACCAATAGATGAAAGAAAAATGAGAGAAAATTGCTTAAGATTGTTGAGAAGAACAGTTGGATATAGTCAAAGCCTATTTCAGTCTGCGACCAGCGGTTACTTCTTTTTTTGTTTTTAAAGGTTCTTTTCATTTCATTAATGACATACTCGTAATATGCCATGTAGTGTATCTAATTAAGTCTCCAAGGCTTCAACCCTAGTGACTAACACAATGTATCAATAAAAGAGAGAGAGAGAGAGAGGTTGCCGTGTTTGTTCTCCCCAATGTTGCGCCTGTGTTGTTGCTAAACTAATATGGTATCAGAGCCTTAAAAGCATAAAACAAGGTAGAAAGCGCTGCGAAGAAGGCCCAAATCGTATACAACAGTTTGACGTTGAGATAAGAAAAAACTGAGTCGTTTATTGGTGGATTCAATCATCCTCAGGAGTAATTGAAGTTATGTACAAGGTAGGCAGCAAGCTCACATCCTTGATCGCTTGCCTATTCAAGGGTCATGTGAGTGTGACACGTTGCACACCAACTGTTTATTAGAAGGCGATTGTGATTAAGGAGGACATGGAGGAAAAATACAAGGAATCAGAGGCTCGTAATAGGGGCAACACAATGTAATGAAGGGTGAATCCTTCTAGATCACTAACACCAAACTTGTCCAGAACTACAGATCAATTGACTTAGCTATAAGATCAAGAAGAAAAATTAGTTTCTTGACAGGTAATCAAGGAATCCCCTTTAAAGACAACCATGTATATGAAAAATGGACAAAGGATGATATCCTAGTTAGGCTTGATTAACTCAATCGATGATTCCTTCTATTAAAAAAACGTTTAAGTTTATGGATAGTGCTACTTAAATTTAGAAAAATGTAGCATATGAATATTAAAAAAATATATATAGCAAAAAAAATGAAATTATGAAAAAAATCATGAGATTAAAGCAGGTAAACAAAACCATCAGAGAATATTAGGAGCAGCTAAGGTGTTTATGGAACGAGTAACATCTAGCTGAAACTAAGTGTACCATGTGCAAATATAAATACATAAGCAGAAAAGAAAAAAGTATTTGATCTCTTATGGGAGTTTAATCAGAATATGATAATGTAAAAAGTAATATACTAAGCAGAGAGGACCTACCATCCTTGAGTACAATATAATCATTGTTGATAAGAGAAGAAAATAGAAGAAATCTTGAATGAGCTCCACATAGTATAAGAGGTAGGGCATATCCTACCAAAAGAGGAAAAGGACGAGGTGCCTTCTAAGGAGATGAAAAGGACAAGTTAAAATGCACTCATTATAGAAAGAGACGATATACAATGAAACAATGTTGGGATCTCGTCGACAAACCTCCTAAATTTAAAAACAAAGCTTATGTTGTAGGTACTTTAGAAAAGAAGACCGATGAAGGGGGAAATTCAGCACTTACACTTGTCATAAAGAGATTAGAAGGGATAGAGAGCCGACTTATCAACAGATCAAGCACTTCTAAAGAATGAGGATGAGAAATACGAAGACGTAGGGAGATATCAGAGACTGGTGGGAAAACTAATTTATCTAACTATCAATAGATATGATATCTCTTTTGCAGTGGGTATTCTGTATATGCATGCACCATCTACATGTCACATGGAAGTTGTCTATCAAATTCTGAAATACTGAAAAAGAACTCCGGGTTATGGAGTGATTTATGCTAAGCATGAACACCTGGAATTGGAGGTACACACACGCACATTGGGCAAGTTCACTAGAAGATCATAAATCTACTACAGGATACCTTACTCTGTTTGGAGGAAATTTTATATCCTGAAAAAACAAGAAACAATGAGTTGTTGCTAGATCGAGTACAGAAGCGAATATAGAGCTGTAGCCCATGGTTTCTGTGAGGGATTATGGCTTCATGGGCTTATCAAGGATATGGGAGAAGAGATACAATTACCTATCCAAGGATATTGTGATAGTAAGGTTGTTATACAAATTACACTAAATCCGATTTATCATGATAGAACATAACATATAGAAGTGGATTGTCATTTTATTTAAGAGAAGATAATGAACAAACAATTTCAATTAACTCATGTGAGATCAAGTGACCGGGCAGATATGTTGACTAAAGTAGTACCAAAAAGAATATCATGAAAGACTATGAACAAGTTGGGTGTATGTAGTGTTTTCAACCCAACCTGAGAGGGAGTGTTGAGAGGAACAATTGGATGTAGTCAAAACCTATTTGAGTCTATGACCAGCTGTTACTTCTTTTTTTGTTTTTAAAGGTTCCTTTATTTTTACTTCATTAATGGCATACTCGTAATATGCCATGTACGGTATGTAATTAAGTCTTGAGGTCTTCAACCCTAGTGACTAACACACGATATCAATAAAAGAGAGAGAGAGGTTGTCACGAAAAGCACAAGAGACTGATCAGCAGCCAATGTTTGCACTCCCAATGCTGCACATGTGTTTGCTGCTAAACTAACAAAGATGGTTTGAACACGTGGAAAAACGACCAAAGAAAGCTTTGGTAAGAAGGTACGAGAAACTAGATGGTGAAAATGTTAAAAGAGAGGAAGATCATGAAAGTGTTTGGAAGGAAACTATAGAAGATGATCTAGCTTATTTTGAGTTAACTGTTAGCATGACACATGACCAAGCTCTCTGCAAAGAAAGAATCCAGGTAGCCAACCCCATCTAGGATGGGAAAAGGCTTAGTATTTTATATATATATATATATATATATATGTGTGTGTGTGTGTGTGTGTATATATATATATATATATATAGAGAGAGAGAGAGAGAGAGAGATAGGTAGGTAGACAGATAAATAGAGAGACATACGGAGACAAACACAGAGAGAGAGAGAGAGAGACCCTAGAAGGTGAGTCAGGCCAGTTCCAACCATCATCTGGAAAGTCAATCAAATTGTACTCTGCAGAACATGTGGAACCATAAAGAGTTGCGACCTCATCTTCAGTTAGGCACTTGCCCCACAAAAAAGCGTCCATTATGTGCATCTTAGCTTCAGCACCTTCACTGTCTGATCTCCCAAAAGCATCCAAGTCTGTTGGCGGTCGTAAACCAATCCAAACTTCTGTTCCTTGTTCCCATATACCATTAGTAGCATGCAGTGGCAATCCACTTTGGTACCCATCAAATCCCCCATCAAGATATGTAATTGCCTCACCTAATTCAGCATCAATTGTAACCGTCACTGTGTGCCATCTGCACGATTTGAACATACAAGAAAGTTATATAAGGACAGTTCTTAGCCAAATATGTCTAAGAGCAGGTTTCATTCCATCAACCCAATTTAGGGAAAAAATTCACAAGTAGATATCAAATTACTGTAACAGAAACATGTGAAAAAGAAGAGACCTTCCATCTGCAATACTTGAGGCACCAATATACCACTCTTTGGCTACAGTAGTTTGCCTGTCACCTTTTGTGACTATCCGAAGACCAACTTGTCCAGCCTCTATTCCTTGTTCTGAACCAGCAACAAGGATTTCCCAGCAAATTTTCTTTCGTAATTCAGTTCCCAGAAGACACACAGGACCAGATTCAGGTTGGATCATGACTGAAACGGAGAAGGTGACTTTTTGAGTTTCAGACACGCTTGGATCAAGTGGCCCACAATGTCGGCCCCCTGTTCTTGGCTCATCATCAAGTACACAAACAGCACCTGGAACTCCAGTCTACAAACCAAGCACTAGAATATAGTTAAACAAGACATCCACAAATTCTAAGATTACCATAGACTCTGGGATTCCATCAAGAAAATGATAACTTGAAGATAGCAAAGGATGTCAACAGACTCAAAACAGAATCTCTCACTGATGTAAACGGTAGCCATCTAAGGAATGCAGGAACCCAGCATGCAACAAGTCTCCATATAGAAAAGAAAAATTTTGAGAAGAAAGCACGTAAGTTAGTGGTAAGCAACAAGATGAAATGACAAGTACAAGTTGGTTAAAGCAAGATCCTATGAACTAGTCCCAGTCGCACCTAAGAAAAATATAACTTGAACCCGTGAGTAACCAACATCCTGCTGTAATCTTGAAAAGAGTAACACTTGAATCCAGAATTTCCATGAGCCTAAGCCCGGTGCAAGCTTTTAATAAAAGTCCCCACACATGATGAAGCTCAAGTGGCTATTGACCACAATCATTCATGACACTTTTCTATGTCTCTTCCGCATCCAGTTCCCCAATATTAACAGAATATTAGAGAACGGCAGTAGTGACAAGTTAATAAGAGCTTTTTCAAAAGAAGCTAAGACCAAGAAAATAAAGTAATGCACGTGCTATATAACAAGGTACAACATCCTCGAAGAGAATGTACAGGAAAGAAACAGTGACAAATCGGCTTTGCATCCTAGAAATCCAAAACAATCTTAAAGTTGAAGACAGAAAAGCAATAAGACAAACACCATACTACAGCTAAGAACAGCAGCTCTGCAGATGATCTTGTAGGCCAATATTTGGGTTTTTTCCAAGCCATACCAGGAGTTAGCAACAACAAAAGCCCAGCCATAACCTGTTCCCTAGATGCAATGCTAGATCTATGTTCTCACTTGGATAGTAACCTTGACTAAAGCCCCCTTGGTCCAAAAGCCAGAAGCACATGCAAGTGCATCATATATATTATAACCCTCCGAAGTAGCAGACACAAAGTTCACAAGAATGATGTCAAGTCAAGAACGAGAGTTCTTCCTACTCAGTCACTTTAACAGCATCATAAATGTTATTTCTTTTCAAAGAAAATATTCTACTGTAAAATCGAAGTTAACAAGGTGCTATCATCCACAAGTTACAGCTCAATATAGAAGAGAGAAACAGGGATGCAAGAGACTTGGTCTGCAGTCATTATGAGCCAGCACAATAGAGGGATGCAAGACCAATCCTTAACTGGATTCAGGTGCAAGCTTCACATATGCGTTCATCCTTCTAAGCACCAAATTAAGGTGAGTTGGCTCCTTGTTAAAGACTATAGGGTTTCTCTCCACCAATGTTAGCAACTAGCAACAGTCCACCATGTTGTTAGCAATCTGTAGGACCATCCATGGCATCCAACGCTTAGTAGATCCTTGTTAAAGACTACAGGGTTTCAACTTCCATCTCAATAGTAGATCCATTACCAGACTAAGTACCCAGTGCTAGAAAAGCTGGCAGTCATTTAGCTCTAGATTCCCCAGTCCTCGAGGTTGTTGTGAGTTGCTAAGAAGAAACTGCCAATGTAAGTACTGAGCCCTTAGGGAAGCCCTGGCAATGAAAGCAGTTCCATACACAACACTTAAGCCCCAAACCAGCCAGATGATTCATTGACAGCTCACTGAATGGTTAGTCAATGTCGCTCAACCACATTAGGCAATTTCATGTGGTTGAATCCCTTCAAAGCACTCAAAAAGGTTCAACCATTATAGGAGTTCTAGTATGTCTATCTCGCCAAAGCACATTTAGCCAATCTTGTGTGGTTGGAATACTGATCCCTTGAAGGCACTAAATAAGGTTCAACGATTCTAACAGTTATACTTCATTGAGATTGAGCCAGAAGATGTAGGTCCAATGAGACCAGAAGGAAGCAACATTGGCATGTCAACCAAAATACTGAATTCTTGAGAGGCTTCCACAGTCAGCTCCTCCATCAACCAGATGATGACGCCAGAACAGTGTGTTACTATCATTGAGTATTTAGCCATCTATTGAGATGCATCAGCACATCGTGATGCCAACATAACATGATGGTAACTAAGACAAATATGTTGAGATATCCCCAGGTGGTTGCTATAATTAACTCAGATTCTAGAGGCGCATAACCATGAACTCAGGCTTCTGTATTTTAACCCACAATTACAAGGTCATTAAATAATCAAGAGGCTCACACAATTTATCATGCTTTATGGTAAATATAAGAGAACATAGTAAGGAAGATACACTAACCTGCTGCGCCCTCCGTGCCATCTGTGCAGTGAGGACACGACGAGCAACGCTCGAAACTTGTTCCCTAGCGAAAGAATCCTCCATCACCGACTCCCCTCCAATAGCACGCACTGCTGCAGCCACTGCTGCGGCTTCTCTGCTCCCAACATTAGGGATAGAAGATATAAGAGAAGCTTCCAATTCCTTCCATTTACGCTCTTCTTTTTCCAGTAGTGCCTTTCTTCTTTCTTTTCCTTTCCCCTCTTCTTCACGCCGCTGCATGAAGATTTCCTCTTCCATCTCACTTTTCTCTTATGTAACTAGAAAATTCATCTTCTTGAAAGATTTAGATAGAAAAAGCTTGGTAAAGGTACTATACATATTAATATCAGATATTCAGGATTGATTACCTCTCCTGGATGATTTCTGAAGTACCTGCGATCTTCTGGTATCCACTTCTTTATTTTCTTAGCACTTAAATCAGAAAATCCGATGCTGTCAAGAAAAGAGTCTCAAGCAGAACCTCATCTAAAGAGAAAATGGATTATCATTGTCACAAGAATTAAAAAAACCTAGATATCATCCACTGCATGCAAAGCAGCTACAATTGTCGTTTTACCTGCGCTCGTTCTGCCTTGAACGTCAAACCATAGCTTAACAAAAGCATATAACCACCAAAACTTGTGTCCCATAACTGTACCACCCACTCAATATCAATGGCCTCTTCTAGAGCCAGAATCAAGTGCATGAGCACACATTACCTCTTCTGTGATCTACTACATCACTGGTAGGCTCATGGCGAAATGTCCTTTCATATCTTAATCTACTAAAGAATGACCCTGCAACTAATTTCTTCATTTCTCCAGCGGTCTCTCTCAATTTCATGACATCAACTCTGGGAAGCACAAAATTTCCTGCCCTATCACGCATAATGGTAGGGTCTCCAATCAAAAGTGCTGCCAGAACTAGCTTCCAACCTCTGTGGTGCTGAATAAGTTCCAGATAGTGCATTCCTTGTCTGAAAGACCAAAGGCAAAGAAGGATATGTCAGAAAACCAGCATGAAAAATTGAAGTGTGCCAGTTAAAAGAAAGCTAAGCCATCGTCTATACATTAACATAAATATAATAAAGATAGCAATGACAGAAGTTAATGCATTCAGCTCACCTAACAGAAAAGGAAACACATTAATCTCAATGGTGCAAGTCCGAGCATTTGTATGATTGTATCAAGAAACATAAATAGAAAAATGGTCTTATTCTGATTATCGTAAGGCTTGATATTGTGATAGATGATGTAGACCACAAGAGTCACACTGAGGAAAATGCAAAGTGCAGTGGCACGCGCAGTACGCTGTCACATAGGTAGGACATGACCAACATGTAATTATGGATATCTTCTATAACCTCAATTGCACCTACCACTCGATTCAATGTTGCCAGGTATTTTGCATTGCGGTGGTACACACAGTAGTGTGACATAAGATGCCAACAACTCAATCTCACACAACTTGTAGTGAACTTCCGTTGACAAATGAAATAAATAAACAACAGGCAATACTATCAAGTTGAAGAACAGGAACTCACTTTAGTGGCTGACCGAGTAATAGCCTGAACCAGAGTTTCCTTGCTAAGAAGGCGCATTGCATCTTCCATCATCTGTTCCACCACATAATTAATTGTATCAGCATGAGAAAAGGTGGAGATGTATCCAGAAAAGTTGATAGCACTTGAGGTGGAAGAATAAAACATAGGACTTGATTTTGAAACTCTCAACTTGTTAAAATACATATATTTATCTGTGTATTTTACTGTATTTTTCTCATTATGAAAGTGTACATACATACATATAATCAAGCCCCAGGGACACCCGGGCCATCAGAGGGGTCCAACACCTACTTTCAGCAGCCAGCAGCTGAATGTTGCTGGCTGTCCACTACCACTCTCTTCTCCACTCTATAAATACTTACCTTGTACGTAATGAATGTTATGCCTTCTTAGCCAATTTATATAGTATTTGCTCATTTTTAGTGCATTTGCTAATATTCTAGCCTTTTCTAAGGTTTTTCATAGTCATCCTCTGGTGACTCACGATTGTTGTACATGTGTATTGGATATCCTTTGCTCCATTCAACATGTTGAAGCATCATCTTCATTACACAACTGACCCTAGATTACATGTAAACTAATGCATCTAAGTCAGGTGTGGAGACATCGCGTGTAACATGAACAAGACAAATGTCTATTAGTGGGTCATCCCAACCAGGTTACAGGCAACATTTTCACCACTTTTCCTACAGCAAGAATGGTTTAGATCAAAATATACTACATGATAATACAGTTTCATGTCTTGCCTCAATAATTGCTTCAAAAGAGCAGCTTCTGCAATACCGTTTTATACATTCTATGTTTGGACAAAGAGGACTTCTTCTCATCATGCCTCCCCTGCTATAAATAGTTTGAGAGAAGAAAATTGTTCAGCCGGTTTGCCTATTCAAAAAAGTGCTACTCCAGAGCCAGGATTACCAGCATCAATATACTTCTAGTTGAGTTGCCCTTTACATTCTAAAGCACCAGTTAGCAGGGGACAACAAGCGCTTACTTCTGGTAAGAATGATGCTTAACACGATGTGAGGGGCTCTTTTTCCCAGTCTAGTGTTACCCAATTTCAAGCTTCTTGTCAGATCTTGACATTTCTCTTTAATTTGTGTTGTCATAGATATTCATTTCAGGAAAAGTAGTGCACGCATACATACTCACACTAGGTTACCAAGAAGGTAGCCTAGTAAACTATTTATAAGTACATACCTTAAGGGTCAAACAAGGACGGGATATGGCAAAACTAAAGGCTACAACAAGAGTAATGGCAGATACAGCGGCACCGGCAAAAGGTGGATAAATATTCAAGCTAGCAGCTACACCCCATCCTTCAGTGGCAAGTGCAATCCCATAGAGAATAAGAAATGCAGCACTGAAATGGACAAACTGACTTGCGTAAGACATAGAAGTGTCACAAAATTCAGAGATGTCAAAACCAAAGGAAGAATAAAAGTTGAATAGCAACTCCAAACCCAGAAGACAGAAGGAAAATCACCAAAACCTATCAAAATAACCTACCTGACATTTTGTGCAGAATCAGCATGTGCATCATATACATACACTGGAAGTACACGAGGAGAATATACAACAATGGGTGGCGAAAGAAGGACCTAAAAAGATCAAACAAGTTAAGTTGTTGAAGACGCATTTGCAACCTAATTCCATTTAATGGAAGAAATGCAAGATATAACTGAAAGCATTACTCACAGTTAGTGCACGCCCAGCCAGTAGAAACAAGAATGAGAAGTATCCCACAGATGCCCCCACAAAGGGTTTACCTACAAGTACAACAGGCAATCAATCAGATTGACAGATAACCTATCTAAAATAAACAAGCTATACAACACAGAGAAAGTAGTAACCACAGTAACACAAGGTAGTATTCACCTTCCAATAGTCCAACAAGAAAAGCAGCTAAACCGAGAACGAATGCCAACAAACAAACCAAAAACATCTGAGTCCTTGTCAAATAAAAACTGTTTGAAGCCCAGTAGTGAATAACACCAATAGCAAGGACAACCAGTAGCAGAACTAAAAGAAATGAAAACCCTATCTGTCATTATAGAAAGAAAAAACAAAGTTAACACATAAATCATTAAAACCAATAAAACCAAATAACAAAAACTAAAAGTGAAAGTTATGTTTCATTCATTCCGCACATTACCACATACCGTCCAAGGTTTGACAGTTAAGATAACAGCTGAAATTGCACCAAGCAACAGAAGCAACCCAATACCAACAAAGAAATAAACGCCCCGTGAGAGTTGCCAATCATCATCTTTCCTGAAAGAAGAAAAGAAAAAGGAGTAAGACATAAAGTGAGACTATACAAGATCAGGGCTCTAAAGATTAGGATAAATCCAACTTCCAAACCATTTATACAGCCCGGAGCAAAGCGAAAGAACTGCAGGAATGCACACAAGTGGGAGTAAAGCGGCAAGAAAATCTGCCTTCCTTGGCATGTGATCCATCCACGAATTGACCACTTCCAAGTAAGAAGCCCCACAGAATGAAACAAGTATAACTGTAAACAGACAGCGTTATGATATCACTATCAGAACAGACAATGGAGAAAGGTTATGCATGTTTCAACAAAAGTTTTCAGTTGTAAAGATGACATGAAATTCTTCGAACTTACTTGCAAAAATACCAATACAGATGGCTGATGAAAGTGAGAATCTGTATGTCGCAAACCAAGAAACTATAGGCAAGATACCAGTGATCAGCAAAGCTAAGATAGAAGTCATTGCCCAGCCAAGGTAAAAGGATGATGTGTAAGGCGAGTCATAATATTTATCAGTGCCATTCCAGCCACTATAACCCAGCTCATCCAAAGGTTTTGCCGAAACAATTGCACCTAATGCTACAATGGATCCGATTAAAATTGTAGTAGATATAGTCAGTAGAATGCCCTGCCAATGAGGAAAAATGAGACATCAATTCATACTACTCAGAGAAAATGTCTTTACCTACATTTACAATCAAAGAAACAATCAACACAGAAAGGCATTTCAGCAGAAAATTACCACAGAAATCACCATATGCGAACAAGACCAAATGATTAACTTCCTGTAATAGTTACTAGCTAAAAGCAAACAACCAAAGATGTACCCAATTATAACTCCACCCTCATGTAACAGAAGCTAGCTAAAAACTAGACATGCATGTGTACACAGTTGTAAGGCTAACATCATTTACGGGCATATGAATTCAAGCTTAAATCAAACTTTAATAAATGTCATGATTGAACTCTCACAGATCTTCGCAATAATTGGAGTGTGAAGCAGAGTGCAATTAGGTAACGCATTTCACAACAAGGACGGTTCTGGAATCAGAAAAAACAATCTAATGTGCAATAGGTTAGGGCATATAACGGATGTTATATGAACATCGTCTAACTTAGCCAGTCAAAATAGAAGCCATTTGAAACGTAGATTGATCTAGGAAATAATAGGTGAACATCGTCTAATTAGGTAACGCATTTCACCACAGAAAATAACGTTTATATCCATGGTATGTGCATCAGAAATCTGAAGTTTGATACTCCAGAAAAGGCGCACATTCTGCACTTAGAATGGACAAGGGTACTATACAACAACAACAACTAAGCCTTTTCTCATACTAGACGGGGTCGGCTACATGGATTCTTTGTTTTCACAGAGCCCTATCATGTGCCATGTTAGCAGTTAGCTCACAATAAGCTAGATCATTCTTTATTGTTTCTTTCCAACACTTTTGTGGTCGTCCTCTACCTCTTTTAATACCTTCAAAATTTAGTTTTTCTAACCTTCTTACAGGTTCTTCTCTTGATCTTCTTTATATATGTTCAAGCCACCTTAAACGATATTCTCTCATTTTCTCCTCTATTGATGCCACACATAATTTATTTTTAATAACCTCATTATGTATACGGTCTTTTCTTGTATGACCACTCATCCATCTCAACATTTTCATTTCTGTCACAGACATCTTTTGTACATGTTGATGATTACCTACCCAACACTCAGAATCATAAAACATGACAGGTCTAATTGTTGCTCTATAATATTTACATTTTAACTGTAACGGTATCTTCTTATCACATAGAATACTTTATTCTCCTCATCATTTTATGCAACCAACATTAATTCTATGCGTAACATCTCAATCAATTTTTCCATCACTTTGAAAAATTGACCCTAGGTATTTAAAATTTTCCTTTTCAGAGATGCAATGTGTGCCAATTTTAATTTCTATATCCTCTGAAGTAACCAAATGATCAAACTTACATTCCATAAATTCTGTCTTTGTTCTTCTAAGTCGGAAGCCTTTATTTTCTAATGTTTCTCTCCATTGTTCCAATTTTCTATTAACTTTTTCCTTAGACTCCTCCACTAACACAATGTCATCTACAAACAACATACACCAAGGTACTTCATCTTGAATATGTTTTGTTCACTCATCCATCACCATTATAAATAAGTATGGACTTAAAGTTGATCCTTGATGTAACCCAATATTAACTTCAAAGAAGTCTGACGTTCCTTCATGAGTCCTCACACATGTTTTTAAACCATTATACATGTCTCTTATAAGGTTAATATATGTCAATGGGATACCTCTTTTTTCCAAAGTTCTCCAAAGAACCTCCCTCGATACCCTATCATAAGCTTTTTCTAGATCAATAAATACCATGTGAAGGTCTTTATTTTTTGCTTTAAAATGTTCCATAAGACGTCTCAAAAGGTAAATCGCTTCAATATTAGATCTGCTTGGCATGAATCCAAATTGGTTTTCTGTTGTACTTTATACTTGTCTTAACCTACGTTCGATAATTCTTTCCCATAATTTCATAATATGACTCATTAACTTAATACCTCGATAATTCGCACAATTTTGAATGTCTCCCTTGTTCTTATATATGGGTATAAGTGTACTCGCTCTCCATTCCTCGAGCATCTTTTGGTTTTTCCATATTTCATTAAATAGTCTTGTGAGCCAAGTGATTCCTATTTCTCCTAGTATTTTCAAAACTTCTATAGGAATATTATTTGGTCCTACCGATTTATCACCCTTCATATGTGTAAAGCCTCTTTGACTTCATTCTTTTGAATACGTCGGTAGAAATTGTAGTTTATATACTTTTCTGATTTGGCTAACTCTCCTAAGCTAATACTAACATCTTTATTTTCATTAAAAAGCTTATAAAAATAGTTTTTTCATCTATTTCTTATATCATCATTTGCCACTAGAATTTTTCATCCTCGTCCTTGATCCATCTAACATAATTAAGATCTTTAGTTTTCTTATCTCTAGCGCTAACTATCCTAAAAATATCTCTTTCACCCTCTTTTGAGTTGAGTTTTTTATATAAATCCTCCCAAATTTTAGCTTTTGCTTCACTCATGGCCTTTTTCACTTCCTTCTTTGCTTTCTTATAAGCCTCTAAAGTTTCACTAGTTTTCTTAGTATAATGTAATTCGTAACATACTCTCTTTGCCTTAATTTTATTTTGCAATACTTCACTCTACCACCAAGCTTCTTTTTGTGATGGTACATCTTCCTTAGCTACACCTAACACATCTTTTGCCACTTTCCTAATATGTATAGCCATATTGTTCCACATATCACAGGGTGTACCAACATAATTCTAAACATCTCCTTGAAGGACTTTCTGTTTAAATATATCTTCTTTCTCGCTTTTGAGGTTCCACCATTTAGTCTGAATAGCTCGATACACTCTTTTCTGCTTTGTCCATTTTTTTATTTGTAAATCCATAACTAAAAGTCGATGTTGGGTGGTTAAGCTTTCTCCTGGAATTACCTTGCAATCTTTACAACATACTATCTTTTTTTCTACAAATAAAGTAATCAATTTGTGTTTGTGATAAGAAACTCTTATAAGTAATTAAATGTTCATCTCGTTTTTTGAAGATTGTATCGACTATAAAGAGATCTGATGTCATAGCAAAATTTAAAATCTCTCTACCTTCCTCATTTATATCCCCAAACCAAAGTTTTCATAAATACCTTGATACCTGATGCCTCTTTACCGACATGTTCATTTAAGTCTCCTCCTAAACAAATCATCTCCCTTTGTGGAATCTTTTGAATCACCTTATCTAACTCTTCCCAAAAAGAGTCTGTATACTATCCTAGTCCTACTTGGGGTGTGTAAGCACAAACTATATTCAAAACCTCTGCTCCTAACAATGTATTGACTATAAAGAGATCAAATGCCATAACAAAATTTAAAATCTCCCTACCTTCCTGATTTATATGCCCAAAACCAAAGTTTTCATGAATACCTTGATATCCTAATGCCTCTTTACCGACATGTCCATTTAAGTCTCCTCCTAAACAAATCATCTCCTTTTGTGGAATTCCTTGAATCACCTTATCTAACTCTTCCCAAAAAGTCATCTTTATACTATCTTCTAGTCCTACTTGGGGTGTATAAATACAAACTATATTCAAAACCTCTGCTCCTAACACTAATTTCAACGTTATGATTCGATCACCATATCGTTGTATGTCTACTACACTATCTTTTAAATCTTTATTTATGATAATACCAACTATGTTTCGAGCCTTTTCCTTACCTGAGTACCATAATTTAAAACATTTATCCTCAATCGCCTTTGCTTTTTCTCCAACCCACTTTGTCTCTAGTAAACATAGAATATGAATCTTTCTCCGAATCATAGTATCTACCACCTTCATTAACTTATCGGACAAAGTTCCGATATTCCAAGAACCAATACGAATCTTATTATCTCGGACTAGCTTTTTTACCCCTCGCATTCATCCATATTGAAAATGCGAAGACCCTCTCTCTAATTTATTTACTACATTCGGGCGACAATGTAGCAGGACTAACTTCTTTACCCACACTCGTCCATGATGTGGAAACCTTCTCTGTAATTGATTCACTACATACAAGCAAGAATATAGTGACCCTTGCTTACTTTTCACTGCATTCGAGCTCTGCAGCGCATCGCTAGGCAGGGACGCCTCAAAGCAATGATCATAATTTGTGTAATCCATGGTATAAAAATCCGACAAAGTTTTACGCTGGCTGTCGAAAGCCTAACACAACCCTCCTCTTTTATCCGGGCTTAGGACCGGCCATGCAAGGGTGATCCCTTATAGATAGAGGTGGAAAAAATTGCATTTCTCATAGTGACAACTCATGAATATTCAAGGCAGGAAAAGAAAAAACACAATAAACATCCCAAAGCCCAATACATGCAACCACAAGTAGTTGTAGAATATAAGACATAGACCCATTATAAGGTCTCCACTTAAATGACAGATGCCGCTATTTCAAGACTCCCTGGTTCCTTTACCCATCAATACACGTAATTGATATTCAGCAGATATATGAAACAATTGGAAGGAGCACTCTCATCAAAAGTTACTGCCGAGATTCTGCAGAAACCAGTATGACAAGGTAGAAGAGTCTTGGAGCAAATATGCACAGCTTGCCGATGACAATTGTTTCTTGAGACAATGTGAAGAAGGAATGGCAACCTAGCTAAATTGCTTGTGATACACTGACATTGTTTAGCATTTTAAACCTTTGTCTTTCTTCATTCAAGCTACAAGTTAACTTTGTGAGAAATGGCAACATACACTTAACATTCCTGCAGAACTTTTAACGTGTAGCTTAATACTTTATGAATCACAGTGATTTACAATTTTCCTGTTATTTTTACTCTACTTAGTTTAAATGGATGAAGAATTAAGACACATGAGTATGGCTTCCTGATCACACCTCTCGAGTACCACATGTCTGATAGCTGATCATCTGCGCTGTATTGTCAACATGTGGGATCCAAAATTGGTACCCATTACGAATCCATATGGGAATTGCAACAGAAAGGCATGCAACAATTATGGGAACCGTGAGAGCCAAACCAAGCAACACTGACGATTTGCTGCAACACAAACAGAAAAAGTCAGCACGGGAGAACATCAAAACAAGGAGATTCAGGAATGTACACGACCATACAGTGCACATCACACGGGCACACGATTCAACTTAGTAAGAATACAAACTTACAAGCTAAATCAGCCAAACCATGACAAACCAAATTCAGAACAGATCACCAAGAACAATTCTCGTTTGCCCAGAGGTAACTCCAACATCTAGATAATTAAAACACTATAAGTAACAGGTAAGTACAACATGTTTATGATTCTCTGATATGGGCTCTGTACATATTATTCTCTAAAGTTTACTAGCACTAAATCTCACCCAACTTTCCTCAGTTTTAAGTTTTACTCCCAGAATATACCGTCAAAGACAGCAATCCTCCAAGCAACATGTTATGTTAGCCCGCAGAAATCATAAGGGATGAGAAATCAAGAAAAAGCAACACAAACTGCAAACTACAATATATAGTTTCGCAATCTTCATAGGATGAGCTGGATGCAACAACAACCTTTTTATGCAGCTCACACCAGTTCATGGATCATTTATGTTCCAGAGAGTGAGATGTGATGAAGCCCTAGTAGGACTGCTGCATCAACATATGTAAAAGAAGGTAATGGGTGCAGACATGAAATCTACAAGCAAACACCAAAGCAGCAGAGCGCCAAAACTCGTCACCTTTTATCCCAACAGACCCCATAAAAGTTAAGCCCCAAGAACAGGATGGTGAGAACTGTTTGAGACAGAAAAAAAAAATTCTGCCATTTTTGCATGGTAAAATAATGTGCCTTCTTAGATGCATTGTAGCAATTTTCAGGTAGGGCACCTTCACTCAGTGATCCTTTGTATTGTACAAAATTCTAAATGCCATGATAAGGAGACAAGGGGCAGCACATCACTGTGGGAGCACGGAAAATTACAAGGCTGTTCAATCCATGACAGCTGAATCCAGGAATGAAATCTCATGACTGTCATTCAGTGTTCAAATTAACCAGCACAAGGCTCCTTCTATCATTTTTCCTTATGCAAACAAGAAAGACTCCCAATTGCAAGAAGTGAAAACGTTAGTATTTCAACTGCTAACCCACTCAATATGTTAAACCTCTTTAATACTACATCTAAACCCAAAAAAAAGTAGAATTTGTTCATTTGGACTGACAGATTGCAATGCTCAAAATTATGAATAGGGCTGCTCCACAATGGTAATGGTTCTTTAAAAGAACATTTTCGCCTTTATTATGGGAAATAGAATATATTATACCCATTAGTGAATCACTATTCACTAGCAACATGAACAAGCAATAAATTGAATGTGAACTATATTTACCATTTGCATCAACATAAGCATTTTGACATTTAACCCATAACCTTTTAGCTCATAAACTATATTATAAGTGTATAGAGTTTTACATTTTAGCTTCATACTTGATCTTCTGAATATTTCTGAACGAGGACATAAGGGACGTATTTAGAAATCTAGATGAATGTCTATAAAACTTCAAAAGGCTGTTATTCAATTGAGACGGAGTAAATTCTAAAAACTATGAAAACTTCATACAAGGAAGACCCAATGGCTCCACTCTACAGCACAATCATCCAGCTACCACATAATGCTCAATCTTTTTACATTTGCTTACTCAATAGAAATCAATAGAAGTATGCATCCTTTGGAAAAATGAATTAAATGGCAATCAACCAGATAGACAATACATGCAACATGGCCACCTCTAACATGAAGAAATACTTGCCCACCCCCTCTTGCTGTTTAAGATAAAATGATACTCTTTGTCAGGCTTCATCTTGCTGAAATTAAAATTAATTGACCAACACATTTCTGAAAACATATCACGCACGGCAATAACGAAACGTGCAACCTCGAGTTTTAGAAAAGCTGCACCTAACATTAAGCATCAAATGCAAACCACGTATCATGTAGGAAACAAGTTATTGAGCGTATGAAACGTAAGAATGAGGATCTCAA
Organism: Brasenia schreberi; assembly: GCA_036023115.1. Classification (NCBI taxonomy): domain Eukaryota; kingdom Viridiplantae; phylum Streptophyta; class Magnoliopsida; order Nymphaeales; family Cabombaceae; genus Brasenia; species Brasenia schreberi. The sequence goes on from JAYKKT010000061.1 coordinate 10,329,478, forward strand.
CCCGCTAAATTTACACTGACCACATCTTAGTAAATGGGACTGCAGTTCAAAAGAAAGCCCAATGTAGCATTCAGACATACACCAGATAAGCATACCTCAAGAAGGAAAGCAGCAAGCCAACACAGGTACTCAACAGCCATGCAATGAAGCCATACTGAAAAATTATTCCAGAAAAAAAAAAAGTCAGATGTCAAAGAAATTGCAATAAAACCATGTTTAAATGTCGTTACTCTAAAGAACATCAAAAAAAGAGAAGACAACTGTTTAGGAAAAAGATTAGACACCAGTAAACCAAACACAGAATCAACAGATCTTAGTATTCCTAGAATAATGCAACACCCTGGAAATCATTTCCTTGACACTTGATACAGCTTGAGGCTAACTTGACTATGTAGATGCTGCACGTACCCAAAGTAAACAAAACCAAACATGCATGACAATCAAAATGGACATTGAGCCACCAAAACCTCCAGAAAGAGAAGACAGACTCCTAATGGAGCGTAGCAAAAATATGAACGCATTTGGTTCTCTGGCTCAATCAATAACATGGATCAGTGTGAAACAAAGGGACCTTCTCAAAGCTAATTTTTATACACCAAAGGCGGTTATACTATCATGATCTTATGAGACCATATGCACCTACAAGCCTCCCTATCAGGTGTTTGCAGGCATACAAATAGATATGTGCATCATCAATGTGGATTTGACAGGAGATTATCGAGAGATGAAAATGGTAGGGAAGTTATGGAGGATTTGCAACTTCCCTCGATTTCATGGTTTTATAGAGAGAGTTCCACTGATCACTAAGAAGACAAAAGATAACCCAGAATTTTCCAGAACAAATAGTAATTCCATTATTAAAGAACAATGATAGCATCATCCTTCCCAGGAAGACTGCCATCTCCACACTAAGATGGCCCAAAAGTCTCAATAATGCATGTGCATCTTACTGTGTCATATTGCAAGAAGTCTACAAATCAAAACTTTGGCTAACTTATAAATTAGTAAAACGTTGCATAAAACCTAGAAAGATAACCCCAAAAGGAAGTAGGGCATATTATGTCATAGTTAAGGCTAAAGTTAAAAAGTTGAGAAAGAAAAAAAAATACTGAAAAGGACTTAAGTAAATCATTAACCAACAGATATTTATCATACGAGCATGAAGTTCCGGCATCAAAGATTGGCTAGTGACTTCAGTTAAACAGTTATTCTCATTAACAATAAACAGAGAAGAGAAATTGATTTGGCCAAAATAGGTGCCGTCTTTCTAGCATTGCTAGTCCCAATATAAGCAAAGAGATGAAAACGCTCTTTAGTTTATTGAATGCAACAACAACAATAACAACAACTAAGCCTTTTCCCATACTAGATGGGGTCGGCTATCTTTAGTTTATTGAATAGGACTAGAAATTAGTTTATTGAATAGGACTAGAAATTGGATAAGTGATAACTCTCCTAAGAAGATACCATATAAGTGAACTCTAAAAGAAGTTAACTAAAACTTTTCAAGTAAAAACATCAAAAGTGGTCGTTGTAGAATAACTAGTTGTTATCCTGTTTCTAAGAAGGAGTAGTCGTTTTTTTTAGGCATGCAAGGGAGGAGAGATTTGAGTACAGCAAGAAGTGTCAATTTGACAACCTAGCATGTGAAGTATATTGTAACTCTAGCTCCATGCAAGCCTGCTCCAATTTCCAAATACCAAGCAAAGGGCTCCAGAAGTAACTGGCTTAAAGCGTTGAAATTAAAGGATATAACAAAATTCTGAATGCTCTGATTGCAATCCTCTCCGCAAGGCCAAAGCTAAGTGTACCACCCAAGAGGACCATGGACTTCCGCAGCTTTATAAATGGAGGATGTGCTGCTATGCGGGTTTACACCAATCCTGATTACTGTGAATGAAAGATGTATTCCTGACGGCTAACTAAAAACAATACTTTGAATAATAGCCATAACATCAAGGGGTTCTGAATCTGCCCTCAACGTTACAAAGGTGCACAACATTAACCATTTAAGTAACCCTAAGCCCAGCAACAAATATGAAGAATTTAGATTGGAATGCTGAAAGTTTTGGCCATGTAGGAAAAAAATTAAGGAACTAGATAGAGTCATAGACAATCCAGGAAGTTCAAGGAGAGCCTACTGACGCTAATATAACTAAATGGAAGGACTGAATATAAGAATTAAGCCAGACACTTCACAGAGAGGAAGTGATGTTATAATGGTCCATAGTGAAATGGATGCATGGAGGTGATCTTGACACAAAATATTTTCACCATCAAGCATTCAAAACAAAAAATAAGCACTCAAGTATTGCATGGAAACAATCCGGCCACTCAGCAAATTACCTCTGCCAAAGGCACAGAGAAAGAGGCAAGGAGCCAGAAACCATTTCAGGCATGTCTATAGATCCGCCCCTTAGCTGCTAGGAATAAGGTTATGATGAACACACTAGATCGCATAACACTACTGTCCATCCAGTGACACAAATGACAGAGAGGAAGCCCACTAAATAGCTCCATGCATTAACAAACCCCTCACTGGCAACGTTGAATAACATGAAAGAGAGGCAGCCTCATCCATGCCGAAGGATTAGAGCCAATCTATTTCACTGATGCAAAATCGGGGTTTTGGAACATTAACTATGCTTCACATTGTCCAAATTCGTGTTCAGTAAAAATACACGAGTATGAAGGATGCATCCTTCACATACATTAGGTTTGTGCAATAAATCTGCATATACACAACCATGAAAGTGATGAAACTCTGCTTCAAACAAAAATCAAGGTTCCCCCAAAAGATGGAAAATCATGCACTCATAAAAACAAGCACCACGACTTCAAATGAGAGACTGAGGTTAATGCAACACTCAAACTTGAGCGGCATATATTATGCTAAAACATGTAATCAACTTTACGAGGACACACATAACAAGTATGAAACGCGTACCTTTCTAGGCCTAGATGTCATTGCCATGTCTTCAGCATGAAGAGAACGAAGGAACGCAAAAACTGAGCAAACAACAGGTGACAATAGCAGCACAGCAAATCCAAATTCAAACTGCAATCACAATAGCAGAAGACGTCAACATGTATAACATCTCCCATTGGTCAAACATCAAAGCTTCATTACCTGTTCATGAGTCGCATTTATGACCTTGATAGTTTTTGGGCGAATTTTGGCGACCACTACAGTCTCTAGAATGAAAATTAAACTGAAAATTAACCAGGCACGCAGTGGCGTTCCAGCCACCTGCCGCAAAATGAACCTAGTGATTTCAAACCATTTCCCTAACCCTCGCTGTCTTAATTCCTCAGATAGTGTAAGTGGATTGGCTACAACATCATGCACAGAATTTATCTCAATTGCAGCGGTCTCAGTGTTCTCCTGATGATCTCTATCAGCATCAAGACTGCTTCTTTGCAACAAAGCAAGGATGGTGGGATCTAGTCCATTCTCCTTAAGCATCACAGCAAAATTAGGATCTAGACCTTTTTCCTGTAGAAGATTAGCCAACTCATGGTCACCTTCTCTTGCTCTCTTTTTTAGCATAGAAGTAACCCTGGGATCCTTCAACCTTTCTTGGAAAAATAGTGTCAGATTTGCATCCAATGCCTGTTGATTGGCAGAAATTGTACCTGAGGTACTTGACTCACATCCTTGGCTTTCTACGCCACTGCTACGACAACCCGTTAAAGAGATATTTTGGTTACAACTCCTATCATTGTGCATGGCACCCATCTCACATTCCTGAACAACTGATCTGCAAGAGCTACTGTGTAACATCAAGCTCGGTCTTCCACTATCCACACTTCTCTCACTAACTCCTTCATGTGAATTTCCACCACAACCACCAAGTGTAGCATTGTTCCAACCAATACCATCACTAGCACCATTCATGTTGCCTCTACATATGGAATCAACAGCGTTCCCAAGTTGACTGACTTCAACACTGCTACTACGCTTTGCACTTGACCCACAACCTTCAGAAGAGCTAGATGAACTGTTTAAACCCTTTCTCCGAAAACCCTCTCTAAGACGAACTACAGTACTCTCTAAAGCATCTCTCCTCGCAGCCAATGGGTTCATTACAGACAAATGCCGAGCAACAGAAACACCCAACAATACAGATGCTACAACAGCGTAGCTAATACAATGCCCCAAATACCTGAACAAAAGAACGACAAAAAAAGAGAGGTAAATTAATAAAGATTCTAGTATGGCCACTGTTGATGAACAGTAATAATGTAGTGTTTTATATGAAACAGATGACAAACCAGTAATGCACCCCAAAGCAAATAAGGAAAACCCTTGATGTTCCTGCAACTAAGAGTACTGCAACCCGACTTTTCAGGAGCTCAAACCCAAATAACCATGTTCCCATATTGTAGTCTGCAATATTGCAAAAAAAACATGTTAGCAATTATTTGGACCAGATATAAAAGTTACTATACAATTTCTCCACACTTGAAAATGATCCAAACGAAATACTTAAAGGCCCTGAAGCAAGACGTACCCAGAACAATAACAGCAGCAGATGTGACAGCCCCAAGCCAGCGGGCTTCTTTTGCCGTCAACCCATATAAGACAGAATACAGGACAAGTACAATAAGTGATCCAATGTAAAGCAGCCCAAGGTAAGAAACCCTGTAACATTGACAAAGTCAGAATAGCAATAAAGTAAAAACAGGAATATTAGTTACAAAACACTTCACATCCACAGGATTTTGAAGGCAGATAAAATTCAGCTATGATCATTTAGAACCCTAAGGGCGAGCCACCGATGTTCACCTCATCCAAACAGTGCATCGAAATGGATCAGCTCAATAGGCGGACCCTAATAAAAGCTGTGCAATATCTTCACCTTTGTCAAGGTTGCACATATGGGATTATGATTCATCAAGACAAGGATGGAAGGCAGAAATAACTTCACCTAAGTCAAGTATCTGCCATAACCAAAACTTTTTTGTTATTAAATCTGCTACTTTTCATCAGCAAAGTGGCTCATTTGGAGAGAATTACTAGGCCAGTCATGAGATAACAACTAAACTCCTGAGTATCATAATAAGTATGTGCTTTGCTCATCATAAACTTTTGACCAAGCTGACATGCGAAACTCAAGGCAGGACATCTAAGCACAAACTGCATTAGCACCTTCTTCTATGAGATCATTTCGAATTTGTTCTAGATTTCACGGATTGATTGGGTCTGACTATATTGCCCCATGAAGTGCTAATGGACCATCAAGTGGACTTCTAGAAATTAATTAAGCAACTTCTGTTCAATTGTGTTCACAAGAGGAGCCATTCCTCCTGTATGGGATCTTTTTTGTTTCTCATTCGAGCCATGTCTGAGGAAGCTGACCGTCTTCTTATGAACCAAGTTGAGATAGAAAATTCTTTAAATATCCTAAACAATTAAACATTAGCTTTTCTTCTTTTAAAGAGTAAATGAAGTGATTCTTGGGACAAGAAAAATAAGAAAGACTTTTCTTAACTCTTCAAACTCTCCCCTTTATATAAATTAACTCGCTTTTAACCAACAAATAAACATTTCGCAACCAAGAGCTGGATAGGAATAATTGGCAAACTTGCCTACTAGACTTCTGCAAAGATAACCCGTTCAGATCAGGTGGCTCTGGCAAGCAAGCAACAGGTCCCACTTCAATACAGTCGGAGTAAGCAAACTTGTAAGATTGGCGGACATATTCATCCACATCTAAGCCATTTCCTACAAAATGATAATGATGCCAAATTACAGTCAGAAAGAACAGAAAACCAAATACAATACTAAACAAGATCAAGCAGGATAAAATTAGTAGTGTTACCATTAAAGGCCATTCTGCAAATAAAAAGCATGTTAATGGCTAGAGCTATCACCGACACACCAAAAAAGAAGCCAGAAGGTGAATATTGCTCCGAGGCATTAGAACTGGCTGTCACATATACAGCACACAACTCGTATGCACAAAGAAGCGCTACAGCCAATAGAAGAAGGATAGCTACAGCCCCTGCCATTGAAACAAAGACTACATTAGCAAAGGAGTCTGAGCAGATAAGTACCTTTATACCAGATCAGAAAGCATGAACAGATATAAAGACATGAAGAAAACATTGGGTTCAAAATTTTAAAAGAATATAGAACACTAGATCATTGAGTGAGTGATTTTTCACCAAAATACAGAATTACCATGTACAATCCGTTCTACAACTATCATCTTCCAACTGAAGATGCCAACAGTAGGTAAATAATTCAACCAAATCCAACCACATTTAGCCAAAGGAGAACCACAAGCAGGATCAGATTAATAAACATATCTAGATTCGACATGCATCCAACTCAGAACCTAAACCAAATGCATATGCCATAAACATCAGAATCTGAAGAACATAAATCTGATGTTTGGTAGCTATTTTAAAACAGTAAGATCCTGGTTCAACTTTAGCTTTTCCCACCTGAATCACAATCTATTAGTTGCACAGTTGCCTACATCAGAACGAAACTTCTAAGGCCACTGGGCAAAACCAAACCATGAGCAAAACCACTACTTGTCAGACACTATGGACCATTTCCACAATAATGAACAGAGTAACCAGCTTTCCTCAGAACTCATATGAGACTTACATAACATAACACAAGAACTGGAAAGGAAACAAAAACAAACATTAAAAAATGAACTCAGAAGATCATGTACCAAGAAAGATAATCTGAAAGGCCAAGAAGAAAATGTCCTCATGAAAAACTCAATCAAATGATGGGCATCCTAGAAGGATGGGTACAAGGAGCTGCATAAAATTGTTTTTACTATAATGCAATTGTTCAATGTTGAATGCTCAATATGTACTAAACTTTGGATTATATGAATTCAAAGCAATTACCAGACTTTTACTAATTTTTTCAGATTTTTCCTGATTTTGTTAATATTAAAGTACGATACGATACGCCTGTATCGTGGAGCCCAGCGATACGCAATACGATACGCGTCAGACAACACTGACGTAAATAAGTATGAAAAATAGTAAAGTGCCTATAAGCAGCATGTAAGCTACAAAATGAAGAAGCTAGTTTCACAAAAAGTAGAAATAGTTCACAGATTGTCACAAAAAAAATGCATACCCAACCATTTTGAAAGGGATCCAGATCAGCACAAGACTTGCAAATCAGCTATACATATGCTAATAGAAATTTACACATATTTTGCAATCAGTAACATGTATCATATGCTAATACATGAAAAAATTCTAGTGGCAAATGATGATATAAGAAATAGATGGAAAAACTATTTTTATAATCTTTTTAATGAAAATAAAGATGTTAGTATTAGTTTAGGAGATTTAACCAGAAAAGTATATAAATCACAATTTCTACCGACGTATTCAAAAGAATGAAGTCAAAGATGCTCTTAAACATATGAACGGTGGTAAATCGGTAGGACCAGATAATATTCCTATAGAAGTTTGGAAAATACTAGGAGAAATAGGAATCACTTGGCTCACAAGAATATTTAATGAAATATGGAAAAACCAAAAGATGCCCGAGGAATGGAGAGCAAGTACACTTATACCCATATATAAGAACAAGGGAGACATTCAAAATTGTGTGAATTATCGAGGTATCAAGTTAATGAGTCATACTATGAAATTATGGGAAAGAATTATCGAACGTAGGTTAAGACATGTATCAAGAACAACAGAGAGCCAATTTGGATTCATGCCAAGCAGATCTACTATCGAAGCGATTCACCTTTTGAGACGTCTTATGGAACATTTTAGGGCAAAAAAGAAAGGCATTCACATGATATTTATTGATCTAGAAAAAGATTATGATAGGGTACCAAGGGAGGTTCTTTGGACAACTTTGGAAAAAAGAGGCATCCCATTGACATACATTAACCTTATAAGAGACATGTATGATGGTGCAAAAACGTGTGTGAGGACTCATGAAGGAATGACAGACTTCTTTGAAGTTAATATTGGGTTACATCAAGGATCAACTTTAAGTACATACTTATTTATAATGGTGATGGCTGAGTCAAGATGAAGTACCTTGGTGTATGTTATTTGCATATGACATTGTATTAGTGGAGGAGTTTAAGGAAAAAGTTAATAGAAAATTAGAACTATGAAGAGAAACATTAGAAAGCAAAAGCCTCCAACTTAGTAGAACAAAGACAAAATATATAGAATGTATGTTTGATCATTTGGTTACTTCAGAGGACATAGAAATTAAAATTGGCACACATTGCATTCCCCAAAAGGAAAGTTTTAAATACCTAGGGTCAATTTTTCAAAGTGATGGAAGAATTGATGGAGATGTTACACATAGAATTAATGTTGGTTGGTTAAAATGGAGAGGAGAATCAAGTATTCTTTTTTATAAGAAGTTACCATTAAAATTAAAAGGTAAATATTATAGAGCAACAATTAGGCCTGCCATGTTTTATGGTTCTGAGTGAGGGTCAGTTAATCATCAACATGTACAAAAGATGTCTGTGATAGAAATGAAGATGTTGAGATGGATGAGTGGTCATATACGAAAAGATAATGAGGTTATTAGAAACAAATTAGGAGTGGCACCAATAGAGGATAAAATGAGAGAACATCGCTTAAGATGGTTTGAACATATAGAAAGAAGATCAAAAGAAGAACCTATAAGAAGGTTAGAAAAACTAAATTTGGAAAGTATTAAAAGAGGTAGAGGACGACCACAAAAGTGTTGGAAATAAACAATAAAGAATGATCTAGCTTATTGGGAGTTAACTGCTAACATGGCACACGATAGGGATCTGTGGAAACAAAGAATCCATGTAGCCGACCCCGTCTAGTATGGGAAAAGGCTTAGTTGTTGTTGTTGTTGTTGTTGTTGTAACATGTATCAGCCATAACATTGCAATTAGAGATAACCAGACAAAGTGACAGCAAAAAAAACATTAAATGTAATCAAATCTAAGAATCATATGTGCAGCATACCCATTTCAGCAAACTTTACTGTGACCAATACAAGTCTTCTTATAATGCAAGGAAACGTACAACCCAAACAAGATAGCCAGGTGCACAGCACATGCATGAGAAAAGATCAACCCACATTGATCTGGAAGACAATCTGTAACTTCCAGATCTTTTCCTACATTTTACAACTTTTGAAAGAGAAGAATAAAATTCCGATATCCAATGACTAGTTTCTTCATCAGAAATATCCTAAAAGATCAAACAACTTGGGCAAAATACAAAGAAGAAATCATCCTATACGAGGATAAGTTAAAAATGCATACTTGAACTTTGCCATTGAGTTCTCCACCAGAGCATGATGGCATATAGTGAAAGCAATAGAGATGTCCCAGCCATCATAACTGCTAAGCCAATTATGTCCCGATCCAAAATGGAAATTAACCAGCTCCCCCAAGCAACAACCACCACAACAGGAGAAATCACGAGTGCCCATGCAGAAAGTGACAAAATTCCACATAAGGCACTTAATTGAGGACCATACAGTACCTCAGGCCATTTTCTTGCAAAAACCCAGCTGTAGAACAAAAGGAGTTAGAATATTGCTGGACTCTACATAAGCCTGGCCATGGGCTATTCAATGCATCAAAGAAATGGCATGCAGGATAATCATGCCTAAACGCATCCATGTATCATCCAACACATAACTGAAGTATGAATGCCCAAAATACCTTGAAAATTTAGTCCTTTTGATTCATCTCTCAGATGCCTACGTCATGGGTTTCAATGTCTTGAATACTGAATATAACTGAATCTAATGTAAATTTTAAAAAAATTCTCCTCGAATCTTAAAAATATCAACAGCATCAAGCACAATTGAGAGTGTGTAAATACCCCAAGTACATATTGATACAGATCTACACACAACAGATCACTATAGTGGAGTAAGAATTCATAGCCAAGGACCAAGAAAACCTCTACAATCATGCACATAACTTGCACAAAGAATCTGGACTAATACAATTTTCAAGATACAAATGGCATACACAATAGCACACGTTATGTGATTATCAGAGTTCAATGTCCACCAGTAGGCAGAGACGCAGAAACTACTTCTCATACTTTTTCTAATAAACATATCTTGCTGGTGGTGACCTTAAGTATCTTTACCGCATTTACACATAGTTCTCCAATGAAACATGGAATTTAAGGTACGCAAGTTACCACAAATCATATTAACAGAGTGACTGTTGTTGGAGATCAAGTTGAATCTTGAATATCCAGATTAGTAATTTAATTGTATATGTACATGGTGTGTGTTTTGTAGAATTGTTATATTTATATTTAGATAGGTGTAATGTGGGTCCTAATGGATCAGTCTGTGATCTATTAGGCACTGAGTCCTATTAGTTACTAAGTAGGGGTATTTAGGTCTTTCAAGTTAGATCATTAGTATAAATGCTTAGTGGGTCATTAGGGTTAGGTGTTAAGAAAGAATACGTGAATGGGAATCTGGCGGCAGCAAGGAGCCAACCAGCCCCTATCTTCAACACTTGATGTAAGTGCTCTTCTTTATCAATAAAGTGAAGTTGTTTTATGTTTAAATTCAACAACTGTTTCACCGTAACAACACCTGACAGATGAAGGCCGCCCCCCTCTCTTTCTCACTCTCTATTAATTCCTACAACTTCAATGGCTGCAAATAAAACATTTTTACAGTCCTCATGACTGCTATCTTCAGCATCTATCTCTTTTCTTTAAACTTTCAAGAATTGGCAGAATTGGAGATATTTCATCCAATCTGCCCACAATTGAATGTTGGCGCCCCTACGCGGCTGCCTTCTCTTTCTTACTTTCTTCAAACTGCTTTTTGAACATCTCTCTTAGAAAACTCATAGCACCAACTGACGTGCACATCATATGTCAATATATTTCACTGTTCTATCGTCATGTTAACTAGTTCCTGCCTGGCTGCATCGATGACTTCCGACCCGAACCAACACATAAGATAGTTCTCACAAGTAGTATAATTACTCATTCGCGTCAACTCATCCACTTTGTCATTTGAACAACCATGAGTGCAACCAGAAAAAGCTAACATGTCCATCTCATATCGCAGATGAAGGACAACAAATGGGCCATTCTAATGCAACTGATTGATCACTTTTCTACCCAGTTCTTCAATTTGAGAAGTGAACTGTAATGCGAGATAGTTTACTTGACATCTCAGCCTTTGAATATCCAGCAGTAGGCCATTATTGGCTAAACGAGCATCTGTTCGATTCAAATGAACAGCTTTATGCTTCTTTATCAATGGCAATATGTGATTAAATTAGTAAGATATGTCAGACCAACTAACAGGATGCATTGAGAACAAAGATCCTTGCACAGGTAGGGGGGGTTCAATCTTGGAGGCAGCTCTTTCAAAATTCGAATACAAGGATGTTCTTCTCTCCACCCTTCTTATCAAGACCATAGACAATTTCTACTGCAGTGGGCATTTGAGATGACTTCAAACTCCTTTGAGCCTACAATATTGCCATCCTTGTCAAAATTGCGTTCTTTAAGGACATAAGTAGAACAATGACCATCTGTTGTAGTTCATTCTATGCTGCAGCAATCAAATGTGCCATATACCTTCTCCTGGAATAGCATAAATATTTCCCTTGAATACACCTGTGTGAGTTGGCTTTCATAACAAAGTTGAGTCCTCATAACTGGTACTTTATTGTACGAGTCAAAATCAGCCTGGGCCTCCTCTTCATACTTCTTAAGAGCCACCTCGTATTTTTCAGCAAACTCCCTAAAAGAAGTATTTGAATACACATAACCATCAAAAAATGCTTTGAACTTTTCCCCACGCTGAGAAGTAGACATTCCAGCATAAAAAAAACATCCTTTATGAAAACTGGAACCCGCTGATGTTGAACTTCATACAACGACTTGAGCCATTGATTATCTTCAAGTTTGTAGCATTTGATCACATCCTTCCATAATATCTCAAATTCATCAGCTCTCAGCACATCATAAACAGCTTCTTTTAGTGCTTTCTTTATTGCCTTGTACTCGTTTAATCCTCTCAATTTAGTTGGCAATTTTTTTTCATGATGTGCCATAAACATAGACGATGGTTTGTTTCAGGAAAAACCTCCCTGACTGCCATCCTTATAGCGTGCGACTCATCAGTAACAATGGCATTTGAACAATGCCTAGACATGCAATCCAGCCATGATCTTAAAAGTCAAGTAAATGACTCCACCGTTTCATCTCCTTTAAGTATGACAATCAAAGCAGCAACCCTTATACAAGTTCATCGAGCTTTCATAAATCATAAATTAGATTTGGATTGCTGCTCCACTTCCATACGTGTGATTTTATTCACATGCTATAACCAACCACATTCCTTTTCCTGCATTCACTTTTCTTATGTAGATGATGGGTGGCAATTACCTTCTTTCTTTCCTAAAAACGTGGGACTCGTCCTTATTTTTAGAATCATCCTTACCTTGATTTTTTTTCCTTATCATTTCCACCAAATCAGGAAATTAATTTCCATAACTATTTCTGGTTAACTCTCCAACAAAATCAGGAAAATCCTTTTCATATCTACCTTTTTGGTTTGCTTTCCATAAAATCAGGAAAATAATCTCTAACTTCCATTTCCAGCATTTGAAATTCAAAAGAAATGAAATTACCTTTTTCAAACAATTCAAATATTCCTTTCCAAGATTTTGTGGGACCTTCTTTGAAAATTTTGGAAAGAATCGGTCAGCAACCATCGTTACCTTTTTAGCAGCCAACAACTTTCTTTTCAATCTTCTTCTTCTTCTTCTTCCTTGAGAACTTTCTTTTTTAATTTTTCAGGTTGTGCAGGGCCTCCATCTGCTGATGTCTAGTTTGATTAACTAATACAAATTCTCCATCATAAAATCTTCCATAAAGATTGGAATGCAAGTGTAGACATCTTGCATGCCTACCTGTATGATGAAGCACCACTTTCTTGCTAAACTAATTTGAAACAACCACTTGGAAGTATAAATGAATCTCTTTTCGAGGTTATATTGAACTTTTCTCTCTATAAAGAAGCCTTAAACTTTGTAAATTGACTTTGGAGATCTATTGCAAAGGCTTGTACAGAGAATCCTTATTTAGGTCCTTCCAGGAGCTTGGAGATTGATCACATACAACCATAAAAGGAGACCCAGCAAACTCTTATTGGGTAGGTTGGTCAGTCTTCTCAACTTCAATTGGTTTCCCCAAAGATACATAGGATGCCTCTTGGGTATTGGTGGTCCATTTACACCCCAGTATACAAGTGGAGCAAATTTCAGTCTCCGGGCTACACGTACATACATATCTCCCTTTGATTTCCATCAGTCATATATCACAGCCTGACCAAAGCAAAATATTGAGACTCCATTGCGACAAGCACGAAACCTTTCCTTTGCCCGCATGCATACTTCCATATATATTTTGTCAATCTCTACCCCAAGCTGCTATTATGATTCACACATATCACAGTCAACCAGAGCGTCTATCAAAGACAACACGCTTATGATTCTTGGAGACCTTTCCGAATGCCACCGAAGACGCCATCTAAAGTGACATTTCTTGAGCTGCCCAACTGCATATTCATTGATCGCATCAACCATAAAGAGAACTTGACCAATATCAACAGGCCCCGTATCTTCAAACTCTACTTCATCCTCCTTCATAGGCTTTTGATAACCACCTTGGTCCCTTTAAGTCTTCGTTGCGACTACTCTCTCAACATGATTTTTCTTTAAAAAACTCGATCTAGCAGCCTTAAATTTTGATACCATGATGAAATTCGCGGAAAACGCAACGAATAATCAATAATAAGAAGCATAGACAAAAAGATGAGTAAACAATGGAGATTTGAAGGAAGGGGTAGGCCCTCCAATGGAGGCCGCCCCCCCCTCTTTCTCTCTTTATTAATCAGACTCTCAACCCTAATACAAACTTACAACCCTTATATAATGGGCTGTAAAACAAAAAATAACCAAAATATTCTTAGTACTACGGGCAATTACAATAATATCCAACTATATTAGAAATTACAGAAATAACACTTAAAACAACATATACATATATTCTTCTAACACATGTTAGATTTCATTAGGAAGTCGTGCATTAATGCACTAAGACCCTCAGTATCAAGGTACCAAAAAATTTGGTACTTTAGCATGTTTTATGTGCAAAAATTGGAGCCGCATAATATTGAGAAATTAGATGATAACACTTTATAAGAGGCAGAGAAGGGCTCATAAATGTTGAAAGAAAACTACAAAACACAATCTAACTTTTTTGGAGTAAAATGTTAAAAACACAAGATTTAAGCATAGAAGGCTAAAAAATGATGGCACTAAACTATAAAATATAATCTTGTCTTTTGGGAGTTAAATCTTAATATAACAAGATCAAGTTGTTAAATGTAATAGGATCACGTCACGGGCCACTAGGGCCCGTGACTGAAGATTGTGGAATGGCACGAGCCACCAGGGCCCCTTGTCATGTAGCCACATTTAAATAATTCATTTTTGTTGTCCATTTCAATAAACAAACAAGGATCTTAATGTTAAAGTTTGGAGCGTAAAGCAAGCGATATTATGAACTTTTCAATCTTAACACGCTTGCTCGATTTCTTCAAAACGAGGCTCTGATACCATGTAAATGTTTGTTGATGTATTAATGTTAAATTTGACTAAGTCACAAATCATCAATGTGTCGATAGAATCGTAAGATATCAATGCATCCAAATATGGATGTTTGAAGTCAAAAGGTTGTGGAAGACAACTTATTATTAATGTAAATTATGGCTCTATGTATAGAGTAAGAGAAAGATAATTTATAACACAAATGAATAAAAGAGAGGAAAGAAGAGGACTAGATGTTGGAGCCAGCTGCCCAAGTTGGGCAAGAACAATGAAAAAATATTTTTTGTCTAAAGACTTTTTGGATTACATAGATGGGACAATTCAAGAACATATCTTAGATATTGAAGATTTAAAGTTTTAAACAATGATGATGCTTCCGAAACCCAAGAAAAATACAAGCAAGATTTGAAAACTTCGAAAAATGAATGAAAAAATAACATGGATAATTTGCCAAAACATGGATGAAAAACTTAAAAATCGAATTAATGTATTTGAAAATGCTTTTGAAACTTCAAAATATCTAAAAAAGATTCATTCTCAAGATAATTTCGTTTTTCAAATAGATTTGATGGAAATAATGATAATGCTTAAGCAAGGTAACATAAGCATTATAGAGTATCACAATGAGTTTTTTGATTTGTGGACTTAGAAGTTTTGATAAATTTAAAAAACTTTTAAAAATGAATAAATTTCAAGAGTTCTTAGACAATCAATAATTTATTTATTTATGTATGGATTAAAGGATAAATTTGAAAATATTAGATCAAATTTGAAAATATTAGATTAAAAAACACAAGTATTGCAAACAAAATTGTTTATGCCACTTCTAAGCCGGGAGCAAACATAAAGAAATCCAAGCCAACTCACGTCAAAACTTTGAAGGATAAAAAGGTGATGGATCAAGCAAAATGTCCATGATACCATGACCAAATAAGGACACGGTATATCACTATGGTAAGGAAAGTGGTCACATCAAAACCATTTATCCTTTTCTTCGAAAGAAATATAGAAACGTTAGAGTTATGGAAGATAAGGATGGAAGAGTCTTGCCTTCCAACATCAAAGCTTGCATAGAATAAATGTTTAAAGAGAAGGCAAGTATTTCCGAAAATGTTCTCTCAACTTCTCAAGGTATGTCTTCGTTATTAGACTCAGATGCTTCTCTTCATATGACCCATAGCAAAAAAATCTTTGAAAAATTCTCAAGATATCTTTGGAAAACATGTTTTTACGTCCGATGGTACAAAACTTCAAGTTGGAAAAATTGAGAATTTTGAAAATGATGATTTCAAAATTCAAAATGTAAGTTCCATATCTAAATTTACTCTTAGTTGCTCAAATTTGTGATAATAATTGTATAGTCACTTTCTCATCCAAGCATTGTGCGGTGCAAGATCACTTATCGAAGAACATGATTGATGAAAACCATAGAGAAAGTGGACTATACAAAATGAATTGTTTAATTATGTCAAATTTTGAATCTTGTAATGTAGTTCATGATGTTACTCTTTGACATAAACGACTTGGACAATTAGATATGAATAAACTACGTAATTGTCCTTTGTTTAAAAAATCAAGGATAAAAAATTTAATTATAAACAATGTATTCTCAGAAAAATGCATTATCTTTCCTTTAGAAAAAGAAATTATGTACCAAGCAAAGCTTTTGAATTAATATATTTTCATGTTTGGGGCCCTATCCCTGTAGCTTCAAAGGGAGGAGTCCAATATTATGTGATATTTGTAGATAATTTTAATTGATTTACTTAGATATATTTATTAAAACATAAATCAGAGGTATTTGATAAATTTTTTATTTTTTACAATATGGTCAAGAATCAATTGATTCCGCCATTTAGATTGTTAGGTCTGATTCTTAAGGAAAATACTTATCAAATGATTTTCAATTTTTTTTGAAACAAATGAAATTTTACATAAAAAATCTTACACCAAAACTCCACAACAAAATGGCTTGAATGAAAGAAAAAATAGGCACATTATAGAAACTTGTACAACTTTGTTAATTGTTAGTAATGTGCCTAAGTTTTTATGGGTAGAAGTCACTCATACTGTTGTATACCTTATCAACAAGATGCCTTTAACTCGTCTTGAAAATCTTTTCCCTTTGGAAAAATTATATAATATTTCTCCTTATTATGAAAAGCTTAGAGTTTTTGGCTACAAATGCTTTGTTTGCAAAGACAAAAATGATAAATTATCTCCTAGGGCCATTCAATGTGTGTTTATTGGATATGGGATCGACAAAAAGATATCCATGTTTTGACCCTATTAATGATAAATTGTATGTATCTAAAGATGTAAAATTCTTTGAAAATGGCTATTACTATAAGTCTAGATCTTTTGAAAATAATGAAAAATCATTTTCACAACATTTTTTCAATCTAGAGGAAGATGATGATAGTGATTTAAAAGTCAATCATGATGATGTTTCTCATAATACAATTGATGTCTTAGATATGATGTTTCTCGTAATACAATTAATGTCTTAGATGAAACTACTGACACTCAACCTATTTTTAAACCCTTTCCGTTACACTATACTAGACGACATAGAGAGCAAGATAATTCACAATTGAAACCTAGAATTTGAAAACCTCCTCAACGTTTTCTCCTATGAATCTTTTGAACCTCAACGTAAAACCTTGATTGCAACCATTAAAAGAACCTCGATTCTATGATCAAGCGAAAGGTATTCCGGAATGGGAAGTTGCTACATATAAAGAACTTAGTGCCTTAGACAACGCTCAAACTTTGATCGTTGTTCCTAAGCCTAAGGATAAAAAGGTTATTGGATGTAGATGGGTTTACAAAATCAAAACACATAGTAATGGTAAATTGGTAATACTGAAAGATATAAGGTCAGACTAATAGCCAAGGTTCATGCTCAAGGGAATCGATTATAATGAAACTTTTGCTCATGTTGCTAGGATGACGACTATTAGAATACTCATAACTCTTAGTGATATTGAAAATTGGGATATATATCAACTTGATGTTAAAAATGCTTTTTGAATTTACATCTACCTGAAGATGTTTATATGACTTCCTCCCAAATTTGATATTCCCCATAATCATGTTCTTAAACTCAAGAAAGCTTTGTATGGTTTGAAACAAGCCCCTAAGACTTGGTTTAACCGATTTGAAAGTTTCATGCATGTGTATAATTTTATATTTTGCTATACTGACATTTTTTGTTTGTAAGAAAGTCAGATAAAGGTATTGTTATCTTACTCTTATGTGGATAATACGAGTGATGAAACAGGGATTACAGAGGTTAAACATAACCTTCATCTAGAATTTGATATGAAAGATTTAGGTCATCTGAATTATTTTTTGGATATTGAAATTGTTAGAAACAATCATGAATATTTTATATGTAACTAAAAGATATTGTATCATTGATAGCAAGCAAGTTGATACTCCTAAGGTCCTTGGCACTAAGTTAAGATCCACTAATGGAGAAAAATTAGAAGATCTGACTCCCTATAGACAATTAATAGGTGTTCTTACCTATCTTGCTATTATTCATCCCGATATTTTTCATGCAGTACATATAGCTAGTCAATTTCAACAAGCATCCACCACCATTCATATGAGTGTTGTTATGAGAATTATTTGATATTTAAGAAGTTTTACAAACAAGGGTTACTCTTAACTTCTTCTTCATCATTTGATTTATTTGCGTATATTAATGCTGACTGGGGTGGAGATGTCAACAAGTATTATCCGACTGATTTTTGTGTTTTTTTAAGTGAATCACTTATCTCATGGAAGTGTAAGAAGCAACCAAAGGTGTCGCTTTCATCTACAAAAGCAGAATATTGTGCCATGGCTATTGTTGCTACAGAAATCTCTTGGATTATGGCAGATTTTAAAGATATGGGCATTACTCTACAACAACATGCCACTATGTTTTGTGATAATAAAAGTGTTATGTACATTGCCTCCAACAACACCTTTCATGAATGAAAGGAGTATATTGAGATGGACTATCATTTTGTTATGAAGAATGCTTAAATAAAAAAATAAGTTTGTGTTATATTACGTAAAAAATGCAGTTAGCTGACTTTTTCACCAAATCTCTCTTCGCTACTCACTTTTATTTCTTGTTGGAGAAACTTTCAATATATACATCGTAAGTTTGAGGGGGTGTTAAATAAGGGTCACGTCACGGGCCACTAGGGCCCGTAACTGAAGATTGTGGAATGGCATGGGCCACCAGGGCCCGTTGCCATGTAGTCGTTGGGAGTTTCCAACTCCCAACATCTCTCTTTGAACTAGCCTCAACTAACCGTTGGAGGCCAACGACTAGTCCTCTTCTCTCCTCTCTCTTATTCATTTGTGTTGGAAATTCTCTTCCTCTTGCTCTATAAATAGAGTCATAATTTACATCAGTAAAAAGTTGTCTTGCATAGCCTTTTGATTTGTGGGTTTGTCTCTTTCTTGACTCTTGTTGTGTATTCCTGACTTTAAACATATATATATATATATTTTTTGATGCATTGATATCTTAATGATTCTATCAACACATTGATGGTTTGGGACTTGGCCGCCTCAACATTCATACCATCAACAAACATTTACACAAGCACAATGGCAACTAAGAATTCATGTGTTCGGCCTAATTAATATGAGAGAAGGCTTGGTTTTGGTTTCACTCTTGGTTTGGAGATTATGGCTATTAAAATCCAGTATTTTGTTACACAACCGTTGCAGTCTTAGACTCTTAGCTACTACAAAGTTACAATACAGAATCTAGAAATGTGATCGCAACACATAGAGTTTGTGTGCCATATATATCTTAACAGACTTGAATGCTTGAGAAACTCATTCACGAATTCAAGCAGCTATAACTAGACTGAATGTACTTTAGCTGCAAATGTGAACATGACTAGCCCAAAAAGACCGGTGCTAACTTATATCATTCGGAGGCATGTGCATTTTATTCATTAACATAATTATGAACGAAAACATCAACCAGGATAAAACTAGGGGTCATGTCGAAACAC
The DNA here is from genome assembly GCA_036023115.1 of Brasenia schreberi. Lineage (NCBI taxonomy): Eukaryota > Viridiplantae > Streptophyta > Magnoliopsida > Nymphaeales > Cabombaceae > Brasenia > Brasenia schreberi. The sequence goes on from JAYKKT010000061.1 coordinate 10,349,129, forward strand.
CACATTCTAGGCCAAGTTTATTGGATGGATAACTAAAACTCAAACAGGGATGGTAATTAGTGACAAATGTTGTTTGTGCATGTGTCAGCCACCTCCGGTTGCAATCTATCGTCTCTTTTGAATTAATGCAACAATTGTTAACGTTACTGCTTCTACCCTTACTGTAAGTTGTATCTTGGCACCCTGACAGGACTACTCAAAGAAACTTCACTAAAAGAAGGATAGTGGCAGTTGTCCAATGTAGGCAATTAGCTTATTTGAAACCTGCGCACCATCACATGCTAAAATGGTAAAAGTCTAGTCCCTTGAAAACATGACAGCAACATAACAGATCTGTTTGAGCAAATAATTACTTCGTGTACAGCAGAAGAACCAGCACACTCGAATGCCAAAACAAACTCTAGTAGTAATAGATTTCACAAATAATGATAATTCATTCACCTACCTCAGAAACTTCATCCTTGACAAACAAAACAAAAGTATCAAAAATTTCTCCAGGTAGTAATGGGAGATGCAGTATCACCGGCATCTCAAACAGATGACTTCAATTCGTAGACACCAGAGAAACCAGACAGAACCAACAGCAAAACCAAAAGAACGGGCATACTTGGCCACGACTGTGATCTATCTGGGATCACGCTTCATTGATTTTAAAAATATGAAAAGATCATGGTTTCTTGCAGATGGAACCAATAACAGGAGAAGGGCAGATAAAGTTGAGGGCAGTTCACAGGAAAGATAATGCAGTTTGAGACACACCCGGATTTTTCCAGCCGTCAACGTTAACAGATGACAGATTGAAGTCTATGCAAATGAACAGACGCATTTCCTACGACCATTCATGCAGTAGAAATTCATCCACAATGGGTTCTTTTCCCAGCAAGCGTGGAAGATTTCAGATCCAAAACTGGTCTTATTAACATCGTAGTCAGGCTTGTCATGCGAAGATCGAGCAAAAATCGGCACTCTTGTCTCGTGCAGATAAGCACAGATGTAGCATATTCTTCTACCAACAATGCCATAAACCTCGTAACACAAACACAACACTTATCGTGCACGAATTTATGAGAACAATTTACCTGTTTATCCGCCATGGTCTCCAATTCACAGCCCAAAGAATGGAAACAGAAATCGAGCTTAACAATGCGAACAGCGAGCCGCAGACGGCACAAGCGACCACGACACTATGCTCGCTTGCAGCCATTCTACAAACCCACGAAAACCCCACAAGCCATGCCCAAATGAACTCTACATAACCAACAGAAGAACTTTGTCAATTCCTCCTCTTCAAAAACAATAAAATCCCCAAAAGACGGAACCACACGCTCACCAAGCCCGAGCTAGCTCAAACGCTCCAACACCATCAAAACCCCTCTTTACCTCAACCCAACACAAATCAAGCCTCCAATCCCACTGTATTTCGAGCTGGGTTCCCCAAATCTAAGATATTTTGGAAATGGGGACGCTCGAAGATCCTCGATGGCTAAAAGACGAGGTGAAGCAGATGCTGTTTTTAGGGTTTCTTAGGAAAAATGTACCAACAGCGAGAAGACGACGAAAAAGGAGGTGTCGAGGAAGAGGAAGAGCGCACTCCCCAACAAGGGTTTCCTAGAGAGAGAGAGAGAGAGAACAAATCTAGGGAGGAAACGATACATGTGGGGCTCTTAGAAAAAAGAAATAGGATAATAAATATGAAAATCGATAGCGAGCATTGTTCTTCCTTTTTTCTCAAGCCCCTGACCTCTCGCAGTATTTTTATTTTTTTTTAAATGCTTTGGACAATAAATTCTGAACTATTTATTCCCCCATATTTTTCTCTTTCCAAATCTCTCTCATTACTTTCTTCATTATTGTTACTTGCTACTTACGGGTAGCAGTATTATACCTATTGTAACTACTTAAGGTGTCACGAGTGATGGGTGGAAAAAGAATCCGGTATTCTTTGACCCGATCTATCATCACCATTGAACTGAATAGTAGCAGTGGCAAGTTCAAGCCCAACCCGACAACTCTCCCGGAACCACTCCGGGAAAGCCAGCTCTGGTCAGGGTTTACGCACCCCAGGTGGGATCGAGGTCGCCCCTTAGCAACCCGACTAGAGCCAGGCCAAGCCCATGTCGACCATGTTAGGACTCCTATAAATATAAATGTACATGCACGTAGAATGTAATTTAAGAAATATTAAAAAATCAACAAAGCCTTTTCATATACTAGATGAGGTCGGCTAGATGAATTTTTTTGTTTCCAAACAAAGTTTTACGCGGATTGTCCGAATGGCAAAATCCAATCACTCTTGTATGAATAGAGTCAATGGTGGTAAGATCCGACCACTCTTGTATCATGTATATTGGGCATATCATGTATACACAATGAGTTGTATCAGGGTCCGCTCAGGCCCAACCCGAATATGAACCAAGTCGTGTCTGTATTTTAAAAATTGACCTTGAGGTAGAATCCATGTACTTAACTTAACTAGCTAAAACCATACAAAAAAGACAAGCTAAATGAGCTATTAAGAATCAAGTAAGCCGAGCGTGCAGCTCATGTTCGGTTCGTCTAAATCATGAACTAGACCTAGCTATCTCGTCGCGAGTTGAACCAAGCTGAGCAATGAGCATTCGGTTCTTTCGCAGGCCCTTGTGACCAATAAACATGGGTAACATTCTTTGCTAATTGTTCCGATTTCCATGCATATGTGGTTCCTTTGCGACTTCATAAAATTATTATGAGTTCCATGTTTAGGCAACACCCATTGAACTATTCGATGTACCTTTTGTAGTGGTCGAAACAGGTCAGCATCCTAGAATAGTGGTTTTCCAAACTCGGATTTGATGCGAAATTTGGACAAGCACATCGTTTTGGATCGGGTTAAATCAAATACTCACCCAACAACTTCAATAAACTTGTATTATATTTTGTACAGTTCCAAATATTTGAGGGACTGATAGCATGTATGCTGATGGGTCGCATTGTCTAAATCTATATTATGCATGTATACTCAGACCATAACAAGTATGGAATATTGGATCCAACAGCAGATATGATATATCTTACCCGAATCCAACCCATGTGCGGTCCAGAAATGCAAATCAACGGTCCTAGCTTGAATTCCTTTTATTTTTGTTACGGTGGAGGGGCCGAAGCCAAGATGCACATCCCAAGTATTGAACTCATGACCTTCAATTTGTGAGTCGACCCTCTAACCTATATACAATCTTGTCACGCCTTTTTCGCTTTTGAGGAACCTCATTTGCTTCTTCTTTTCTTGCTTTACCAAATTTAATGCCTCACAAGTAGGCATGACCGGTTCCGAGCAATTGAAACTAGGTCCTGGTTTATGTGGAACAAAGAATCGGAACCAAAATGGGACTGGGCCAGTCCCAGTTCTGGTTTGAGGCCCAAACCTTCCGGAACTGTGAAATGTATATGCAATTTTTTGAAATTTAAAATAAAATACAAGAAACTGCCGGTGCCTGTTCTACGGAATGTGGTATCTCAATCAAAATGGGCTTAAACTGGGGGTGTGAGAAGGGTTGAAGTTCGTAGCAACAACAATTTACATGGAGAGTGGGTCAACCAACCTGAGTTTTCCTATGGACTCTTGGACAAGCTTCTTCTCCCAAGTGTTTTCTAGAGCAATTGTTTTAAAGGGCAAATTCTTTTAACTACATTAAAGCAATAGAGTTCGACTCCTTATGATCGTGCCTTTGAGCTTGAGCAAGCTCGATAAAGTCAAACTCGAACGAGCTCAAATGAGCTCGGACTTGACCAGTTTTGTAGGGTAACAACAAATGCAATTTGGAAACAATCCATCAATGCTAATTTGATCAAAATAGTATACTTGATCCTAGTTAAAGGTTGAGAAAGATAGTTTCCGGCTTGTTCACAGCTTCTACCCTTCCTACTTTCAGTCTTTTGCTGATCGACCCACTTGATCCTAGTTAAAGGTTGAGAAAGATACGCTTTGGTTTTATTACTTGATCTCTTTTTTTGGTACTTCACTCCCTTTAGTTCTCTTTTTCCATCAATAGAGGAGGGCAATGGCTTAATTGCTTTTTCCTTGGCAAAAAGCAATTAGAACATGCAAGGTCAAGATCTTATTCTAGTGGATTTCCGAGTGGAGTTCAGTGCTCAATGATGTGCTCACGGATGTGGAAACTTGTGGCTAAGTGCCTCCACCTGCCGGTGGTGAAAAATTTTGCCTAGCAAGGAAGACATTGTGCATTATAACGACGATGCATGTATGTATGTTTTTAATGTACTTCAACATGGTTCACGCTGGGGGTAGCATGATTTGGGAAGGTGGAGCTGGTGCCCAATGCTTTCATGGCTGGACATGAGGAACCCGTTCAAGGATAATCCGTAGGGAGATGTTTGATCACAAAGCAGGTGCCTAGTAGGCCCATGCATCATAATCAAACATGGCCCTGACCCCCATAATGCAAAAAAGTATACCTTACTTTTTACTCGTTTACGAGGTCCACCAGATATCAACAAGGCCTACCGTGACTGTCCTACAGGCCTGACCTTATAATCAAACACCCCCTAAAAGAACGGTTGGTGTGTTGGCACCACTACGTAGGTGGTATCTCAATCTGGTTCCGGTTGAAACTGTTGAGCCGGTTAGGAACCAACTACGTCTAATTAAAGTTTTAGGTTGTTTATACTGTTATAAGTATCTACAACAAGTTACTTTGTGAAACCTTCATCATCGCCCTATTCACACTTGAGAATAATTCACCTAATCCCATACGTCAAATATACATTGATCAATGTTTCATGTCATGCTTACTATCACACTCCAACTCTATGCCAAGTGCACAAAGAAAGCATCTTACAAAGAGGATGCACGGAAAGCCATTAACAAACTGGATGGACAAATAATGCAGAGAGTTGAACTATCATATTACAAGAGTACACTTTCAATGGACTTCTAAACAAACTAATTTGGTGGCACACTCGCTTGCAACGGCAGCTACTCAATTCTCTGGCCCTTGCAGATGAACCAATCCTCCCATGCAGTGGTGGATCTATATTGAAGCAAGATAGGCAGTCGCCTCATCTGAAATTCAAAAATCAATGAAACATTTACAAGTTATGATTGAATCCATGGCTACTATACGTGGTTTGTCCCACCTTAAATGGTTGAGTAGGTAGTTTGCCTCACCTTAAATGATCGAATACGCAATCCTCACATGATGCTTCAACCAATACTTCGATAGGAACTCTTTCAGAAGGTGACTCACAATTATAATGTCCCTTGGGCAACATAGAGCAAATTGTAGAGATGTTAGATTGTTGTAGATGACTTTCCTTTTTCCTCTCATTAGTTTAGGAAAGGGTCCCATATTACTTTCCTTACTATGTGATCTATGAGTCCGGGGTTATGGATATGTTGATTCTTCTATAGCATTGGTTGTTCTACTTGACCAAGTTGAAATCCAATTGCTAATAGTAAAGAAGTTGGAATGGTTGATCTCAAAATGTAGGTAGCGGTCTTCTTTATGACTTGATTGACATTCTAAGTTAGATGGCGCATATATGAAAATTAGGTTCATATATAAATACAAATTGAACAAACATACCAAAGAGTATTTTGACCTTCACGAGTGATATTGGTAGGCTAAAATCCTTCTAATTAGTTATTACTTCTTTTGATGGTCAATGAAGAACTAAGGGTGAATTTAGACAAATTCATGTAAAGAAATTGAACTATAGAATTCTCAACAACTAATATATCAAATGGAAGTTTTACATCATAACTAAGCTATATATCGTTGAAGTTATTACTAATACTCATTTCATCCATCATCTTTTAAGTACTTAAGTTTAACGTCTTAAAAAGATATAAGATTTGAAAAAGTTGATACACATAAAATTACAAATAGAATAATATATGTTGAATCAAGTGAAGAGGTGATGACGTACTTTGAGCTTTAAGAAAGTGCCTTATGAAAATTAAAGGTCAGTTATAATACAACAATTAGACAAAAAATGTTGAATGGTGCTAAGCATTAAATAGTTAAGTTACCACAGATCTCTCAATGTACTCCCATTTGAAACCATATTCTTCAATAATAGCACATAATGTATTCACTGTTCTAATGCATAACCTCTATGGTTTGAGAATTACAAAATAAATGATACAATAATAAGTTTTAGTAATGATTTATACATCATAACCAATATTTTCTTTATTTGAAATTGGTCCTGCTCGATCATCCGTAACAAATATTTGAGTGACCAACCTTTGTTTACTATTGATTTTTCTCTACAAAAATGTAAGAATATTGAGGGTGTTAATAAGGCACCCTGTTTTTACTAAGGACACATTGTTTTTGTTAAAATACCCAAACTACTCTCCACTCCATCTGATCTCATCCATTCGATCTCTCCACTACTCTCCTTTTCTATATCATCCTTCCACCTCTACCACTCTCCTTCTCTATATTGTTCTTCACTAATTAGTAATGCCCTCAAAGCCGACCACCATCCCTCGGTATTGAACTCTCTCCAACCTTTCTTCCTCCTTGTCATAATGAAAACTTCCTTCGATAACGTAGTGACCAAAGCAAAGGAGATGTTCAAGTGCAACGTCTCACTATAATAAGTGACGTGCAAAAGATGTGTCTTTTCTTGATGCATCCTCCTTCTATATAATGGTACCACTGTGGTACCATGCAATCTTATATATGTTGTCATTCAAGTAGTTCTTATAAGAGCATGATAGTCATCAAATATGCATTACATAGATAATGAAATAATTGTTTAATATTAATGAAATGTGTAAGTTCAGTTTGTTAAATAAATATGAAATAATTAAATATTTAATATCGATGATCATGTACCTAATATACAATCATCAAATATGACTATTAATAGCAAGAAACAAGACGTGATGTAGGAGAATTCCTATGACTAATATTTTTTATCCATCACCTTACTTGTAGTGGTCCATAAGGCCTTTTGTAGGCTACCTGAAAATAATGAAAAATACTCATACATCCGTACCTATATACCAATCCAATATAATCTATATTCAATTTGATAATTATCAAACAAACTACATTAACTTGAAAATAGCGATGCATTGTTAGTATAACCATTGAGTTGTATCTTGTTATAAGAAGCATTTCTTAATTGCATGTATGGATAAACTAATGCTGTCATGCCTCACGCATACCTACCAAGCCTCCAAACATAATGAGTTAATAGATGTACAACAGTAATTGGCACTTATCTCTAGACTTGTTTTGATATATAGTGCACTCAATTTGATACAACAATAATATAGCCTTATTTTATGGTGTTTGTGTCCTTACATTGTTGGTTTTAAATTAGATTAAACTTAATGAATGTAGACTTACTCTTCAACATCACCTCATCAATAGTTAATTTGAAACAATCAACTAAAATGTATTTTTTACTTTGCACCATCATCTTTGCCCTCAAGGAAACAAACTCTTCACCTATCGGAAGACTAACTTTAAACAAACTTTACTTTTACATACTGAATTTAAATTGAAAACACCATCAATAGTATTACAAATATTTTAGATAAATCTTTGAAATAACATCTACCTTTACCATCATTTATATGATCCTACTATATTTTATAAGCAATGTAACAACCAAAACCAAGAAGCAATATAACTTTTGAACATTTAAATGACCAAGTTTATTTTGCCATAGTTGTACATCATTTGACAAAATATTTGAATGTCCAATATTACACATAACTCCACCCATGTAAGGAATCACTCTTGCATTGCCGGTCCCAAGCCCAGATAAAGGAGGAGGGTTGTGTTAGGCTTCTGACAGCCAGCGTAAAACTTCATCGGATTTTTACAACATGTATTACAAAAATTATGAGCATTGCTTTGGGGCGTCCCCGCCTAGTGACGTGCTGCAGAGCCCGAATGCAGTAAGAAGTAAGCAAGGGCCACTACATTTTCACCCGAATGTAGTAAATCAATGGTAGAGAGGGTTCCCATATCATGGACAGGTGTGGGTAAAGAAGTTAGTCCCGCTACATTGCCGCCCAAATATAGTGAAAAATTTTCAAAGAGGGTCTCTGCATTTTGATTATAGACGGATGGGGGGGATAAGGAAGCTAGTCCTAGATCATAAGATTCATATTGGTTCTTGGAATATCAGAACATTATCGGGTAAGCTAATGGAGGTGGTAGATACTATGATTCGGAGAAAGATTCATATTCTATTCTATGTTTACAAGAGACAAAATGGGTTGGAGAAAAAGCAAAGGAGATAGAGGATACAGGTTTTAAATTATGGTACTCAGGTAAAGAAAAGGCTTGAAACGGAGTTGGTATTATCATAAATAAAGATTTAAAGGAGAGTGTAGTAGACATACAACGATATGGTGACCAAATCATGACGTTGAAATTAGTGTTAGGAGCAGAGGTTTTGAATATAGTTTGTGCTTACGTACCCCAAGTAGGACTAGAAGATAGTATAAAGACAGTTTTTTGGAAAGAGTTAGATAAGGTGTTTCAAAAGATTCCACAAAGGGAGATGATTTGTTTAGGAAGAAATTTAAATGGACATGTCGGTAAAGAGGCATTAGGATATCAAGGGATTCATGGAAACTTTGGTTTTGAGGATATAAACGAGTAAGATAGGGAGATTTTAAATTTTGCTATGTCATTTGATCTCTTTATAGTCAATACAATCTTCAAAAAATGAGATGAACATTTAATTACTTATAAGAGTGGCTTATCACAAACACAAATTGATTACTTTATTTGTAGAAAAAAATATAGAGCGTGTTATAAAGATTGTAAGGTAATTCCAGGAGAAAGCTTAACCACCCAACATCGACTTTTAGTTATGGATTTATAAATAAAAAAATGAACAAAGAAGAAAAGAGTGCATCAAGCTATTCAGACTAAATGGTGGAACCTCAAAAGCGAGAAAGAAGATATATTTAAACAGAAAGTCCTTCAAGGAGATGTTTGGAATTAACACCGTGTGATATGTGGAACAATATGGCTATACATATTAGGAAAGTGGTAAAAGATGTGTTAGGGGTATCTAAGGGAGGTGTACCGGCACAAAAAGAAGCTTGGTGGTGGAGTGAAGTAGTATAAAATAAAATCAAGGCAAAGAGGGCATGTTACAAATTACATTATGCTAAGAAAACTAGTGAAACTTTATAAGCTTATAAGAAAGCAAAGAAGGAAGCGAAAAAGGCCGTTAGTGAAGCAAAAGCTAAGATTTTGGATGACTTATATAAAAAACTCAACTCAAAAGAGGGTGAAAGAGATATTTTTAGGATAGCTAGGGCTAGAGATAAGAAAACTAAAGATCTTAATTATGTTAGATGCATAAAAGACGATGATTAAAAAATTCTAGTGGCAAATGATGATATAAGAAATAGATGGAAAAACTATTTTTATAATCTTTTTAATGAAAATAAAGATATTAATATTAGTTTAGGAGATTTAGCCAAGTCAAAAAAGTATATAAATCACAATTTCTACCGACGTATTCAAAAGAATGAAATTAAAGAGGCTCTTAAACATATGAAGAGTGGTAAATCGGTAGGACCAGATAATATTCCTATAGAAGTTTGGAAAATACTAAGAGAAATAAGAATCACTTGGCTCACAAGACTATTTAATGAAATATGAAAAAACCAAAAGATGCCCGAGGAATGGAGAGCAAGTACACTTATACCCATATATAAGAACAAGGGAGACATTCAAAATTGTGCGAATTATCGAGGTATCAAGTTAATGAGTCATACTATGAAATTATGAGAAAGAATTATCGAACATAGGTTAAGACAAATATCAAGTACAACAAAGAACCAATTTGGATTTATGCCAGGCAGATCTACTATTGAAGCGATTCACCTTTTGAGACATCTTATGAAACATTTTAGAGTAAAAAAGAAAGACCTTCAATTGATATTTATTGATATAGAAAAAGCTTATGATTGGGTACCGAGGGAGGTTCTTTGGAGAACTTTGGAAAAAAGAGGTATCCCATTGACATATATTAACCTTATAAGAGACATGTATGATGGTGCAAAAACATGTGTGAGGACTCATGAAGGAATGGCAGACTTCTTTGAAGTTAATATTGGGTTACATCAAGGATCAACTTTAAGTCTATATTTATTTATAATGGTGATGGATGAGTTAACAAAACATATTCAAGATGAAGTACCTTGGTGTATGTTATTTGCATATGACATTGTATTAATGGAGGAGTCTAAGGAAAAGGTTAATAAAAAATTGGAACTATGGAGAGAAACATTAGAAAGCAAAGGCCTCCGACTTAGTAGAACAAAGACAGAATATATGGAATGTAAGTTTGATCATCTAGCTACTTCAGAGGACATAGAAATTAAAATTGGCACACATTGCATTCCCCAAAAGGAAAGTTTTAAATACCTAGGGTCAATTTTTCAAAGTTATGGAAGAATTGATAGAGATGTTACATATAGAATTAATGCTGGTTGGTTAAAATGTAGAGGAGCATCAGATATTCTTTGTGATAAGAAGATACCATTAAAATTAAAAGGTAAATATTATAGAGCAGCAATTAGGCCTACCATGTTTTGTGGTTCTGAGTGTTGGGCAATTAATCATCAACATGTACAAAAGATGTCTGTGATAGAAATGAAGATGTTGAGATGGATGAGTGGTCATACAAGAAAAGACCGTATACATAATGAGGTTATTAGAAACAAATTAGGAGTAACACCAATAGAGGATAAAATGAGAGAACGTCGTTTAAGATGGTTTGGACATATAGAAAGAAGATCAAAAGAAGAACCTGTAAAAAGATTAGAAAAACTAAATTTGGAAAGTATTAAAAGAGGTAGAGGACGACCACAAAAGTGTTGGAAAGAAACAATAAAGAATGATCTAGCTTATTGGGAGTTAACTGCTAACATAACACACGATAGGGATCTGTGGAAACAAAGAATCCATGTAGCCGACCCTGTCTAGTATGGGAAAAGGCTTAGTTGTTGTTGTTTTTGTCCAATATTACACATATAGTCCATTACGTAGAGTCCTCTATGGCACATCCAATCCGATATTTGGGATACAAAAAATAAGTTTAAATTTAATTTTTGATCAACACTTATTTTAGGAATTGAAAAATCTTTGTTTTGAAGGTCCTCTACTTTATTAATATTTAGTTTAGTTCCATCGACTGTAAACACGCTTGATAAAGATTTTCTTATTCATGAGCTTAAAAGTTTTTCATTGCAAGTCGTATGAAATGAAGCACCAAGTCAAGTAACCAAAGAATCATACCTTGGTCGTCATGAGTGAAAGTAGAGCATACCACACCAATGATTGCCTTCTCCTTCATTTTGTTGAAGAGAATAGACGCATCATGCAGAAATCCAACATTTAGATAGTTGTTCACTTAAATGGTTGTCTTATCTTTTTATTTTTAAAGTTACCTTTAAATTTCTTTCATTAATAACAATGTTATAATATATTAGAATGTAGCAAGTTATAAAAGAGAAAACCCTACGTGCAGTTTGTTGAAGAATATGAGTTTAGAGTCAGTTTTAGTAAATTTGATGCTTTAGGTATTATTATAATTATCCAGAGTACTGAGGGCATTTTCTGATTTTCTATATTAAGGGTATTTTGGTCATTTTATATTTTACAACTCCTAATATAAGAGCTGATAGGTTGTATTAGGATTAAGAGACTGTGATTAAGAAAGAGAGAGAAAGACAGGGGGCGACCTCCATTGGAGGTCTGCCCCTGTCTTCCGATCTTCACATTTCCTCTTCGATGTTTTTTTATGTTTGTGATTTTCAATTTCCGCTACGCAATCACATTTTTTAACATGGTATCAAAGACATAAACAATGCAAGCATGGATGTCGAGCAACGAAGGTGGTTGACAAGCAGAGAAGGAGGCTGGTTAGCTGTGCGCATAGAGAAGCTGAGCGGCGAGGGAGTCTTCCGCCTTCTGTGATTTTACTCATAGCTGCATCTGTCGATAGAATGGTCGAGTAAAATTTTTGTGGCGTGCTTCATGAGCAGGCAATGGTGAAAGTATTGTTCCTGAGGGACCCATCAAGAGTAGCAACAGTAGCAGTTCAAGAGAGAAACTGTCTTAGTATTCAAGTTGGGTATATCATTTGGGAACCAATTCTATCGGGCATGAGTTTTGCAATCTCAGGTTTTTTGCTTGTTAGGGGAAAGCATGTTCTTATGTATAAGAGAGATCTTCATCTGTACCAAGGTCATAAACCCATCAGGAAAGGTGTTGTTGGCCCTTCTCTAATGGTGGAAGAACTTGGTTGTAAAAGGGTTGCTCGTGGGGATCTGTATGTCCTGAAATTTTACAACCGATGGGATGAAACGAAGAAAGGTGAAATTGCATGTGCTAGTGTTGGTGAGCCTTTGAACAGGCTAAGCGCAGGCTGAGTCTGATCGTTTAAGTGGAAGCAGCAGGCAAAAATTGAGCATTGATGATGAGATCAATCTTGAAGGCCATCAATCTTATACAAATAGGGAGAGGTTCTGAAGTGCTTTTGCCTTAGTCATCCAACCTAGGAAGCAACCATAAGCTTTTGTAATCTACAAGTGATGCATAACAACTGTTTGATGAAATGTTTCATAGAAACTTTAACTCTGCATGACAAGTATTCGATGAAATGTTCTAGAGAGAGGTTTACCTGCACATCATGTGTTCGCTAAAGTTTTCAAGAAGGGATTATTAAACATGCACATCAAGTGTTTGAGTAAATGTTTAAGAGGGTTGTAGATTGAGAAAAAGATTGCAGAAGATATAAAGTAGTACAAGATGATTGTCTTCATTGCAAAAATAATATAATTGAAAATAGAAGGAAAGATGACAACAACAACAACAACAAAGCCTTTTCCCATACTAGATGGGGTCGACTACATGGATTCTTTGTTTCTTTCCAATATCGTGTGCCATGTTAGCAATTAACTCCCAATAAGCTCGATCATTCTTTATTGTTTCTTTCCAACACTTTTGTGGTCGTCCTCTATCTCTTTTAATACTTTTCAAATTTAGTTTTTCTAAACTTCTTATAGGTTCTTCTTTTGATCTTCTTTCTATATGTCCAAACCATCTTAAACGATGTTCTCTCATTTTATCCTCTATTGGTGCTACTCCTAATTTGTTTCTAATAACCTCATTATGTATACGGTCTTTTCTTGTATGACCACTCATCTATCTCAACATCTTCATTTCTGTCACATACATCTTTTATACATGTTGATGATTAGCTCACCAACACTCAGAACTATAAAACATAGCAGGCCTAATTGTTGCTCTATAATATTTACCTTTTAACTTTAATGGTATCTTCTTATCACAAAGAATACTTATGCTCCTCTCCATTTTAGCCAACCAACATTAATTCTATGTGTAACACCTCCATCAATTCTTCCATTACTCTGGAAAATTGACCCTAGGTATTTAAAACTTTCCTTTTGGGGAATGCAGTGTGTGTTAATTTTAATTTCTATGTCCTCTGAAGTAACCAAATGATCAAACTTACATTCCATATATTTTGTCTTTGTTTGACTAAGTCGGAGGCCTTTGCTTTCTAATGTTTCTCTCCATAGTTCCAATTTTCTATTAACTTTTTCCTTAAACTCCTCCATTAATACAATGTCATCTGCAAATAACATACACCAAGGTACTTCATCTTGAATAACTCATCCATCACCATTATAAATAGGTATGGACTTAAAGTTAATCCTTGATGTAACCCAATATTAACTTCAAAGAAGTCTGTCGTTCCTTCATGAGTCCTCACACATGTTTTTGCACCATCATACATGTCTCTTATAAGGTTAATATATGTCAATGGGCTACCTCTTTTTTTCAAAGTTCTCCAAAGAACCTCTTTCGGTACCCTATCATAAGTTTTTTGTAGATCAATAAATATCATGTGAAGGTCGTTCTTTTTTGCACTAAAATGTTTCATAAGACGTCTCAAAAGGTGAATCACTTTAATAGTAGATATGCTTGGCATGAATCTAAATTGGTTCTCTATTGTACTTGATACTTGTCTTAATCTACGTTCGATAATTCTTTCCCATAATTTCATAGTACGACTCATTAACTTGATACCTCGATAATTCGCACAATTTTGAATGTCTCCCTTGTTCTTATATATGGGTATAAGTGTACTTGCTCTCCATTCCTCGAGTATCTTTTAGTTTTTTTATATTTCATTAAATAGTCTTGTGAGCCAAGTGATTCCTATTTCTCCTAGGAATTTCTAAACTTCTATAGGAATATTATCTTGTTCTCTTTACCGACATGTCCATTTAAATCTCCTCCTACTTGGGGTGCGTAAGCACAAACTATATTCAAAACCTCTGCTCCTAACACTAATTTCAACATCATGATTCGGTTACCATATCGTTGTATGTCTACTACACTCTCCTTTAAATCTTTATTTATGATAATACCAACTCCGTTTCGAGCCTTTTCTTTACTTGAGTACTATAATTTAAAACCTGTATCCTTTATCTCCTTTGCTTTTTCCTTAACCCATTTTGTCTGTAGTAAATAAAGGATATGAATCTTTCTCCGAATCATAGTATCTACCACCTCCATTAGCTTACCGGATAATGTTCTGATATTCCAAGAACCATTACGAATCTTATTATCTAGGACTAGCTTCCTTACCCCTCGCATCCGTCCATAATTAAAATGCGGAGACCTTCTCTAAAAAAATTTCACTACATTCGGGCGGCAATGTAGCGGGACTAACTTCTTTACCCACACCCGTCCATGATGTGGGAACCCTCTCTGCAATTAATTCATTACATTAGGGCGAAAATGTAGTGGCCCTTGCTTACTTCTTACTGCATTCGGGCTTTGCAGGACGTCGAGGATGCTCCAAAGCAATGCTCATAATTTTTATAATCTATATTATAAAAATCCGACGAAGTTTTACGCTGACTGTCAGAAGCCTAACACAACCCTCCTCCTTTATCCGGGCTTGGGACCGACAATGCAACGGTAAAATGTGGCAGAAAAATTAAATCATAGAAGAGGCTAGAGGAATTGATTGGTATGAAATGTGATAGTATCACCAAGAAGCATAAAAGTTTAAACCTTGAGTTGTTGAACTAAATAACCAGGAGGGCTGAAAAAGCAGCTACAGTCACCATGTGAAGGGGCGCAGACTGACTAGTATGAGAAGATGTCTGTATTATGCTATTTGAGTGGTAGAGAGAGGGCACTCAACCAACACCGACTGCAACCACTATGTGAAGGGGCACAAGAAAAGTTGTGTAAAGTGTGTATGGTGGAACAATACCTCCTATCACAAAAGATCAATTTTCTCGTGAGTAGACAAAACATGACTTTTGAAGTGTAGCTGCCTAATCACTTTATGGAGAAGAAGAAAGAGAGAGGGAGTAACCAACACCCATAGAAGGGTCGTGTGCTACCCATGTGTTCTTCATTGTTCAAGTTGTTCTACAGCAGTTTCGAAGAGATCGCTCGTGCACGTGTGGTGAAGAAAGAATTAGTTTTTTGGCAAGTTTGGAGTTCAAAGTATCTCACTCCCAACTTGAGGGGGGTGTTGAAGAATATGAGTTTAAAGTCAGTTTTAGTAAATTTGATATTTTAGAATAGTAAATTTAATGTTTTAGGTATTATTGTAATTGTTTGGAGTACTGAGGGTATTTTGGTAATTTTCTATACTAAGGGTATTTTAGTCATTTTATGTTTTACAACTCCTTATAAAAGGGCTGATAGATTGTATTAGGGTTAAGAGACTGTGATTAAGAAAGAGAGAGAAAGGGGGGGGGGTTCTCCATTTGAGGTCCGCTCCCCTCCTTCGTTCTCCACATTTCTTCTTCGATATTTTTTTATGTTTGTGATTTTAAATCTCTACTGCGCAACCGCATTTTTCAATACAGTTATGCTACATCATCATCATAGAAATGAATAAAAGGAGAGAGTGTGTGTGATGACACACATAATTCCTCTTGAAATATGATTCTTCTCTTCTCGATATTTGATTCTTGGTAGAAATCTAACATGATATCAAAGCTTAGGAGCTAAGATTGATGCGAAAATCGTGAGTTCAATAGGCTGCTGTGGAGTTCAAGTGACTTGAAGCAGTCCAAGAGAAGTCTACAGAAATTCAGCACACCGATTGCGATGATACTTGGTCAGATAAGAGGAGAAAAAGGGTGCAAAAATTAAACGTTATGGAAAGTCGATTTAAGGAAGAATTTCAATAACAAGTATGAATGACTCTAAAATTGAGCCATATCAGGTTACCAACATAAAGTTGAATGGAAAGAACTATCGAAAATGGGCTCGATCCATTTAATTAGTCCTAAGATCAAGAGGAAAATTAGGGCTACTTAGAGAATTGCAGCAAAACCCAATGAGGATAGTATTGAGTATGATAAATTGATGAAAGAGGATGCGTTGGTAAGTTCATGACTTATACGATCAATGATATCCCAAATGAGCAAGATTGTAATGTACTTGAAAACGATTGCTGAAATTTGAGTAGCAATGGAAGAAGCCTACTCTAGAAAGAATAACATAGCAAAAGAGTATGAAATCATAGAGAAAATAAGGAAATGTCGATAAACGATTATTATGATGAACTTAAGAGTTTTTGGAATGACCAACGATATATTGGTGAGAATAAGTGCAACCATTGGGTGAAAGCGAGAACGACAGATAGTGAATTGGGAAATTGCTCCATAATACGAATCCATCAAAATAAATGTACCAAGTAAAGAAGAGTTACCGTTTGTGGGTACCGTATATGCCCTTCTTCTAAGGGAGGAAGATTGGAGGTATCTTGAGAAAGGAGATTCCTCTTAAGGTAAAAAATGATCCTTCATCGGAAGATGACATACAAACTTTCAATGTGGAAAAGGCTCCATAAGAAGAAGATGAGGAGGATGGTTTTATAAATTTGAATATAAGAACAAGTTGCAATGTTCACACTGTGGAAAAAAGACATACATGTGATCAGTGTTGGGAGGTAATTAGAAAGCCCGTGGACTCTAGAGATCATGGGAACTATGTGACTGCAACTTTAGAGAAACTTTTGGAATAATTGATAAAGAAGAACTTGTAGAACTGAAGAAGAAAATTGCTGAAATAGAGACTAAGATCATAGACCAACCTTCTACCTCTACAAAAAAGAATGAGTGTAGTATACCTAAGTGGTAACTCCTCTCTTAAAAAGCTAGTTATTGGGTGATAGATTCAGGAGCGAGACCAAATGGTAGGTGATAATTCCAAATTTATATGGTATGTACCTCCATACCTCAATAAATAAAATTGGCCAATGGGTCTCTAATTCTAATGAAAGAAAAAGAAAAAATGCATACTCAATTTTCAATTGGAATAAGTGTTTTATGTTTCAAAATTTTTAGTTAATATACTTTCAGTTAGTTCCTTAATAAGAGATTTGCATTGTTGAGGAACTTTTACTCCATTTGGTTGCAAATTTCAGGATCTGAGGATGGGAAGAACCTTTGGTCATGGTGAAATGTTATAAAAATTATATCGTATCGTACGATACATACTTTTATATTCTTCCCAAACACTTTTTCATGTCATTTCCTTGTTCTCAGATTCTCTTCTTATCCTTATTCTTGTTGATTCATGGTTTATTCACAAGATTCTCAAGTATTTTAACCAATCCAACTCTCCATCTCTAGGGTTTTTATCAAATCTATAACGTACCTATGTTCCTTTGCATTCTACTCAAATTTTCACTTGTCAAATTCATGAATTCTATGGTACTTCTGAGATGGAAGAAGAGATGATTGAAGAGGGGAGGAGAAGGCGAGAGAAGGAAATTGATACATACAGGTGGAAGGAAATTGATTAGGCCTTCATTGACAAGATTTACTACAAATGTCATTATGTGCAAAGTCTTGTTATACAGAAAAATGCATTGAAAAAATTGTTTGCATATGATGAATGTGACTCTATTAGTAGGTCTAAAAAGAGGAAGGGGATTATTGTGTAGATATTATTTTAAATACTGATTTTTGAAAAAATTACAACAAATTTTTTAGGATGACTGTACCTTCAATTAAGGTAATGAGATGGTGGACAGTGAAGATAGACTTGTTATACCTTATATATATAATGCTGTGGATAATGCCAAATTGGAAATACAAGCAAACCTTAACCATAAGCGGTGTCTTCTAAAGAAGGTTTGGAAGATAATTAATGCACGTTAGAATCGTCAAATGCATCATGATTTGCATGCTGCTGCATATTTCCTTAACCCTTTTATTCGATTTTCTCCCAACTTTGTCGATGATAAAGAATTAAAAAAAAAGTATATTGAATGCAATTAACCTTGGTAAAGATTAATCTACTCATTGCAATATCCATTTAGAGTTAAGCAAGTATATATAGAGTGTTGAAGATTTTGGAAAGTCAATTTTAATCCAACTCCACTCCCAAATGCGACCAGGTAATGCATTGTGTATCTTATTAATCATTATCGTGTTTTATTTCAGATAAATAGTGGGCTTGTTTTGGTATAGATGTACTTAACTTGACAAGGTTTGCTCAACGTATATTGAAACATACATGCAATTTGAGTGGGTGCGAGAGGAATTGGAGTTTTTTCGAACGCATTTATACGAAAAAGCGAAACAGACTAGGGCATGCTCGACTGTGTGATTTGATATACATTTCCTACAAGATAAAGTTAAGGTAAATGTAATAATTTTAAAATATGTATTGTTTGTTGCTACCTAGTTCTTTCTTAATCTTATTAATAATGAATGATTGATTTGAGTATATTAGATTTGATATTCTTTATAATTTGAATATTCTTTCTATACATACAAATGCAAAAGGATGCAAAAAGGGCAAGGAAGTTGTCATATAACCCATTGAATTGCCAAAATATTGATATTCTTGATGATTCGGTCGAAGGTGAGGAACCCCTATCAAATTTAGAGGATGAAAACTTGGGGACACTCTAAGGTGAAGCAGAACTTGGAGTTGAAGATAATGAAGAAAATGAATGTGTTGGATGAGTAGATCTAATTATGGAGGAGGAGAAGAGGGAGGAGATGATGATGATGATGATGGTGGTGATCCTAACTATGTTGATTATAATGCTTTTGTTGATTATGATCTACGTTGTGGATGATTGTAATTTGTTTTAACTTTTATTTGTAACTTTGTAACATTCTTTTGATCTTGAATCTCTTATGATTGTAAGTTGTAACTTTGTTATTTATTAATCAAAGTTAAACCCAAAGATACCATTTAGTATTCACGTTATGACATTATGGTACAGATGCTTGTTCATTATGAGATGTTTTGTTATGGTATGGATGCTTCTTCATTGTGTTATATATATTTTGTTCATTAATTTTAATTTTATATATTTTGTATTATTTTTTTTTATATTTTTATATTTTTAAATATTTTTTTACACCATATCGTACTGAACCATATGATACAAGCATATCGGTGCCCAGTGTAATACGGGCACCAATATGGTTTTTACAACATTGTGGTGAACTGAGGAATGAGCTCTATATACTGTTAAATGACTTCATTTCAACTCATGAAAATACACTTTCTGTTGTGGCATAGTCAACTAGGACATCTTCCTGTTTTTAGAGTTAGAGAGCCAAACATCACATGGTGTCATTTCGTAGAGAGTCATAATATGTTATTCCATTTGAATTATTGCATTCAGATGTATGGGGTCCTTTTTATGTTCCATCTTTAAGGAAATATCAATACTTTGTTATCTTTATTGATGACTACTCTCGATTCACTTTTGTTTTTCTTGTGAGATCAAAATGTAAGATATCTTTTATATTTCCTATTGTCCATAAACTTATTGAAAATTAGTTTGGCTATCCAGTTAAAATCCTATAATGGTAGCAAATTCATTAATCATAACCTATATCCAGTTAAAATCCTATAATGGTAGCAAATTCATTAATCATAACCTACAAAACTATATATAATTATATAAGATTATACACCAAATCACTTTGTGTATACACTCCATAACAAAATGGTGTTGTAGAGAGGAAAAACAAACACATATTAGAGGTAGCTAGAACTCTTCTCTTGGAATATAATATTCTCAAAACTTTTTGGCCCGTTATAACTGTACATTTGATAAATAGACTACCCTCTATTGCTCTATCGGGAAGACTATATTCGAAGTGCTTAAACCCAATCACACACCCTTTAATATCACACCTCGTATATTTGGAATCTAGATGCTTGTGTTTTGTGCTTGTGCATAATCAATTTAGGGATAAACTTGATCCTCGAGTTGTGAAGTGTATCTTCTTTGGATATGCTAATGAGAAGAAATGATATGTATGCTATGATCCTAAAACTAAGGAGAGGTATGTGTCCTTGGATGTTTCATTTTTTGAAACCACCCTTTATTTTACATATGATAATACTCCTCTTAAACAAAACAGGATCATTTAGAGAAGAAAGAGCTCAAGACATATACTCAAGGAAAAAGAAAAATTGTTACGCACAAACCTCAAGAAGCTATAAACCAAGAGGGAGCCTCCTCCTCATACCAATGCAGAGATATAGCTGAAGAAGGTAATGATGTATAAAAGTTGGATATTCCAATCCTTTTAAGAAAAGGAAAAAGATCGTGTGACAAGTATCCAATCACTCAATTTATGTCCTATAAGACTTTGTCTCCAAGTTACTATAATTTTGTATTAAATACAAGAGAATACCACATTCCAACTAATTTTTAGGAAGCTTCTAAATCTCCAAAGTGGTCTGAGGCCATGCTATCATAAATTGAAGTCCTAGAAAAAAATACATGGGAAGTAAGTGATCTCTCACCATGAAAGAAATCGGTAGACTGCAAATGGGTATATACTATATACCATTAAGTTTAAAGCAGATGAAACTCTAGAAAGGTGTCTTGTGGCTAAGGGATATAGTCAATCTTATGGAATTCACTATTAGGAAACATTTGCACCACTTGCTAAACTTTTATTTATGAGAGTTCTAATTAGCATAGTTACCCAATGAAATTGGACACTATGACAATTAGACGTGAAAAATGTATTATTGCATGGGGAGGTTAATGAAGAAGTGTACATGAATTTACTAGTAGGATATATGAATCAATCAGGAAAAGTTAAGGCCATATATGGCCTAATCAGTCACCATACGTGTGGTTCAAAAAGTTCAGTAGTAATATCATTAAGGTGGGCTATTCCAAGAGTGTTAGTGATCGTACCTTATTTATTAAAAAAGGGATAAAACTAACATTATTGTTGGTTTATGTTGATGATATAATTGTTACAGAAGATGACACTGAAGAAATCGAGAAACTGATGTGGGAATTACATCATCTCTTTGACATCAAGGATCTAGGTAAATTGTATTATTTTATTGGCATTGAAGTAGTCTATTAAGGGAGTGTTATTTTTCTAAATAAAAGGAAATACACACTAGACTTATTACATGAGACCAAGATGGGTGAATCCAAGCCTATTCACACACTTATGGAAGTCAGTCACAAGCTAGAAGTGAATGATGGATGTAACAAAGTTGATGTGTTGGAAAACTGATATACTTAACTAACACTCATCTTGATATCTCTTATGGTATGAGAATTGTTAGTAGATTCATGCAAGCTTCCTCTAAGAAGCATATAGATGCAGTATAACACATACTCAAGTATTTAAAGAGCACTCGTGGATTTGGCACACTATACAATAATCACAAATACAAATATCGAAGTATATGCTGATGCAAACTGAGCAGGATCAAAGGAAGATAGGAAGTCAATTTTAGGATATGTTTCGTTAGTTGGTGGGAATATAGTATCGTGAAAAAGCAAGAAAGAAACCGTAGTGGCCAAATTCAGGGTAGAGATCAAGTATAGAGCTATTGCTTTAAGCATTTATGAGAGAAAATGGTTGCGCTTATTACTTATGAAAATATGATTTATGATGAAAATTCTTATTTCTATATGGTGTGATAGTAAGCTAACAATTAAAATTGCTGGAAATCTAGTATTTTATGAAAGGATGAAGCATATTGAGATTGACTGTCATTTTACCAGAGATTGTATAAGTTCTAATGAGTTCATATTAGAGTACGTGAGATCAGACAAACAATGTGCAAATCTGCATACCAAAGTTGTGAGCAGAGATACTCTTCAAATGTTATGTAGCAAGTTGGGTATAGTTATAATCTTTACGCCCAACTTGAAGGGAGTGTTTAAGAGAATGAACACATCATGCAAAAATCCAGCATTTAGATAGCAGTCCACGACTGTCTTATCATTTTGTTTTTAAAGTTACCTTTAAAAATTTTTGATTAATGACAATGCTATAATATATTAGAATGTAGGTTGGTTATAAAAGGAAAAACCCTACCAGCAGTTACGTTGTATCATCATCATATAAACAAATAAAAGGAGAGAGTGTGTGGCGACACACCCAATTCCTCTTGAAGTCTTATTCTTTTCTTCTCAATATTCGATTCTTGGTAGAAATCTAACACAGTTGTGCTTTAAGAAGCTTTATTTTTTCATGAAGAGCAAGAATTGAGGAAGAAGAGTTTTGTTCATCTACCAAGGACACCTTCTCCTTTAATCTTGGGCTAAATATGTCCGACCTCCTTACAAAAGTGGTAAATAACTTTTCTCTTTGCCTCATTTGATCCTTCAATTTTAAAATGTGAAGATCGATATGTTTTAATGTATGCTCTGGGTCTTGATGCGACTAAGGTGAAATCTTTTTGAATCCTAGCTTCATTGAGTCTTATTTTCACTGTTTGGAGGTTGGCAAGAACCTCTTCTTTAGTGGGGAAGGGCTTTCGATGAATAAGAGAGGATCTTACCCCTTCAACTTCTTCTCTAAGACTTCTTAAAAATCGATATACGAAGTCTTCGTTTTTTCACATTGTCTTTCACTAAGACATCGTGGACACTTCTTTTTATATCTATTTAGTTGATTCCAAATATTAGAATATTCATTATAGAACTCATTTACCCTTTCGTCTCCATATCTTAGTGATACATTTTATCACGTAATGCCATCCTATATGTCACATCACTTTAAATAGGAGGTTTCTGTAACTATTATCATGCTTCTTTGGTATTAGTAAAGTCGACTAATGTATCTCTAATGTGATCATTCACGTTGTTAATAAGAACCTATACAATTGTTTTCATTGAAATATAAATAAATTTTTATTGTTTGAGTCTATATTTTATAGTTGGAAGTTCTTAATCGATCAAGGAATACAAGCTTCAAAGGAGTAAACTTACTTGGATAAGTGCTTGAAAAAATACTATAAATCTTCAAATCTCTTGAATAGAGATTTCTATACTTTGACGCAACAACTTGATAATCCCGAAGAACAGATCTGCCCTGATACTATGTAATGAAGACAATACTTTAACGTGTTAATGGAGCAACGGAAATCCAATACATGTATTCAACAATCGTATGTCACTAAAGGACGACTATACAAAACTTTAGAAAAGGGTAGGACAATAGCAAAATGCATTAAACAAAAAACAAATATACTTAAATAATGTGTATTAATAAGGCAAAAGCTATATTTAATTATGTAAAGTTAAGAAGTGAAGAGTATTTATAGAGGAGGACTACATGTTATAGAGGAGAAGAAGATAGACAGCTAAATGCTGGTAGCCGTTGGGAAGGCAGCCAACATTCAGCTGGTAACCGTTGGGAGCCCCCTGAGTGCTGCAGGCCTTGATGGCTTGGCTGTTGGAGGCCCGGATGGCCTGGGCCTGTTGGGAACCTGATTACAATAACAACTATGACGATTACAACTATGATTACAAAAATAAATACAATATAGAAATACATTTTTAACAGCTTTATCGGGTCTTTTATCAGGGGTGGGATCTTTCCAGCATGTATTGGATCCAATTGGAACTCCAAAGTTGAGCATGTTTGCGCATGAATACTACTAGGGTGGGTGACCTAGGAATTCCTCATGTTGCACTTTCTAGCCAACCCCACCTAGTGTCATAAAAGCCTTGGTTTTGGTATTTGCATATGTAGCCTCTTTTGCTGTTTGATTCTTCTCAGTTTCATTCTGGTTCAGAATAGAAGTCAATCGTTGTAATGCAAGTGAGGCACTTCACTGAGTGTTACTCACTAACCGGTGCGGAAATGCATGAACATTGATACTCATCGATTGATGCTTGACTTGCAGATCTTTAAATTGCAACAGAAGATTCAAGCTCTTCAGGCTGGGAAATCCAAGTCCTAATTCATATCATGTGAAAACGTGTCTGAGGTGCTTGGTTTTTGCAGTTTAGTTCAAGTCTTGATCTGCCTGCTCTGCAACTTGGGCATTGGTGGTAGGTTTTGAGAATTCCTTTCTTTTGGGATTTTGAAGGGTGTGCGAAGCTGTCGCCATCACTTTTGTGCTCTCTGTTCGATTTTCTTCACGAGATGCATATTCTTGAGCTATCTGGACCGAAAGCTCAGCGTTGTGGAGCTGTGTGGGTCTGATGGGACAACCCTTAGAAACTGGGAAAAAGTACTAATGGATATGATGGAGAAGTTTCTAAATTTCCTTAAATGTGGTGGATTATATACGGTTCCTTGTGATTCCTGTTATCTAATTTACGTTTTTTTTGGTTGGAAAAAGTGTCGATTGCACTTAGCTTCTGCTGTTGATGGAGTTGCCTGTTT
This sequence comes from Brasenia schreberi, assembly GCA_036023115.1. Lineage (NCBI taxonomy): Eukaryota > Viridiplantae > Streptophyta > Magnoliopsida > Nymphaeales > Cabombaceae > Brasenia > Brasenia schreberi. The sequence goes on from JAYKKT010000061.1 coordinate 10,373,832, forward strand.
TTGCTTTATCCAATTATTTCCCATTTAATGCTATAATAATATTCATCAAGTTATTGATCTAACACGCACGTATACCTTCACTTTAAGGTGATCAACCGTATGTGGACAAATACTCAAAATATGTTGTCATATTCTATTTCCTAGGATTCATGAACTCCCACCGTAAATCACAAGCCTGTATACTTAATTATAGGGATCTTAAAAAGTTGATTTCTGGTTTCATTTGAAATGCATTAACATGCATATGGTTTTCCAGTGGCAAATATATGTTTAACAAAAGTATGGCACGCTGTCCAAGAAGATTGACAGTAAAGTAGAACACTTGTATTTTAGTTGGTTATTTGTTTATTTAATTCATAGCCTTGTTCAACTTTTGTTTCTCATGAACCTTATTATACTTCAGTTCTGAATGAGGCATTCAAATTGCTCTAGACATTCTAGTTACTAAGAATAGGCTTGCCTTGTCGCCAGTATTTTATTTTAGGGTGTGTCTAGAGTTTAGCTCAATCAAACTTAAAATCATTGGTGCATCGTGGTCATTGAGGCCCTGTTTGAGGGTCGGCATATGGCATGGAAACACAGTTTCCGTGTGTTATCAATGCATGGTTTTCAAAATGGGGTTGGCGATTCTGTTGATTGGTAGCTGCCATGGTTTTCACAGTGCTTTGGCGTTTTACGGAAATTGTATTGCACTCAGAGAAGTGTCAACATGCATGTTAGAGGAATGCAAGCATGGTGATTGAGCACTCGGGGCGGTAGCTCACCTGGCAGGGCTCTGGACTCCACAAGATGCACGGTGTGAGTTTAATTGTCAGGGCATGTCATACCTGGCTTTGGCATCCCGTTGTAAAAGAAGAAAAGAACACGGAAACTGAAGGTTGGATCCAGTTCGGCATTGGGGGGGGGGGGGGGGGGGGGGGTGTCGCTGGTCTGCCTGTGCTGGAGCCACTCGAAATGGCATCGCTTGGGCTCACGCCATTGCTGGCCTGTCTGTGCTGCCTCTTAAGTTTCGATGCAAGTAGATGGGCCTGTCTTGTGTGCCTTCGGCACGATTTGCAGGCTCAGACATCGTGCTATGAAATTTCCAGAGCCATCTCGCAGGATGTTCTAGCGCCGTTGCTGCTGCCGGGAGTTCGACTCTCAGAGGGTGCATGTGTGGGTGTATGCATTAGGCTTCGGCTTTTGTAAAAAAAAAAGTAAATAGAGCCCGCACCACCTTTAATGGCCACATCACCATTCTCAAGCGGCGGGAGCTGCAATGCAGCGTTCCCCAAAACTGGATTCTAAAACGCAAAATGCGAACCTAAGCCAGCGCTTGGGTGTAGCTTAAACTTGTTTTTATACACAAGAAACCTAGACCACTCTTGTTGGAAGAGTAAAGTAGATTATAATTTCCTTAAGAAACGAACATCGCATTCTCTCTCTGTCTCACACACACACATACTGAGAGATTAAATATGACATACTTTTTGTTAAATCGTGATTTCAAGTAGTTACTACAACGCATCGTGGGAGCAAAATAATGTAAATAGATGTAACATAAAAAAATCAGCAAATACGGCAAAATATCAGCAATTCTACAAAGAAAAGGTAAACTTCCCCTAAAAAATATTCTCCTTCTATAAATATTCACAAACTATTTATTTTGTATAAATGTTACCTTTGGAGTATTCTTTGCTCTAGCTCACCTGTCAGGGCTCTCAACTGACGAGATGAAAGTTGTAGGTTCAATTCCCCATGTGTATAAGAGGCTTCGGTCCCCCAGTTGTAACAAAAGGAAACAGGCAAAAGATCCACTACCATTGAGGTTGCTCATGCAGTTGACTTGTGCTTAACGAAAGATTTTGGATCTGAATGCACTAATGCGAACTGGCAAGGGAACTTTGTCCTCACTGGCAGCTTAACTTGTGGAGGTTCGCTTGCTGCGTGAACTGGTTCTCACTGAAGGTTCTTCACCAAGTAGGGCAACTGCTTTCATGAATCGTTTCATAATGTGAATGACCATTAAGCTTTATCACGTCAATGGAAGTAGACAAAGCTTGAGGCAATGACCAAAATTCAGAGGATAAAATAAGTACAACCCAGAATTGAAGCCGTAGTGTACTACACTGTGGGCTATTTGGGCCCACGCAAACCTTTTCCACATAAAAGTTGGGAACCGAAAACGTAAACGTTAAGGCATGATTATGAATCTTCCCAACGAGAGAGAGAGAGAGAGAGAGAGAGAGAGAGAGAGAGAGAGAGAGAGAGAGAGAGAGAGGATGGACTTGCTCAAAATGGAAGGGCTTGAATTGCCACATACAAAAAATCGGAATAAGGACTAGCCAATCAGATGAAACCCAAAGTGAAACAATTGACCTGGAGGCTGCCACTAGGAACAAATCCCCTGCTTTCCTGCGCATCCACAAACACACACCCTAAATTTCCTATGGTTCTGATAGACTCTATATCACTAAGAACCTTTTGACAAGCAAAACCGATAAACACTGGAAGTCTCCAAGATGACAGCAATAAAGACTTTGTATTCTTAAAACTGAAAATTGCATGTCTGACGAACATAAAGGACTTAAAGTTAGGACGATCGGACATGAAACTTAAAATTGTACACAAAAGGGTAACACTTGGAAATAACAGCTCTGGGAAACTTGAAGAGGCGAACATTACAGTGATCTTAATCTGATAAATAAATACTATTTGCCAATTACCTTTCATTCTAAAACTATCCAACATTCGCAAGTAAAAACCGTTTCGCCATTTGATAGTCAGTAGTGCCAGATCATATTCCTCCATAGCAATTTGGATACGCGTTTGAACAATTCCAATCCCATAAATATGTACTACTAATAGTAAACCGTATATGTCAATCACTTCCTGGTTGTGCTTGTGCAGCTGCTGATCCTCTTCCAGCTTCCGTTCTTTTCATATGTAAATCCTCTGATTATATGACTCCCTGTGAATTTCTCTGGAAAAATGTTATGTATAGGCACATAGACACGGTGATATTGGTTCTAGTCACTGCAAACAAAATCATACCTTTAGAATTAAAACGGCCACAGCCTTGCTTAAGACTTCATTATACTCCGGACAAGAGAAATTCTGCAACATTGCAAGTTCAAGATACTAAGGATCTGTTTCAGACAAAAGTATTCAATCAAGAAGATGGATTCTGCTCTAGACACACCTGGACACAGTTTGGGCACCCATTGTCTCCCAAGCAGCTACAAGTTGTGATCAGTTCCAATGCAGCACGCACAAGGTCCCCAAATAGTGGCTGCACCTGCAAAGATATTAAAAATCTGATCTGGGTGCCCATGTCAAACCCTAAGTCCAATTATTAACTTTTGCAGCCTTTCTTCCTCTACCAGAAGCCCTTACCTATGTCCCTTTCTTGTTGAAGCAACAATGGCACACGGGAACTTTGGGAATGGGTGTTTACCCAGGTAGATAATTGTATCAAAAAGGTAGATTGTTCAGTTTATATCAGTAACATTTAGTGAATGAGACATTTAAGACTTTCAATTTGTATTTTCTTGATAGCAATTCAAATATAAAAACTTTGTCTATGTAAGGGATCACCCTTACATAACCGGTTCCAAGCCCAGATTAAGAAGGGTTGTGTTACGTAGGTATAAAATTTGTCAGATTTATCTATCATCGATTCTAGACATTATGATCATTACATAGGTGTCCCCTCTTAACGACACACCGTAAAGTCATTCTCATATCATGGACGGGTATGGGTAAAGAAGTTAATCTCGCTATTATTGTTGTTCGAATGTAGTGAACAAAGTACAGAGAGTTTGCATTTTCAACATGAACGGATGCGGGGGGGGGGAGGGGATAAAGAAGCTCGTCCTAGATAACAAGATTTGTATTGGTACTTCGAATATTTAAATATTGACTCACAAGCTAATAGAGGTGATAAATATTATGATTAGGAGAAAGATTCAATCTTATGTTTGGAAGAAACAAATTGGATTGATTGAAAACACAAGTTTTAAATTATGATATTTAAGAAAGGAAAAAACTCAAAATAAAATTTATATTATTGTAAATAAATATTTAAAGGATAATGTAGTAGATATACAACAATATGGTGACCAAATTACGATGGTGAAATTACTATTAAGAGTAGAGGTTTTAAATATAGTTTGTACTTATGTACTTCAAGCAGGACTAGAATATAGCATAAAGAAAGCATTTTGGAAGGAGTTAGATAAGATAATTCAAAATATTCCACAACAAGAGATGATTTGTTTAGCATGTCGAAAAAGAGGCATTAGGATATCAAGACATTCATGACAATTGTGGGTTTGGAAATTTAAATGAAGGTAAGGAAATTTTAAATTTCGCTATGGTATATGATCTCCTTTTATCCAATACAATTTAAAAAAAAGAAATTTTAATTACTTATAGCAGTGATTTGTCACAAACAAAAATTGATTATTTTGTCTATAGAAGAAAAGATAGACCATGTTACAAGGATTGCAAGGTAATTAAAAGAGAGTTTAACTACCCAATATTGACATAGACAGAGAGGCAAAGAGTATATAGAGCTCCTCATATTAAATGGCAAAATCTAAAAAATGAGAAAGAAGATATATTTAAACAAAAAGTTCTTGGAATATGTACATATACCTTTTAATTAATGTATGGAACAATATGGCTACACATATTAGAAAAGTAACAAAAGATGTGTTAAGTAAATCTAAAGGAGGTGTATTGGCACAAAAAGAAGCTTAGTGATAGAGTAAAATGGTGGAAACTTGGGAGGCTTTTATAAGAAAAAAGCAAAAAAATATCGTTAATTAAGCAAAAAATTAAATTTAAAAGAATTTATATAAAAATCTCAACAAAGAAAACAAAAGAGATTTTTAAGATAGCTAAGGCTAGAGATAAGAAAACTAAGGATCTTACTTTTGTTAGATGCATCAAATTTTTTATAATGAAAAGAATTTAGTGACAAGTGATGATATAAAAAATAGACGAAAAACTTATTTTTATAAGTTTTTTAATGAAAATATAGGTGTTAATATTAACTTAGATGAGTTAATTAAATCAAAAGAATATATAAACCATAATTTTTAGCAACGTATTAAAAATAATGAAGTTAAAAAGGCTCTTAAAACTTATGAATGTTGGTAATCCGTATGACCAAACAATATTCTTATTCAAGCATGGAAAATCAAAGGAGGGATGAGTATTACTTAGCTTACAAGATTACTTAATAAAATATAACAAAATAAAAAAATATGTGAGTAATGGAAGAGGAGTGTAATTATACCAATATACAAGAACAAAAAAGATATTAAGAATTGTATACATTATCAAGATATCAAGATGAGCTATACTAATAAATTATGGAAAAGAATTATTGAACATAGGTTGAAACAAATATTGATTACAACAAAGAACTAATTTGGATTCATGTTAGAAAGATTTATTATTGAGGCTATTCATATATTGATTGAGACATCTTATGAAACATTTTAAAGCAAAAAAGAATCTTTACATAGTATTTATTGATCTAGAAAGAGCTTACGATAAGGTACAAAAGATACTCTTTGGTGACATATATGATAGTGCACAAACATGTTGACGCAACACAAATGTCTTTGGCTGACTTAATACCATTTAAGTGGACACAAACAAAGCTTTCTTTAATAGAACAAAACAAGAGAACCAAACAACAACAACAACAACAACAACTAAGCCTTTTCCCATACTAGACGGGGTCGGCTACATGGATTCTTTGTTTCCACAGATCTCTATCGTGTGCCATGTTAGCAGTTAACTCCCAATAAGCTAGATCATTCTTTATTGTTTCTTTCCAACACTTTTGTGGTCGTCCTCTACCTCTTTTAATACTTTCCAAATTTAGGTTTTCTAACCTTCTTACATGTTCTTCTTTTGATCTTCTTTCTATATGTCCAAACCATCTTAAACGATGTTCTCTCATTTTATCCTCTATTGGTGCCACTCCTAATTTGTTTCTAATAACCTCATTATGTATACGGTCTTTTCTTGTATGACCACTCATCCATCTCAACATCTTCATTTCTGTCACAGACATCTTTTGTACATGTTGATGATTAACTGCCCAACACTCAGAACCATAAAACATGGCAGGCCTAACTGCTGCTCTATAATATTTACCTTTTAATTTTAATGGTATCTTCTTGTCACAAAGAATACCTGATGCTCCTCTCCATTTTAACCAACCAGCATTAATTCTATGTGTAACATCTCCATCAATTCTTCCATCACTTTGAAAAATTGACCCTAGGTATTTAAAACTTTCCTTTTGGGGAATGCAATGTGTGCCAATTTTAATTTCTATGTCCTCTGAAGTAGCCAAATGATCAAACTTACATTCCATATATTCTGTCTTTGTTCTACTAAGTCGGAGGCCTTTGTTTTCTAATGTTTCTCTCCATAGTTCCAATTTTCTATTAACTTTTTCCTTAGACTCCTCCACTAATACAATGTCATCTGCAAATAACATACACCAAGGTACTTCATCTTGAATATGTTTTGTTAACTCATCCATCACCATTATAAATAAGTATGGACTTAAAGTTGATCCTTGATGTAACCCAATATTAACTTCAAAGAAGTCTGTCGTTCCTTCATGAGTCCTCACACATGTTTTTGCACCATCATACATGTCTCTTATAAGGTTAATATATGTCAATGGGATACCTCTTTTTTCCAAAGTTCTCCAAAGAACCTCCCTCGGTACCCTATCATAAGCTTTTTCTAGATCAATAAAGATCATGTGAAGGTCTTTCTTTTTTGCTCTAAAATGTTCCATAAGACGTCTCAAAAGGTGAATCGCTTCAATAGTAGATCTACCATGCATAAATCCAAATTGGTTCTCTGTTGTACTTGATACTTGTCTTAACCTACGTTCAATAATTCTTTCCCATAATTTCATAGTATGACTCATTAACTTGATACCTCGATAATTCGCACAATTTTGAATGTCTCCCTTGTTTTTATATATGGGTATAAGTGTACTTGCTCTCCATTCCTCGGGCATCTTTTGGTTTTTCCATATTTCATTAAATAGTCTTGTGAGCCAAGTGATTCCTATTTCTCCTAGTATTTTCCAAACTTCTATAGGAATATTATCTGGTCCTACCGATTTACCACTCTTCATATGTTTAAGAGCCTCTTTGACTTCATTCTTTTGAATACGTCGGTAGAAATTATGGTTTATATACTTTTCTAACTTGGCTAAATCTCCTAAACTAATACTAAAATCTTTATTTTCATTAAAAAGATTATAAAAATAGTTTTTCCATCTATTTCTTATATCATCATTTGCCACTAGAATTTTTTCATCCTCGTCTTTTATGCATCTAACATAATTAAGATCTGTAGTTTTCTTATCTCTAGCCCTAGCTATCCTAAAAATGTCTCTTTCACCCTCTTTTGAGTTGAGTTTTTTATATAAGTCCTCCCAAATCTTAGCTTTTGCTTCACTAACGGCCTTTTTTGCTTCCTTCTTTGCTTTCTTATAAGCTTCTAAAGTTTCACTAGTTTTCTTAGCATAATGTAATTTGTAACATGCCCTCTTTGCCTTGATTTTGTTTTGTACTACTTCACTCCACCACCAAGCTTCTTTTTGTGCCGGTACACCTCCCTTAGATACCCCTAACACATCTTCGCCACTTTCCTAATATGTATAGCCATATTGTTCCACATATCAGAGGGTGTGCCAACATAATTCCAAACATCTCCTTGAAGGACTTTTTGTTTAAATATATCTTCTTTCTCACTTTTGAGGTTCCACCATTTAGTCCGAATAGCTCGATGCACTCTTTTCTTCTTTGTCCATTTTTTTATTTGTAAATCCATAACTAAAAGTCGATGTTGGGTGGTTAAGCTTTCTCCTGGAATTACCTTACAATCTTTACAACACGCTCTATCTTTTTTTCTACAAATAAAGTAATCAATTTGTGTTTGTGATAAGCCACTCTTATAAGTAATTAAATGTTCATCTCGTTTTTTGAAGATTGTATTGACTATAAAGAGATCAAATGACATAGCAAAATTTAAATCTCCCTACCTTCCTCGTTTATATCCCCATAACCAAAGTTTCCATGAATCCCTTGATATCCTAATGCCTCTTTACCGACATGTCCATTTAAATCTCCTCCTAAACAAATCATCTCCCTTTGTGGAATCTTTTGAAACACCTTATCTAACTCTTCCCAAAAAACTGTCTTTATACTATCTTCTAGTCCTACTTGGGGTGCGTAAGCACAAACTATATTCAAAACCTCTACTCCTAACACTAATTTCAATGTCATGATTCGGTCACCATATCGTTGTATGTCTACTACACTCTCCTTTAAATCTTTATTTATGATAATACCAACTCTGTTTCGGGCCTTTTCTTTACCTGAGTACCATAATTTAAAACATGTATCCTCTATCTCCTTTGCTTTTTCTCCAACCCATTTTGTCTCTTGTAAACATAGAATATGAATCTTTCTCCGAATCATAGTATCTACCACCTCCATTAGCTTACCCGATAATGTTCCGATATTCCAAGAACCAATACGAATCTTATTATCTAGGACTAGCTTCCTTACCCCCCGCATCCGTCCATAATCAAAATGCGGAGACCCTCTCTGAAAATTTTTCACTACATTCGGGCGACAATGTAGCGGGACTAACTTCTTTACCCACACCCGTCCATGATGTGGGAACCCTCTCTGCAATTGATTCACTACATTCGGGCGAAAATGTAGTGGCCCTTGCTTACTTCTTACTGCATTCGGGCTCTGCAGCACGTCGCTAGGCGGGAACGCCCCAAAGCAATGCTCATAATTTTTGTAATCCATGTTATAGAGAACCAAAAGTACAAAAAAAATAGTTCTGAAATTCTTTGCAGCCAACAACTTTTATAGACTATCCTAAGGATTTGCAAATATTAATGTTGTGTGTTTGTTATTATTCTCAAGACATTAGTTCTTGCAATAGTTATTCTAGTATGTAAGGAACCCATGATTTTCTTAATTCTGATATGATTTGTCTTTGACTGCATCATTCTCTCCCTATTGAATGGAGCTCATCCTCGAGTTGTCCTCATAGAGTGGGAGTAAGATCAACTACATTAAATGTTTTAGAAATTTTCATGGCAGGTGTGAGGTCGATGATATTTTGAGCAAAAAAGAAGAATCACATAATATTTATTCATTTAGAAAAAGCTTACGATAGGGTACCAAGAGATGTTCTTTAGAGAACCATGGAAAAGAAAAGTGCCCATTGACATACATAAATCTTATAAGAGACATCTACAATGGTGCAAAAACTTGTGTGAGGAATCATCAAGGAATGACAAACTCCTTTGAAGTTAATATTGGGTTACAACAGGGATCAACTTTAAGTCAATATTTATTTATATTGGTCATTGATACAACAACAACAACAACTAAGCCTTTTCCCATACTAGATGGGGTCGGCTACATGGATTCTTTGTTTCCACTGATTCCTATCGTGTGCCATGTTAGCAGGTAATTCCCAATAAGCTAGATCATTATTTATTGTTTCTTTCCAACACTTTTGTGGTCGTCCTCTACCTCTTTTAATACTTTCAAAATTTAGTTTTTCTAACCTTCTTTAGGGTTCTTCTTTTGATCTTCTTTCTATATGTCCAAACCATCTTAAACGATGTTCTCTCATTTTATCCTCAATTGGTACCAGTCCTAATTTGTTTCTAATAACCTCATTATGTATACGATCTTTTCTTGTATGACCGCTCATCCATCTCAACATCTTCATTTCTGCTACAGACATCTTTTGTACATGTTGATGATTAACTGCCCAACACTCAGAACCATAAAACATGGCATGCCTAATTGCTGCTCTATAATATTTACCTTTTCATTTTAATGGTATCTTCTTATCACAAAGAATACCTGATGCTTCTCTCCATTTTAATCAACCAGCATTAATTCTATGTGTAACATCTCCATCAATTCTTCCATCACTTTAAAAAATTGACCCTAAGTATTTAAAACTTTCCTTTTGGGGAATGCAATGTGTGCCAATTTTAATTTCTATGTCATCTGAAGTAGCCAAATGATCAAACTTACATTCCATATATTATGTCTTTGTTCTACTAAGTCGGAGGCCTTTGCTTTCTAATGTTTCTCTCCATAGTTCCAATTTTCTATTAAGTTTTTCCTTAGACTCCTCCACTAATACAATGTCATCTACAAATATCATACACCAAGGTACTTCATCTTGAATATGTTTTGTTAACTCATCCATCACCATTATAAATAAGTATGGACTTAAAGTTGATCCTTGATGTAACCCAATATTAACTTCAAAGAAGTCTGTCGTTCCTTCATGAGTCCTCACACATGTTTTTGCACCATCATACATGTCTCTTATAAGGTTAATATATGTCAATGGGATACCTCTTTTTTCCAAAGTTCTCCAAAAAACCTCCCTTGGTACCCTATCATAAGCTTTTTCTAGATCAATAAACATCATATGAAGGTCTTTCTTTTTTGCTCTAAAATGTTCCATAAGACGTCTCAAAAGGTGAATCGCTTCAATAGTAGATCTGCTAACATGGCACAAAGTTCTCCAAATAGCATTGCTTATTTCTTACTGCATTCGGGCTCTGCAGCACATCGCTAGGCGGGGATGTCCTAAAGCAATGCTCATAATTTTTGTAATCCATGTTTAAAAATCTGACGAAGTTTTACGCTGGTTGTCGGAAGCCTAACACAACCCTCCTCCTTTATCCGGGCTTAGGATTGGCAATGCAAGGGTGATCCCTTACATGGGCGGAGTTTTATATTGGTCATTGATGAGTTAAAAAAATATATTCAAGATGAAGTACCTTGGTGTATGTTATTTGCAAATGATATTGTGTTAGTGGATGAGTCTAAGTTAAAAGTTAATAGGAAATTGGAACTATGGAGAGAAATGTTAGAAAGTAAAGGTTTTCAACTTAGTATAAGAAAGACATAATATATGGAATGTAAGTTTGATCATTTGGGTATGTGAGAGGACTTAGAAATTGAGATTGGCACACAATGCATCCCTCACAAGGAAAGTTTTAAATACCTAGGGTCAATTTTTCAAAGTGATTGATGGAGATGTTATGCATAGAATTAAGGTTGGTTTATTAAAATGGAGAGGTTGTGTGATAAGAGAATACCATTAAAGTCAAAAGGTAAATATTATAGAGCAACAATTAGACCTGTTATGTTTTATGATTTTGAGTGTTAGCCGTTAATCATCAATATGTGCAAAAGATGTTGAGATGGATGAGTGGTCACACAAGGAAAAACCTATACATAACGAGGTTATTAGAAAACAATTGGGAGTAACACCAACAGAGGATAAAATGAGGAGAAATCATTTAAGATGGTTTGGACATGTAGAAAGACGACCATGGGACACTCACGTAAAAAGATATGAAAAATTAGATTGTGAAAATGTTAAAAAAGGAAGAGGACGATAACAAAAGTATTGAAAAGAAACTATAAAGAATAATCTAGTTTATATTGAGTTAAGTTCTAGCATGACACATGATAGGGCTAGGTGGAAAGAAAGAATCCATGTAGCCGACCCCATCTAGTATGGGAAAATGCTTAGTAGTAGTTGTTGTTATTAGGTGTGAGGTTGATGACATAAGTATTGTCATTGATCTTCTTCAGAATCTTATAGAGTCCATACTTTCATTGCTGTATTTTACGACGAGAACTTTAAGGGGATCGTTCCTTGCATAAGAAAACTATGACTTGGTCTCCTTAATGAAATTGTATTGGCTTCCGATGGTATCAACTTGTTTCTTATAACTTTTTATCCATTCTTCTAATGCATTTTTAACTTTCTGAAAAATGTTAGAATAATTGTTAGCCAGAGTGAGCGGTTGAAGACCTTACACCTGGAGGCAGCTTGACTAGGTTGACCACATGTCTAGGAAAGGGGCTTTGCCCAATAGACTGATGGAATGAGTTGCTATAGGCAAATTTTGCCTGCGGCAAGGCCCAATCCTATAGCCCCTTATTACCACAAATGCATCGAAGTAGGTTGCCTAAGGATTTATTAACAACCTCAGTCTGCCCATATGTTTCAGGGTAGGTAGTGTTGGAAAATTTGAGTTTTATGCTAAATCGTTTCCAAATACAACAACAACAACAACAACCAAGCCTTTTCCCACTTAATACCAAACAAGATCAAATCTGATTAAACGGTTGGATCTGCATTTGGGTCAAACACGAATCTCATATTTAATACAGAACGAGTCTAAATCCAGGAACGGTGCTGTTATGTGGCTTAAAACGAGGACCACACGATTTCTCCTAACAACGAGACTTGCCTCTCTCCCTCTACAATCCTTCCTTGTCATTTGCACATATTACAGAACCCCTCTCCCATCATACGACAGAAGCCATCGCCGCCATGATTGCCCCATCTTCCAAGCAACCATCACCCTTACCTAACAACCCAAAATCGTCGCCTCTTATCACCTCACAACCGCTATCGACCACCTATGTCACATGGGTGTGGGTGCGGATGCGGGTGCGGGATATGACAACTTTCAAAAATTTTGAGTGCGGTGACACGATTAGGGTATATAATATTATATATAATATTCAAGCTACATAAATCAATCATAATACAACTAGTATTTGCTAATTTTAGGTGCTCGTAGGAATCAATTAGCAAGTTCCCTCATAATGATCTGAAACTTAGAATGATTTTATGAGCTACAAAATATCCAAGTTATGGATTGAAAGAGTTTCCAGATCTTTTGTAGGATATAGCATATACTAGTATTTGTGCTAGGATCCACTAGTGATGTCATATTTTTTTGTTCTATTGATCTAACAATGTTCCTGGTCTTCAAATGTGTTTGGTGACAGAGATTATTCTGTGCAAAGGCATACAGTATGGAGTCAAGAATCCAATCAGATTGAGAAATAAGAAACCAATTGTCGGCACCCAAAATCATTCAAGCTAATATTGTATACAACTACAATAGCAAGTACACAACTTTATATTAAAGCAAAACACATAAATGGTAAAAACTACTAATTTCATCATAATACACAAATCAATCTTCAATATCCAGACCCATTTATGTGTGAGTTACAAAAAAAATGCATTTTTTTTGCCATGCCTCACCGACACGGTGTCGATGTCACACCAGTATCGAGGTCGACACTTAACCCCTTAGAAGTGTCTGTGTGACTTAGTCGACCACCGCCTCTTTCCATCATCATCACCATTGTTGCACCACCTTACTACCCCACGACACCATCAACCCTTCTCTCTATTCCTCTTGTATAATTAAGTGCGAGTGATTGTAGCCACGAAGTCGCCAACACACAACCATCCTCAGCATGCCAAGACCGCCAAGATCAACCCTCATTACCGCTCGTCAAAATCATCACATGGTGCAGTTTGGTTGGTTGTGCTCAAATAGCTAACAGACCATCACAACCACCTCTATCCAACACGACCCAAGCAAACTGCACCCTCAACCCCAACATGATTGTTGCCTCAAAACCAACAAAACCCCACCGACATCCCATATTTAGTGTTAAAAGAGGTAGAGGAAGACCACAAAAGTGTTGGAAAGAAACAATAAAGAATGATCTAGCTTATTGGGAGTTAACTGCTAACATGGCACATGATAGGGATCTGTGGAAACAAAGAATCCATGTAGCCGACCCCGTCTAGTATGGGAAAAGGCTTAGTTGTTGTTGTATTTAGTTATATGTATATACGTGGAGTCGTAATGTAAGGTTGATTCATGTATATTTAATTATATATATTACGGGTCCTAATGGATCAGTTTTTTATCCGTTAGAAACTAAGATCCATTAGTTACTTATTAGGGACATTTAAGTCTTCCAAGTTAGATTAGTAATATAAGTAGTCATTAGGGTTAGGATTAGGATTACACGTGAATGGGAGGCTGGTGGCTGAGAGTGGCCGACCAACACCTTGTCTGCCTTCTTGTAATCAACATCTATTATTAATAAAGTGATATTTTGCTGCATAAATCCAACATGGTATCAGAGCCAATCGTGGTATTTTGCATCAAACAGAGAAGAAAAACAGAAAGGGGACGCTGTAGGCATAGTGAAGATCACATTGGGTGTTAAGGATAACAAGTTTGCTTTTATTTTGTTTATTTGAATTGATGTTTTGTTGATTGATACATCTAAAAAACCTTATTGGATATTTCTTCAACACTTGACTCTTTTGAGTAACATTTGGTGATCGATTTCAGTATCTTGTCATTGATTTCTGTTGATTAGTGAGAAGAGGAGATTATGGCAACATCGTAAGATTATTGTGGCAGATTTACAAGTAAGGTTTGACTAAAATATTTTTTTTGAGAAATTCATTTTGAAGTTCAAAATTTACAAATATGGAAAAGGGAAAGATTGTGGAAGGCAATGAACTCAATTCTTAAGACAAAGCTGATAGATTCCAAATTATGAATTTGAAATTAGAATGGAATAATTATCTTCAATGGACCCGATCTATTGAACTGACTATTATGGCCACGGGGCAATGTGATTACTTAACATGTGACATACCTCAACACCCAATTTCAGATCCTCTATATTCTCGATGGCGCAGAAAAAATACACTGGTGAGTGCCTGGTTAATTCAATCCATGACTCTCCATTGGAGGCACATTTATATTATTAGAAACTGCTAAAGACATCTGGTTGGCAGTTCAAGAAGCTTATGCTCAAAGAAAAAATATTGCTAAGAAGTATGACCTCATAGAAAATATTCAAAAATACAGACAAGGAGGAAGGTCAGTTAGTGAGTATTATGCAAAACTCAGAGGTCTGTGGGAAGAACTACAACTGTATTATAAGACAAAATGTCAGATTTGCACTAAAGAGCGGAATGAGGAGTTTGAAGAGCGTAAAGTGTTTGATCTTCTATAGGGCATATCATCAGAGTATGAAGCCGTAAAGAATAACATTCTCAGCAGAGAAGAACTTCCATATTTGAGTACAATATACTCACTCCTTCGAGAAGAAGACATAAAACATCTATGTTGGAGATCAAGTTAAATCTTGATTAATTAGTGTTACTATTTAGTTATAGGTGTATACGTAGAGTCATATGTAAGTCTGAGTTATGTATATTGTGGTATTTTGTAATACGGGTCCTAATGGATTCTGATCCATTAGGAACCGTAATCCATTAGTCACTTATTAGAGACATTTAAGTCTTTCAAGTTAAATCAGCAATATAAGTAGTCATTAGGGTTAGACTTAGGGTTTAACGTGAATAGAGTAGAGGCGGTTGAGGCTGGCCGACCTACTCCTTTGTGGTGCTTCATTTTGTAATGTGTTTTGATGATCAATATAATGATTGATTGAAGCCCAAATTCACATGGTATCAGAGCTAAAACCATTAAAGATCGATTGATTTGATGAAGGAAGAGTGAAATCAGATTGGTGCCCCCATGCAGGAAAGACGTTATTCAATTTTAAGGTATGTTCATTCCTCTTTTGTTGAGATAGAATAGCCAGTTGTGTGCAGGCTAGTGACACTGCACATTCATTATCTTTTAAGGATTTAAAGACTTGGTTCATATAGGAAGTAAGAGTGATTATAAGAAAAGTTTGTTGGTTTAATATTGTGCACATATTTGTAAGTCAAAATTAGCGGCAAATTTGGGATTTTACAGAAATTTTATGGACTGTATTGATGCACCAAATAATCGGTGGCATATGTGTGTGACAGAAAGTTGGAATGATAGTTGAAGTATTCTGCGCATAGAAGAGTTATATAAAATTTATTTTACTTAGTAATTTTTCCGAAGACTTCAATTATGTATAAGAATGGAAAGAACAAAGATGTAGAGAGTAATGGATCTCCATTAGACAAAAGTGAAGGATTCCAAATCACAAATTTGAAATTAGATAACAAGAATTACCTACAATGGGTCAGGTCAATTGGACTGGCTATTATGGCAAAGGGGCGATGGGATTATTCAACATGTGACATACCTCGACCCCCAAGTTCAGATATTTTTTATTCTCGATGGTGTAGGGAAAATGCACTAGTAAGTGCTTAGTTAATTCAATCCATGACTCCCTCCATTGGAGGCACTTTTATGTTTTTAAAAATTGCTAGGGATATCTGGCTAGCAATTCAAGAAGCCTATGCTCAAAGGAAAAATATTGCTGAGAAATATGATCTCACAAAGAAGATTTGAAAATGCGGACAAGGAGGACGATTAGTCAATGAGTATTATGGAGAGCTCATAGGTCTGTGAGAAGAACTACAATTGTATTCTAAGACTAAGTGTCAGGTTTGCACTCTAGAGAGGAATGAGGAGTTTGAAGAGCGTAAAGTGTTCGATCTTCTATGAAGGATTTCCTCAGAGTATGAGGCAGTAAAGAATAACATTCTCAGCTGAGAAGAACTTCCATCTTTGAGTACAGTTTACTCACTTCTCCTTAGAGAAGAAGACAGAAAACTCCTAAAAAAAAAACCAAAATCAATTCAAAGACCTCAACATTCGTCGGGAAAAATACTTATATTCCTCCCTTTGCTCGAGGAAGAGGAGGTTATGGTAGAGGCAGAGGTAGATATGGGCTGACATCTGAAGAGAAAGATAAGATTAGTTGCTCTCATTGTGAAAAACCTCGACATACCAAGAAAACATGTTGGGAGTTAGTTGAAAAACCTACCTATTTTAAGAATCGAAACAATAGTGCATAATTCAGCAGTGATCAAAATGAAAAACAAAAAGCTGAGGACAGTGCAACTTCTCTAGATTATATGAAGAAAGAAATTGAATTGTTAAAGGCACGTTTGACTTATCCGCAACAACCTTCTTCATCCTCTCACAGTGATTCACAAACATCTATTGCCTATCCATTCTCATTTATGACAGAGGGTAATATAAATTCTTCTTATTCAAGGATATGGGTTATTGATTCTGGTACTATAGATCACATAGTCAACCGAAGAGATTTCTTTGATAAATATAAATTGACACAGACACAAATCAATATTAGACTGGCAGATGGGTCTCTTACTCCAATAATGGGAAAAGAAAGTATTGTTACATCCTTTGGTATATTAAAAGATGTTTTACATGTTCCCAACATATCAGTAAACCTATTATATGTTTTTGCTATGACTCAGGATTTAAAATATCGTATAATCTTTGATTTCACTGAATGTATCTTTCAGAAACTGAAGACGGGGAAGATCTTTGGTCAGGATAATGTGAGGAAAGGCCTCTATTTTTACGAGGACAATAAAAGAGTTTAACTACAATCAATAATTATTATTGAGAGACAGAAGGAGGATATACCTCGTTGGCACTAGCGGATAGGCCATTTACCATTTTCTAAAATAAAAATATTATTACCAAAGTTTAGAGATTGTAATGAATTGGACTTGAATTGTTAAACTTGCTAGAAGGCAAAACACCATCGTATTTCTTTTCCTTTAAATGAAGAAAGATCTTTCATTCCTTTTGATATTGTGCATTTTGATATTTGGGCCCCTTGTTCTACAACTTCTATGCAGGGATATAAGTACTTCGTGTCATTTATTGATGATAGCACTAGATTTACTATGATCTATCTTATGAAAACTAAAGATGAAGTGAGAGAAATTCTTCCCGTATACTGTCAGTTTGTACAAACTCAATTTCAAAGTAGTATTAAAATCTTTCGCAGTGATAATGGTGGATAATTTATGTCTCAATCTCTTCACTCATATTTTCTACAACAGAGAATCTTACATCAGACTTCTTGTTCTTACTCTCTTCAACAGAATGGTGTGGCTGAAAGGAAGAATCGACAAATTTTACAAGTTGCAAGGACCCTCTTAATTGGATGTAATACACCAAAATATTACTGGGGTGAAGCAGTCTTAACATCCGTCTTTCTTATAAATCGTATGCCAAGCAGAATTCTCAGTGGAGATACTCCATTTCACTCTCTATGTCCTTCAAGAAAACAATTCCATTTATTACCAAGAATTTTTTGTTGTACTTGCTTTGTCCATATTCATCAAGGTGCCAGAGATAAACTTGATACAAGATCAATTAAGTGCATATTCTTGGGATATTCGACTACTCAAAATGATTATATAAGAGTGTGGCTACTTTCTTCTCACTCTTACTTAGGGTTTTTAATCACAACTTATATAAGAGTGTTTTAAATTGAAAGACTAATCTATCCTTACACTAGAAACACAATTAACAAGTTACACTAAAGAGCAAATAATAGGATTAGAGATATAAGAACCGATCCACAATTACTTCTCAACATGTACAGCAAATGCACGTGCATGAGTTCATGCATGCCTGCGTGTTTGTCCACATACCTTTGTTTCTTTTCCCCTTAATGAAGTATACAAATGACTTGACCATTAGACATTGAAAATGTGGGCTAGATGGAAAATAAGGTCTATAACTGCCAGAAATATTCCTCAAAATCTGACTTCCTCAATGTTTCAGCAAAAGCTGGAAAGTAGGTCGTAAAATTAACGTCATACTACAGAAGGATATTGCATGGATATGAAAAGACGAAGTTACTGATCTGCAGTTCCATCCCCGTGGAATTATGGTTGTATTTTGTGTACAACCTACAATTGGTGGATGTGCAGATGACACATACCAATAATTTCAATTATACTTTTGCTCTCTATTAACAAATATCTAATTCAGATCTTAGCAAATACTTGCAGTGCTGAATGTAGACAACTATAATTACCAAAGCCCAAAACTTAAATGAAACGAGACTTCCTGCTGTGATTGTATGAGATATCAAATAGGTATACTATGGGAGCTGGCAGAGAAGGGAGTATGTGAGTTCCTATTATGGTCATGGGTATATGCGTAGAACAAGTTTTAAGCACCTCAGAAATGGATGAAAATAATACATTGTGTTTGACCAGCCATTTGCCAAGGGATCAGGTAAGGTCCAGTCCCAAAACCGGTCGGACTAATTCCGACACACACTACTAATTGTAACCTATGTTGCACCATGTTAGCATAGGTACACAAGCATCCGCGAACTATGCATGCTTATGATGGAAGTAGCAAACATTGATATTATTGGTTCATCTTTATCTGCATAGTGTTCCTTCAAGTTCTTGGTTACATTCTCAGCTAGAGTTAGCAAAGAAACACTAGTGGTTATATGAAATTAATATTACTTTGTGAAAGAAACCCTATTTTATGTAATAAATCAAGTGTTCAGTCCTGAACATAAAATTTCATGGAGAAGCGACAGTTTGAAAGTACAATTGCCAACCGCAAAACAGACAAAGCAAAATATGATTATAGATGAGCAACGCTGAACAGCTATAAATGCTATTCACCTGTGCTGAAATTCCAACCCCTCCAGGATGCTGATCATACAGGAGCAACCTTAACGGAAAGTAACGAGTTTCATGAGGATTTGCACACTCAGTCCCCAAGTCTGAAGAACTAGACATTATATACCTACAAAAGAGTCCCAAAATATCGTCATTCAAACAAGCAGTTAAAGATGTCTAACAAGTCACTGTAATGGCCATAGGACTATCAAAAAATTAATAAACAATCGTGGGATATCACAGTGAGCAGAAGCTAGAAAATAACCATGCTTTCAGAATTGCTAATCAGAAAATTCCAATGTAAAGTTAAACTGAAAAGCAAACCAATTTAAAGAAAAAATTTGTTATGATGCCTGGAGAAAAGTAGCAACATGCCACACAGAAAATTGCTCTTAGGGACTTACAAAGGCACCAAATTAAGTATCGCATGAGAAGCAGCATGGAGACCTGCTCGTAATGAGAGATTCTGACTCTCTACTTCTGTTTTGGTTGATTCAGGAACTGGAATCCAAACAGCCTGGTAGACAGTGATCATGAGCTGAGAGGTGAAGAGAAAAGGATGCAGATGGAGGTTGTCACAGAAACGTCACAGGGGCAGTTGTCTCTTATTTTACATACCTGAGATTCATAAGAATATTCAGGTAGAAATAGATCAACGTTGTCAAAGATCTGATTGCTTCCTCTCCAAATACGGTAGAAGCCAAACCACGTTGTTGTTACTTTGCAAGCATTCACCTGAGCCGTAGTACCCTGACAGTCCATTTGAGTCACTTTCGCACAGTATGCCTACAAGAAAATGAAGTCAGAGCATTACTTATAATTGACCAGATGGACAAAATACATAAGATTGTTGAGATTAAAGATCTTGGTCCACTAAACATTTCATCAAGCAGGAGAATAAAATCTCATTTTTTAAAGTTAAGTTCCTTGCACTTTTCAGTAAGAAAGTAGGGATTGGAAAATGAAAGTTGATGCAAAGTAACTATCGTAAAGATGGTTTGCCTTTCTCAGTTGATGGATAGAAAAAAGATGGCTCGGAGGGCTGCTCTATTTTATAGTGATAACTGCAGTTGATGCATTAATAAGCCAAACCATTAAGGTGAAAAGAACACAAGTGATTGTCATGCTACCGTGTGATGAAAGGCGCATTCAAGTGGTAAAATCAATCTGCCTTGTGCTCTATAATTGGGACAATACTGCTTCTTAAATGTTTCGTACTTTTGATATATTATCTGAAAATCAGAAATTTACAGGATACATCAAGTCTTCTAAATGAGAAATCATCCGCAGATATGCACTCCAAGCACATCTGGCCAGTTAAAAGCAATTTAGTCTACAGGAGTAATAGACAATTTTGCTTTTTTACGTTTAAGCAAGACATTGCTTTGCCTCCAGTGATATGTTTCGTATGTGAGTCCGGAAGGACAATGTACATCTCAATTGAAAGATTGTCGCCCTGTTATGCTTCATCACTATTGACAACTTGCCGTGGGCAGTGATCAGCTGATAACCCATTTAAGGTGGTAGAGCACTAATAAACATGCCATACAGTGAATTCACGTAATATGGTAAACTTTGATACCAACCATGGTCTCAAAATTGAATAAAAGTCACTTTATGCTGAAGTCTTGAACATGCAGCAGAGACAGAAATCCTGCATCATATTGCAAAACGCTAGAGTATGCTGTTTGCCCTAGGATTCTAGTATAGATAAAGTGAAATTAAACATCACTGCATAAAGAGAATCATACTGCTGAAAGATCTTTCTCAGAGTCTATAACTATAGAAAGTATAACCAAGCAAGAAGCATAGATACACAAAACCCAGAACAAGTACATGAAGTAATTTCAAGCCCCAAGAAGGTTTAGTTGAGTTACCAATTCTTACACAAGAACAGACAATAACCAATTCTAAACTTATTATTGCATTGATGTGTAAATCCTAATATATGAAGTCATGGTTGTAAGTAATCTACATGATTCAATATTTCAACATACTAGTTCACCACCCAAAACATGAATGTCTGTATAATCACGAGTCTTTGTGTAATACTTCAAGTCTGCTCTTTTACATAAAGCAATCTTTGCAGATAAATCTAGAACTGTGACGAGGTAAGTTTTCCCTTGTTGCATATACACAGCACCTTCATAAACCTGGAATTGGGAGACGAAGGAGAAGTAAACAAATAACTTAAGAAACTAACTTCAAAATGCAAAAAGAAAATTTAGAAATGTGCAGCAAATACTATAGAGTATAACACAAGAGCAGTAAATTTGGCAGTTGCATGACATTCAATGAGATAATCAAATGCAAAGTCGCAGGTGAATGAAAAAAATAACTAGTGAGATGTACTTAGTGGAAAGATTGCAAGATTCGACCAGAATGATTGCTTGAAGATTCAGCCAACACCATAATGGAACTTGCTGGGTAGTCAATAAATGATAAATACTATCTTACATAGGAAACCTTACCAATACCCAACAAGCAGAAAAGTAGTGAAGCTACTAATTTGGCAATCAACTTATCACATGGAGGGTGAAAACTACCAGCACATAATAATAACTAATCCTATAACTCTAACATGTCAAAATCCTGAAAACAATAAGCAGATCAATAGATAAATGAGCTTAGAATAGCAAAAGGCTGATTCTTTTACTCACATTCACAAGCAAGAAGAAGGCAGCTGTTGCAAGAACAAGGACATGGGCAAGTTGGTACAACTGAATGGATTAGGAGCTAAAAACACAACAATGAAATCTTGATGTCTTATATTTTTCTCAATGTCAAAGTCTTCATGTTTCACCCTCTATCTGACACCACCTAGTTTAACAAGGCCAGGGTTATGGGTCAAGAACCTCAAAATATTGAGAAAGTTCTGAACAATATTTTCAATACCTTATCCATATAGCAAGAGGAAAAACATTAGCCATTAGGCAGTTCCAACTTCTAAAGCCTAGCAAAAAGCATGAAAAATAATAGATAAATCAAAATAAAAGGTATTGAAATGCATTTACCAAAGCCATGTACTAGATACCATGTCGCATTTCAGTAACATGACAATGGGAACAGGAGTGACCTTTCACCAAGTCCGATAATTAGGGATTTCTGCTCATTTCATAGGAAAATAAGGACATTAATACCCTTAAAGTGGTTTTACTAGGTGGGCCTCTTAGTAACTTGTATATAGTACATTATTTACCCATAAGCCAAGGCAGAGCTGTTAAAGTGGGAAGGGCTTTTAGCTGCTAGTCAGGCAATCTCTCAGTGATATTTTATCAAGAAGACTGATACATATAGTTAGTGTTGAGGTTTACGATATCATAAATCATTATAACGTAAAACTGTACCTAATCTTATTCGTAGCATGTCCATTAAATATCTCCTGATAAACATACCACAGTGCTAGATACAGTAAAGGAATAAACAAAAGGATGTTTCCATTCTTTCATACATCAGCAAACACAAAGACAATAAAGAACATGGAGAGGGTCGGCCAATACAAGCTGCCGCCCTAATCACTTTCTTCCATTATGTATTTCTCAGAGATACATGATTAAGGGTTTCTCTCCTTTAAATACTAAGATTACAATCTCTTATTTACTACAATGCCATTAATGGGGCTTTATTTAAAGCTACCTTTAAAAAAGTTATTTAAAATAACTATGTAAATATCTTAGTTACAGAAAAACATGTTCTTTTCTAATCACGTCCTGTATCTCTGATGACTTAATCTTCCAACACTCCTCCTCAAGTTGGGTGAAAAATAGATGTTACACCCAACTTGCTACTTAATCTCTGAAGTAGATTTCTACTATTGCTTTGGTCAACATATCTACACATTGGTGTCCTGACTGTACATGTTCTAACTGAAATTCTTTTGCCTATACATTGTCCCATAGAAAGTAACAATCTATCTCAATATGTTTTGTTCACTCATGATACACTGGATTTGAGGCTATCTGTATCGCTGGTTTGCTATCACAAAATATAGGTATAGTTTTTCCTGTAAATAAGTTCATCTTCATGAGTAAAGATCATAACCACTTTCCTTCACACATACCTAATGCTATTGTCATATATTCTGCTTCAGCTGTCGATCTGGCTACAACATATTGTTTCTTACTTTTCCATGATACTATATTACCTCCAACCAATGTTATATATCCCGTGGTTGACTTTCTGTCTTCTGTGGAACCTTTCCAATTTGTATATGTATAAATCTCAATGTCCGTATGACCATTGGCTTTGTATGTGATCCCATATCTTGGTGTTGTCTTCAGATATCGTAATATATAAAACACTGCATCCATATGATATTTTGATGGTGATTGCAGAAATTGACTAAGGATGCTCATAGCAAAGGACATATCCGGCCTGCACGCTCAAATAATTTAATCGGCCACCCAACCTCGCGATATTTGGTCAGATCGTATAATGGTTCTCCTTGATCCTGGACCGAGTTTGGTATCGTGGATCCATTGGTGTATCTATTGGCTTCCAGAATCCAACATCTCAGCTTCTCGAGAATGTCTAAGGCATACTTTCCGGGTGGAGATACAACCGCATTAGATTGTGCCACTTCTATTCCTAGGAAATATTTCAACCTTCCATGTCCTTAGTCCGAAAAGTGATCAAAATATAAGGTTTGCTTTTTAACTTCTGGCCAACACCTTCCTTGATCATCTCCGCTGATAATAATATCATCTACATAAACAAGAATATAGGTGGTGGCAGAGAGATAAGGTGAATAAAAAGAGAGGGATCACATTCTTGCTATTGATCGGCCTCACCAAATTTGTGTAAAGTAAGTGTGAGTTTCTCAAACCAAACTCTAGTAGCTTGCTTGAGACCATATAGAGTCTTATGTCAATTTGCACACATGCCGACTTTTCGGTGGGAAACAAATCCTTGTGGTTGGACCATATAAACTTCTTCTTGAAATCACCATATAAGAATGCAGTATTCTTAATACTGTTTGATGCAGCGGCTGACTTCCGATGGCCGCTACAGAAAGGAAAAGACTAATCCGATGCCATTTTCGCAACCCGGAGAGAAAGTATCACCATAATCAAGGCTGCAATTTGAGTGAAACCTCTTAGCAACAAGACGAGCTTTCAATCGACTGTCACTCCATCGTGTCCCACTCCAACTGTAAATCCATTGGACATCCTGCCGTGATTTGCTGCGTGGCAATGGAATGTAATCATACCATTGGTATGTAATGCGTACATCTCTTCTATCATTGCTAATACCAATCTAGATGGGAGCAGGCATCTACTGTTGTTTTTGGTATAATCAAGGTACACAAAGAAGAGATAAAGGCATAATGAAGAAGACAAGGCGATGATAACTCAAAAAATTATAAATGAATTTGAAAATCGGATACTTACAACATGATCTCTTCCCTTTTCTGAGTGCTATAGGAACATCTGAGTCGTCCAAATCCTATCACCTGTTTCTTCCACGGTTTCATTTGAATCAGTTACTGTTTCTCCCCCTTGATTCATAATATTTATCTGTTTGTCTCTAAATATATTTCTCTCTCCCTTTTGTATACTTGCATTCTGTTTTCTCCTGTGGGTTGATATGTTCTTGCAAAAGAATTTTCTTCCTCTAATTCTTCACTAGTAATAAACCTTGATAGAACTGTTTCTTCAATACTTGAATTAGACACATCATTCAAATTTATGTAGTATGAAGTAGTTTCAAAGAAGGTTCCATCCATAGAAACATACTTTCTATGAGAACTAGAATCATAACAAATATATCATTTCTTTTTACAAGAATACCCAATAAAGATACATTTTATTGCCCTTAGATCAAGTTGATCATAACAAATTGTTGATGAACATGCACATAACAAACACATCCAAATATTATGGGAATGAGATGAAACGGATTATCCTCAGGTTTAATTACTTTGAATGGAGACTTTCCTGCAAGGATCACATTAGGAATTTTATTCATAATATATACTGTTGTAACATTTTCTTATGGCCAAAAATACTTTAGAACATTGTGTTCAAGAAGTAACGTTCGAGCAATTTCCAAAATGTGTTGATTCTTTCGTTCGCCCACTCCATTCTGCTGCGGGGTGTAAACACACGATGTCTGATGTATAATACCATGAGATTGAAGATATGATTCCAACTGAATATTACAAAATTCTCCACCATTATCAGATCTGAAAGTTTTAATGGCATAACCAAACTGAGTCTTAATAAGATTATGAAATAGAGGAAAAATTATGGATATTTCTAATTTCGACTTCATGAGATAAACAAAGATAAGTCTGAAAAAATCATCAATAAAAGTAACAAATACTTAAAGTTTTCCAAAAAAGATATCACATGGTCCCCAAACATCAGAATGTATCAATTCAAAAGGGATAACTGATCTTGAATCACTACTAGGAAAAGTAGCTCTACGATGTTTAGCCCTCTGACATACATCACATTGAATGACCACACCACTAGGAATTGAAAAAGGGACAAACTCTCTTATTTTAGAAACAGGCAAATATCCTAATCTACTATGCCAAATTTTTATTTCTTCCTCAGTAGTAATAGCTGGCAATGCTCTTTTATGCTTTAAAATCTTTTCTCTAGATAGTATGTATAATCCATTGCGTAGTGCACTATGTCCAAAGGTTCTTCCCGTCCTCAAATCCTGAAAAACACAATCATATAGAGAGAATGTAATTATAATTTCATATATCTAACCAAGGAACTTACTGAAAGTAGGTTTACTGAAAATTTTGGAATATATATCACAGAATTAAGTCTGAGATCATCTCTCTGAATTGCTCATTTTCCTTTCATAGGAATTAAAGAACCATTTGCTACTTTCACAAACTGTGGAGTTGGAGTCTTTTCATACTGCATAAAATTAGATTTGTTCCCTACCATATGATTGATAGCCTTTGAATATATTATCCAATCAAAAGAAGATGTAAAATCTTTAAGAGAATAGTTACCACTAATATTATAAGAAGTAGGAGGACTTGAGTCCGTCTTTGATGAAAAAGTGGACGGTTGATCACGTAGACATATTTCAAGTTCAGCAATCTGTTTCTTCAATTCTGCCATTTCATATGCAGGACTCATTTCTGCTTTCTTATCAGATACAGTTGCCACATGACTGCCATAATCTTTATATTTTATAGGTTTTCTGCTATAATCTTTATATTCTGTAGGTTTTCCAATAATTTTTCAATAATACTCTCATGTGTGTCTTCTCTTCCCACAATGAATGCACTGTAGCTTGTTCTTATCATCATAATTTTGATCTCTACCTCTGGTCGAATCTCTTCTTCTCTGATAATTACTTTGTCCTCTACCAATATATGCAGATCTCTCAGCCTGTATATGTCCGCCTTTTTCTAAATTCTTCTGATCTTCTTCCCTTAGAAGGAGTGAATATAATGTTTCAAGAGATGGTAGTTCTTCCTTGCTTAGGATATTTAACTTGATGGATTCGTATATTGATGAGACTCCTCAGAGTAAATCGAAAACTTTCCTAATTTCTCCTTCAACAGTACTCTCTTTTACATAGTGACTGCACTTATTTTCCGCAAGGTGTCTTTGTTCATTCCAAAGTTCTCGTAGTTCTCCATAGTATTCACTTACTGATCTGGTTCCTTGGCGACATTTTCTTATCCTTTCAATAATCTCAGATTCTTTGGCTATATTCCTCTGTCAGGAGTAAGCTTCTTCCACTACAGACCAAATTTCAGCAGCTGATTCCATATACATAAATGTTTTACTAATTGAAGGGTTCATATTATGTCTTATAGACAGAAGCGACCCTTACCTCCGTTTAACTGATAAATAGAATGTCTTCTTCTGAACTTGACAATGTGTCGAAATATTGTTTAGACTTGCTCCATATTATGAAAGATTAAGAGTTTTTCATTGTAAACATTTTGTTTCTAGGGATAAGAATGATAAATTATCTCCTAGATCTATTAAGCATGTCTTTCTAGGTTACGACATTGACAAAAAAAGGTTATAGGTATTTTGATCCAAAAGGATACAAACTTTATGTTTCAAAAGATGTGAAATTTTTAGAAGATAACTATTACTGACTCTAACATTGAAGATAAAGAGAGAAATATACCTTTCTAAATGACCTTACAAACTTAAAAGATAGTGATAGAGAATAAACCATTGATTTAAGACAATAAGATGAACCCACGGATATGGAAATAAGAGAAAACAATGAGTCTCGTGATATTATTGTCATTTCCTCTATATTATGCTAGATGACTTAGAGAACAAGAAAACACTAGACTGCCTCCTAGAATTTCAAGGCCCCCACAAAGATTTGTGTCCTACAAAAACTTTGAACCTCAAAGAAATTTTTTATTAATGTCATTTTACAAGTAAAAGAACTTAATTTCGATACTTAAGAAAATTATATGCAAGAAGAATTAAAAGCCTTAGATAAAGCTTGAACTTGGGATATTGTGTCTAAACCTACGAATAAAAAACTAATTGAATATAGACATGCATATAAAGTAAAAACAGAGTGATAGCACCATATAAATATATAAAGCTCGACTAGTAGCTAAAGGATATACTAAAAAATATGCAATAGACTATGAAAAAACCTTACCTCTGTTTGCTAGAACGACAACAATAAGAATTTCAATAACTCTTAATTGTATTAAAAATTAGAAAGTGTTTCAACTATATGTTGAAAATGTTTTCTTGAATGATAAACTAAATGAAGAAGTTTATATGACTCCACCGGGACTTATGTACCGAAAGATCATGTTCTTAAACTAAATAAAGCTTTGTATGGTCTTAAGCAAGACCCTAAGGCTTGGTTTGACAAATTTGAAGACTTTATGCATACACATAATTTTTTGTCATGTTATATTGACAATACATTTTCGCCCATGTAAGGGATCACCCTTGCATTGCCGGTCCCAAGCCCGGATAAAGGAGGAGGGTTGTGTTAGGCTTCCGACAGCCAGCGTAAAACTTCGTCGGATTTCTACAACATGGATTACAAAAATTATGAGCATTGCTTTGGGGCGTCTCCGCCTAGCGACGTGCTGCAGAGCCCGAATGCAGTAAGAAGTAAGCAAGGGCCACTACATTTTCGCCCGAATGTAGTGAATCAATTGCAGAGAGGGTTCCCACATCATGGACGGGTGTGGGTAAAGAAGTTAGTCCCGCTACATTGCCGCCCGAATGTAGTGAAAAATTTTCAGAGAGGGTTTCTGCATTTTGATTATGGACGGATGCGGGGGGTAAGGAAGCTAGTCCTAGATAATAAGATTCGTATTGGTTCTTGGAATATCGGAACATTATCGGGTAAGCTAATGGAGGTGGTAGATACTATGATTCGGAGAAAGATTCATATTCTATGTTTACAAGAGACAAAATGGGTTGGAGAAAAAGCAAAGGAGATAGAGGATACAGGTTTTAAATTATGGTACTCAGGTAAAGAAAAGGCCCGAAACGGAGTTGGTATTATCATAAATAAAGATTTAAAGGAGAGTGTAGTAGACATACAACGATATGGTGACCGAATCATGACATTGAAATTAGTGTTAGGAGTAGAGGTTTTGAATATAGTTTGTGCTTACGCACCCCAAGTAGGACTAGAAGATAGTATAAAGACAGTTTTTTGGGAAGAGTTAGATAAGGTGTTTCAAAAGATTCCACAAAGGGAGATGATTTGTTTAGGAGGAGATTTAAATGGACATGTCGGTAAAGAGGCATTAGGATATCAAGGGATTCATGGAAACTTTGGTTATGGGGATATAAACGAGGAAGGTAGGGAGATTTTAAATTTTGCTTTGTCATTTGATCTCTTTATAGTCAATACAATCTTCAAAAAACGAGATGAACATTTAATTACTTATAAGAGTGGCTTATCACAAACACAAATTAATTACTTTATTTGTAGAAAAAAAGATAGAGCGTGTTGTAAAGATTGTAAGGTAATTCCAGGAGAAAGCTTAACCACCCAACATCGACTTTTAGTTATGGATTTACAAATAAAAAAATGGACAAAGAAGAAAAGAGTGCATCGAGCTATTCGGACTAAATGGTGGAACCTCAAAAGCGAGAAAGAACATATATTTAAACAGAAAGTCCTTCAAGGAGATGTTTGGAATTATGTTGGCACACCCTGTGATATGTGGAACAATATGGCTATACATATTAGGAAAGTAGCGAAAGATGTGTTAGGGGTATCTAAGGGAGGTGTACCGGCACAAAAAGAAGCTTGGTGGTGGAGTGAAGTAGCACAAAATAAAATCAAGGCAAAGAGGGCATGTTATAAATTACATTATGCTAAGAAAACTAGTGAAACTTTAGAAGCTTATAAGAAAGCAAAGAAGGAAGCAAAAAAGGCCGTTAGTGAAGCAAAAGCTAAGATTTGGGAGGACTTATATAAAAAACTCAACTCAAAAGAGGGTGAAAGAGATACTTTTAGGATAGCTAGGGCTAGAGATAAGAAAACTAAAGATCTTAATTATGTTAGATGCATAAAAGACGAGGATGAAAAAATTCTAGTGGCAAATGATGATATAAGAAATAGATGGAAAAACTATTTTTATAATCTTTTTAATGAAAATAAGGATGTTAGTTTTAGTTTAGGAGATTTAGCCAAGTCAGAAAAGTATATAAACCACAATTTCTACCGACGTATTCAAAAGAATGAAGTCAAAGAGGCTCTTAAACATATGAAGAGTGGTAAATCGGTAGGACCAGATAATATTCCTATAGAAGTTTGGAAAATACTAGGAGAAATAGGAATCACTTGGCTCAAAAGACTATTTAATGAAATATGGAAAAACCAAAAGATGCCCGAGGAATGGAGAGCAAGTACACTTATACCTGTATATAAGAACAAGGGAGACATTCAAAATTGTTCAAATTATCGAGGTATCAAGTTAATGAGTCATACTATGAAATTATGGGAAAGAATTATCGAATGTAGGTTAAGACAAGTATCAAGTACAACAGAGAACCAATTTGGATTTATGCCAGGTAGATCTACTATTGAAGCGATCCACCTTTTGAGACGTCTTATGGAACATTTTAGAGCAAAAAAGAAAGACCTTCACATGATATTTATTGATCTAGAAAAAGCTTATGATAGGGTACCGAGAGAGGTTCTTTGGAGAACTTTGGAAAAAAGAGGTATCCCGTTGACATATATTAACCTTATAAGAGACATGTATGATGGTGCAAAAACATGTGTGAGGACTCATGAAGGAACGACAGACTTCTTTGAAGTTAATATTGGGTTACATCAAGGATCAACTTTAAGTCCATACTTATTTATAATGGTGATGGATGAGTTAACAAAACATATTCAAGATGAAGTACCTTGGTGTATGTTATTTGCAGATGACATTGTATTAGTGGAGGAGTCTAAGGAAAAAGTTAATAGAAAATTGGAACTATGGAGAGAAACATTAGAAAACAAAGGCCTCCGACTTAGTAGAACAAAGACAGAATATATGGAATGTAAGTTTGATCATTTGGCTACTTCAGAGGACATAGAAATTAAAATTGGCACACATTGCATTCCCCAAAAGGAAAGTTTTAAATACCTAGGGTCAATTTTTCAAAGTGATGGAAGAGTTGATGGAGATGTTACACATAGAATTAATGCTGGTTGGTTAAAATGGAGAGGAGCATCAGGTATTCTTTGTGATAAGAAGATACCATTAAAATTAAAAGGTAAATATTATAGAGCAGCAGTTAGGCCTGCCATGTTTTATGGTTGTGAGTGTTGGCAGTTAATCATCAACATGTACAAAAGATGTCTGTGACAGAAATGAAGATGTTGAGATGGATGAGTGGTCATACAAGAAAAGACCGTATACATAATGAGGTTATTAGAAACAAATTAGGAGTGGCACCAATAGAGGATAAAATGAGAGAACATCGTTTAAGATGGTTTGGACATATAGAAAGAAGATCAAAAGAAGAACCTGTAAGAAGGTTAGAAAAACTAAATTTGGAAAGTATTAAAAGAGGTAGAGGACGACCACAAAAGTGTTGGAAAGAAACAATAAAGAATGATCTAGCTTATTGGGAGTTAATTGCTAACATGGCACACGATAGAGATCTGTGGAAACAAAGAATCCATGTAGCCGACCCCGTCTAGTATGGGAAAAGGCTTAGTTGTTGTTGTTGTTATTGTTTGTTATATTGACAATACATAATTTGTGAGGAAATAAGATCCAGGTATAGTAATTCTACTCTTGTATGTGGATGACATGATCATCACTGGACATATAGCGAGTTAAAAGTGATCTTCACAAAGAATTTGGAATGAAAGATCTTGGTTTGCTTAGTTATTTTTTGAAAATTGAAATTATACATAATGATAGAGGATACTTTGTCTCATACGAAATTTGCGAGTGAAATTGTTGGCAGAGCATGTCTAACCAATGAGAACAAGATCGATATACCTTGAACAAAAATCGAGGACAACGGATGAAGAGAAACTGGATGATCCAACGACTTACAAGCAGTTGATAGGAGCATTATCTTATCTCACTATCACTCGTCTAGATATATCTCATGTTACTCACACAGCAAGCCAGTTTCAGCAAGCTCCTACTACTGTTCATATGAGTGCGTTCATGAGAATTATAAGATACATTAAACACTATGTGGATAAGGGGATGTTATTAACTTCTTCTTCCTCTCTTGACTTAAATCGTATATAGATTGGGGTAGAGATGTCAATAATCGACAATCCACTATTGGTTTCTATGTTTTCTTAGGTGAGTAATTGATCTTTTGGAGACGCAAGAAGTAACATAAGGTATCCCTATCTTCCACAGAAGTAGAGTACCATGCAATGGCAACTGTTGTTGCTGAGACTTCATGGATCATAGATGTATTGAGAGACATGGGAGTCACCCAAGAATAACCCTCTGTGATGTTTTATGACAACAAGAGTGTCATGTACATCGCATTTAACAACATTTTTCATGAAAGAACGAAGCATATTGAGATGGACTGTCACTTTGTTCGAGAAGAATGTTTAAAGAAGCTCACTCTATGTTATGTACCATCTGAAATGCAACTAGATGACTTCTTCACCAAGTCATTATCAGTTCGTAGATTTAGTTTTCTATTAGACAAACTTTTGGTATACATACCATAAGTTTGAGGGGGTGTTAAATTGTAATAGGACGGGCCACTAGGGCCCATGTTTGAGTGATGGATAGTTAGGGCCACGAAGGCCCTTGCCATCTATCAACTAGTTGTTGGGGCCTCCGTGGTCCCCAACGACTAGTCAATATAGCCCATGGGGGGACCCCTAATGGTTGGTTGCATGGTACCAGTCTCTACTTGTTGTAAAATGAAATGTACATTTGCTCTATAAATAGCTCCCACCTTGCTAAAAAAAGTCACAAGTCCGCTTCTATTGACTGCTTTTATGAGAATATCTACACACTGGTACGTAGACTTGACATAATTCAATTTGAATACTTGATTCATTATTTTTTCTCTTATGGATCTCAATATGTTTCATTTGTTCATGACAAATAAGATTGGATGCAATATGTATTACTGCTTTGTTGTCACAATATAGGGAAATAAGACCCTCTTCACTAATCACATAAAAAATATGTTGAGGTTAATAAAGAGGTTATAGAGAAGATGAAGGTGTGTTCGGCCAACAGATGTCGCCACCCTATATCTCTTTCTTCTAGTTTCTCAATTGTCTCTGCTGATAGGGTTTCACCCCTTTAAATATCAGCATTACAATATCAAATTTATTTAAAAACGTACTTAAGATATATATATATACATATATATATATATAACAAAAGAATTAAATTGAAAGTTGAACAAGTTCTGTAGATGGTCTGCGATCATAATCTACTCTTCTTCCATAAGTTCCAACACTCTCCCTCAAGTTGGGTGAAAGATAGATGTTACACCCAACTTGCTATATAGCCAAAGAAGTAAATTCATATAAAGTGATTTAGTTAACATATCTGCACATTGACTATCTGATTTCATATGTTCCAATCGAAATTCTTTCGTATGCTATGTTATCAATAGCGCGCTATAGCGGCCGCTATAGCAGGTCGCCCTTAGCGGGAGACCCGCCAAGGTGGAGTTAGCGCCGCTTACAACACTATAGCGGGCAGCTATAGCGGTCTGCTATAGCTCTGTAAGCGGACAAGACGTCAGATCCAATTGGGTCGGGTCGATCCAGATCGACCAACCCAAATTATATAAAGGGTTTCGCGGACAACCCTAATCAAACGCGTGTCTCTCGCCTCTCCCTCTCCATCCTGTCGTTTGTTTTGTCATTCCCGCGTTGGTTCCGGTTCCAGTCAGTTTTCCTGCGCCTCCTGTTTTATTTCCTCCGCCTTCTCCTCCTCCTTTCTCTGGCTCTTCCGCCTCCGCTCGGAAGGCATGTGCAATGGCTTCCTTTGATCACAAGCCTGCGGTCGTTAGAATCGAAGGTTTCGACTGCCTTGATCGTGATCGCCGAGATTGCACCATCCCGCCATGGCCTGATTCCACTAACAGCGGCGTGAGATTCTGACCCTTTTCTTGAAAGTCAGCGAGAACTCGCAAAACCAAGAAGAGAGAAACCCAAAAAGGCAAAGCAAAGGTTTGATATGGTTTGGTCTGTTCTTGGTGGTCTGCTAGTGGCGTAATGCTTATTTTTTTTATTCGTTTAGGGATCTAAACTTGTCGTTTTCAATTCAAATTTGTAATTGGGTGTTGTTTATGTGAACATGCTTTTCTTTTTAATCAATCTAAACACGTGATTCTTGAATCTTTGCCGTGTAGTGTTTTGTTTTAAGTTTTACTTGATTAAGGCTTCTCTATTTCTCTCTTGTCACAAATTTGATGTGTGGTTAGTGGTTATGGACTATCTTTGACCCAGTGTTGTTGCTTTTCTAGTTTTTTAGGTGTTTTGTTATTTTTTCTCGTCTCAAATTTGATTGTATGTATTACTGTTGTGGTTTACTGGAATATCTTTGAGCCGGTGCAGTTGTTTTTCTAGTTTTTTAGGTATTTTGTTATTTTGTTTATGGTTGATAGTGATATTAGTTTTTCAAATGCCTTATTCATTTGATTGTCCATCAAATCTCGTAGTCCTCCTCTTGGCTAAATGTTACATTTCTTGTGCATTTGTCCTACTGTTAACTAGCTATTAGAGAAAGGGCACATATCATCATTCTGGCTTTAGAATCAGTATGTTAGACATGGAATCAGAAGTGAGAATAAGGAGCACAACCTTGCCAAGTACTATGCTACAAACGCTTTCGCTTTCCTTAAAGGTTGCAGTTAAGGACAAAGGAGTAAGCAACACTGTTAATTTCACAGCAATCATACTTAGATTAGGCACAACAATAATGATACCAATGAATGTTAATTATTTAATGTTCTATTTCTTATATAAAGTTTGAAAACTCAAGTTGAGTAGTTATTCTTATTTTTTGTAGTGAGTATGGAATCATCAACAAGTGCAGCTGCTTGTCCTCTAAGTGGCAGTGGTAGTTATGGCACCGGCACTAGTAATGCAATTGGTAATCATTTTTCTAGTCCAGCATATAACTACAGACCCCAGCTTCTAAGGATCCAGGATGGAATTGGGGTTTGACAAAATCTAAGATAGATAATATGTCAGTATTTTGTACATTATGTGGTCATGTTTTTACCAGCGGAATAACAAGATACAAGGACCATTTAATGGGAGGAAGCGAAAATGTGGCAGCTTGCAAGAATGCAACCGAAGAAATAAAGAAAACAATTTATGATTATGTGCACAATACGTCTAAAAAGAAGGCCAAAAAGATTTCATTTCCATATCGAGGAGAAGTTTCTAGTATGGAAGGTAACATAGTGACAAGCACCCAATGTTCATCATCTTCATCGTCATTTGGCTCAAGACCATCGCTTTCGAATGGACCCATGGATTCATATGTGCGTTCATCGCCAGACTCACTATGATAAGCTACATTAGAAAATCGATATAAGAAAGAAGAAAGAGAACGAGTATGCATATCCATTAGCGTGGATGTATCAAAATGGAATCCCTTTTAAGAGAACGAGCATGCATATCCATTAGCGTGGATGTATCAAAATGGAATCCCTTTTAATGTTGTGAGATCCCCTAGCTTTAAAGCGATGGTAAATGATATAGGGCAGTTTGGACCTGGAATGAAGGTTCCATCATACCATGAAGTAAGGAAAACATTCTTGGAGAAGGAAGTAGGAAGAGTAAGAGAGTTTACAAATGGATTTAGAAAGCATTGGGCTACTTATGGATGTTCTATTATGTTAGATGGATTGACAGATAGAAAACAAAGAACACTAATAAATTTTTTAGTGTATTGTCCTCAAGGTACAGTTTTTCTTAAGTCCATTTATGCATCCCATGAAGTAAAGGATGCAAATAAATTGTACACATTGTTAAAAGAAGTAATTTTAGAGGTTGGAGAGAAGAATGTTGTGCAGGTGGTTACAGATAATGCAGCAAATTATGTTACAACTGGTAGAATGTTGATGGCTGAATTAATCATTTGTTTTGGACACCATGTGCTGCACATTGTATAGATTTGATGCTTGAAGATATTGGAGAGATAAAAAGACTAAAAGACATCTTCAGCAGGGCAAAGAAGCTAGTGACATTTATGTATGCTCATGGTCAAATATTGCATATGACGAGACATTTTATAGGAGGAAAAGACATACATAGACCGGCTGTGACCCGTTTTGCTACTAGATTCTTAACTTTGAACAATTTGTGCCAGTCAAAAGAAGCTCTAAGATCGATGGTTATTTCTGAACAATGGGAGAAATGCCCTTTATCAGATAGTATTGAAGGAAAGCAATCTAAGGCAATAATTTTGTAACTTATATTTTGAAAGGTCATTAGTTTTTCACTTAGAGCAATGGGTCCTTTGGAATATATCTAACCAAGGAACTTACTAAAAGTAGGTTTACTGGGAATTTTGGAATATATATCACTAAATTAAGCCTGACATTCTCTCTGAATTACTCCTTTTCTTTTCATAGGAATTAAAGAACCATTTGCTACTTTAACATACTGTGGAGTTGAAGTCACTTCATACTGTATGAGATTAGATTTATTCCCTACCATATGATCGGTAGCCCATGAATCTATTATCCAATAATAAGAAGATGTAGAATCTTTAAGAGGAGTTACCACTGATACTATAAGAAGTAGGACTTAATTTTGTCTTTTACAAAGAGGTTGAAGGTTGGTCACGTAGACGTGTTTCAATTTTTTCAATCTGTTTCTTCAATTTTGTCATTTAATCTATACGACTTATTTCTGTTTTCTTTTCGGATATACTTGTCACATGACTGCCATAATCTTTATATTCTGTTGGTTTTCCAATAATTTCCCAACAATATTCTCGTGTGTGTCTCATTTTCCCACAATGAGTACACTGTAGTTTGTTTATCATCATAATTATGATTTCTGCCTCTTCCTTGACTTCTGACTAAATTTCTTCCTCTCTTGTAATTACTGTGTCCCCTACCAGCAAATGCAGATTTCTCGATTTGTATATGTTCTCTTTTTTCAAAATTCTTCCGATATTCTTCCCTTAGTAGGAGAGAATATATTGTTCCAAGAGATGAAAGTTCTTCTTTGCTTAGGATATTCAGCTTAACTGATTCATATTCAGGTGAGATCCCCCAAAGTAAGTCAAACACTTTTCGAATTTCCCTGTCTGTTGTTCTCTCTTTTACAGTTACTGCACTTATTTTTCACAAGGTATCTTTGTTCATTCCATAGTTCTCGCAGTTCTCCATAGTACTCACTCACTGATTTGGTTCCTTTGCGATATTTCCTTATTCTTTCAATAATCTCATATTCTTTTGCTATATTCTTTTGTCTGGAATAAGCTTCTTCGACTACATACCAAATTTCTCCAACTAATTCCATATACATAAAAGTTTTACTGATTAAAGGATTATGGATTGAATTAGCCATGAACTTACCAAGGCATCATCCTTAGACCACCTTTCAAAATCTGCATTGTTTCCCTCAAATGGTGACTGATTATGTTTGATAATAGAGACTTTTCCTCTAGATTGTAAAACAAGTTCAATGGACTGAGCCCATTCTCTATAATTTCTTCCATCTAGTCGGATATTTGTAATTTGAAATGGTTTCAACTTTTGATCATTTCCATACGCAGCTAATAGCGATTCCTCTTTCATTCTTCCTTCCATATTAATTCGATGTTGAATATGTTTTTCACTTGTTGTTTGAGTTGTCTCAAACTTAGGGTATGCGATCATTGAGTAATGGCAAGGGTAGATTCAAGATGTTCTTAAGGCAGCAGTCCAACAAAAAATCAGTACTTGTCTTGAAGGTGCAGAATATCTATCATGCTGTGAGACAAAAAACTCAGTATGAGAACCAGGGTGCAAAATATCTATCATGCTCTCGTGAGACAGGATTTGTTTTGCCCTCAATTCAACGACTTATTTGAACTTCCTTCAATATGTCATTCCTTCAACATGTCCCGCTCTGATACCGTGTTCACTAATCACATAAAAAATGCATTAAGATTAATAAAGAGGTTACAGAGAAGATGGAGGTGTGTTCGGCCAACAGATATCGCCACCCTATATCTCTTTCTTCCTATTTCTCAACTGTCTCTGTTGATAGGGTTTCACACCTTTAAATATAAGCATTACAATATCAAATTTACTAAAGTGTCATTAATGAGGCATATTTAAAACTACCTTTAAAAACATACTTAAGAATATATATATATATAACAGAAGAATTAAATTGAAAGCTGAATAAGTTCTGTAGATGGTCTGCGATCATAATCTACTCTTCTTCCATAAGTTCCAACGGACCCCTTGTTTTCATACCCAACTCTTTCATAAGACATAAGCATAGTCTTTCGTACATCCCTGGAGAAATTGCTCTATATTCAACTTTTGCACTAGATTTGTTTACAACCGCTTGTTTTTTTGTTTTTCTATGAAACGATAATGCCCTAATTAGTGTAATATATTCAGAGATAGATTTTTCGTCATCTAGGGATTTGGCCAGGTCTCCATCTGAATACACTTTAATATTAAGATGCCCCTTAGTATACAGAATACGAAGTTCAAGTGTAGTTTTAAGATACAACAATATACAATAAACTACATCCATATGCTCCTTTGTTGAAGCATGCATGAATTGGCTAACCATTTTCACTAACAATCAAAATAGATATTTTTTCTTTCTTAATGAACAATGTATGAGCATTTACACTCTTATGATTATAAGGAAATGATCCTTCAAGTCACTTGAGGAATCCTAACCAATTGTCAATTGAACGAACCGAAAGTAACCAAGAAACTAATTCACCAAAAGCTTGGTGTTTCAATGCTCAATACAAGGTAGCAAAACAACATGCTTTATTAAGAGGTAAGAGGCTACATCTTTCTCCTACTTGAGGGGTGTGTTAAGAAGTTGTGGATATGTTCTTGTATCTCTGATCTTATAATCTTCTTTAGTGTAGCTTGTTAATTAGGTTTTAGTGTAAGGGTAGATTAGTCTTTCAAGTTAAAACACTCTTATGTAATTAGGAAACCCTAAGTAAGTTTTCTTGTTGAGAGAATAAGAAAACCTAGAGGGGTGTGCCCCAAGAAGTCGTGATCTTGTGAAGGGGATGAAAAAATCACTGATCCTGTAATCTTCTCGTGTATTATATTTCCCATTTGATTTTCTTGAGAAACTTTTCTTTTTTAATTTTAGAAATGTTTGAATTTTGAAAACTTCTCTATGTGGTAGTGCTCTAAAACCAAAATATTCTATTTGAATTGATATGCTTCTTTATTTAATATTTGAAAATGGCTTCATAAGTCTAGCATGTGATACACTAGATTTATTTGAGAGTATTGCATTATAAAATTATCATTTAACAGGAATCCCTCTCTCTCTCTTCCCCCCCCCCCAACACACATGAACACGCACAGATAAACTAGATAAACAAATCATTTGGCTCTTCAAGGATTATAACTACAATATTTGACCTGAAAGAAGGCCTTGCTTTCTTCAATCTCTTCAATAACGACATTTGTGGTCTGCTCTATAACTTGGTACTTCACAGATTCAACAGAGCGGATGCCAATTGTATGTGAAGGAACCTTCTGAAAAACAACTATGATGGTCATCACACAGAAAGCATGAAAACACATATATTATTCTGGAAATCCAGAAAGTGAGCATACTTCGTGACCTATGTAGTTCCAGGTCTTGACAGCAGTCGACGAGCCATGATCCAAGTACCCTTTATTCCTAAGAGATGCTATCATGTCATGCAGCTTGGAGCCAAAATATTCCTCGTCATATTGCAAGGACAATGGATGTTCAAAAGCAGCACAGCTGATATGCTGCTCTAAAATCTGCAAGAGAACAGATGTATTAGACTTCTTACATAATGTAAATTAATTATGTTATGTGACCTACATCCAATTTTGACGTTGATTCAAACTGGAGAAACAAAACCATCATAGGTAATTTTGATCAGATAGGATCTTCCCCTCAAAGTGTGATAGTATGAAAACTTTACCATATAATTCCGCAATTCATGCAGCACAAAGGGGAGCACATATAGCCAACATTCATCCCTTTGTCGAAAATCAACTTCCCTAATGTTGCCTATTTGGGCAATATTCAATACCAAATGTTAGTCTTCACATAAAAGAGGCACCTGTTGGTTGTGAACATCAATTTGGCAATTCTCGATAGGCCTTCCAAACAGTTTGTAGGGGAACTTCATGAAATATTGGTCCAGGGGTCCTTCGAAAGCAATATATATAGATAAAGATACGTTTTCCCTTCTTCCAGCCCGACCAGCCTGCTGCCATAAGCTGCAAGACAGAAAGCACAAGAACTAAAAAGCTTTCTTAAGAGAAAATGAAATCAGAATCGAAAATTATAGCCAAAATTATGTAATCAGAAGAGAGAAAAATAGAAAAAAGTGTGAAACCTTGCAATGCTACCAGGAAATCCAAGATGTAATGTAGCATCAATATGACCAACGTCGATTCCAAGTTCAAGTGCGTTAGTTGCAGTAACACCCAAAAGCTTCCCACTGAAGAGATCCATCTCAATTTTTCTCCGCTCCTGTTCAAACAAGTTGCATAAAGGTCATATTGATGTTACACACGTTTCAAGAATGCAAACATGTTCATATGGATATATATATATGCTTGCATATCCATGGAACCTTACATGTCCAAGTGTCATACATGGAAAGAATGCTCACATAGACATGCATAGGCACCAGGTCAGATTGGTTGACGAGTTTGTGCAGTGTTGCGTATCCCTCTAGAACGTATGGATAAGGGAATCATGAGAAGTTAGTAGTGAAGACATATGGAAATGACACATCAGAATTAGAAGGCTATGGAGTATCATGTACTCCACACGCTTAGTACATACCATAAGGAAATCATGAGTAGTTAATAGCAAAGACACGAAAATGATGAATCAGAATTAGAAGGTTATGGAGTGCCATGTATTCCACTGTGCTGCATTGCTGTGGAGGATGAGAAAAATGCTAAAAAAAGCATGTCAGATGTTTGACATTGCTGTCTGGATGCATTGACGGATTTAAGGTCTTGAGTAGTTTTGGTGGATGTCCAATTTGATAACTCATGATGGCATTCCATATTCATCAGAGATTTTTTCCGACAAATGTGACAAAGGTGTATGATACTCAAAGCATTTCTGTCAAATCTGTCCCTTGGATCCGACACAAAAAATGAGTATGGCTACATGATGTCAACATTGATAAAAGTGATGTCAGAAACATGCAAAAATAGAATCAGGGGGAAGAGAAAACTGTGCAGTCTTTGATGAACAATGACTCAAAAAAATGGCATCTAAGAGGCTGCTTTACATAAAGGAGTGACAGGGTTCAGAACATCGGAGTTACCCTCAACAGAATATGTGAAATATACAAATTGTAACGAAGTACTTATATATTGTTATACATGTAACCAAACAAATACTGTACCAAGAACTTGTCCAAGAAATAAAAAGGAAATCCGAAACATTATGATAAGTGTTTCTAGGTCAAAGAATCCATATCAAAGAAAAGCACTCTTTTAGCAACAAAGGCCCAAAAGTTCACAGGAACAGTAAGATGGGAGTCTGGCAAGGTTTCTATACATAAAATGTCCAACTCAAGACTACACAGTTTTCCCCAGATTTTCCTCACATGCAGATGCTAGCAAGTGACTTAGAGCATTTGTGAAGAGTGAGAGAGATCCATTCTTCTCCAAGTATGAAAACAAGTACCTTCATAGAGAACATGAAGTAAAAATTAGATACAAGATAATGAAAATGTCATCCACTCATTGCCATAGGATCAACTGCCACTCCTCCCAGCCTGTAGCTTGCATTCCTACTAGGAAATTTCTCTAATAATTGCTCTATCATAAAGCCATAAACCAGTTAGATCTGGAAGTTAATTGATCTCAATTAGATCAATATCACACTGATGACATGTATCAACTAAAACATTTTGTGAAACCGAGTACAGGGGCGATGGACCTAGTGAAGACCCAAACAGAAGCCCCTGTCAGTATGTAAAGTTTGGGTGGGAACTCTCCCACCCTACATCTATCCGTCCATCTTTTCGGGCAATGGTTTGCAATTTGATGACAAGGGTACGATCCCACCGCTATACTGTGACATTTTTCTTTTTATTTTCCTCCATCATTTTTCTTTCCATCAACAACAACAACAACTAATCCTTTTCTCATACTAGATGGGGTCCCTTACATAGATTCTTTGTTTCCATAGAGCCCAATATAAGCTAGATCATTCTTTATTGTTTCATTATAATTCTTTTGTGGTCTTCCTCTTTCTCTTTTAATCTTTTCACCATTAAGTTTCTCATTTTTCCTTACTAGAGCTTCTTTTGTTCGTCTTTTACATGTTCAAACAATCTTAAACGATTTTTTCTCATTTTATTATCTATTGATGTCACTCCCAATTTATTTATAATAACTTCATTATGTATATGGTCTTTCCTTGTGTGACCACATATCCATCTTAGCATCTTCATTTTTACCACGAACATCTTTTTCTTTTTTAAATCTACAACAACTACAACTACAACTCCTTTTCCCATACCAGATGGGGTCAGCTACATGGATTCTTTGTTTTTTTTGGTAGAATCCATGTTAAGTCCGACAAAGTTTTACGCTAGTTGTCGGAAGCCTAACACAACCCTCCTTTTTCTGGGCTTGGGACTGGCCATGAAAGGGTGATTCCTTTTTCTTTTTTAAATATTCATAATTAATTGGTCAACACTCATAACCATAAAATATAGTAGGTCTAATTATTGCTTTATAATATTTATCTTTCAACTTTAATGGTACCTTGGTCACATAGAATACCTGACGCACTTCTCAAATTTAACCAACCTCCATTAGTTTCAAGCATAGCATCCCTATCAAATATCCCATCGCTACGAGAAACTGACTATTATATTTAAAACATAGCAGGTCTAATTTCTTTCCATGCACTAGTGGGTTAAATTAACTCTGCTCAAGTGAGGGATCACCATTGCATGGCCGGTCCCAAGCCCGGACAAAGGAGGAGGGTTGTGTTAAGTTTTAGACATCCAGCACAAAACTTTATCGGGTTTTTATATCATGGATTACACAAATTATGCGCATAGCTTTGGGGTATCTTCGCCTAGAGACGGGCTGTAGAGCCCGAATACATTGAAAATTAAGCAAGGGCCACTACATTTTCATTTAGATGCAGTGAATCAATTGTAGAAAGGGCTCCAACATCATGGATGAGTGTGGGTGAAAACGTTAGTCCCGCTACATTGTCGCCTGAATGTAGTGAATAAATTATAGAGAAGGTCTCCGCATTTTCAATATGGACGGTTGTAGAGGGTAAGAAAGGTAGTTCTAGATAATAAGATTCGCATTGGTTCTTGGAATATCGGAACATTGTCTGGTAAGCTAACGGAGGTGGTAGATACTATGATTCGGAAAACA
This sequence comes from Brasenia schreberi, assembly GCA_036023115.1. Taxonomy (NCBI): domain Eukaryota; kingdom Viridiplantae; phylum Streptophyta; class Magnoliopsida; order Nymphaeales; family Cabombaceae; genus Brasenia; species Brasenia schreberi. The sequence continues at coordinate 10,417,229 of JAYKKT010000061.1, forward strand.
TTCATATTCTATGTTTACAAGAGACAAAGTGGATTGGAGAAAAAGCAAAGGAGATTGAGGATACAAGTTTTAAATTATGTTACATGTAAAAAAAGGCTCGAAACAAAGTTAGTATTATCATAAATAAAGATTTAAAAGATAGTGTAGCAGACATACAATGATATGGTGACCAAATCATGACGCTGAAATTAGTGTTAGGAGCAAAGGTTTTGAATATAATTTGAAATTACGCACCCTAAGTAGGACTAGAATATAGTATAAAGAAAGCTTTTTTATAAGAGTTAGATAAGATGATTTAAAGAATTCCACAAAAGAAGATGATTTGTTTAGGAGGAGACTTAAATGGACATGTCGTAAAGAGGCCTTAGGATATTAAAGTATTCATAGAAACTGGTTTTAGGGATATAAATGAGGAAGGTAGGGAGATTTTAAATTTTGCTATGGCATTTGATTTCTTTATATAGCCGACCCCGTCTAGTATGGGAAAAGGCTTAGTTGTTGTTGATTTGATTTCTTTATAATCAATACAATCTTCAAAAAACGAGATGAACATTTAATTACTTATAAGAGTGGCTTATCACAAACACAAATTGAATATTTTATTTGTAGAAAAAAGATAGAGTGTGTTATAAAGATTGCAAAGTAATTCCAAGAGAAAGCGTAACCACCCAACATCAACTTTTAGTTATGGATTTACAAATAAAAAAATGGACAAAGAAGAAAAGAGTGCATCGAGTTATTCGGACTAAATGGTGGAACCTCAAAAGCGAGAAAAAAGATATATTTAAACTGAAAGTCCTTTAAGGAGATGTTTAAAATTATGTTGGTACACCATGTGATATGTGAAACAATATGGCTATACATATTAGGAAAGTGACAAAAGATGTGTTAGGTGAATCTAAGTGTGGTGTACTGACACAAAAAGAAGCTTGGCGGTGGATTGAAGTAGTGCAAAATAAAATTAAGACAAAGAGGGCATGTTACAAATTACATTATGATAAGACAACAACAATAACTAAGCCTTTTCCCATAATAGATGGGGTCGGCTACATGGATTCTTTGTTTCCACAGATCCCTATCGTGTGCCATGTTAGCAGTTAATTTCCAATAAGCTAGATCATTCTTTATTGTTTCTTTCCAACACTTTTGTGGTCGTCCTCTACCTCTTTTAATACTTTCCAAATTTAGTTTTCATACCTTCTTACCTATTCTTCTTTTGATCTTCTTTCTATATGTCCAAACCATCTTAAACGATGTTCTCTCATTTTATTCTCTATCAGTGCCACTCCTAATTTGTTTCTAATAACCTCATTATGTATACGGTCTTCTCTTATATGACCACTCATCCATCTCAACATCTTCATTTTTGTCACAGACATCTTTTGTACATGTTGATGATTAACTGCCCAACTTTCAGAACCATAAAACATGACAGGCCTAATTGCTCCTCTATAATATTTACCTTTTAATTTTAATGGTATCTTCTTATCACAAAGAATACCAGATTTATCACAAAGAATACCTGATGGTCCTCTCCATTTTAACCAACCAGCATTAATTCTATGTGTAACATCTCCATCAATTCTTCCATCACTCTGAAAAATTGACCCTAGGTATTTAAAACTTTCCTTTTGGGGAATGCAATGTGTGCCAATTTTAATTTCTATATCCTCTGAAGTAACCAAATGATCAAACTTACATTCCATATATTCTGTCCTTGTTCTACTAAGTCGGAGGCCTTTGCTTTCTAATGTTTCTCTCCATAGTTCCAATTTTCTATTAACTTTTTCCTTAGACTCCTCCACTAATACAATGTCATATGCAAATAACATACACCAAGGTACTTCATCTTGAATATGTTTTGTTAACTCATCCATCACCATTATAAATAAGTATGGACTTAAAGTTGATCCTTGATGTAACCCAATACTAACTTCAAAGAAGTCCGTCATTCCTTCATGAGTCCTCACACATGTTTTTGCACCATCATACACGTCTCTTATAAGGTTAATATATGTTAATGGATACCTCTTTTTTCCAAACTTCTCCAAAGAACCTCCCTCGATACCCTATTATAAGCTTTTTCTAGATCAATAAATATCATGTGAAGGTCTTTCTTTTTTCCTCTAAAATGTTCCATAAGACGTCTCAAAAGGTGAATCGCTTCAATAGTAGATCTGACATACACGAATCCAAATTGGTTCTCTGTTGTACTAGATACTTGTCTTAACCTACGTTCGATAATTCTTTCCCATAATTTCATAGTATATGACTCATTAACTTGATACCTCGATAATTAGCACAATTTTGAACGTCTCCCTTGTTCTTATATATGGGTATAAGTGTACTTGCTCTCTATTCCTCGGGCATTGAGCCAAGTGATTCCTATTTCTCCAAGTATTTTTTAAACTTCTAGAGGAATATTATCTGGTCCTACCGATTTACCACCCTTCATATGTTTAAGAGCCTCTTTGACTTCGTTCTTTTGAATACGTCGGTAGAAATTATGGTTTATATACTTTTCTGACTTGGCTAAATCTGCTAAGTTAATACTAACATCTTTATTTTCATTAAAAAGATTATAAGAATAGTTTTTCCATCTATTTCTTATATCATCATTTGCCACTAGAATTTTTTCATCCTCGTCTTTGATGCATCTAACATAATTAAGATCTTTAGTTTTCTTATCTCTAGACATAGCTATCTTAAAAATATCTCTTTCATCCTCTTTTGAGTTGAGTTTTTTATATAAGTCCTCAAACATCTTAGCTTTTGCTTCACTAACAGCCTTTTTCGCTTCCTTCTTTGCTTTCTTATAAGCTTCTAAAGTTTCACTAGTTTTCTTAGCATAATGTAATTTGTAACATACCCTCTTTGCCTTGATTTTATTTTATACTACTTCACTCCACCACCAAGCTTCTTTTTGTGCCGGTACACCTCCCTTAGATACCCCTAACACATCTTTCGCCACTTTCCTAATATGTATAGCCATATTGTTCCACATTTCACAGGGTGTACCAACATAATTCCAAACATCTCTTTGAAGGACTTTCTGTTTAAATATATCTTCTTTCTCGCTTTTGAGGTTCCACCATTTAGTCCGAATAGCTCGATGCACTCTTTTCTTCTTTGTCTATTTTTTTATTTGTAAATCCATAACTAAAAGTCGATGTTGGGTGGTTAAGCTTTCTCCTGGAATTACCTTACAATATTTACAACAAACTCTATCTTTTTTCTATAAATAAGGTAATCAATTTGTGTTTGTGATAAGCCACTCTTATAAGTAATTAAATGTTCATCTCGTTTTTTGAAGATTTATTGACTATAAAGAGATCAAATGCCATAGCAAAATTTAAAATCTCCCTACCTTCCCCATTTATATCAACAAAACCAAAGTTTCCATGAATCCCTTGATATCCTAATGCCTCTTTACCGACATTTTCATTTAAATCTCCTCCTAAACAAATCATCTCCCTTTCTGGAATCTTTTGAAACATCTTATCTAACACTTCCTAAAAAGTTGTCTTTATTACTATCTTCTAGTTCTACTTGGGGTGCGTAATCACAAACTATATTCAAAACCTCTGCTCCTAACACTAATTTCAACGTCATGATTCGGTCACCATATCGTTGTATGTCTACTACACTCTCCTTTAAATCTTTATTTATGATAATACCAACTCCGTTTCGAGCCTTTTCTTTACCTGAGTACCATATTTTAAAACATGTATCATCTATCTCCTTTGTTTTTTCTCCAACCCATTTTGTCTCTTGTAAACATAGAATGTGAATCTTTCTCCGAATCATAGTATCTACCACCTCCATTAGCTTACCCGATAATGTTCCGATATTCCAAGAACCAATATGAATCTTATTATCTAGGACTAGCTCCCTTACCCCCTACATCCATCCATAATCAAAATACGGAGACCTTCTCTGAAAATTTTTCACTACATTCGGGCGGCAATGTAGTGGGACTAACTTCTTTACACACACCCGTCCATGATGTGGGAACCCTCTCTGCAATTGATTCACTACATTCGGGCGAAAATGTAATGGCTCTTGCTTACTTCTTATTGCATTCGGGATCTGCAGCACGTCGCTTGGTGGGGACGCCCCAAAGAAATGCTCATAATTTTTATAATCGATGTTATAAAAATCCGAAAAAGTTTTACGCTGGTTGTCGAAAGCCTAACACAACCCTCCTCCTTTATCCGGGCTTGGGAACGACAATGCAAGGGTGATCCCTTACATAGGCGGAGTTAAATTACATTATGATAAGAAAAACAGTGAAACTTAAGAGGCTTATAAGAAAGCAAAGAATGGAGCGAAAAAGACCGTCAGTGAAACAAAAGCCAAATTTTGGGAGGATTTATATAAAAAACTCAACTCAAAAGAGGGTGAAAGAGATATTTTTATGATAACTAGGGCTAGAGATAAGAAAACTAAAGATCTTAATTATGTTAGATGCATCAAAGACGAGGATGAAAAAATTCTAATAGCAAATGATGATATAAAAAATACAAAAAACCTATTTTTCTAATTTTTTTAATTAAAATAAAGATGTTAGTATTAGCTTAGGAAAGTTAGTCAAATCAAAAAAATATATAAACCATAATTTCTACCAACATATTCAAAAGAATAAAGTCAAAGAGACTGTTCAACAGATGAAGGGTAGTAAATCGGTAGGACCAGACAATATTCCTATAGAAGTTTGAAAAATCCTAGGAGAAACAAGAATCACTTAGCTCACTAGACTATTTAATAAAATATAGAGAAACCAAGAGATGCTCGAGGAATGAAGAGCGAGTACACTTATATGGGAGAACCTTGAAAAGCGATTTACCGGGGTATCAAGTTAATGAGTCATACTATGAAATTATGGGAAAGAATTATCGAACGTAAGTTAAGATAAGTATTGAGTACCAGTGTTATCCGTATTGCACCGTATCGTATGATACGGTAACCTGTATCGTAAGATACAGGTTATCGTACCATATCGTATGATACGCCCAAACTTCTTTTTTTTAAATTTTTTTTCAAAATTATTTTTTTCAAAATTTTTTTTTTCAAATTTTTTTTGCATGTTTCTGCCCTCTCTTCACTTCCCTTAAAGGCATCCTCCAATATGCTTATAATTTGGGTTTATAATTTTATTTATTTAATAAGAATAATGTATAAAAAAAATTTATGACAAAATCATTTCCCTTTCTGTTATAACTTTTAGGTATATTTTTGCTAACAGTTTCTAATTTCATAAGATCGTAAACAATTAAAAACATTTAGTTCTCTCGGTTCATTGAGTAGGGATTTCACAACTTCATTATTTTAGGGTTCACGTTACATGACTTCCATTGAGTTGAACATGATCAATGTGTTTGAGGCTTAACTCAGTCTGTGAAGTGAGAAATGAAGCTCAAGCATTAGTTAAAAAGCTAGTCTCCAATAAGAGAAAAAGGAGACATCATCAAGTAATAATATCACATCATTGAGGTGTCATAGACTCAATAATCAAAGAAATGGAGCTCTTTGTTTTGCTCACATATGAAAATTAGCAAATATGACAACTACATGTACAAAGATAGCAGTTTGTTAATTTTGATATATTACATGAGTGGATTATGGAAGATAACGAAGAAAATGCACTCCTAAGTCCTAACTGAAGAAGACATTGCATGAATTAATTTGAAGTGCAAGTGCAACAACATCACCAAGGAGAAGATGAAGATTATTTAGTTAATGATCCTGAAACAAATTTACAATATGTAAAATATAAATGTATTTCATTTTTTGATTCAAAATATATAATTTTGGATGCAATTGTTCAATATTAAATGTTCAATTTATGCTTAACTTTGCATTATATGAATTTAAAGCAATTACCAGATTTTTCCAAAATTTTTCAGAATTTCCTTGATGTTTTTCGGACTTTTACTAATTTTATTGATTTTTTAAATTATTTTTATAGTTTTTTAATATTAAAGTACGATACGATACGATACACCTGTATCGTGGAGCCCAGCGATACGCGATACGATACGCGTCAAACAACACTGTTGAGTACAATAAAGAACCAATTTGGATTCATGTCAGCTAGATCCACTATAAGCAATTCACCTTTTGAGACATTTTAGAGTAACAAATAAAGAACTTCACATGATATTTATTGATCTAGAAAAAACTTACGATAGGGTACCGAAGGAAGTTCTTTGGAGAAACAAAAAGAGGTATTTCATTCACATACATAAACCTTATAAGAGACATGTACGATGGTGCAAAAACATGTGTGATGATTCATGAAAGAATGACGGACTTCTTTAAAGTTAATATTGGGTTACATCTGTTAGAAAATGGGTCGTCGGGGCCCGACCCTCATAGGCCCTGACCCATTGGGCCATCACCCACCAACGGCTAGTGATATAGCCATTTGAGGGCTGGTCACAACCAGCCCCCTCCCTTTCTCCCCTTCACTCCTCCTCTCAATGTACTCTCTCATTCTCTCCCTTATGTATTCTTTTATAAATACTCCTTTAATGTATAGTTTTTTCCAAGCCTTTTGTTGCTAAATAATATTCTTTTTTTTATTTGTAACTTTGTTGCATACGCTTTTATTATAGCCTTCATTCGAAGGCTTTTGCAAGTGATACTTTGAGGTGATATTCAAACCTTTCGCTGCCATATTAAAGCATCGTCTTCATTACATAGTATCAGAGCCATTTTCAATCGTGAAAACATCGATTGTCACCTCGAGAAGCGTGTCGTTAGTATTTTGATTTTGTTGTAGGTTTACCTCTTTATAATTATTTTTTTCTTTGAAATATTGATGAAAATGTAGAATTTAATTTTTCGTTTAACACCTTCAAAATACGAAACATGGAGCTCAAACTATGAAAAATTATCTATATTTCAAAAAAGTGTGGGGTTATGTAAGTGGTTCGAAGGTAATTCGAAGGTAAAACCCTCTATTAGTAATAAGCTTGAGCAAAAAGAAGAATATGAAGGAGGTCATCGAGCGGTCCTAACTCATGAATAATGTAAATAAGCAGACTAAGGATACTTTGGTTGACTTTACTAATACAAGAGAAGCATGGGAATACTAGAAAAAAAACTCATGTTTAAAGTGATGTTGCTCATATAATGGCATTAAGAGACAAATTGGTCTCTCTTAGACAAGGAGATAAAGGGGTAAACGATTTCTTTGGCGAATATTCCAATATTTGAAACCAACTATATGGTTATAGAAAGAAATGTATACAATGTCTTAATGAGAGACAATGTGAATACAATGAAGATTTTGTATATCAATTTCTATGAAGTCTGCGAGAAGAATGTGAAGGAATTAGGTCATCTCTTATTCATCGGAAGTTGTTTCCTACCAATGAAGAGGTTCTTACCGATCTTCAAATGGCGGAAGCAAGAATGAATGAAGCTAAGCTTCAAAAAAATACCGCACTTGCCAATTGTAGAGAAGCAAGAAAGGATGTCATTTGCCATTTCAAAAACAGAGCAAATGTAAAGGTTTATCGTCCTCTCCATTTTAAAAACGAAAGATCAAGCGAAGCAAGAGAGGATGTCATTTAACATCATTGTAAAGAAGCCTATCACATAAGGCCAAATTGCCCTAAATTGAAAAAGAAGTTGACCTTAGTGGAAGAACATGTTTCATCCTTACAGAAGAAAAAGTGAAACAACTTAAAACTCAAATGAAGGAGAAAGCAACAGTTGGTGCGGTTTGCTCTTCTTCAACAAAAGAAATTCAAGGTATGACCTCTTCGATTCTTGATTCGGGTGCTTCGCTTCATGACTTCTAATGAAGAATTTTAAACTCATGTGTTAAAAATTCTTTATCTTATGTTTACACTACGGATGAAACAAAATTAGATGTAGATAAAATTGGTGATTTACAAAATAAAAAATTTGAAATCTCCAAAATTAGTGTTCTTACAAAACTAAATTTAAACTTACTCTCTGTATTAAAATTAATTTATTAAATGAAATAAAACTTATAGACTTGGTGCAGATTGAAGCCAATCCATTCAATCTGCTACACGTTTCCAAGAGGGCCTTATGTGGCTGCACTCCTGTTTCTGTGCTCTAAACAATTCTAAACCCTAGTGCTTATTTATAATGATGTTTTAACTTGAAAGACTAAACTACCCTTGTCACTAATTACATATTACAATTGTAACATAAACAAAAAACGTGCTATTACTTTAACACTGTTGAAACACGAGAGAAAACAATGAAATTAATGATTTAATATCATTTCAAAATATGATGAATACATAAGAGTTGCAGGTCTGCCCATTCGTGGTTGCCGCCTGCCACATGTTTTCTGGTTTGTAACTTAACCCTAGCCCTAATGACAAAACATGTTTTTATGCTAAACTCTAATCTAACTTAAAAGACACTAATACCCCTACTTAAGTGACCCGATTCTCAATTGATGAAATCTGATCCATTAGGATCCAAACTCTTAATCTAACTTTAAATACAAATTAGACTCAAACTTGAACTACTTTGATAAACCGACACAACTTGTTACTGAACTAATATTCAATTTCTAACACGCCCCCTCAAGTTGGGTCTAGAAGACTTGAAATGCCAAGCTTGATGAGAGCTCTTTTGAATCTATTAACAGGAACACCTTTTGTAAGAATATCGGCTAATTGATTTTCAGAAGTCACGTGAGTAAGATTGAATAACCCTGGAGAAATTTTTTCTTTGATAAAATGACAGTCTACTTCAATATGCTTGGTCCTTTCATGGAAGACTGGATTCATTGCAATTTGTAGAGTCGCTTTGCTGTTAGTAAAGAAGTCAATTGGAGTGTCTATCTTCAATCCGATCTCAGTAAGGAGTGAAATAATCCATAAGCCTTCACACATTCCTGATGCAATTGCCCTATACTCTGCTTCAGCACTTGATATGGGTACAACTGTTTACTTTTTACTCTTCCAGGATACAATGTTACCACCCAGACATACTACATATCCAGAAGACTTTCTGTCCATTTTTTAGCCTGTCCAATCTACATCTGAATAAATCTTTACATCAAGAGTATTATGTGGTACATATAGTAAGCCATAAGTAGTTGTTCACTTCAAGTATCTGATAATATGAAACACTATACTCATATGATATTTCATAGGAGCATGCATCCATCTACTGACATATCCAACTACAAAGCAAATATCCGGCCTCGTAATAGTAACATAGATCAACTTCCCAACTAGTTTTTAGTATCTTCCAATATCTTCATAAGGTTCTGACAAATCATGTGAGATATTCTTCTCAATTTTCATGGGAGTAGAACATATTCTGCAATTCTCCATTTTTGTTTCTTTTAGTAAATCTAGGATATATTTTCTTTGACTTAGAAATAAATGATAATTTTTGTGGATCACCTCTATACCCAAAAAATAGTGTAACCTTCCCAAGTCTTTTAAGTCAAATAAATCACTCAGTCTTTTCTAGAGATCAATTATACCATCTTTATCATCACCAGTAACGATGATATCATCAACATAAACTAATAATATAATAGTTTTCTGACACTGCTTGATAAATAATGTATGATCACTGACATACTGCTTGAAACCCAAATGCTTAACACCATCACTAAATTTTTAAAACTAGGCCCGTGAGGATTGTTTTAAACCATAGATGGATTTTCTCAGCTTACATACCTTATTTCCTTATTTGTTGTGATTGTATCCAGGTGGTACATCCATATAAATATCTTCTGCAAGATCTCCCTAAAGAAATGCATTTTTTACATCCAGTTGTCATAATTCTCATCTTTTATTAATTGTCACACTCAAAATAATTCTTATAGTATTCATCTTTGCTATTGGAGCAAACATTTCTGTATAATCGATACCATATAATTGACTGTAACCTTTTGCAACTAGCCTCGCTTTGTATCTTTCTATGGCGTTGTCAGCTTTATACTTTACTGTGTAAACCCATTTACATCCTACTGTCTTACTCTCTAAAGGTAGGTCCACTAGTTCCCATGTATTGTTACGTTCAAGTGTTGCAATTTCTTCCTCCATAGTTGTCTTCAATCCTAGGTGTAGTTGTGCCTCTTTAAATGTTCTTGGAATATAGGTATTATCTGAATTCATCACAAACATTTGATATTCTCTGGAGTAGTTAGTATACGACACCATATTTTCCAGTGAGTACTTTGCAACTTGACGCTTTCCCTTCCGAAGTGCAAACGGTAAGTCACTTTATTCACAGTCGGACTTTGAGGATATTACTGTGATGGAGGCAAGTTCAATTCAAGAAGAGGATTTTGAGTAGTAGGTGGTTGTGGAAAGCGAATCTCTCTATCACCTCTGGTATATACCTGCCATTTCTTCTCTAGAAGTTGTACTATTTCCTCCTCTTCCCAATCATTCATTGTTTGGATCTCAACTAGCGAAAGCGGCATTACCTTCTCAGATTGAATATCTGAGGGAGAAACTTCCTGCACATTATAGAAGGATGAATCTTCATAAAAAGGGACATCCATTGTAACATAGACTTTCTTCTTGAGAGGATCATAACACCTGTACCCCTTTTGAGATAAAGAGTGTCCCATCAAGTTTATCCCTTAAGTCCTGATGAATATGAACAAAATAAGTACAGTAGATGAAATTGCTTATGGGAAGGAAATACTAGATGAAAAGGAGTGTCACCATTGAAGACTCTGCTAGGCATATGGTTTATAAAAAACATTGTTGTCAAGACTGCTTCTCCCCAATAATACTTAGGAACATTACCCCTAATTAACAAGGTTCTAGCTACCTCTAATATGTGTCGGTTCTTCCTTTCAGAGACCCCATTTAATATGCACACGAAGTTGGTGTACAATCTCATGATCGAGGAAATATGAGTGAAGTGATTGAGACAAAAATTCACCACCATTATCACTACGAAAAACTTTGATATTATGTTGAAACTGAGTTTGCACAAATTGACAATATATAAGAAGAATATTTTTAACCTCATCCTTAGATTTCATAAGATATATCATGGTGAATCTAGTGCAATCATCAATAAATGATATAAAATACTTGTACCCATGCAATGAAATTATAGAACAAGGTCCCCAAATGTCAGAATGAATAATTTCAAAGGAAGTTAAAGATCTTTCTTCACTCAAAAGGAAAGGAAATACGGTGATGTTTAGCCTTCTGACAGATTTCACAACTCAAATTAAAATCATTACAATGACTAAACTTTGGTAATAACATTCTAATCTTAGATAGGGGCAAGTGTCCTAATCTCTGGTGCCACCGCAATAACTCTTCTTTCTGGGTTTCTGTGATGACTGATGATTGCATAGTTGCGCCTCTATGTTCCTCGCAAAGGTAGAGACCTCTTCTCACACTACCCCGACCAAAGATCCTCCCCATCCTCAGTTCCTGAAATAAACATCCAGTAGATTCAAAAATTATACGACATTTTAGATCTTTAGTCATGGCAAAGACTGATAACAAATTAACTGAAATATGAAGAACATTTTGTAGTACACCAAAAGGAGTAATAATACTTCCTTTTCCCACTATAGGGGTCTGTGAGTCATCTGCCAGTCTAATATTAATTTGTTGATGTGTCATCTCATACTTATCAAAGTATTCTCTTCTACTGACTATGTGATCAATCGCACCTGAACCAATAACCCAAATTCTGGAATGAGAGAAACTACAATTACCCTAAGCCATAAAGGAGAATGGATAAGCCATTGTTGCTTGAGAATCATTATGACATGATGAGGAAGGAAGATGTGCATCCACCAAACGAAACTTAAGTAATTCGATTTCCTTTTTCATATTTGATAAGGTTGTAGTACTGTTGTTATTGTTTTGGTTATCACCCGATTGGGACCTCCACGTTTCTGTTGTGCCACTGTGATCACCACTGAAGTAAGCTTTATTCGTTTTGTTTTGAAAATAAGTAGGTCTGCCCACTAAATCCCAGCATGTATCTTTAGTATGTCTGGAGTTTCCATAATGAGAGCAAATTAACTTGTTCTTTTCTTCATGAGTGAGGGTCTACCTCTACCACGTCCATAACCTCCTCTCCCACGAGAAAATTAAGGAGTAGAATTATTTCTTCCCATGAATGCAGTATTCTCTGAACTGGTTTTGGTTTCTTTCTCTAATTGTTTCCTGTCTTCTTCTAGAAGTAAAAGAGAGCAGACTGTATTTAATGAAGGAAGTTCTTCTATGCTAAGAATATTATTCTTTACAGCATCATACTCTAAAGAAATACCCCATAATAGATCAAATATTTTTCGCTCTTCAAACTCTTTATTTCGTTCTTGTAGACAACTTTAGCATTTAGTATTCGAATAGAATTACAGCTCTTCCCATAAACCTCTAAGTTTAGCATAATATTCACTTACTGATCTGCCTCCATGTCTGCATTTTCTAATTTTCTCATTGAGATCATACTTTTTGGCAATATTTTTCCGCTGAGCGTAGGCATCCTGTACTGCAAGCCAAATATCCCTAGCAGTCTCTAAATACATAAATGTGCATCCAATCGATTATGTCATTGATTGAATTAGCCATGCACTGACTAGTGCATTCTCTTTATGTCATCGTGAGTAGGGTGGATCAGCAACTGGACGTTGGGGTATATCACCTGTCAAGTAATTCCATCGCCCCCTTACCATTAGAAAGAGACTAGGACATCTTAATGCTCAAAATTTGTATTAATGTCCTCTTGGAATAAAATCTAAGGAATATTTTTCTTCCAAAGATTGTGTTCTTGGTTCGAAATAGTTCATTCGGATGTATGGGATCCGACACCCGTTTTGTCTAAAGGAGGTATTTCCTATTATGTCATTTTTATAGATTATTTTACTAGGTATACATGGGTATATCTTTTAAAAGCAAAATTCGATGTCTTTCAAAATGTTGTTATCTTTCATAATCTTGTAAAAAATCAATTTGATTCCGAAATCAAGATTTTTAGATCCGATTCAAGAAAGTTTATGTCAAAGGATTTTAAAAATCATCTCAATACGTTTGAAATTATACATAAACTTCTTCCTCTACAACTCCTAAAAAAATGGTAACATATTTTGGGAACCACAAGAACCTTGCTTTTATAAGCAGTATTTCTAAAATTTTTTGGGCAGAAGCTATTATAACTTCAGTCTATTTAATTAATCGGATGTCATCTTCGGTTTTACAAAATTTGTCTCTTATAGAAAAACTTTTTAAAGTTTATCTCAACTATTCAAGACGGCGTATTTTTGGACGTAAATGCTTTGTTTATACCGACAAAGATGATAAATTGTCATCTCGTGCCATAGAATGTGTTTTTCTAGGATATGCAATAACCAAAAAGGGGTATAGGTGTTATTATTGTAAAAATGATTAGCTTTATGTATCGCGAGATGTCAAGTTTTTTGAGAATGAATATGTTTTTAAAGGCATGGATGATGTTAGTTCTCTTGATGACTCTTATTCCTTCTTAATGATATTTTAGGTGAAGAGGTAATTCATGTAGAAAATGATCTTGATGAACATATGATTACAAGACACCCTATTACACCTTTTGATCAACATTATACTAGGAGATATTGTCTATTCCTAGAAGGTCAAACTGTGCCTATTCACCAAGACATAGAGCTTTGGTAACAAATATTTCTATAAAGGAACCTAGAACCTTTAAGGAAAATCAGTTCCCACAAGACTAAATTCATGCAATGAACGAAAAGTTGGATGCTTTATATAGAGCCCAAACTTGAGATGTTATCTCTAAACCATCAAACAAAAACACTATAGGTTGTCGGCGAGTCTATAAAATTAAGACTAATGGTAATGGTTCATTAGATTGCTATAAAGCTAGATTAGTTGTCAAAGGTTACTCACAAGAATATGGAATTGATTATGAAGAAACCTTTGCTCCTATAACAAGAATGACAATTGTTAGAACACTTATAGTTGTGTGTGCAATTCATCATTGGAATATCTATTAGTTACACATTAAAAATGCATTTTTGAATGGTTGGTTAAAGGAAGAAGTATAGAGCCTCCTCCTGGTCTCAATATTCCTAGAAACCAAGTCTTAAAGCTCAAAAGAGCTTTGTGTGGTTTCAAATAAGCTCCGAAAGCTTAGTTTGATAGAATGACTTAATTTATGACATTGCATGGTTTTACTATTTGTTATAGTGACACAACTTTGTTTATAAGAAAATCCTATGCAGGTATTGTTATTCTTTTGCTCTACATCGATGATATGATTATTACAGGTAGTGATAATTTTGGTATCCAGCAAATCAAGCAAGAACTTGGTAATATGTTTGAAACGAAGGATCTTGATTAACTTTCTTATTTTCTTGACATTGAGGTAACTCGTGATGATAGAAGTTTCTTTTATCACAAACCAAGTTTACTAATGATATTATTCTTAAATCAGGTATTACAGATGACAAAGTTGTTGAGACACCTGAGGTAATCAACCAAAAGATGTGTCTAATTGATGATAAACTTTTGAGTGATCTCACACCTTATAGACAGATGGTTAGAGTACTCACCTACCTTACCATAATACGGCAAATATTGCCCATGTCCATTATACTGTAAGTCAGTTTCAACATGCACCTACCTCAGTAGATATGAGTCTTGTTATGAGGATTTTTTGTTATATTCGACAAACCTCAACTAAAGGAGTATTTCTATCACTTTCCTCTTTATCCCAGTTGTTTGCATATTCAGATATTCATTGGGGTGGTATTGTGAATGACAGGCACTCTACCATCGGCTACTGCAGATGAGAGAAACAACAAAAGGTGTCTTTTTCCTCCATCAAAGTTGAGTATCGTGCAATGACCAACACAACTACCGAACTAACTTGGTTGCGATGACTACTTCAGGATTTGGGTATACAATTGGAAGCTCCTTTAATCATGTTCTGCGATAACAAAAGTGTTATCTATATAGCCAACAATCATACCTTTTATGAGCGTACAAAGCATATAGAGATTCACTGTCACTACGTTCGTGAAGAGAACTATAAGGCAATTTAATATTACAGATTGTAAAATCAGAGTATCAACTTTCAGATGTCTTCACCAAGTCATTACCTGCAACTCGATTTCAGTCTATAATTGGTAAACTACAAGTCATGGAGCTGTCAGTTTGAGGGGTGTTACAAAATGGGCCACTTGGGCCCATTGAGCCATCAGGCCAGGCCCCCAGGGCCACTAGCCGTTAGGGGCCCAAGCCTTTAACGGCTAATGATGTAGTTGTTGGGGGCTGGCTGTGACTAGCCCCATCCCTTTCTCCCCTTCACTCCTCTCTCAATGTACTCTCTCATTCTCCCCCTTATGTATTCTTCTATAAATACTTTTCTAATGTATAGTTTTTCTCAAGCCTTTTATGGCTAAATAATATTTCTTTTTTTATTTGTGCCTTTGTTGCATATGCTTTTGTTATAGCCTTCTTTATAAGGCTTTTGTGAGTGATACTTTAATGAGATATTCATTAACCTTCCGCTGCCACATTGAAGCATCGTCTTCATTACAACATCAAGGATCTTTAAGTCTATACTTATTTATAATGGTGATTTATGAGTTAACAAAACATATTCAAGATGAAGTACCTTGATGTATGTTATTTGTAAATGACATTGTGTTAGTGGAGGAGTCTAAGAAAAAAGTTAATAAAAAACTGGAACTATGGAGAAAAACATTAGAAAGTAAAGGCTTCCAACTTAGTAGAACAAATATGGGATGTAAGTTTGATCATTTGGTTACTTCAAAAGATATAGAAATTATAATTAGCACACATTGCATCCCAAAAGGAAAGTTTTAAATAACTAGGGTCAACTTTTGAGAGTGATAGAAAGAATTTATGGAGATGTTATGCATAGAATTAATGTTGGTTGGTTAAAATGAAGAGGAGCATAAGGTATTCTTTGTGATAAGAAGATACCATTAAAGATAAAAGATAAATATTATAAAGCAGCAATTAGATCTGCCATGTTTTATGGCTCTGAGCGTTGGGTAGTTAATCATCAACATGTATAAAAGATGTCTGTAACAGAAATGAAGATGTTGAAATAGATGAGTGGTCATACAAGAAAAGATTGTATACATAATGAGGTTATTAGAAACAAATTAGAAGTGATACCAATAGAGGATAAAATCAGAGAATGTCGTTTAAGAAGGTTTCGACATATAGAAAGAAGATCAAAAGAAGCACCTCTAAGAAAGTACGAAAAACTAGATTTTAAAAGTATTAAAAGAGGTAGATGATGACCATAAAAGTGTTGGAAAGAAACAATAAAGAATTATCTAGCTTATTGTGAGTTAACTACTAACATGGCACATGATAGGGCTATGTGGAAACAAAGAATCCATGCCCCGTTTAGTATGAGAAAAGGCTTAGTTATTGTTGTTGTATAAGTATCATTTATCATTAAGTATAATTTCAATTCCCAAAAAATAACTAAGTAAACTAAGGTATTTCATTTCAAATTCTTTGTGAAGATCACTTTTAACTTGTAATACGCCATCTTTATCACTTACAGTGATGATCATGTCATCTGCATACAAGGAGTTGAATTATTATACCTGCATCTGATTTCCTCAAAAATAATGCATTGTCAGTATAACACAACAAAAAATTATGTGTATGATTGAAGTTTTCAAATATGCCAAACCAAACCTTAGGACATGATCTAGTCCCAGAAGAGGAGTCATATATACTTCTTCATTTAGTCTACTATTAAAGAAAGCATTATTAACATCTAGTTGAAAATCTTTCCAATTTTTAATAGCACTAAGAGTTATTAAAATTCTTTCATTGTCATCCTACCAATCAACTCCTCTTATGTAAGGAATCACTATTGCATGGCTGGTCGAGCTTTATATCCTTTAGCAACTAGTCGAGCTTTATATCTTTTTATGGTCTCATCACTATTTTTTTTACTTTATATATCCATCTACATCCAATTAGTTTTTTACCCATTGGTTTAGCCACAATATACCAAGTTCCAGCTTTATCTAGAGCTTTTAATTCTTCTTCCATAACATTTTCTCATTCTCATATACCTTTGCCTTGATTATAAAAATTAGGTTCTTTTACTTATAAAATGATATTAATAAGATTTTTCCTTTGAGGTTCAAAGGTTTCATACAACACAAATCTTTATGGGGGCCTTTAAATTCTAGGAGGTAGTCTAGTGTTTTCTTATTCTCTACATCATCTAACATAATATAGAGGAAAATAAAATAATATCACGAGACTCATTGTTTTCTCTTATTTCCTTATCCGTGGGTTCATCTTGTTGCCTTAAATCAATGGTTTCTTCTCTATCACTATCTTAATTTTCACTATCTTCTAAGTTTACAAGACTATTTATAAAGGTATATTTCTCTTTATCTTCAATGTTAGGGTCATAATAATAGTTATCTTCTAAAATTTTCACATCTATTGATACATAAAATTTGTATCCTTTTGGATCAAAACACACTTTTTTTGTCAATGTCGTAACCTAAAAAAACACCCAATAGATCTAGGAGATAATTTATCATTCATATCCCGATAAACCAAACATTTATAACCCAAAACTATTAATCTTTCATAATATGTAGCAAGTCTAAACAATTTTCCAAAAGGAGACACATTGTAAAGTTGAGAAGAAGGCATTCTATTTATTAGATAAACGGCAGTAAGGGTCACTTCAGTCCACAAGATTTTGAAATATTACTAGCAATCAAGAGAGTTCTAGTGGTTTATATAATATGTTTATATTTACATCCGGCTAAGTCATTTTGTTGTGGAGTTTTTATACAAGCTTTTTGGTGTAAAACTCATGTTTCTAGATAATTTTGAAATTCTTTTGACATGTACTCACCACCGAAATATGATCTTAAAACTTTAAGATTTGTGTCAAATTGATTTTTAATAATGTTGTGAAATGTCAAGAATTTCTAAAAACTTTGGATTTATGTTTCAAAAGAAATATCCAAGTATACCTAGTAAAATCATCTAGGAAAGTCACATATTATCATACTTCACCTTTAGAGACAATCGGAGTGGGTGTCCAAACATCGTAATATACCAACTCAAAAGATTTATTCGTAATAAAGCTCCTTTCACAGAACGGTGTGTGATGCAACTTTTCAAGAATACATTCTTTGCAAACAACATCTTTAACTCTATCATTTTTAAACAAAGGATGATTACACAACTTGTTCATGTATAAATGTTTTAATCTTTTGTGCCAAAGTAGTGTAATGAACTACACCATGTTTCTCACAAACAAATTATCCATTTTGTATAATTCACTTTCTCTATGGTCTTGTCCAACCACCTTCTTCAATAGGTAATGATGCACCACACAATTTTTCGATGAGAAAGTGACTATACAACCAACAACAACAACAACAACAACTAAGCCTTTTCCCATACTACACGGGGTCGGCTACATGGATTCTTTGTTTCCACAGATCCCTATCGTGTGCCATGTTAGCAGTTAACTCCCAATAAGCTAGATCATTCTTTATTGTTTCTTTCCAACACTTTTGTGGTCGTCCTCTACCTCTTTTAATACTTTCCAAATTTAGTTTTTCTAACCTTCTTACCGGTTCTTCTTTTGATCTTCTTTCTATATGTCCAAACCATCTTAAACGATGTTCTCTCATTTTATCCTGAATTTGTGCCACTCCTAATTTGTTTCTAATAACCTCATTATGTATACGGTCTTTTCTTGTATGACCACTCATCCATCTCAACATCTTCATTTCTGTCACAGACATCTTTTGTACATGTTGATGATTAACTGCCCACCACTCAGAACCATAAAACATGGCAGACCTAATTGCTGCTCTATAATATTTACCTTTTAATTTTAATGGTATCTTCTTAATTTTTAATGCAATGTGTGCCCACCACTCACAACCATAAAACATGGCAGACCTAAAACGTGGCAGACCACTTAAAACTTTCCTTTTGGGGAATGCAATGTGTGCCAATTTTAATTTTTATGTCCTCTGAAGTAGCCAAATGATCAAACTTACATTCCATATATTCTGTCTTTGTTCTACTAAGTCGGAGGCCTTTGCTTTCTAATGTTACTCTCCATAGTTCCAATTTTCTATTAACTTTTTCCTTAGACTCCTCCACTAATACAATGTCATCTGCAAATAACATACACCAAGGTACTTCATCTTGAATATGTTTTATTAACTCATCCATCACCATTATAAATAAGTATGGGCTTAAACTTGATCCTTGATGTAACCCAATATTAACTTCAAAGAAGTTTGTCGTTCCTTCATGAGTCCTCACACATGTTTTTGCACCATCATACATGTCTCTTATAAGGTTAATATATGTCAATGGGATATCTCTTTTTTCCAAAGTTCTCCAAAGAACCTCCCTCGGTACCTTATCATAAGCTTTTTCTATATCAATAAATATCATGTGAAGGTCTTTCTTTTTTGCTCTAAAATGTTCCATAAGACGTCTCAAAAGGTGAATCGCTACAATAGTAGATCTACCTGGCATAAATTCAAATTGGTTCTCTGTTGTACTTAATACTTGTCTTAACCTACGTTCGATAATTCTTGACCATAATTTCATAGTATGACTCATTAACTTGATACCTCGATAATTCGCACAATTTTGAATGTCTCCCTTGTTCTTATATACGGGTATAAGTGTACTTGCTCTCCATTCCTCAGGCATCTTTTGGTTTTTCCATATTTCATTAAATAGTCTTGTGAGCCAAGTGATTCCTATTTCTCCTAGTATTTTCCAAACTTCTATATCCCATCAGAACTCCGAACTTAAGCGTGCTTGGACGAGAGCAGTGTTGTCCGTATCGCACCGTATCGTACGATACGGTGCGATACGTACGGGCCCCCGTATCGCAGGTGCGGGCGTATCGCAGGCGATACGCCCTGGGACCCTTATAAAGGGTCCGGCCCGAGAGAAACCCACGATTTTTCGCGGGTTTCCTCTCTCCTTTTGGGTTCTTCAAGCTCCCTAAGAGTCGGTTTTCGCCTGCTTGGTGTTCAAAGCTCTAAAATCGTGCCCTACGGTGTCCGTCCAAGCCTCCAAACTCGGATTTAGGTATATTTTTAATGTTTTTTTTCCTTTTTTTCCTTTATATTTATTGTTTTTTGTGTTATTTTGGGTTTTTTTTTTGAATGACAAAATATGAAGTTATTAAGTATGTGTATACGATTTTTATTGCATTCATGAAGTGGGAGACACTCGATTTGAGTGTTATTTGAAGATTGGGGGATTTACGAAGTGCTTTTATTTTCAGGTTTTTGTTTGAATTAAAGTACTCCATTGAGATGGCAGGAAGGGGTGGTAGAGACTCTCATTCAAAGTCTGATGATCCGGCATGGCAGTGGGGTATACCAGTTGAGGGTTCAAGGTTAAAAATCAGATGTTTATTTTGTGAAAAGGTGGTTAGTGGTGGCATTTCAAGGTTGAAACACCACCTAGCAGGAACCAGGAAAGAAGTTGCTCCATGCACAGGCAGAGTTAGAAGTGTGCCAGAAGGTATTAAATGGCAATGCTTGCAGATGATTGAGAGCATAAAGGAAAGGAGACAACAAAAGGATGATTTCCAGATGTGTGAAGAAGTTGATGATGCTACTGCCACTGGAGTTGGATTCACTGATAGTTTGCCTTCAGATGCTAGAACAGATATTGGTAGTAGCAGTTCGCGAGCACCTAGCAGAGGAAAGAGGGTTGCATCTGAAGACTTTGGAGGTGGCAGAAGAAGAAGTTCAGGAAGGAGTAGAGGAAGAGCTTCTTCTTCTAGCATACATTCGTTCTTTCCTCCTTCCACTACACCTGGTGCTCAGCCAGGAATTTGTGCTGCTATGGCTTCAGAACAACTGCACGATCAAGCAGACCTTGCAGTGGGCAGATGGTTTTATGATACATGCATTCCATTTAATGCAGCAAACAGTTTTCATTTTCAAGCAATGGCAGATGCAATTGCTAACATTGGTCCAGGATACAGGATGCCCTCTTATCAGAAGTTGAGAGGGAAGATATTAGATCAGACCGTGATTGAAGTGCAGCAATACTGTTCGACTTTGAGACAATCGTGGAAGGAAACAGGATTCACTATCATGGCAGATGGATGGACCGATAGGCGAGGAAGGACATTGCTAAACTTTCTTTTATTTTGTCCTAAAGGACTCATGTTTTTGAGATCTCTAGATATGTCAGAGGAGAGGCACACTGCAGAGATCCTACGAGAGGAATTTGATAAGGTTATACAAGAGGTTGGGCTAGAAAATGTAGTCCAATTGATTACAGATAATGCAGCTAACTACAAAGCAGCCGGAAAGGAGTTAGCTGATATTTATGGGACTTTCTACTGGACACCATGTGCAGCCCATTGTTTAGATCTCATCCTCGAGGACATCGGTGAGATGGATGAAATAAAGGCAGCAACTGAGTGTTGCCAAGATATTACAAAATTTATTTACAACCATACATTTGTTTTATGTATGATGAGGAGATACACAGAAGGTACAGAGCTTCTTCGCACAGCTGCAACTCGGTTCGCAACAAACTTCTTATCTGTACAGAGTATTGTGAGACAGAAGCAAGCTTTAAAGAGAATGTTCTCCTCAGATGAGTGGCAACAATTTGCAGAGTTGCCACAAAACAGAAGGAACAGAAAGTTAAATAAGATTGCAGAAACGGTTTTTAGAAGTTCATTTTGGAATGCATGCATCAGATTATTGAAAATTACTTGTCCTTTAGTGAAAGTTTTGAGATTGGCTGACAGCGAGGAGAAACCATCTATGGGCTACCTTTATGAAGCCATGGACAGGGCAAAAGAAGCAATCAGAAATAACTTTAATGGAAAAAAAAGAGATTATGTGCCCGTGTGGAAAATAATTGATAGTAGATGGAATAAACAATTGCATCAGCCTATTCATGCAGCAGCCTACTATCTAAACCCATCATTGAGGTACTCAGCAACCTTCAAAAGGGACGGTGAGGTTAATCGAGGAATCATTGAATGCATCGACAGATTAGTCCCTGATGAGAGCATAGTAGATGCGATACATCGAGAGATGGAGATATATGATAATGCTCTTCACTTGATGGGTTTGCCTGTTGCAATTCGCAACCGCTCTACGATGCGTCCAGGTACATTGTTTATTTTCATATTTAAGTTGCATCTTACATTACTGTGGATTATTATGTCTCTAATGTTTATATTTTTTTTACAGATGTTTGGTGGAACAGGTTTGGAAGTGATTGTCCAAACCTTAGAGATTTTGCAGTTAGAGTCTTAAGCCAAACCTGTAGTGCAACAGGTTGTGAAAGAAATTGGAGTGTTTTTGAACACATCCATACAAAAAAGCGCAACAGGTTGGAACACAAAAGGCTTAATGATTTGGTTTATATTCGTTGTAACATGCGCCTTCGTGAAAGGTAATGTTGTATTACTTTCAAATTTTCAATTCGATATTATTTAACTTCAGTTTTCAATTGTTAATATTACTTACTAATTGTTTATCTTTGTTTGTGTCGTAGGCAATTAAAAAAAGTAAATAGAGAAGAAAGTCAGTTCGATCCAATAAGTTTGGATAATTTTGATATATTAGAAGATTGGGTTATGGAAGACACTGAAGAAAATGCCCTCCTAACAGAAGAAGACGTTGCCTGGATTAATTTGGAAGGGGCGCAACAACATTATGGAGATGAAGAATTTGATTTTGAAGAAGAAGGTGTGGGCGTGGCTGATGATGATGAGGATCTGCAACAAGGAGAAGATGAAGATTATTTAGTTGATGATCCTGATTACAATTTGTAAAATGTAACATTATATGTAACTGTAGTGTATTGTAAAGTGTAAACTATGTCTGTATTTTATTTTTTGGATTCAAAATATATAAATTTGGATGCAATTGTTCAATGTTGAATGCTCAATCTGTACTAAACTTACATTATATGAATTTAAAGCAATTATCAGATTTTTCCTGATTTTTTCTTGATTTTTTTCGATTTTTTACTATTTTTTATTAATTTTTAATTATTTTTACATTATTTTAATATTAAAGTACGATACGATACGATACGATACGATACGCCCGTATCGTGGAGCCCAGCGATACACGATATGATACGGGTCAGACAACACTGGACGAGAGTAGTACTGGGATGGGTGACCTCCTGGGAAGTCCTTGTGTTGCACTCCTTTTAAAAACTCCGCCTATGTAAGGAATCACCCTTTCATGGCCGGTCCCAAGCCCGGAAAAAGGAGGAGACTTGTGTTAGTCTTCCGACAGCCAGCGTAAAACTTTGTCGGACTTAACATGGATTCTACAAAAAAAAACAAAGAATCCATGTAGCTGACCCCATCTAGTATGGGAAAAGGCTTAGTTGTAGTTGTAGTTGTAGATTTTCCAAACTTCTATAGGAATATTATCTGGTCCAACCGATTTACCACTCTTCATATGTTTAAGAGCCTCTTTGACTTCGTTCTTTTGAATACGTCGGTAGAAATTATGGTTTATATACTTTTCTGACTTGGCTAAATCTCCTAAACTAATACTAACATCTTTATTTTCATTAAAAAGATTATAAAAATAGTTTTTCTATCTATTTCTTATATCATCATTTGCCACTAGAATTTTTTCATCCTCGTCTTTTATGCATCTAACATAATTAAGATCTTTAGTTTTCTTATCTCTAGCCCTAGCTATCCTAAAAATATCTCTTTCACCCTCTTTTGAGTTGAGTTTTTTTATATAAGTCCTCCCAAATCTTAGCTTTTGCTTCACTAACGGCCTTTTTTGCTTCCTTCTTTGCTTTCTTATAATCTTCTAAAGTTTCACTAGTTTTCTTAGCATAATGTAATTTGTAACATGCCCTCTTTGCCTTGATTTTATTTTATACTACTTCACTCCACCACCAAGCTTTTTTTTGTGCCGGTACACCTCCCTTAGATACCCCTAACACATCTTTCGCCACTTTCCTAATATGTATAGCCATATTATTCCACATATCAGAGGGTGTGCCAACATAATTCCAAACATCTCCTTGAAGGACTTTCTGTTTAAATATATCTTCTTTCTCGCTTTTGAGGTTCCACCATTTAGTCCGAATAGCTCGATGCACTCTTTTCTTCTTTGTCCATTTTTTTATTTGTAAATCCATAACTAAAAGTCGATGTTGGGTGGTTAAGCTTTCTCTTGGAATTACCTTACAATCTTTACAACACGCTCTATCTTTTTTTCTACAAATAAAGTAATCAATTTGTGTTTGTGATAAGCCACTCTTATAAGTAATTAAATGTGCATCTCGTTTTTTGAAGATTGTATTGACTATAAAGAGACCAAATGACATAGCAAAATTTAAAATCTCCCTACCTTCCTCGTTTATATCCCCATAACCAAAGTTTCCATGAATCCCTTGATATCCTAATGCCTCTTTACCGACATGTCCATTTAAATCTCCTCCTAAACAAATCATCTCCCTTTGTGGAATCTTTTGAAACACCTTATCTAACTCTTCCCAAAAAACTGTCTTTATACTATCTTCTAGTCCTACTTGGGGTGTGTAAGCACAACCTATATTCAAAACCTCTGCTCCTAACACTAATTTCAATGTCATGATTCGGTCACCATATCGTTGTATGTCTACTACACTCTCCTTTAAATCTTTATTTATGATAATACCAACTCCGTTTCGGGCCTTTTCTTTACCTGAGTACCATAATTTAAAACCTATATCCTCTATCTCCTTTGCTTTTTCTCCAACCCATTTTGTCTCTTGTAAACATAGAATATGAATCTTTCTCCGAATCATAGTATCTACCACCTCCATTAGCTTACCCGATAATGTTCCGATATTCCAAGAACCAATACGAATCTTATTATCTAGGACTAGCTTCCTTAACCCCCGCATCCGTCCATAATCAAAATGCGGAGACCCTCTCTGAAAATTTTTCACAACATTCGGGCGGCAATGTAGCGGGACTAACTTCTTTACCCACACCCGTCCATGATGTGGGAACCCTCTCTGCAATTGATTCACTACATTCGGGCGAAAATGTAGTGGCCCTTGCTTACTTCTTACTGCATTCGGGCTCTGCAGCACATCACTAGGCGAGGACGCCCCAAAGCAATGCTCATAATTTTTGTAATACATGTAGAAATCCGACGAAGTTTTACGCTGGCTGTCGGAAGCCTAACACAACCCTCCTCCTTTATCCGGGCTTGGGACCGGCAATGCAAAGGTGATCCCTTACATGGACGGAGTTAGAAAGTGACTATACAACCATTGTCACAAATTTGAGCAACGAAAAAAAAATTAAATTAAGTTTTGATACAATACTTACATTGGGTCAAGTAAACACCGAAACACTTCATTTTTTCCTCTAATTTTTAAATAAAAACAAGTTTTGGGGAATTACCTCAACCTTAGAATAACAAAGGTAAGAAGACAAAAGTTGCTCCAAGTCGGGCATGTTTCCCAATGTGGTTGTGTCCGATAATATTCTTTCAAATAAGCTCTGATACCATGTAAGAAAACGATCCTCAAAGTTGCTCGAGGAATCCCAACCAATTGCCGAATGAACAAACCAAAAATAATCACGAAACCTATTCACCAAAAACTTGTGTTTTAATGCTCAACATAAGTCAAATAACAAGTTAAATATCAAAACAATCAATGGTCAAACAAATGTCAAGGTATTGCAAAACAACATATTTTATTAAGAGATAAGAGGCTCTATTTATAGAGCAAGAATGTAGAACAGTTATAAAGAGTGAAGGGAGATAGAAACAACCAATTATTGGGGACGAGGACTTCCCCAATGGCTAATATTGACTAGCCGTTGGGGAGTCCTGGTCCCCAACGGCTAGTTGCTAGGATGGGCCAGGGCCAAACACTCAAACACGGGCCCTAGTGACCCGTCCTTTTTCTATTACATTTTGAGAGTTAATTTTTTGCTCTATCACAAATCAATTGGCACAGAGTTTGGAAGATAAGACATCTGTGGCAAGTATGGAATACAATAATGCATTAGAGGCCACAATTAATTACATCACAAGAATTCAGGTATGAATATCATAGAACTAACCATCTATACAATAAATATATTGCAGTAAAGTTGTCAAGAATACATTAGTAGCCACTAGTTGTCAACAGATTATGGAATTCTAGTAGAAAGGAAAAAGATGAAAGGATCCCCTCCAAACCAAAAAGGCAGTGCTACAAAGCAAGACAACTGACAATACAAACACAACCTTAATGAAATTTCTCTTTTGAACACCACCACATGGATATTTTGTTAAAGAATCTATTATTTAGTGTTGTTTTAGTATTTTTGATGTACTAAGGGTATTTTAGTCATTTTCTGTTTAACAATCCACTATAACAATGACTTGATAATTTGTATTAGGTTTAAGGAATCATATTAAGAGAGAGAGAAAGAGGGGGTGACCTCTATTGGAGGGCCTGTCCCACCTGCGATCTCCAATTTTTTACCTTCCTGTTTTCCTCATTTCTTTATATATGCTCATGCGTTGCACTTTCCCAGCGAATTCCAACATGATATCAGAGTCGTACGATTGATGGGTGCTTTCCTTCTCATTGCTTATTCTTATAGTGGCTCGAGAGGTTTTGCCAGTGAGAAAGATGCTTTGGTTAGAGATACTAGTGAAAATACATGCACATTGGAAGTGATCAGATCTTTGCCTTTTCTGAAGAAGCTTTATGGTGGTAGCATGCACAAAGTTCTGCATGTTGGTCTTGATCCTGTCTAGTGGTCTCGAAGTTGCTCAAAGAAGAGGACACTAAAGCTTGGGGTTTGAAACCATATTGCAAGGCTCTTGTGCGAAAGGGGATTGTTCGTGTAGCTTATATTAAGTTTTCTCTACCATACAAATCAAATTCATTTTATGTTGTAATTGTGTCAGATGCACCAGATTATCTGTCTCCAAGATACCTAAATAAGTCACTTCCAGAACTTGCTAGAGTCTATGAGGATGGACTTGTTTTATTGATGGTTATCCTGGTCATCGTAGAGCTAAGGTACCAAGGATAACAACTTGCCAGTTTTCTCAATGAATATGCAGGACCATAAGGCAGTTGTTGAGCATAAGTTTGTAACCGTTGCTGGTGATTTCATTCTCCTTTTGAAAAAGGTAATTTCACGTTTTGAATATCAAATGCTGAAAAAGTAAATTACAAATTACTTTTTTGACTTTGTGGGAAAGCAAAATAGAAAAATGGTTATGGAAGATAACCTATCTGATTTCGTAAAAATATAAGATCAAAAGGGAAGAAAAGGAAGGATGATCCCTATGATTTTAGGAAAGAAAGTCGTTAATTGTTGCCCATAGAAAGGAATGATAGAAAGGAAGGTGGTTGGTTGCCCAATGGGTTGCCAAAGTTATGTTAGAGTATGGCCCCATCCATTCCAGATTTTTTGTGATGTGATGAAAAATGAAGTGTTGTTATGGGATAAGGTTGATAGAAAAAGCAAAATAGAGTTTTTGAAATTGGAAATTCAAATTCAAAATTAAGACCACAACAACTTCCATGATTCTTGAAGGAGATCCCTATGAGGATGAGAACAAAGAAAGACACATTGCAGTCTACGTTATTATTGTTGACCCAAAGATGAGAAAGTGTTGAAGTGGTTGCTGCAAGGAAGCAATTAGGAGAGTTATTCGTTGAGCAGTTGTTACTCAATGTTACTACAAAGAGTGGTAGTGGTCAAATACCTCCTACTGTTGTTGGTAATGTTGAAGTCGGAGAGAGAGCTACAAGGAAAGTAATTGAGTTGATGCAGCAGAAGGCGGGTTACCATGTTTTGTTGGCTAATTTATATTCTTCTGCTCGTAGATTTGAGGATGCAGGCAAAGTGAGAAATTGCTCAGAGATGAACAACACTAAGTTGAAAAAGGTGAACAACAAAAAGGGCTAGAAAATTCAAGAAAAGATGCACAAAGTAAGATGTAGTACCTAGTGAATGTTTTCATTGGGTTAACAACAGAATTGCATATAGAAGAAAAGATAGAGTGCAGAAAAAAGTTTTTCACGACATATGCTTAAAAAGCAAATTATAGAAGAGGCATATGCATTGATCCTTATGAAATGTGGCAGTATCATGAAGTTTAAGACCTTAAGTTGTTGAAATGAACAGTCAGGAGGGCAGAAAAAATTGGCTACAGTCACCATGTGAAGGGGCGCAGAACCAACTAGTATGAGCAAATTTCTTAAGAGGAGAAAAACATGATTTTTAAGGTATTGTTGGATGCCCATAAAAGGGTTGTGTACTACCCAAATGTGTTCGTAATTGTTCTAAGTTGATTTAATGAAGTCGTATAGAGATCATTGCTGCAAGTGTGGTGAAGAAATAACCAATTTTTCAGCAAGTTTGGAGTTCGGAGTATCTCACTCCCAACTTGAGGGGGGTGTTAAGAATCAATTGTTTAGTGATGTTTTAGTATTTTTTATGATTTTAGGTATTATTGTAATAGTCCTTATTACTAAGGCATTTTAGTCATTTTATCGATCATATTAAGAGAGAGAGAGAAAGAGGGGGCAGCCTCCATTGGAGGGCCTGCCCCCTCCTCCGATCTTCAACTTTTTTCCTTCATGTTTTCCTCATTTCTTCATATATGCTTGTGTGTTGCGCTTTCCCGTGAATTCCAACATGTTTTGGGAAAGACGATGCATAAAAAAGAGAGGTGATCCATGCCTTTCTCATAAAGAGAAGACTCCTGCATTTAGAATATGCCAAGAGCTTTCAACATGCAAAAATACCAGTAAAGACCTGTGAATGCATCCAGCATACTCAGCACCATTGGAAAAAAACAACAAAAAATTTGTGGTACTTGGAGAAAAGGCTCCCGGTAAGTAAAGGATAAACAAAAAACCTGGGCAATATATCCAGCACGGTAAACACAAATAGAATCAACAAGATTAGGAGCCGTTTCCTGTAGAATTTCACGTCTGCAGAATGTAAATTTGAAAAGTTACTTAATTGACAGTAGAAATGATCAAGGCAACAAGTTACTAAAGTTGTATATAGAGACAAAAGAATGCATGCCACTTACGAGTAACAGAGAACAAGCTCACTTAGTTTGCGGGTCTTGCAAAAAGCTATGCATCGGAGTCCATGCTGAACCATTTCCGCAAAGATGCAAGCAGCCTCAAGAATTGGGCTGAAGGAGATAGAAAAGAATTAGCGATAATAATTGCAATAGATGGTACACCGGTGTGAATCCACCAACTACCAATCTACTGAAGCTAATGTGAAATGAGGATCATGATAAACCTTAGTACATTGGAACTCCATTTTTCAACTCATGATCCATGCTTTACAAAAACTATTATCTTACATATTAACACAAGGTAACTTATCCGGAATGAAGTAATTCTTTTGGAAAAGTCAAAAATTCATCAAGTACATGGTGTAAGATCATCTCAGATCTTTAAAGTTGAACTATTGATTTCTGTAGACTTAACAAATTTTTTACATCCTCAACTATAAGTGTACAGGAACCGCAAACAATCAATTACGATCTCAATCTTGTAAATGACTTGGATTGACTTTTTATTTGATCAAACTTACTAGCAGTATTGATTTTCAGAATCAAAAGCAAACAAGATACTGCTATTGCAATTTGCAAGTGGTGCACATTCTGTGGACAGATCAAATTCCATAAAAGAAGAGGTAGTAACTTATGCTCACGACATATAATCCCTGCTGCAGAATCTGTGAAACTGCAGCAGAATCAACTGCTCATTTACTCTAGCTATGTAGTTTTGTCCAATAAATCTTCAACAGATGACAGGTTAGTTTGCATCCGTTCTGGCATCCCACTGCAATAATAGACCACTTGAAGGGTCCTACTCTTAGATGTGTTGGCTGCTAATTACAAGGTTGTACGATGGGAATGAGAGGAACAATAGAGTGTCTGAAGGATTCAATCATACATGGATTATTTGGAAAATCATTCCAGATGATAGATTCAAACTGTTTTAGAGGCGAGAAGATGCTAGGGGATAATAGATTGCTGAGGTGTAATCTCACCTTGTTCTTCATTCAACTTTGACCTTTTGGTAAATCTAATAAGGTACACTTTGTCAGCACCGCTTTTGAGATAAATAAAGAACAAGGTGAGATTACATCTTTGTGGACAAGTAAACACATCAGTTTACCTATCCATCAGACGATAAGCTTGCCATGAGGTGATATCATCAATTATTTAGCCTGATGTTTCAATAGCAATATGCTAGGTGATATCATCATTAACTAATGCTTTAGGGAACTTTCACCTGTAACGTTTGGCCATATTATCACTGTCACCATGCAAACTCTCTTCAAAACCACTCTGGACTTTTGACCCCTGTTATTTGGAGAGAACCAATTCAACAAAACAAAAGAAGATTTCAGGAAAACATCAAGAATGAGGCTTCAATTGTGGTCTCAGAAAAGAAATGGCCATAGTGTGCTTACATCCTTCAAGCATGGTGGAGGGTTCCACAACGCAAAGAGCTTTGACCCTGAAGGACTTCCATCATTTTGAACTAACTTCACAGATTTGAGACCTGTAAGTTCCTAAAGGACAAACATGCATAAACTAGCACTTATTATTAATAGTAACAAGTACCACCAAAAGGTCAGCTATTAAAGTTGAAAAATAACAAGAAAATATTTTTGTATTTTTATATCATTGGCATTGAAAATCTTGGGATCTCTGTCACATGGGTGTGGGTGTGGACATGGACATGGGTGCTGGTGCAGGTACAGATGCCAGACAGTAAATTTCAAATATCACGTGTGTCTAGGGATGCAACTACTCATGAGTACAATTTGTATGTTATTATGTAGGATTGATAATATCTCATAAAATTATTGATAATTATCAAATAATTCAGAAAATGTTAACACGTGAATCAACCCATAATTCCATTACCATTTTCATAATTTAATTCACCAATAAAGTAAAAATGATGACATTTATGTCTTAGTGACGTAGCACTAAAAAATATTTAAAACAGATAGTCTCAAGTCAAATACGGGAGGCGTTTGGTACAAAAAGCAACTTGGTAGTAGGGTGAAGCGATGCAAGACAAAATTAAGGCAAAGATGGCATGTTATAAATTGTATTATGCTAACAAGATTGATGAAACTTGGAAAGTGTATAAAAAAGCAAAGAAAGAAGCAAAAAATATCATCATCGAAGAAAAAACCATATAAAAGGCTCAACTTAAAAGAAGGTGCAAGATAAATTTTTAAGTCAGCTAAGGCTAGGAATAAGATAACTAAAAATCTTATTTTTGTTAAATGCATCAAAGATGAGAATGAGAAGATTTTAGTAGTAAGTAACAAAATAACAACTACAACAACAACTAAGCCTTTTCCCATACAAGATGAGGTCGGCTACATGGATTCTTTGTTTCCACAAAGCCCTATCACGTGACATGTTAGCAATTAACTCAACAAAAGCTAGATCATTCTTTATTGTATATTTCCAACACTTTTGTGGTCGTCATCTACCACTTTTAATACTTTCAAAATCTAGTTTTTCATACATTCTTAGAGGTGCTTCTTTTGATTTTCTTTCTATATGTCCAAACCATCTTAAACGATATTCTCTCATTTTATCCATATATTTTGTCTTTGTTCTACTAAGTCAAAAGCCATACTATCATAAGCTTTTTCTAGAACATGTATGTTCTAGTACCTATATGTTTGTTAAAAAAACTATTTTTATAAGTTTTTTAACGAACATATAGGTAATAGTATTAGCCTGAGAGAGCTAACCAACAAAAAGAGTATATTAATTATAATTTTCACTAACGCACTTAAAGTAATGAAGTCAAAGAGGTCCTTATCTTTGTCTTATGAAGGTTGGTAAATCTATACTAAAGGCCCGTCCTTAAAAAAACTAAGTTTAACTTCAGGCCTGGCAGGGCAAGGTCATGCCAACCTGTATCGAAATGGGTGATGCTACCTCTCTTAACAATACCATGTATATCCTATCCAAAATCAGTATAATACGATATTATATCTTACATTGTGTCCAATATTTAGAATCACGATATATGTGCATTTTGTTTTTGTTTTTCTAAGAAATTACTCTCCTGGCAATAGGCAAGAACCAGTAGTAGAAAATGCATTGTTTGTTCTCTCCTAGTCTACAGCTGCATAAGCGATGAGTTCATAAGAATCTGCTAGACAAAATAAACCCTTTATTGATTAATTCTTTGGGATGTTAAATAATTCCCATAATAGCTGTGTACTTTAGCGGGTGCATGTCACCCACACTAGGATTTACTTACAAACATGTATAACACAACTAACAATCCCTCAAGACTAACACATTAATTAGGCACCAAAAGTGCACCATGTCCATCAAGACTAACAATCCCTTCTTAGAATCATTCAGGTTCCATTGAAGAAGATCTAGACAATAGACAATTGGAACCTTTATCTTCACCAATAATTGGCAATAAGAATGTTTTGGTTCACCCATTATGTTATCTACAAATGATATCATATTGGTGGATGAGTTAAAAGAGTAAATAAGAAACTTGAATTATAGATAGAAGTATTTGAAATGAAGTGTTTTCAACTTAGTAGAATAAAGAGAAATATAGGGAGTGCAAATTTGGTCATTTTGTTGCAAATGATATAAGTTAAAATTGATATGCATTACATCCCTCAAAGGACAATTTTGAGTACTTATGGTTTGTCTTTCTTACTGATGGATAAATGAGAATCATTATTCACAAAATCAACACAAGTTGGCTAAAACGGAGAGGTGCCTCACTTCTTTTATGTGATAAGAAGATTCTGCTAAAGTTGAACGGTAAATATTATAAAGCATCAGTTAAACAGGCAATATTATATAGTATTGAGTGTTGGGGATGCTGTGCAGTCAAACATCATCTTGTGCACATAATTCAGGGAACTTGTTCGAATAAGTTGCACGATGAGAAACTTAGTACAGTACTTTTCAAAGGCGAGCATGTGTGCGTATATATCTGAGTGAGTGAGAGATAGAGAGAGAATACCACTGCATGGTCCAGAGGATTAGCAGAAGTTGCCGTACAGAGGACAAAAGATGGATCACTCCCATACACTACAAACAATAGGAAAGGAAACAACTTCCAAGATACATAAAGCAAGTATAGGTATTCCAAACAGGACAGGCAGACAAAGTGGAATAGAGAACCATGAAACATGCTTTACCATGGCAACTTAATCTCCGCAAGCGCCGTAAAATCAGAGCAGTGTGGCATCCAAATGCACCTTTATATGAATGGGTTTCATCAATGACAACGAACCTGATACAAAGAGCTTTATAACATTCGAAAAATGAAAAGCTTGTTGGGATAACCTTCAAATCCGAGAAAAAGTATAGTTATACTGTAAAATGAAAAAGGAAAATCCCATATATAAGTGATCCAGGAAAATCCTGATCAAGGAACTTCCTCAATAAAACACTTACATTAAGAACGCAAAGTAAAGTAGCAGTTATCAACTAACTTAAGTGCTATATGAGTCTAAATAATAATACCTGAGGTTTGATAGTATCCGGCAGAATTGACTATGAAATGGCAAGATTGATTTGTGCAACATATCTGGATTTGTAATCAACTAAATCATACATAACATAAGTCAGTGTCTTCTTCGAAGAACTCTTCTTCAAGAACACAACACCAGTAGGAAAACATAATGCACGATATGGTCACCACAAAGAAAGAAATGAAACAATATAGAGGTTGTGCAAAATTATGAAGTAACCAGTCTAGCATTTTCACGTATGCGCATTCGATCAGTTTGACTAGTGTCACCATCATAAACTCCAATATTTAGATCAACGTTTACATATTCTGTAATTTCCAACAAAACACGCAATTGATCCTGAGCGAGCGCCTGCATATAAGAGTCATTATTATATTTAAAGAAAAAGTGGTATAAACTATAAAGCACCCTTCATGTACAGCATATCAAGAAAATTTTTATTTAGCAGTGTAATGAAATCAACAACAGATAACAAAAATGGCAATGCATCAAACAGAACTAAGTAATTGAATGAGCAACAGGAAGCCTTTTAGTTTGAATTACCTTTGTGGGAAATATATATATTGCACATGCGGCTAAACTTTGAGACAATGCTTCCAGAACTGGTACATTGTAGCACAGAGACTTCCCACTAGCAGTTGAGGTTGAAACAACAACATTCTCACCAGCAAGTGAATAACAGATAGATTCCTCCTGATGAAAAGCAGTTTTAGCATTTATATACCTCTTTACAGTCATGCACATCTGGAGGTGTCAATAATCTGCATACCTGGTGAATGTATAATCTAGATATACCCATCTTTCTGAGTGCTACTTTTGTAGCATTTTTGAGATTATCTGGAAGCTCAACATGTACTGCTGGTCTACAGTTCATGTGTTCCACATGCGCTATCTGGAAAATTGGGAAAAGAAAAGAACCAAACTGTCTCAACCATTCTAAAGAGGCTGAGAGCATCATGAACATTTTCCAAGTAACATGATAGTGGATTAAAAAGAAACCTGGCCCTGAGAACCAATTCCCTCTCTTAGATGTTCAAGCATTTCTGATGGCAGTAGTTGACGCCTTTCCTGATTATTGGGACATGTGGAAAGTACGGGCTTAGCATCAGCAATATACTTACATTAAGATCTTGTCAGAATGCACAGTGTGCCACATAGTAGATGAAACAAGATCGGATGGTTTCAAAAGATCATGACTAAGAGAGGAGAGCACCATTTTCACCAAGTGGATAGCAAACATGCAAAATAAAGCAGCTATGAAGATGCCCTTCTGTTGAAAAAACAAATGCTACTTTTACATCTCAATCACAATAAAACATGTAAGCACAGTGATAACAAGCACCCCAGACAATCAAATAATGACCACATCAAAGGCTATCTTTTAAAAGCTCCGTCACCATTACTTGGCCTAAATATAAGAAGGTCCCTCACAACTAAACCTGTCCAGCATCCTGCAATAGTTTCTAAGTTCTTATATTCTTTTGTTAAGACGTAAATTCAACATGGAGGAGGTGCAAACGTTTGATATACTTTTGAAACCATAAAATTGAGAAGCCCTTTAAGAGTATAGTGAATTCAATCATTATTAAGCTGAAAATGCATGCATTCTTTCAACCAAGCTACAGTTGCTGTAATGATAAAAAGTTTTAACAATAGCCACAATATAACTAGAGCAATTTCACCTATTTCATAGTTCCAAATTAAAGGTTATTCTTTGACTATCAGGTACTTCCCAACTCCAAGTGATGAAACTATCATTTTGTGAGATAGGCATTCAGAGTGAATAAATTGAAACAACGTCACTTGCCTCAGAACTCTTGTAGTAATTTTATCATTGCAAAGGACTTGTCAAAGTTGAGGCACCAGTTTCTCAAGGACAAGTACCACTTCCAAAGTATAATAAACATGTAGAATAGTGTTGTTCGACGCGTATCAGATCGTGTATCATTTTGGTCCACGATACGGGTGTATCATATCGTAGCATAGCGTATCATACTTTAATGCTAAAAAAATAGTAAAAATCCAAAAAGAATCAGAAAAAATCCAAAAAAAATAGAAAAAAATGGATAATTACAAAGAATTCATATAATGCAAAGTTTAGTACATATTGATCATTCACCATTGAACAATTGAAAAAAAATTACATATTTTGAAGCAAAAAATAAAATACATTTACATTTACATATTGTAATCAGGATCTCAACTAAATAATCTTCATCTTCTCCTTGTTGAAGATCCAGATCCTCACCACCTTCTACTTCAAATGATAATAAAGTACAATACTAAGGTGTATCTTAAAACGAGGTGTACCACCCATATGTTGATAGTAGCACATGATATGGGGTTATATAGATAGTTTGTATGATCACTTGCCAACTCAACAAATAAACAACAAAAAACTGAAAAGGAGAAAAAGGAAAAATCCCTTTCGCGCCTAGTTCTGACAACTTGATTGAAGTCAGAAAAAGTCACAGTCAATTAAATTTTTTACTGAAATAGGTAAAAATGAGCAAAGTCAGGAAGAAAAAACAAAAGCCGCAGTGAGATTAATTTCTCAATAAAGAAGTCAGAATAAGTAGTCATTTTTAGGGCAATATATCCCATAAAGATTGCTATATATTTCTGATGACAGGTCACCAAATTTGATAACACAAACTTGAAGCAGTCTTTACACGATATACTGTCATCAAAGAAAATGCAGAAATATCAGAAAAAAGTAGACAATGAGATTTTTAAGATTTCTTTTGTTTTCCTTTTTAAAAAATTATATTTATGATATATATACATGTACGTGTATATACATTGATTTGTATAGTATCACTGGAGATGAAACATATGGATCCCATCTGCGATACTTACAAGTGGTCCATACATCATATAAAACTTAAACATATTGAACGACACATTGTAGACTATCAGAAAATTTACAACAGGTCAATGAACTTGTAAACTGAGTAAAGTGAATATGGTGTCACTTCATGGTATAAGTAGCATATGTTGTCCTAGTTACAAAATATTGTTAGATAAGTATTAGATATGACACAGCTGGCACCCAAGCAACGTATCTCTTTGCAGTCTACCTACCTTCCAATTTTTTCTTTATTCTCCCTCCTGTCTTGGCAAATTTCAGGTTCCAGTGGCCACAAGCTTGAAGATTAGAGTCATTAGACCTCTACTTGTTGCACCTTTGTTGTATGTCAGATAAAATATATTATTTCTTTCCATCGTTGGTCATATATGATTTGTATATTACCTCGTAACTAACGAGAAAATGTTCCTGTGGCTGCTATAGAAATAGTAATTTAATATATCAGGTTTGGGCCTAATGCACCAATTATCAATAAAAAAGAAACAGGGTTTTGGTAAGAGGTCATAACTGAGTGGAAACCCATCTGAATCAAGTAGAAGGTATAGATACAACAACAAAGTAGACAATTGTAATCCTGAATACAAATAATAATCACAAAGAATGGAGTAGATGAAAGCGAAATGACCGAATGAAGTACATTCAGTTAGCCACAAAGTCAGTGGTCTGATAAAAATCATTTAAATTACCAGGGCATTGCATATAAGAGCCTGAATGAAGCTCCTTTAACAGAAACAGTGGCAAAACATCCATTTAGAACTCAGTTTAGGTCTAATAAAATGAACTATTCAACTATAGCTTTTCCATGCAGCTTATCTACTGACAAGAAGCCCAATCTCATGACCTTTGGTCCTTTCAATGTTTACATGAAAACCATACTTAAAAATACACTACCTTGCATTGCAGTTTAACCATATATGAATCTGATGCAGTGGATTTGCATTTCCTTGCACGTTTAAGGTTGTTTGCCTTGACAGCGATATTTTTTCCTCCTTCCACAAACATGAGAACATCATTGAGTGTAGATGAAAGAAGTGAACCACTTCCAGTTCCAGATATTCTTGCACGCTGCATTACAGAAGAATAAAAATATAGAGCATAACAAGTGACAACTGTTATGATAACCACATAGCTGTAGAACTCTTAAATGATAACCATGTGACAACTAATACTTTTTCCAACACACTAGTAGATATGAACAGAGCAAAGAGAAAGAATGTGAGATGCAAGCATAACAAAAGTTGCAGAAATTATGTAAATCGATAATTGATAGAGCTTCAGAACATTAAAAGACTTATTCCTTCATAATGTTATGGGACATTATCAAAATTTTAACTAAAATAGTTGCT
Source organism: Brasenia schreberi (assembly GCA_036023115.1). Taxonomy (NCBI): domain Eukaryota; kingdom Viridiplantae; phylum Streptophyta; class Magnoliopsida; order Nymphaeales; family Cabombaceae; genus Brasenia; species Brasenia schreberi. Next base: position 10,455,008 of record JAYKKT010000061.1, read on the forward strand.
AAGAGAACCAGAATCAAACACATCATCTCCCGGTTGGATGTATATTTATTCAGTCATCCATCATAAACGACGGAAATTAAAGTTTAGGTCCAAAAGGTGCCACCACTTCTAAAAACTCAATGTTGAAGGTGAACTTGAAACTGTTAATGGCCATAAAACACTTATATGAGATGGCAGTACGTGATAGATAGTTGGCTACTAAACCATCCTCATGGCATAAAGCAGAGGCCCGCTTTGAGACTCTCTAAGAAGGTAAAACATATCATACGTGTGATACCTTTAGGCATGCATATGTATACACATGGATACATTACATACAATAGACATGTACATGTATGTATGTATGTATGTATATATTGAACATGACAACCCCTATTCTGTTTGAGGAGACACGTATACAAAATCAGCCTTTTACAAAGTGAATTCATTTCTGGGTCTCCTTTTTTGCCTTTCTACCAACCATTTCATTCCATGCATGCCTTTACTAAAAAAACATGGATATTCTTATCTCTGTTTATTTGTTGATGTGCTTACTAAGGCATCAGATTTCAAATTGCCATCTTGAAACTCGTGATGGTACTCTTAGGATCATGATCATCTCCAGTTCGGAAGGAGCATGAGAATTTATTGCTCCTTGAGATTATTCTTGGCACTTCACATTGTATTACAGAGCATCATGCCGCAATACGTATCAAGATTTGCCCACAAAGGACCACAATTTGAAGTGTTGATTAAACTAAAGGGGCTAGTCCAGAGGCCCTTTATTACGTTTTTCACTTTTCCAAATCTAATCTTGCCCTTCTTTATTCATTTTGTGCACGCTTGTTGTATCAAACCATGTGAGAAGCACCTGGTCATGCTAAAGTTCGTTCACAGCTTCAATAAACAAAAATAAACGGTCACTGAGCTAAGCTCCTAACGCATTATTCCTTCACCATGACAAATCATTTGGAAGAAGAAAAGAGGCTGATTATTCTCACTGAAATGTTAATAGTTAAGAAATGTCTAAATTGAGTAGAGTCAGCAGACAATAATCTTGTAACGTATGGTTAGTGGCCTTTATTAGCAAATGCCTAATGAAATTTAACTAACCTAAATGGTAGTCTCATGAATGCCAATAAAGTACCTTAACCCTTATGTCAACAAATAACTCCTAAATTGTTCAAAAATGAAAACGGTAGTGTCATTTCCTCCATGTATGTCAACAAATAACACCTAAATCATGAATGAAAAGATTGCTGACTATGAAACAGAACCGTAGGCAACTACCTTACCCAGAAATGCTTCAAGATCTTCCAAGTATTCTTTTCAAAATTGTGTTGGCGCTTCACTATGATATTTCCAAATTCCTGTCCAGGAACCTGCTTCCAGACTAGGGAAAACATCCCATGCAACAACAACCATCTTTTATTACGTTCCGGAAAAGAAACTCACAGTGAAAATAATATAATCTTCTTCAAATTAAAGCAATCGACTGCAAAAGCTTAGTTGGCATTATATTTGAATTTGCATAATGTCCTGAAGCTCACCAGTCCTCTTCTTGTAGCAATCTTTAACCAGAATGCAAGGATCAACAATCATAGTCGGGGCATCCAATCCATCATCAGTATCTTCTCTAGCTTCAACTGCCTAATAAAAGTATAAATTGAGGAAAATGCATTTGTGTTTCCATATCTAGAAAGCACCAAGAAATACAACGAAACACCACTAAACAAGAACCAAAATGTTCAAGAAATGAGCTCCGTCAATGGAAATAGAACGAAACATGAAGCTCAGCTGAACAGAAGAAATTTATTTAGTATTCAAATTTGAAGACAACTGAAAGCAATCCAATATCATTTTACTACAAATACACATTCTACTTGATTAATAAGGGTGACCCAGAAGAGATACCCCCTTAAGATTCTTGGACCAGTATTAGGAGGATATTTACAAATTCACAGGAAAGTGGCAAGTAAAATAGTTTAACCTAAAAAAGTATGAACTGAGCATATCCAAGATGGTTTCCTACCATGACATGTTCAATGGCAAATCATTTCACAAAAATGCTTGTACACTGCCACGTAAAGCACCCTGTTTTTTCGTCTAATGTAGTTTCCAGTTCTCCATAGCTAATAGTGATGCTAAAGGTCAACTGATTAGCAAATACAGCAGTCTTTTTGAGCAATTTTTTATAGCTAAACTAGACTTATCCGCCCAAGAAATGCAGACCTATAATCCTTGGTTGAAGTAGTGTCACTTTGACCATTACAACTTCTAATCAAGCTTTCAAAAATCACCAAAGAACATGACAAAGTGTCAAGCAAAAACCACAAAAAACAAACTAAGAAAATATCAAGTGAAAAGTATTGTTTCATCAACATACATAATATAAAGTGACTAAAGATTGTTTCAGCAAGCAATACATCAAACACAAGAAAAATATGCCCTTCATATACAAGGAGAGCTACCAACTACAAGAGCATCTAATGGCTGGATTTACTAGCATTCAAGTTTTATAACAGCTGGTTCCGCTAGTAGAAGGTCCAATATTTCTTTGTTCTTAGAGTTGTCCTTTTCATTTCTCAAGTAAGCGCACAATGGTCATTTGTAGCCCTAATAAATGTAACCGTTCATAATCATTGAAGTAGAATTGAGAGGGCATTTGTTCCCTCCTCTCTTTCTTCAATCTAAACTCCTCTTCTCATCTCCCCTCTATTTCTCTCACCTTTCTTCTCCTTCTCACGTTATACACACTAAAAATCAAGTCAATAGGTAAGAATATAAATTGAACACGGTATTAGAGCATTTTTGGACTCAATCCAGCCACCAAGAAGACATTGCAAGGGATGGGACTCTTCACACCTTATCAGTAAGAATGCAAGTGTTTGACCACCATGAAGGAACTTTTTCAGAAGATTTTTGAAGCCATATCAACGGGTTTGGCTACTACCTCATTGAACTAGATTTTCCAAACTGCTTCTTACCACCTCCTTTGAGAACGATGTGTCTTGAGTTGCACTGAACATAGGAACCCAGCTAATGTGTAAGGATTATTTACTTGTGAGCAGGATCCTAGGAGATGGCATGTGAATCTCATCTCATACAAAGATACTGGTCAAGCTTTCCTTGAACACAAAATTTATTGATAAAGTGGGAGAAGAAAGAAGGTTGATGAGGAGATGCTGAGTACTCTTAAGCCTGATGCGGGGGGAAGGAAAATAAAGAAAAAGAAAAGGTGGAAGATATGAGTGACACCACCTCCAAAGAGAATTAACAGAAATAAGGGAGAAAAGTCCTAGTGACTGATCAAATCTGATGGAAAAAACCATGGAAAATGGAATTATTCACTTTGATACCACCTCCAAGGAGAATCAACAGAAGTAAGGGAGAAAAGTCCTAGTGACTGATATCAAATCTGATGGCCAAAACTACAGAGAATGGACTTGTTCACTTGAACTTGCTATCGCTGCACAGGGAAAATGGGAATACATTACTGGTGAAGCTGAAAAGTGAAAAGCTCTTGGAGTAAACAGTGTACACAATACAGTGAGAAGGCCATGTGATGGTGTTGAACACCTATAGCTCCTGCCTTTTCTGCTAAGGAGGTGCGGAAGGCCATCAAGAAGGTAAACGAAAAAAGAGAAAATTGGTAGAATTATAAGATGTCAATAAGTGGAAGTCCCACAAATGAGTAACATGTGGAGTTGCACGAATCATAGAATGGATGGAATTATTACTCTCTTAATGCTTGTGAAGTGCACGAAAAAAGTGTAATAAAATGATGACATTTTTTATTTTCCTCATAATGTTATCATGACTGGTGCAATAACAAAGAAAATAAAGAATGACTTCTGACTTATCCCATGTGAAGTCCCACATTTTTTGCATGCTTCAAACATCATTAAAGAAGTCATTTTTTCACATCCATTTAAAAGACATTCTAGTTTCTAATGACACAAATGCAATAATGGTTTTAACAGTGGTCGTTCTAGCTATTGGTGCACAAGTTTCTTCATAATCTATTATGTGTTCTTGCATGTAACCTTTGGCAACTAGACTGTTAAATGTAATGTGCATATAACCGTTGGAGCCCCCACCCCCCACCGGCTATTAGCTGTTGGGAGCTGGCCTCAACTAGCCGTTGGGGGCCAACGGCTAGTCCATTTCCTTTTTTGCTTATCTCCCTTGCTGTAAAATATTTTCTTTTGCTGTATAAATAGAGCTCTAATGTACATTAATAAACAAGTTGTCTTATACCGCCTTTTGATTCATGGATTTCTCTTTTTCATTCTTGAACTCTTTTGTGTATTCCTTACTCAAAACATCTATATTTGGATGCATTAATATCTTGACGACTTCATTGACATATTGACGATTTGTGACATTGTCGCATCAACATTCAAGCATCAACAAATATTTACATCGTATCATAGTCTCGTTTTAAGAATTCAACCACATCGAGAACCGTGTTAAGATTAGAAAGTTCATAAAATCGCATATTTCACACTTCAAACTTGAGGTAACACTAAGATCTTTGTTTGTTTCTTGAAATGGATAACAAAAATGAGTCTTTTAAATGCACTCTTGACCCAAAATGCTATCAAAGTTGGGCAAAAACTATGAAAAAATGTTTTTTGTCAAAAGACTTTTGGGATTACAATGACGGGACAATTCAAGAACCTATCTTAGATATTGAAGATTTAAAAGATGATAATACTTTCAAAGCCCAAGAAAAATACAAACAAAATTTGAAAACTTACAAAAAATAAATGCAAAAATAACTTGAATAATTTGTCAAAATGTGGATGAAAAACTTAGAAATCGAATTAGTATTTTTTTAAATGCTTTTGAAACTTAGGAATATTTGAAAAAGATTCATTCTCAAGATGATTAGTTTTGATAAATTTAGAAAACTTCAAATAATAGATGAATTTCAAGAATTTTTAGACAAACAATATTTATTTTTGTTTATGCATGGATTAAGGCATGAATTTGAAAATATTAGATCCAACCTAATACACAGAAAACCTATAACAAAGAGAGACTTTTTTTGGCCGATCTAGTTATGGAGGAAACTAAATTAAAAAAATATAAATATAGCAAAAGAAGTTGTTCTTCCCGCCTCAAATCTAGGAGCAAATATGAAAGCATAGAAGCCTCTTCATGTTAAAAACTTCGAAGGACAAAGAGATGGATCAAACAAAAAGCCCACATGACCATGGCCAAATAAAAACATGATATGTTATTATTGCAAGAAAAGTGGTCATATCAAAACTATTTGTCCTCTTCTTCGAAAGAAATATGAAAATATGGGAGTCCAAGAATGGAGGAGTCTTGCCTCCCGACATCAAAGCTTACATAGAACAAATGTTCAAAACAAACACAAGCATCTTCAAAAACGCTTTATCTACCTCTCAAGGTATGTCTTCGTTCTTAGACTCAAGTGCTTCTTTTCATATGACCTATTGTGATAAATCTTTACAAAATTAAGATATCTTTGTAAAACATGTGTTTACGGCCGATGGTACAAAACTTCAAATTGAAAAAATTAGAAATTTTGAAACAGATGATTTTAATATTCAAAATGTAAGTTTTATACCTAAACTCAATTTAAACTTCCTCTCAGTTACTCAAATTTATGATAATAATTGTATAATCACATTCTCATCCAAGCATTATGTAGTGCAGGATCACCTATCGAAGAAGGTGATTGGTCAAAGTCATAGAGAAAATGGACTATACAAAATGGATTGTTTATTTATGCCAATTTGTAAATCATGTAATGTATAAATGACTTGGATATTTGGATATGCATAAACTATGTAATTTTTCTTTTTTGAAAAAAATTGGAGAACAAAAATTTGATTATAAAGAATATGTTCTTGAAAAAAAGCATGATCTTCCTTTTGGAGAAAGAAATTATGTACCATGGCTTTTGAATTAATACATTCTAATGTTTGGGGCCCTACCACTGTTGTTTTCAAGAGAGAATCCAATATTATATAATATTTATAGATCATTTTACTCGATTTACTTAGATATATCTATTAAAACATAAATCGAGGGTATTTCATAAATTTTTTATCTTTTACAATACGATCAAAAATCAATTTGATTCCACCATTAAAAATTTTAGGTTTGATTATGGAGGAGAATACTTATCAATGCTTTTCAAAAAAAATTGAAACTAATGGAATTTTACATCAAAAATCTTCCATCAAAACTCTACAACAAAATAGCTTAGTTTAAAGAAAGCATAGGCACATTATAGAAACTTGTAGAACTTTGTTAATTGCTAGTAATGTTCGTAAGTTTTTATGGGCAGAAGTCATTCTTACAGTTGTATACCTTATTAACAAGATGATTTCAACTCGTCTTAGAAAATCTTTTTCCTTTTGAAAAATTATATAATCTCAATCTTTATTATGAAAGGCTTAGAGTTTTTGGGTACAAATGCTTTGTTTATATATACAAAAATGATAAATTGTCTCATAGGGCCATTGAATGTGTATTTCTTGGTTATGAGATTAATAGAAAAGGTTATAAATGTTTTGATTATATTAATGATAAATTGTATGTTTCTAAAGATGCAATAAAAATAACTACTACTATAAGTCTAGATCTTTTGAAAATAATGAAACCTCTTTTTCATAAGATTTTTTCAATTTAGAGGAAGACGACTATAGTGACTCAGAAGTTCATCATGATGATGTTCCCCACAGTGTTATCAGTATCGCATCGTATCCTACGATACGGTGCGATATGCCACGACAATACGATACACCCCTGCGTATCGATATTAAAAGGTTATCGCACCATATCGGATGATACGCCCTGTGACCCTTATAAAGGGTCTCCGACCGAATGTTCCTCTCTCTTTTGGGTTCCTCAAGCTCCCTAAGAGTCGGTTTTCGCCTTCTTGGTGTTCAAAGCTCCAAAATCGTGTCCTACGATATTCGTGCAAACCTCCTAACTTGGATTTAGGTATATTTTTAATGTTTTTTCTATTTTTTTTTTTATATTTGTTGTTTTTTGTGTTATTTCTTTTTTTTAATGACAAAATATAAAGTTATTAAGTGTGTGTATACGATTTTTATTGCATTCATGAAGTGGGAGACACTCCATTTGAGTGTTATTTAAAGATTGGGGATTTACAAAGTTCTTTTATTTTTAGGTTTTTGTTTGATTAAAGTACTCCATTGAGATGGCAGAAAGGGGTGGTAGACACTCCCATTGTCGGTCTGATGATCCGGCATGGCAATGAGGTATACCACTTGAGGGTTCCAGGTTAAAGATAATATCTTATTTTGTGAAAAGGTGGTTAGTGGTGGAATTTCAAGGTTAAAACACCACCTAGCAAGGACCAGAAAAAAAGTTGTTCCATGCACAGGCAGAATTAGAAGTTTGCCAGAAGGTATTAAATGGCAATGTTTGCAGATGATTGAGAGTATACAGGAAATGAGACAACAAAAGGATGATTTTCAGATGTTTGAAGAAGTTGATGATGCTACTGCCAGTGGAGTTGGATTCACTGATAGTTTGCCTTCAGATGCTAGAACATATATTGATAGTAGCAGTTTACGAGCACCTAGCAGGGGAAAGAGGGTTGTTAAAGAATTTGGAGGTGGCAGAAGAGGAAGTTCACCTAGTGCTCAACCTGGAATTTGTGCTACTGTGGCTTTAAAATAACTACATGATCAGGCAGACCTTGCAGTGGGGAGATGGTTTTATGATGCATTCATTCCATTTAATGCAGCAAATGGTTTTTATTTTCAAGTAATCGCACATGCAATTCCTAATATTGGTCCAAGATACAGGATCCCTCTTATCAGAAGTTAAGAGGGAAGATATTAGATGAGACCGTCATTGAAGTGAAGCAATATTGTTCGACTTTGAGACAATCGTGGAAGGAAACAGGATGCACTATCATGGCAGATGGATGGACCGATTAGCGAGGAAGGACATTGCTAAACTTTCTTGTATATTGTTCTAAAGGACTCATGTTTTTGAGATCTCTAGATATGTCAGAGGAGAGGCACACTATAGAGATCCTACGAGAAGAATTTAATAAGGTTATACAGGAGGTTTGGCTAGAGAATGTAGTCCAATTGATTACAGATAATGCAGCTAACTACAAAGCAGTTGGGAATGAGTTAGCTGATATTTATGGGACTTTTTACTGGATACCATGTGTAACTCATTGTTTAGATCTAATCCTCGAGGACATTGGTGAGATGGATGAAATAAAAGCAGCAACTGAGTGTTGCCAAGATATTACAAAATTCATTTACAACCATGCATTTGTTTTGTATATGATGAGGAGATATTCAGAAGGTGCAGATCTTTGAACAGTTGCAACTCGGTTCGCAATAAACTTCTTATCTGTACAGAGTATTATGAGACAGAAGTAAGCTTTGAAGAGAATGTTCTCCTCAGATGAGTGACAATAATTTGCAGAGTTGCCTCAAAACAGAAAAAATAGAAAGTTGAATGAGATTGTAGAAACAGTTTTTAGAAGTTCATTTTGGAATGCATGTGTTAGATTATTGAAAATTACTTGTCCTTTAGATGAATATGGTGTGGGCGTGGGCGTGGGCGTGGGCGTGGCTGATTATTGAAGTTAATTTGGAAGGAGCGCAACAACATTATGGAGATGAAGAATTTGATTTTGAAGAAGAAGGTGTGGGCGTGGCTGATGATGATGAGGATCTACAACAAGGATAAGATGAAGATTATTTAGTTGATGATCCTGATTACAATTTGTAAAATGTAACATTACATGTAACTGTAGTGTACTGTAAATTATGTCTGTATTTTATTTTTTGGATTCAAAATATGTAAATTTGGATGCAATTGTTCACTGCTGAATGCTCAATCTGTACTAAACTTATATTATATGAATTTAAAGCAATTATCTGATTTTTCCTGATTTTTTCAGGATTTTTTTCGATTTTTTACTAATTTTTAATTAATTTTTGCATTATTTTAATATTAAAGTATGATACGATACGATACGATACGCCCGTATCGTGGAGCCTAGCGATACACGATACGATACGCGTCAGACAACACTGGGTACTCAACAACCTTCAAAAGGGACGGTGAGGTTAATCGAGGAATCATTGATTGTATCAACAGATTAATCCCAGATGAGAGCATAGCAGATGCGATACATCGAGAGATGGAGATATATGATAATGCTCTTCACTTGATGGGTTTGCCTGTTGCAATTCACAACCGCATTACTATGCATCTAGGTAAATTGTTTATTTTCATATTTAAGTTGTATCTTACATTACTGTGGATTATGATAATGTCTCTAATGTTTATCTTTTTTAAAGATGTTTGGTGGAACGGGTTTGAAAGTGATTGCCCAAACCTTAGAGATTTTGCAGTGAGAGCCTTAAGCCAAACCTATAATTCAACAGGTTGTGAAAGAAATTAGAGTGTTTTTTAACACATCCATACAAAAAAGCGCAACAGGTTGGAACACAAAAGACTAAATGATTTAGTTTATATTCGTTGTAACATGCGCCTTCATGAAAGGTAACGTTGTATTACTTAATTTACTTTCAATTCAATATTATTTAACTTCAGTCTTCAATTGTTAATATTATTTACTAATTGTTTATCTTTGTTTGTCGTAGGCAATTAAAAAAAGTAAATAGAGAAGAAAGTCAGTTCAATCCAATAAGTTTGGATAATTTTAATATATTAGAAGATTGGGTTATGGAAGACACTTAAGAAAATGACCTAACTGAAGAAGACATTGCCTGAATTAATTTGGAAGGAGCGAAACAACAGCATCAAGGAGATAAGAATTTGATTTTCAAGAAGGTGTCGTTGATGATGATGAAGAGGATCTTCAATAAGGAAAAGATGAAGATTATTTAGTTGATGATCCTGATTACAATTTGTAAAATGTAACTGTCTGTATTTCATTTTTTGCCTTTTTAGATTCAAAATATGTAAATTTTGATGCAATTATTCAATGTTCAATGCTCAATCTGTACTAAACTTACATTATATGAATTTAAAGCAAATACCAGATTTTTTCAAAATTTTTCCTGAATTTTTTTATTTTTTTTCAGATTTTTACTAATTTTTATTTGTTTTTAATTAATTTTTGTATTATTTTAATATTAAAGTATGATATGATACGCCCGTATCGTGGAGCCCAGCGATACACGATATGATACGCGTCAGACAACACTGGTTCCCCATAATACTATTGATGTCTTAGATGAAACTTCTGACACAACCTATTATTGAACCATTTACATTTAACTAGAGCTTGATAATTCTCGATTGGAACCTAGAATTTCAAAATCTCCTCAACGTTTTGTCTCCTATGAATCTTTTGAACCTCAACGTAAAAACCTGATTGCAACTATTCTTCAAGTAAAATAACCTAGATTCGATCATCAAGCAAAGGGTATTCTAGAACGGGAAGTTATTATGTGTGAAGAACTTAAGGCCTTAGACAAATCTCAAACGGACCATTGTTCCTGAGCCTAAGGATAAAAAGGTTATCGAATATCGATGGGTTTATAAAATCAAAACTCATAGCAATGGTAATATTAAAATATATAAGGTCATTCTGGTAGCGAAGGGTTATGCTCAAAGAGTATGGAATTTATTAGGTTGAAACTTTTGCTCTTGTTGTTAGAATGACAACTATTAAAATTCTCATAATTCTTAGTGCTATTCAATTCTGAGATATTTATCAACTTGATGTTAAAAATGTTTTTTTAATGAACATCTAACTAAAGATGTTTATATTACTCCTCCCGGATTTGATGTTCGCTAGGATTATGTTTTTAAACTAAAAAAGAAGTTGTATGGCTTGAAACAAGCCCCAAGGTTTGGTTTAATCGATTTAAAAAATTTATGCATCTACATAACTTTACATCTTGTTATATTGACATTGTTTTATTTATACGAAGTGAGATACATGTACTCTTCTATGTGAATGATATCATCGTATGGGAAAAGGTTTAGTTGTTGTTGTAAGTGAATGATATAATCATCATTAGGAGTGATGAAGCAGGGATTACAGAGATTAAATATAACCTTCATCAAGAATTTGATATGAAAGATTTAGGTCTTCTAAATTATTTTTTGGGTATCAAGATTTTTAAAAACAATTGTGGATATTTTATGTCTCAAACTAAATTTGCAAATGATGTAATTGAAAGATCTAGTATCACTAACAACATGCAAGTTGATACTCCTGAAGTCCTTGATACTAAGTTAAGATCCATTGATGGAGAAAAATTAGAAGACCCGACTCCCTACAGACACTCTCATAGGTGCTCTTAGCTATCTTACTATTACTCGTCGTGGTATTTCTCATGCAATACATACAGACATTTTACAATTGATTTTTGTGTTTTTCTAGGTGAATCACTTTTCTAATGGAAATATAAGAAGCACCAAAAGTGTCGCTCTCATCTACCGAAGCAAAATACTGCACCATCATTATTGCTACTACAGAAATTTCTTAGATTATGGTTGTTATGAGATATATGGGCATTACTCTTCAACAACTTGTCACTATATTCTGTGATAATAAAAGTGTCATGACATTGCCTCCAACAACACCTTTCATAAACGAAAAAATCATATTGAGATGAACTGTCATTTTGTTCATTAAGAATGCTTACAGAAGAAGATCAGTTTGTGTTATGTTACATCAGAAATACAATTAGCCGATTTCTTCACCAAATATCTATATGCTACTCGCTTTCATTTTTTGTTGGACAAACTTTCAGTATATACACCGTAAGTTTGAGAGGGGTGTTAAACGTAATGTGCATATAATCATGGAGCCCCCAACAGCTATTAGTTGTTAGGAGCTCCAACAACTCCCTGTACAGGCTGGCCTGAACTAGCAATTGGGCCAGTTGTTGGCCCCCAACAGCTAGTCCATTTCCATCCTTTCCTTATCTCCCATGTTATAAAATCTTCTCCTTTGCTCTATAAATAGAGCTATAATGTATATTAATACACAAGTTGTCTTGTATAACCTTTTGATTCGTGGATTTGTCTTCTTAATTCTTGAACTCTTGTTGTGTATTCTTGACTTGAAACATCCATATTTGGATGCATTGATATCTTGACGACTTATGACTTAACCGCCTCAACATTCATACATCAACAAATATTTACGCTAGACAAGCTTTATACCTTTCTTTAATTCCATCGTTCTTGGTCTTCACTTTGTATAGGCATCTACAACCTATGGTTTTCTAAATCTTAAGTCGAACAACAATGTCCCAGGTTTAAGCTTTTTCTAAAGTATCAAGCCTCTCTTTCATAGCACTAAGCCATTCTTGGGAGTATGAACTTCTTTTAAGGTCGTGGGTTCACTAATAGTTACAATGGCGGTTATAAGAGCACTAATGTTGAGAGCAAAAGGTTTAAGAAACAAACTAATTGAGTGGTCTAGTTTTTATACCAGATCGTCTAAGGTTAATGAGCTCAAAAATTCCTCTTCTAACAGAATATCTTCCAAATTGGCTCATAATATCTCTTGAATTCATGATTAGATCCTCTTCACTTAACCTTTTATATCCAACTCTTTATTTTCACCGTCTCTAAGAACATCAATCAAGAAAAAAGGTTATGTAGAGAAAATCACACACAATGCAAGTAATGAAAAACAATCAATCAAATTATAAAACTTTGAGTTACAAGGAGTTGAGAGTCGACACCTCTTCCTTGGCAGCAGCCCTCTCTCTCCTTTATTTCACTCGACTAAGAGGTCTCCTATAGGAGCGGAGACCTGTTCCTTTGCTATTCTTCACGTCCCCTCAAGTTGGGACCTGAATACTCATAACTCTCAACCTATCCAAAGTCCTCATTAAGCAATAGGTTGTAACAGACTTAGTTAGTATATCAGCTATGGAAGGTGAGGTAAACTGAGGTATCATTGATTGTATAAACAGATTAGTCTTTGATGAGAATAGATAAGATGTTATACATCGAGAGATGGAGATCTACGATAATACTCTTCACTTAATGGGATTACCTGTAGTAATTCGCAACCGTACTAATATGCACCCAGGTAAACTGTTTATCTTAATATTTAAGTTTCTTAAATATTATATTTATTGCGGATTAATTCTCTGATGTTTGTCTTTTTCTATCAAATGTTTGGTGAAATAGGTTTGGAAGTGATTGTCCAAACCTTAGAAATTTTGCATTAAGAGTTCTGAGTCAAACTTGTAGTGCAATGGGTTGTAAAACTAATTGGAGTGTCTTTGAATACATTCACACAAAAAAGTGTAATAGATTGGAATATAAGCGGCTCAATGACTTAGTTTTCATCCGTTGCAACATACGACTCCAACAGAGATAATTTTGTATTAGTTACTACTTAAATATTCAATTTAATATTTTATTTTATGAATTAATAAATTGTTAATGTTATTTAGTAATTACTTATCTTTCTTTATTACGGGTAATTAAAAAAGTTAAATAGAGAAGAAAACTAATTTGATCCAATAAGTTGGGATAATTTTGATATATTAGAGGAGTGGATTATGAAAAATAATTAAGCAAATACACTCCTAACCGAATAAGACATTGCATGGATTACTTTAGAAGGAGAGCAATAATAATATCATGGGGATGAAGATTTTTATTTTGAAGCGGAAGGTGGTAAAGATCTTCAGCAAGGAGAAGTTGAAGATTATTTACTTGATGATCCTAATTATAATGTATAAATGTTTTTTTTTTCAATTATGAAAATTATATTTTTTTCTAAAGATATCATGTAGTGCTTCAAAATATGTAATTCTTTTTCCAATTATTAAATGGTAAATGATGAATATGTACTAAATTTTTGCATTATACGAATTCTTTGCAATTATCATATTTTTTCTTTTTTTATTTTTACCAATTTTTTAGTATTAAATTATGATTCAAGGCAATACGATACGTATCGTATCATGGACCAAAACGATACATGATACGATATGCATCAAACAACACTGGATGGCTCTGACTTTGTGTCACTTGTATATCCTCATAATTTTTTAAAATAAAGATAATTTTGCATAATTTGAGCATGTCTTGTAATTCATATTTATCAAACGAAAGCTAAAGCTTTTGTCTTCTATCAAGAATCCCAAGACACCAAATGACAATATAAGCTTTGTTGAAAGTCCTTAGGAAGAATAAACACACTTGAAGAAGTATGGAATTAGCACGATGAAGAAAAGAATATCATTGCTTCTTGAAAATAGTCTCTACTACTTGGAATGCATCCCAAGATAGTCCCAACCCAAATGCGATTAATGTTTTGATACCATGTAATAAAATGAGTATTTTCAAGTCTCCAGCGGCTGCCAAAGCACACTGCAATCCTCTCACATACACAATATCAAAAACTCAAAGTACATAATATCAAAGAGCAATGCTTCATTCACATGCCAAAAGGCACACAAAAGTAGAGAATACACTCAGCGCTTTATGTAGGGCTCAGACAAGGAGAGAGTTGGTAGCATGCTGCCAGTTTACAAGGCTGCCCCCCATGCCTATTTTCAAGGCTGCCCTATTTACAAGAATTTCTCTAAATACAAAAACAAAATGAAATGAAAATAATATATTAACTTATTATATTTAACAAAAAGGAGGAAACGAGAAGAGGAGGTATTTGATCGCCAACAGGGAGTTAGTCCAGAATATCCAGGTAATCAAGAACAGTATACTTGGAAAAAGATAAATTTCCCTTCTTAGATACCTTTTTTTCACCAAGAGAAGATAGTTGGAACAAAAAGTGAAGTCAATGACGAAAAGTATGCATTTAGTGGAAGCGTTAATGCATCACATTGTGGCACACCAAGAAAAGGAAAACAATTTTACAGAAAATGTCCACCCAAGTTAAGCTGGTGTTGTTGTTGCACCAGGAGTTTCTTATGAATAAATCTAATATTCATTAACATATAAAGACACTTACAATAAGGGGCAGATTGGAGGCATCCCTCCAATCTGCATCATGACCAGAATCGGCCCAGACTTTGCAGCCGTCACCCACCTTTCTCACCATTCTCTATCTAACCCTAATCACCTATTAATACCCTATCTAACTTAATTTTCTAATCTACCATTAATAAGTATTAACTATTTCTAAGATAACATAGGACTCAAAATGACATAATGACATGAGACAGGACATTCTTTTACACGACTTGACTCTCATTATATGACATATGACTTCTCTTAACACTCCCCCTCAAGTTGGGTGGAAAATGTTGATGACACCCAACTTTGATAAGGTCTCCTTTAATAGTTTGCTTGAAGTAGCTTTAGTTAAAAAATCAACCATATGTTTAATAGAATGAACATACTCCAACTAGAATTCTTTATTAGATATCTTCTCCCTGATGAAGTGGCAGTCAATTTCTATATGTTTGGTCCTTTCATGAAATATTGGATTAGATATCATCTGAATTGCTGCACTGCTATCACAATATAAAGGTATAGGATGTTTAAGTCCTTTCATGAAATATTGGATTAGATGTCATCTGAATTGCTGCATTGCTATCACAATATAAAGGTATAAGATGTTTAAGTGAATAACTCAATTCAGTAATCAATGAAGATATCCATTTTCCTTCACAAATTACTTGTGCTATAGCTCTATATTCAGCTTCTGCCGTAGATCTTGCAACCACTGTCTTTTTTTTGCTTTTTCAAGATATAATATTACCCCTAAGTAAAGTAACATAGTCAGTAGTTGACTTTCTGTCATCATAAGAACATGCCCAGTCAGCATCAGAATAAAGTCCAATGTCCAAATTTGATGATTTCGAATAAAGTAAACCCATTCTTGAAGTTGATTTGAGATATCGAAGAATTTTATACACTGCATCCATCTGATTTTTAGTTGGTGAATGCATATATCTGCTCACAATCCCAACTGCATATGTAATGTCTGGTCGAGTAATGGTTAAATATATGAGTTTTCCCACTAGCTTCTGATATTTATGGATGTCTTTGAACTCTTCACGGTCTCCGTTAAAAAAAATTTAGTTTACCTCCATACCTTTGTCAAAGTAAAGAACTTCTATGCCCAAGAAATAGTGAAGCCTGCCCAGATCCTTAATATCAAATAATTTATGAAGACTCATTTTCAACTTTGATATTTCTTAAAGGTCATCTCCTGTAACAATAATGTCATCAACATAAACAGCGATGATAGATATTTTTGTCCCTTTCTTGAAGAATATAGTATGATCATTGAGGCTTCCGCAGTATCCCAAACTACACATTGCTTTGCTAAATTTATCAAACCAAGCTCTTGGAGACTGTTTCAACCCATATATTGCTTTATTGAGTTTACATACTCTATTAGAAGATGATAAATTTCTGGTCATTCCTGGAGGTAGTTCCATGTATACTTCTTCATTTAAGTCTTCCTGTAAGAAAGCATTTTTCACATCCAATTGTCATAGGTCCCAACTTAAATTTGTTGTCATATTAAGAAGTATTCTGATTGATGTAACTTTAGCCACAGGTGCAAATGTTTCCGTATAATCAATGCCATATGACTGATTGTATCCTTTAGCAACCAATCTAGCTTTATATCTCTCCATTGTTCCATCTGCCTTATATTTAATATTAAACACCCACTTGCATCCTACACTATTCCTATCATAAGGCAATTGTGTGATGGTCCATGTATTATTTTTGACCAGTGCATTCAATTCTTCTTCAATAGCAGCTTTCCATAAGGGACATTTAATTGCTTCCTCAAACTTTGAAGGAATTTTATGTTTTTCCGCATTCATAATAAAGTTCTGATAACTCTGAGAAGTGTTGGAATATGAAACATAGTTAGAAATTGGATATCGTGCACATGTACGCTTACCTTTGCGAACAGCAATAGGAATCTCAAGGTCACTTTCTACTTGTACTTAAGGATATGATTCAGGGAAAATTTCTTTAGTACATGGTTCTTCTGGAGAGTACACAATCTTCCGTTGTCCTTTCATGTACGTCAGAAGCTATTTTGATTGTTGTGTATTTTCACTCGAATGATCAACGATCCCCTGAAACTCCCCCTCACTAGGAACTAGTGGAAGGACACACGATGGAATTGGAGTAGATTCCAGGAGGGTAGAATAATAAAGAGTAAATTCAAAGAAAGTAACATCCCTGAAAACATATAGTTTTTTAAGCAATGGGTCATAGCATCGGTATCCTTTTTGAGAGGTTGAATACCCAAGAAAAATACACTTATTGGACTTGACATCAAGTTTATCACGACTGAAAAGAGGAATATGAACAAAACAGGTACACCCAAAAAATACGAGAAGTTAGATAAAAGGGCTTGGAAGCTTTATTAAGACTATGGATAGGACTCTCTCCCTGAATGGTATTACTGGGCATCCGATTTATAAGATAAACAGCAGTAAGGACAGCATCTCCCCAATAGAATTTTGGAACATTACTTTGAAGGAGAAGAGTTCGGGCTACTTCCAGAATATGACGATTCTTCCATTCAGCAAGACCATTCTGCTGAGGTGTATAAGGACATGTCTTCTGATGAACAATGCCCTGTACTTGTAAATAAGTTGCTAACTGAGAGCTAAGGTATTCACCCCCATTATCAGACTGAAGAATTTTCAAGTAGCATTGAATTGAGTACAAAGAAATTTATGCACAATGGGAAAAATAGAGGCAACTTCAGACTTTGTTTTCATTAAGTAAACAATTGTAAGGCGAGTACAATCATCAATGAACGAGACAAAATATTTATGACCAAAAAAAGAGTTGACTGGACTTGGACCCCATACATCAGAGTGAATCAGTTCAAAAGATTGAGATCGACGAGAATCACTGAAGGGATAAAATGCCCTTTAGTGTTTCCCAAGCTGACAGACTTCACATTCAAACTGAAATTTATTGGATGGGACTCTACAATGAGGAATAACAGATGGAATTTTTGACACTGGGAGATGACCAAGACGATAATGCCAAAGACGAAGGTCTGCATCTGGAACTGGTGGTGCTGAAACTCTGTACGAGGCTGAGGGCGAAGAATGGTCTTCTAAAATGTATAATCATTTCTGCAGTTTACTATGTCCAAAGATTTTTTTCGTCTTCAAATCTTGAAATACACAACCATTAGGATGAAAAGTTACACAACAATCCAAGGCACGAGTTAAGGAGCTAACAGAAAGAAGATTTATCAGAAAACTTGGAATGTGATAGACTGATGGTAAATATAAAATACATGTAAATACACTGCCCTGTCCAATCATATAAGTGAGAACCATTTGCTAATTTAATTGGTACCTGATCTGTCAGAGCCTTGTAAGATGAAAAATATGATAAGTCGTCGACCATATGATCTGTAGCCCCTTAATCAATTATCCAATTTTTAGAATGGGAATGAGAGTAGTGGTTATCCTGTACGGTATGTGTAGCCTGAGCTACTGTAGCTTGAGTGGAGGAAGCAGAGGATTTTTCAGAGAATTTATGTTCAAGGCCTTCTAGTCTTTTTATAATCTCTTGAATGCCATCGGTGCTGGGAGTGGAAGTGTCTGCAGAATGCACTGAGGTATTGCGATTTCTATAGTAATCTGGTTTACCATGTAATTCCCAACAATGATCTCTGATATGATGCGATTTGTCACAATGGGAGCAAACCAGCTTTTCTCTGTCTTCGAAAGTAAAGCGACCACGGCCGCGGCCACGACTCTGGTGTCCCCCTCTGCTTCGAAAATGTGAATTGTCTCCTCTTACCTGAAGGGCATGCGGATCTGTATGAATAACATGATCCTTCTCAAGATTCCTGCGATCTTCTTCTCTGATTAATAAGGAGTAAACAATGCCCAACGACGGAAGTTCTTCTCTGCCTAAGATATTCAGTTTGACTGATTCAAATTCTGGATTCACACCCCACAATAAATCAAATACTTTCTTTTTTTCAATCTCAGTGTGGCGTTCACTGTAACAAGTAGAGCACTTGATATTCGTGTAATAGTGTAATTCATCCCAAAGAACCGCGGAGATCGGCATAATATTCACTGATAGATCGATTGGCTTGTTTGCACTTTCTGATTCTCTCCAAAATTTCATATTCTTTGGCAACATTCTTCGTTCGGGAATAAGCCTCTGCTACTGCACACCAGATCTTATGGGCAGATCCCAAAAACAGAAAAGTTTTAGCAATGGATGGAATCATAGACTGGAGTAACCACGATGAGATTAATGCATCTTCTCTTTTCGATGAGGCATAACGACTGTCGTGAGGCTCGGGAACGAAAGATTGACCCAGCAAATGAGCCCATCTCCCCCTTGTTACAATTGCAAGTTCCACAGATCTTGCCCATTCCATGTAATTACAGCCATCTAATTTAGTCATGGTAATCTGAAGAGTTTTTGCTTTGTCAAACACACCTGAATGTTCGCCTGTATGATATGAATTGTCAAGTTCCTTACCTTTGTCAGCCATGGAGAAGTAAGGTAGGCTGAATGTAGGTTCTGAAATAAGGTGTCTACTACTGCAAATTCAAATCAACAACTGAGTTTCCACGGATCACAACTACACACCTTTACTACTTCACGACTTTTATCGAACTGAGATAGCTTCAATTGAGTTGTAAAGATCCTTACTAGCACTTCTCAATATAACTCTGAATTTGGCCTGAACGAAATCTTGCACGGTGAAGATGGAGGGGATGAGAGATTGCAATGTCAAGGAATGATGAAGGAGTCGTATGGCAAGATCGAGAATCGGTCCACGTTGAAGAATAATGAAAAAAAAATTGTCCACGCTATGGAATCGTGATCAACCAATGGAAGAGAGCAATATACTCTTTAACAACAAGAATGAAACGAAGAAGAAGGGCGATTTCTTTGGTGCACTATCGCTGATTTTCAAACAAAATGTAACCTGACATCTGATACCATCTTAAGAATAAATCTAATATTCATTAACATATAAAGACACTTACAATAAGGGGCAGATTGGAGGCATCCCTCCAATCTGCATCATGACCAGAATCGGCCCAGACTTTGCAGCCGTCACCCACCTTTCTCACCATTCTCTATCTAACCCTAATCACCTATTAATACCCTATCTAACTTAATTTCCTAATTTACCCTAATAAGTATTAACTATTTCTAAGATAACATAAGACTCAAAATGACATAATGACATGAGACAGGACATTCTTTTACACGACTTGACTCTCATTACATGACACGATGACTTCCCTTAACAGAGTTGTTATGCTAGGCGATAAAGCATGGGTGTTCTGTATCCATTGAGCAAACTCAGCAATGATAGGTTGTAATTATGTAGTGGTATCTGAAAACATATCTTGGGGTAACTTATCATAAGACACAATGATAAGACATAATTGTTGGATACTTTTACGATTTTATCATATAAAGGAACGTGAATCAACACGATTTAGGACCCTTAATCTGTTGTATTGATTCACTTCGTGTATCAAGTGATACAGGTGTTATATTATTATGTATAGTGTTTTACAACTCACCTTTTAACTTTTTATGGCCTAAAAATGATGAAAAGGGGTATTTAAAACCCTATATATACATAAACATGTCAAATGCATTATTTTTTAATCCTCTTTTATCACCAAATCCTCAAACCCACTCCTTGTGCTTTTCACGAATCTATCCTCAAAACTTAGGATTTTGTGAAATCTTAAACCATCCAATGGCCTCTAATAGCAACAGAGATTGAAATCATTGCGTGGTGATTCATGAGGGCAAAAGATCATTATAGATTTTTTTTCTCTTTGCTAATGTCAGATATGAACTTTGAATTATAGAACTATGGTGAAGAAATTGTGAAGTTGTCTTCATATGTACACAAGTTTTTCTCTATTTTGGCAAAATATTTGTTGTTTTCGTGATCTTTTCTGAACCTTTAATTGTATTTTGGGTTTTCGGAAAAACAAAGTGAACCAACAAGAGGTAGCATCCACAACCCTATACATCATGGATGACAGAAATTCTCCCTTGATGACCATAGACGCTAATTAATGAAGTGGAACTTGAAGAGAAGGACAATCCATATGATCTTTATCTTCCAAGAAGAATGAAGCCAAGAAATTTACAAGATTAGTGTCATTCAAGCTTCTTCCAAAGGAATCATGGTCAAGCAGAGAATCCCTCCACCAAGATCTTCAAATATGAATCATGAATCAGGCTCAAACAACACTAGCTGCTCATGCTTCTAACCATATATGAAGATAACTGATCAAAGATAAATTATAATAATAGTGATACTAGACATATGCCAAAAACCCCCACAAGGTTGTGTGATCAACTGACAAAAACCTCCCAGTGGCTTCGACACCACATAATCAAGCCCCAAATAATCAATGAACACAATAGAAAAAGCCAAAGAAAACCTAAATGCTTCACAAGACAAGAATATATCACACAAAAGAAAAACACATGAAATGCCTCAAATTGCATGAGGAAGCGATACATCAAATGAGAAGGATGATGCACATTACATACAAAGGGTACCAGTCGAGTAGCTACGCAGCTAGCTCAACTAGCCATTAGAGTTCTCAAACTGCTGGTAGTGATAACCGTTATCTAGCTCAAATGGCCAACCAAAAACGTCCGTACTCACACAGACATGCATAAAAACATCTATGCAATACCTACAAACTTATTTTCACAAAACCTACTAAACAAAGACTATTACATTCTAACTCAGCTACCAAAAGCCCAAGAATATTTGGAATATGCAACGGATGCAACAAAAAATGCTCTAGGATATCTCTGCTATGTATAATGTTCACCATCATGGAACATTTCATGCCATATGTATGAGGAAAAGGAGCCCTGAATGAGAAACTGCCAAAATGGAGCTAAGATAACAACTAGTAAATTAGAGACAAACATTTCCTGAATGTAACTATTATAGTTACCTTTGGACAAAGAATTGAAAGATGTTCAATGTCACCAACATTAATAACCTCAAAGCCACAAATTTTGAGACTTTGAAGCAACTCGTCCACCCGACACCAACTGACCTTCATGTTCCTCCTTTGAAGGTACGCATATACAATGTTTAAGAAAGTAAACATCTTCAGTAGGTTTCTTAACCATAAAGGGCAGATGCATCGATTTGCTTCATCAGGATGCCCAGTTTCAGCAACCTCAGGAAGTTTACTTGATAAAGAAAATGCTCCACCAAATTCTTTAAACAGCAAACAGTTGCCTGTTTGTGAATCTGACAAACAATTTGCTGAATATATAATCTGACAGAACTGTTGCTGGCACTTACCACTGATAGCATCCCATGGATTTAAAGAGCACGAAACATCAACATCAGAAGGGTACGGCTCCAGATCATCACTGATCTTATCACTTGATGTGACACATAAATTTGCATCCACTAAACTAAAAAATAACAGAAAATCCTTATCTCTAGGATTTTCCCCAGTTGATGAGTCTTTGTTTTCCACATGTATATCTGAAATTGAAGCTTCTTCTGCCGTCCCTGATACTGATGAAAGATCAGATAGTATATCAGACCAAGCAGTTTCCGCAAAGGATGTTTCAGTTCTTCCATGCTTAGTATGGCATGACATGGTCGGAGATCTGCCCTCTTCCACGGCATCAAAATCAAAAAAGGAGCTGTTTAACTTCGATTTTTCCGTATGATGTATTGAACAAGAATGCTCTGACCTATTTTCCTGTGTTTTGTTACATGAGCAACTCTGCTTACATGTCAAACTCACATCTTCATTTTCAGGAGGAAATGGTCCAGAGTTGCTTCCCAGAAGCTGTTGTCTTTTCTTTCTATATGGTATAAGAACTATAAAATCTTCAGATCTGATAAAATAAGAATCCAGATTATCCTCTAAGTTCAATTTTTTTCCCTGCAATGAATTCACGTAAAGAAATGTTGGCATTTATTTAATTAGAGAAAAGATAAGCAGGAACTCCACCCATGTAAGGGATCACCCTTGCATGACCGGTCCCAAGCCCAGATAAAGGAGGAGGGTTGCGTTAGGCTTCCGACAGCCAGCGTAAAACTTTGTTAGACTTATGTACCATGGATTCTACAAATTATGATACGGCTTTGTGGAAACAAAGAATCCATGTAGCCGAACCCATCTAGTATAGAAAAAAGCTTAGTTGTTGTTGTAGAGAAAAGATAAGCAGGAAACCAGGGGCAAAAGAAAATGTGCTAAGAGCCATTGAACTGCTGAAATACAAGCACTCAACAAGAGAGTAACGAAGAAATTCATGAATAGCTTCATCTCACACCCCAAGGAAGTATCTTCATGAAGTACAATGAAAAGGGAGAATATAGTGTAAGTACCTAATCTACCCAACTTCAATCATCATAGGTCGATTTCAATTGACATAATTTACATGTGAATCAATCATAAGATGCATCTATACACTTAAAGAAAAGGAAAAAGTGAAGAAAATGAGCAAAAAAGATAAGTGACTTAATACATACCAAGAAGGTCTTGCAAGACAATAGTTCAAGGTACTCCAGAGACTTCTTGGATCAAAAACTGATCACTTTGGAAGGGATGAGGGCCAACTCCTTATCTTCAGATTCATATGAATAGAGATTTTGAACTAGTGTTGGTAAAGTTCACAAAGACATACTGGATTTGTAGGGGGACCTACATGGCATGGCCCAATAGATCAGATACATGACGTCCTGCCTATTAGAGTTAATTGGGTCCAAATAGGCGGAGCTAATGAGCAATGGCAGGACTATGTTTGAATTATTTATTACACAGATTTTACCCATTTCATAAGTAAGATTGCCTTTTAGCTAGGGGCCCTGAAAAAATATGTTATTTAGGCCCCGAAAAGTCTAAGTAACTCCAGGGGTGGCCCTTTAGTAGACAAATAACAACCTATTATGTGCCCAAAGTGTTATCCGTATCGTACGATACGATGCGTGCGATATGTAACATATCGTGGGCAGCCACGATACAATACGGTAACATGTATCATAAGATACAGGTTATCGTATCGTATCATACGATACGCCCAAAAAAATTTCAAACTTCTTTTTCAAAATTTTTTTTTTCAAAGACAGGTTTCTGGCCTCTCTTCATTCTCTCCAAGGCAGCCTCCTATATGCTTGTTTGGGATTGCAAGTTGTGTATGTAACATGTAAATTCGGGTTTATACTTTATAATTTCATTTATTGAATACGAATAATTTATGAACAAATAAAATTTGTGACAAAATCATTTCCCTTTTTATTGCCAACTTTTAGGTATATTTCTGCTACCAGTTTCTAATTTCATGAAATCGCAATCAATAAAGAACAATTTTGTTGTTTCGGTTCATTGAGTGGGAATTTCACAACTTCACTATTTTAGAGTTCACCTTATATGACTTTCATTGAGTTGAACATGATCAACGTGTGTGAGGCTTGACTGTCTGTGAAGTGAGAAATGGAGCTCAAGTATTAGTTAAAATGTTAGTCTCCAATAAGATAAAAAGGGGATATCATTAAGTAATAATATCACATCACTGAGGTGTCATAGACTCAATAATCAAAGAAATGAAGCTCATCATTTTGCTCACATATGAAAATTAGCAAATATAACAACTACATGTACAAAGATGGCAGTTTATTAATTTTGATATATTAGATGAGTGAATTATTGAAGATAATGAAGAAAAAGTACTCCTAACCGAGGAAGACATGGCATGGATTAATTTGAATGGAGTACAACAACATCATGAGGGAGATAAAGATTTTGATTTTGAAGCAGAAGGTGATGAGAAACTTTGAATCTTCATCAAGTAGAAGATGAAGATTATTTAGTTAATGATCCTCATACAAATTTACAATATGTAAAATGTAAATGTATTTCATTTTTTGCTTTAAAATATGTAAATTTGGATGCAATTGTTAAATGTTGAATGCTCAATATGTACTAAACTTTGCATTATATGAATTCAAAGCAATTACCAGATTTTTTATATTTTTACTATTTTTTCTTGATTTTTTTAATATTTTTATATTTTTTTAATATTAAAGTACGATACGATACGATGCGCCCATATCGTGGAGCCCAGCGATACGCGATACGATACGAGTCAGACAACACTGCCCAAAATGACTTCTCTATTTATTGAACGAAATTTGGTGCTACTAGTAGAGCACTGCATTACTAATTGTCTTGTCGCGAGAGAGTTTGTAGGTGGTGCGGCGTCTTTATGCTTCTTTCTTTTGCTGCTCCCCGGAATCTCCAGAGCCCTTCTCTTGTAATATTCCTTCTTATTCCTTGTCGTCTCAACCTCTTAACTCAGAGAAAGACGGAAGCCTGACTGAATGAATTCCAAAACAGGGCAAAGCTATCCTCTCCTCAATCAATTTGTTGTCCATCACCTAGAGAGTTGGTTGTTTTCTTTAGTGTGGTTCTGATCTCTGCCTCTGCCTCATTTGGGGAACACTAGATAAAAAGAGAAATGAAAGTTTTGGGGCAGACTCATGCTACGAAGGAACATCTTAGTGAGGTAGAAGGCACTTACTTCACTATTAGGGGGCAACCCAAAAGTGTTTGTCAAACCATGCACAATCAAATGAATCTGCGGCAGCTGAGGACAGGACTTTTGAGAATCGTCCACATTTGACCTCAAAGGGAAAATTTTGGTGACTTTCATTGTTTTTGGCATAGATGTGTTTCCAAATATCATTTGGTCATTAGAGTTCATTTAAACCGTTTAAGAACAGATTTTACTGCAGCTAATGTGTTTATATATCATTATAATATCTTTTCAGACCAATGTAAATATTACAAATTTGAAGTTGATTCATCATATTTCATGATAATTAAACTATAACTCTAATAAGTCTGATTCTTGAAGGGCTCCTTTTTAAAGACATATTCCTGTGTAAAACAAAGGGTCTTTTGCAGTTGAACTCTACGAGGAAGGGTCTTTTGCAGCCGAAACCCTACATTATGTGTGTTTTTGCAACACAAATTATCATCAGATAATGTGGGAGATTTTTTAGCAAAGTAGGCATTGGTTTTGAAACATGCATCATGTTCACTAGCCATTTCAGTCTTAGCAAAAGTTTGCACAAATATAGGTGGGGATTCTTCCATTGCTTTGCCACTGATTGATTGTGCCCTTTGCCTCATACTAGAGTCCACCACCCAATCCCTCTTTGGTCTTCAAAGATCATCTCAAGCCAATCTCCACTGGCTTCAACGTGGTAAAATGGATGGCATAATTTTGACTAAGTTCTCCACCACCACCATGTATGACGGGGCCATTACCAGTCTGATTGATGGTGGCAAGGAGCCCTAATGGGTGCTTAAGTCTTTTACATGGACTTGGTTGCACAAAAGTACAATTTTTCAGGGGAGTTCATCAGATTCCCTTGTGACATCCCATCCTTCTACTTTCATGAGCCACCCCCACCATGGAAGCACCGTCAACATAAGGTGAAGCCAAGGCTATTATGGAGTTCAAACCTTGCAAATAATTCCCATTTGGTCTCCAAGTTGCAAGAAGTCAGTGTTGTCTGACGCGTATCGTATCGTGTATCGCTGGCCTCCACGATACGGGCGTATCGTATCATATCGTATCGTATCGTACTTTAATATTAAAATAATACAAAAATAATTAAAAATTAATAAAAAATCAAGAAAAATCTGATAATTGCTTTAAATTCATATAATGTAAGTTTAGTACAGATTGAGCATTCAGCATTGAACAATTACATCCAAATTTACATATTTTGAATCCAAAAAATAAAATACAGACATAGTTTACACTTTACAGTACACTACAGTTACATATAATGTTACATTTTACAAATTGTAATCAGGATCATCAACTAAATAATCTTCATCTTCTCCTTGTTGCAGATCCTCATCATCATCAGCCACGCCCACACCTTCTTCTTCAAAATCAAATTCTTCATCTCCATAATGTTGTTGCGCTCCTTCCAAATTAATCCAGGCAACGTCTTCTTCTGTTAGGAGGGCATTTTCTTCTGTGTCTTCCATAACCCAATCTTCTAATATATCAAAATTATCCAAACTTATTTGATCGAATGGACTTTCTACTCTATTTACTTTTTTTAATTGCCTACGACACAAACAAAGATAAACAATTAGTAAGTAATATTAACAATTGAAAATTGAAGTTAAATAATATCGAATTTAAAATTTGAAAGTAATACAACATTACCTTTCACGAAGGCGCATGTTACAACGAATATAAACCAAATCATTAAGCCTTTTGTGTTCCAACCTGTTGCGCTTTTTTGTATGGATGTGTTCAAAAACACTCCAATTTCTTTCACAACCTGTTGCACTACAGGTTTGGCTTAAGACTCTAACTGCAAAATCTCTAAGGTTTGGACAATCACTTCCAAACCTGTTCCACCAAACATCTGTAAAAAAAATATAAATATTAGAGACATAATAATCCACAGTAATGTAAGATGCAACTTAAATATGAAAATAAACAATGTACCTGGATGCATCGTAGAGCGATTGCGAATTGCAACAGGCAAACCCATCAAGTGAAGAGCATTATCATATATCTCCATCTCTCGATGTATCGCATCTACTATGCTCTCATCAGGGACTAATCTGTCGATGCATTCAATGATTCCTCGATTAACCTCACCGTCCCTTTTGAAGGTTGTTGAGTACCTCAATGATGGGTTTAGATAGTAGGTTGCTGCATGAATAGGCTGATGCAATTGTTTATTCCATCTACTATCAATTATTTTTCACACGGGCACATAATCTCTTTTTTTTCCATTAAAGTTATTTCTGATCGCTTCTTTTGCCCTGTCCATGGCTTCATAAAGGTAGCCCATAGATGGTTTCTCCTCGCTGTCAGCCAATCTCAAAATTTTCACTAAAGGACAAGTAATTTTAAATAATCTGATACATGCATTCCAAAATGAACTTCTAAAAACCGTTTCTGCAATCTCATTTAACTTTCTGTTCCTTCTGTTTTGTGGCAACTCTGCAAATTGTTGCCACTCATCTGAGGAGAACATTCTCTTTAAAGCTTGCTTCTGTCTCACAATACTCTGTACAGATAAGAAGTTTGTTGCGAACCGAGTTGCAGCTGTGCGAAGAAGCTCTGCACCTTCTGTGTATCTCCTCATCATACATAAAACAAATGCATGGTTGTAAATAAATTTTGTAATATCTTGGCAACACTCAGTTGCTGCCTTTATTTCATCCATCTCACCAATGTCTTCGAGGATAAGATCTAAACAATGGGCTGCACATGGTGTCCAGTAGAAAGTCTCATAAATATCAGCTAACTCCTTTCCAGCTGCTTTGTAGTTAGCTGCATTATCTGTAATCAATTGGACTACATTTTCTAGCCCAACCTCTTGTATAACCTTATCAAATTCCTCTCGTAGGATCTCTGCAGTGTGCCTCTCCTCTGACATATCTAGAGATCTCAAAAACATCAGTCCTTTAGGACAATATAAAAGAAAGTTTAGCAATGTCCTTTCTCGCCTATCGGTACATCCATCTGCCATGATAGTGCACCCTGTTTCCTTCCACGATTGTCTCAAAGTCGAACAGTATTGCTGCACTTCAATCACGGTCTGATCTAATATCTTCCCTCTCAACTTCTGATAAGAGGACATCCTGTATCCTGGACCAATGTTAGCAATTGCATCTGCCATTGCTTGAAAATGAAAAGTGTTTGTTGCATTAAATGGAATGCATGCATCATAAAACCATCTGCCCACTGCAAGGTCTGCTTGATCGTGCAGTTGTTCTGAAGCCATAGCAGCACGAATTCCTGGCTGAGCACCAGGTGTAGTGGAAGGAGGAAAGAACGAATGTATGCTAGAAGAAGAAGCTCTTCCTCTACTCCTTCCTGAACTTCCTCTTCTGTCACCTCCAAAGTCTTCAGCTGCAACCCTCTTTCCTCTGCTAGGTGCTCACGAACTGCTACTACCAATATCTGTTCTAGCATCTGAAGGCAAACTATCAGTGAATCCAACTCCAGTGGCAGTAGCATCATCAACTTCTTCACACATCTGAAAATCATCCTTTTGTTGTCTCCTTTCCAGTATGCTCTCAATCATCTGCAAGCATTGCCATTTAATACCTTCTGGCACACTTCTAACTCTGCCTGTGCATGGAGCAACTTCTTTCCTGGTTCCTGCTAGGTGGTGTTTCAACCTTGAAATTCCACCACTAACCACCTTTTCACAAAATAAACATCTGATTTTTAACCTTGAACCCTCAACTGGTATACCCCACTGCCATGCCGGATCATCAGACTTTGAATGAGAGTCTCTACCACCCCTTCCTGCCATCTCAATGGAGTACTTTAATTCAAACAAAAACCTGAAAATAAAAGCACTTTGTAAATCCCCCAATCTTCAAATAACACTCAAATCGAGTGTCTCCCACTTCATGAATGCAATAAAAATCGTATACACACACTTAATAACTTCATATTTTGTCATTCAAAAAAAACCGAAATAACACAAAAAAATAATAAATATAAAGGAAAAAAAGGGAAAAAACATTAAAAATATACCTAAATCCGAGTTTGGAGGCTTGGACGGACATCGTAGGGCACGATTTTAGAGCTTTGAACACCAAGGAGGCGAAAACTGACTCTTAGGGAGCTTGAAGAACTCAAAAGGAGAGAGGAAACCCGCGAAAAATCGCGGGTTTCTCTCGGGCCGGGACCCTTTATAAGGGTCCCAGGGCATATCGCACGATACGGGCCGTATCGCACGATACGGGCCGTATCGCACGATACGGTGCGATACGCCTGCACCTGCGATACGGGACCCCGTATCGTATCGTGGTGGCCCACGATGTGATACGGACAACACTGCAAGAAGTTACATATACGGGTCAAACCTGCTAAGTCCTAGAGTCACACTAGGCTTGGAAGCATAAATATGACTTGATTGAGTGAAGAGGAAGCTTGGAAGATCATCTACAAGACCACCATATGACAAGTAGGAAGTTTCCTAATAAGGAAACCTTTTTCACATCCAAGGAGGAATCCACTATGTGGTGCACATTCGAGTATGTTGCCAACTAAATGACAAGCATGTGCCAACCATGCACGAGGTGTGGAGGTGCAAGTGGGTTGGACTCGGTTGGATGTCAACCATGCACCAACTAAGTACGACTTGATGCAAGCAATAAGGAAGATTCCGCAAGGACACTTCACAAGCTCTTATAAATTTCTTGGTCATGAACAAGCTCTCTCATTAGTAGAAATAGATCTAGACAAAGATCATCCATCAACAGTTGGTTAAGATCCAGTGGCTAATGTACACCATAGAGATCAATGGTTCCTAGAAGTTCCTAGAGCAAGGAAGTGATGAAGGGCTATCATTTCTATAAATACCCCCAAATGTACGATGTAAGCATCTTTTGGCAAATAATATCAAGAGTGTCCTTCTCTTCTCTCAACTCTCTCCCATTCTCTCTCCTCTCTCTCTCTATTAATGTAAGATCTAAATCTAGATCTCCTTTGCCTCTCTCTTCTCTCCCTCTCTTACTCTCTCTTGAGGCCCTAACCTTTCTTTACTCTTTTCTCCCTTTTCATATGTCCTCCACTTCCTCTCTATGCCTAACTTTCTCTCTCTATCTTCAAATCTTAATTTTTTTATACCGATCTGTTCCTCTTGATGTGACCTATTTTTCTATCCATCGAGAAACCATAGTTTGCACTCTAGACCCAACCCAACACTTGACCAACACTACTACACTATTTTCGTACTACACCTTAAGGTCCATCTTTAACACTTCCAGTTCCCGCAACCCTACTAAGGTAAGAACAGTCCTTTGACCTTTCCACTTCATGTTCGTATGGAAGGCCTTCATTTGAACATATAAACACATCCAAAGAAGACTTTCAAGCAAAGTTCTTGTGGCTTAACTTTGTAAAACCAAAATCACTCCAACAGTTCAAGATTTCAACCTGGCTTACAAAGGCAACTTCAAAGGTGATTCAAAGAAGCAAAACCCTCCCCAGAAAAGGTCCTAAGACCCTCTTCTACAAATCAATGAAACTGAAGGGTTTTCCAGAAGAGAAATGTTTGAAGGAGCATTTTGTTGCATAACTTGTAAGGATACTTCTCCTAGGAACATCCCAAAAGGTATGCAGAGTACGTCTTAACTTACTGCCCTGCCCTACATGTTTCACTTGACATCTAAAGCAGTAACTGCAAGTCATCTAAAGTATAGTCACCAATCCTTAACATTCTTCAAGGCATTCTTAGAAAATCATGAATGGCTTAATCTACTCTTTTCCATATTATACATGTAGAGAGAAAGGTGCAGGATGTAAGAAAGAATGGTCTCTAGTGCTAACTTCTTTATGAGAAAATAAAAAGAAGAAAAAGATAAGATTCCTTAAGAAACAATAAAAATAAGAAAATTATGTCCTGAAAGTATATGAAAATAAACTATTGCTAAATATCAAAATATCACAATAGTATGGCCATATTCATGATATGGCCAGTACTGTGGAAGAAATATCATGGTATTTTCACACTTTCATCAAATAATTTTGTTAATAATTTAATGATAGCATTACAATGTTTCCCGAACATCAGTCGCATTAATGATTGTGATCTAAAACATTCAGACAAGAGCTTTTGCTTATCCAATTCCAATTTGACATCAAAATCCAAATTTTGAGATTTATTGATCAAAAAAAGCAAACAATAAGCAGGTAACTGGGAAGATAGTACCTTAAAGAATATATGAAAATTCTGATACTCTGCCGCTACAGCAAAGGACTCCTTTATTGCATCTCTTAAATCCTTCACTGTCTTGCCGCCAAGAACGGTAATGATCGTACTCCTCCCGTCCAGAGTTCGTACATTGACACTCCATTCCGTTTTCTCCATGGTTTTTAGCCCATCCGTTACACGATGGCTCCATCAGTTCCTATCATCCTCCAAGAATTCATCATTCATCAAACGTACTAAACAGAAAATTACTAGCCCAAAAGCAAACCTAACCAAAAATCTCGGTTTTCCGCAATAAGTTCAAATCGTTCGAATCAGAGTCTGCGAAAAGAGTATAAAGTAAAAGATTTCCAGACGAAAACTTATTCACATACGACCGGCACGAAATGTAACTACCAGACTAGCAAACTGAGGTTTTCCGCTAACATGACGGCATTTCCGTCGTCCGATCAAGGTCCTATTCCCGCCGGAACTGAAAGCCTCAGGTAGGTCTTTGGCGCGCAGGCGATATTTATAGTGTGGAAGCGGCACAGACAGGAGTTTACGTCACAGAGAACGCGCTTATCCTGCCGTGCTCTCTCATCGATGGTACGATAACAGGATACGCAGTTGAGAACAAAGAAACGAAGCTCTGCTTTATGATTCTGAATTCCTCAGGGAGATCGCCGTGTCTACTCTTTTATAATGATGTTTTCGGGAAACCAATTTGTATCTGCGAATAAATTCAAAACATTTATTAAAAGAATACAAATATATATAATGATATTATTAGAAACAAACTTAGAGTGGTATTAATAAAGGATAAAATAAAAATAAAAGTATTAATAAAAGATAAAATAAAAGACAACAACAACAACTAAGCCTTTTCCCATACTAGACGGGGTCGGCTACATGGATTCTTTGTTTCCACCGATCCCTATCGCGTGCCATGTTAGCAGTTAACTCCCAATAAACTAGATCATTCTTTATTGTTTCTTTCCAACACTTTTGTAGTCGTCCTCTACCTCTTTTAATACTTTCCAAATTTAGTTTTTCTAATCTTCTTACAGGTTCTTCTTTTGATCTTCTTTCTATATGTCCAAACCATCTTAAACGATGTTCTCTCATTTTATCCTCTATTGGTGTCACTCCTAATTTGTTTCTAATAACCTCATTATGTATACGATCTTTTCTTGTATGACCACTCATCCATCTCAACATCTTCATTTCTGTCACACACATCTTTTGTACGTGTTGATGATTAACTGCCCAACACTCAAAACCATAAAACATGGCAGGCCTAATTGCTGCTCTATAATATTTACCTTTTAATTTTAATGGTATCTTCTTATCACAAAGAATACCTCATGCTCCTCTCCATTTTAACCAACCAGCATTAATTTTATATGTAACATCTCCATCAATTCTTCCATCACTTTGAAAAAATGACCCTAGGTATTTAAAACTTTCATTTTGGGGAATGCAATGTGTGCCAATTTTAATTTCTATGTCCTCTGAAGTAGCCAAATGATCAAACTTACATTCCATATATTCTGCCTTTGTTCTACTAAGTCCCTTTGTTTTCTAATGTTTCTCTCCATAGTTCCAATTTTCTATTAACTTTTTCCTTAAACTCCTCCACTAATACAATGTCATCTGCAAATAACATACAGCAAGGTACTTCATCTTGAATATGTTTTGTTAACTCATCCATCACCATTATAAATAAGTATGGACTTAAAAAAGATAAAATAAAAGAAATTTGTTTAAATAGTTTATACATGTAGAAAGACAACTAAAGGAACTACCTTTAAAATAAATTTCACCTTTAAAATAAATTATTAAAATAAAAGCTATACAAATATTGGACAGAAATACTAAAAATGATCCAACTCGGATTGAGTTAATATGACACATGATAAGATCATCTTGAAATAAAGAATTGATTTAGTATGGAAAAAAACTTAGTTGTTATTATTTTATGTTTGGGATGGCAATATTGACTCCTAGTGCAACCACTATCTATATATGGAGCAGAGAATACCAGACTTTAACATGTTTAAGTTTGGGTAAAGAGATAACATGCTCGAACTCGATACCTAACCTATAATATATGTCTTTGTACCCACCTCATAAACAAACTTAGAGTGGTACTAATGTGGGAGATGTGATGAGGCTTTTTTTACATGTTTTTAAAGAAATTATCCAAACTTGACATTATTTCAAAATCAACCTGTGAACAAAATAGATTAAATACCAAAAAAATTCAAAAAAAGTGAATTTGAAGAATTCGACACCAAGCTTAATCAATCCTCAAAGACCCAAGTTTAATCGGGCGTGCCAATTTTGTAAATATGAAAATGTTATTATAAAGCCTATGTAGAGACTTGGAATAACCTCTTCAATATATTTTGTTCATTTGCGAGCGTGCCAGCTAGTTTCATTAAAACTAATAAAGTTATAATTCCGACTTCGTGAGGCAATTGTGGCTAAAAGGGATCTTTTTGTCTTAGGCCTTCTTGAACTGATGCTCAAGGGTCAACCTAAACGCTTTAAGGATTGATTTGTGTTGCATGTATATTTCTAAAATTCAGTTGAAAACACAATTTTAATCAAAGCAATTTGTACACTTGGTCTATAGAGTGAAAATTTTCAAATTCTAAAAAATAGAAACTCGTTATGTTTTCAGAGTTTGTTTCCAAATTTTTTTGGATATTTTAAAGATCTCCAAAATTTATGAAACAATTTATAACATATATAGCAAAATGTGGAGATTCTATGACTATTTTTATTTTCTATTTTTGTGTCATGAATTTGCAAAATTAAATCCAGAAAACACAACTTCTCACGTGTTTTATAATATTCTATTATAGAAACACAGTAGCCTAAAGAAACCTCTTTATCTCAGTGCATAGAGCTCCGATTTCTATGATTTTAGTATTGTTGAAAAGCTATAGATATCATATTTACAATGAGACTTGTTTCATCAAATTTGGCTCAATGCAAATAAAGTTATGAAAAGATTATCTAACCTCTCTTGCAGGAAAAACAGGTTATACAAAACAGACTCTGAATTTGGTCAATCTTTCTCTGTCTTATTCACTATGCTACATGACCCTAAAATTCTTGAAACTTTTATTATATGTGAGATTGTGTGTGTAGACTTGGTGTTTCAAATTTCATATCATTCGGAGCAGTGGTTCAGAAATGAAAAATAAAATAAATGATGTATGCAGGATACTCAAAAATAGAGTTTTAGTTTTTTCAACATACGTGCATACATTCATCCGAAATTAGAATCAATCCATAGCTAAATTAAAGTAAATAACTGAAGGAAAATGAATATAAATATATACTTATCTTAAGCATAGAGGGGATTAAGAAATATAAGAGTGTATAGGATGTAGAGAGGTAGAGCAACATGAAATCAAACAAATAAAATACATAAACATAAATGGAATGAAATGTGCAACATTTCTACTCTATTACAATATGGGGGGAGATTAAAGCTCCATTAATACAACCCCTTTTAAAATTGAATATGATGAAGAAATAATTAAGATCAGCAAAAGAGGAAAAAACATTCTTACACTTCCTCAAATGGCTCACGACTCCAAGGAAGGGGACAATTCCTTCTTGATTTCTTCTCTCACTCTCTCTATCTCTCTCTTGTTTAAACACCTACTCTCTCTCTTGAACTTCTTCTATACTCCCTTCTATGTTGGCAATAAGCCCCTAAGACTTCTATTTATAGGCAAAGGGAGAGGCTGCTAAAGGCTTCCACAATGTGAATTGAGTGAAGCCTCTTTGGCCCAAGTTTGGATACAATTGTGGGGTTGGTTCACATGGTATCACATGGACCTTTGTGGTACCCTTTCGTAAGTCCACCTAGTGGGTTATGGTGGAACCAATGTGAGTTCGACCCACTTTGATTTGGCCCTTTGATTCAGTTCAATCCAACATAGGTTTGGCCAAACTTGGTTAAGGTGCAGTTCGACTCAACTTGATGCAACATAAAGCAATCCTTGGTGTCATTCTTGTTTATCTAAGGTTAGGGTACAACCTCCTTTGAGTTGCCTTGGACTTCAATGGGTGAGTTCAACCCACCTTAGTGCCTCTTGTTTGCCCATGGTATCTTGGCTTGAGTATTGACATGGGGTATGGTCTATCTCATGTTAGTTTAGCCTTCCTTATCTCATTTGGGACTTAGATCCTTTGTCCCAGTGCATGTTTGATAAATGAGTTTAATCCTTGTATTCTTAATTTTGCATTGAGATTGGATTGGGATGCTTCACTACCTCCTAGATTTGATTTACAACTTTATCCTAGAATCGGACTTGAATCTTGCACTTGATTTCAGATTAATGGTTTTAAATATTTATTTTGATTATTTAAAACCATCTTGTTTTGAAATATATTTGAAAACATCAAGTTTTATTGAAATCTTAAAATATTATTTTCTTTGAAAACAACTGAATTTCATTCTCAATGTTTGTTTACACGGGCGACCTATTTTCGCTCCGTGAGTTAGTCTTTACCGTTTCATCCACTTTAATCCTTTGTTTAGTGTTGAACCTCTTAAACTCTTGAGCGTAGGGTCTCAAACCACTTTAACCCTTTGATGAGTGTACGATTATAGAGTATAACTATCCTTAATCCGACGAGTTTTTAAGACTTTATTTGAATTTGATTTGATTTTCAAAGTTTTTTTTTATAATTTTGATATTTAGCAAACATTTTTGGGTTTGGTTTCCAATGTCTCATTTTTATTTGTTTCTTTCAAGAAAATTATTTGAAACCATCATTTATTTAGATAAAATCATTTGAAAATACAGAATGCTTCCAATTTGGGCTTGAAGGCAAAACAATAATTTTTTTGGCTCTTTGTCAAAATTAGATTCTTTTAAGAGGGATATCATTTACCCTTATATTGAGGTTGCAACAAAATTTTGGTGTAAAAATTAGTTCATTTAAGTTGTTTTTATTTGAAAACCCTTAAAATACCCAAACCGTCATTTTTTTTCCTTAAAAAGATAAAATTTCTAAAAAAATCAAATTATTTTGAGAAAAAAATTGGGTGTCTAAAACCTCATTTTGTAAGCCAAATATTTTTGAAATGTTACCAAATGATTTTAAAAACTTCACTTTTCATAAAGTATCAATTCCCTCATTTAGGGTTACATAATCCATTTTTATCTTTCTTTCAAGAAATTTAAAAGGGGACCCAATTTAAAATCTTTGTGAAAGAATTTAACATAGACCCTATACATAATATTTTTTCAAGTATTGGGCATTTATAGGGTCTACTAAATTTCTTCCATCAACATCAATCAACCAATATGCATTATTTGTAGTTGTCCCTCTCACAACATATGGACCATCCCACTTGGGCTGCCAGTTACCAAGTGGATGTGGGCCATAATGGTGGTTGATTTCAAAACAAGGTCTCCCACTTTGAAGTGACGGCCCTTCATATGCTTTTCATAGTGTGGGGCTATCCTTTGTCAGTATGCGTGTGCATGATATATGATAAAGAGCCTCTTTTCATCAAGTAAATCAAGTTCAACCATCATGACTTGTTGTAGGGTCTTTATGGGCAAATCAAATGCAAGAGATGTATGAAATTAATGCAATTTGGTTTGTATGGAAAGTATGTCATTTGTACCATAGACCAACTCAAATGGTATGGCATTCGTGGGTGTGCAGATGGAAGTCTTATAAGCCCATAAGACTTCATCTAACTTCTCATGTCATGTCTTACCCTTCTCTAAGGTTTTCTCAATGATGCTTATGAGAGTTTTGTTTGTGGCTTCGGCTTGACTGTTGCCTTGATGGTAGTAGGGTGATGAGAAGTGTTGAGTAATGTCATAGGTATTACAATAACTTTTTCATCTTCTCATCTTTTAATGGGGTGCCATTATCCGACACTAGGTCTCTTGGAACTCCAAATCAAGTCAAGACATTCTTCTTAATGAATGACACTATATGTTGTCCTTGACATTATTGAAGGAGGTAGCTTCAACTCATTTAAAAAAATATTCGGTGGATCCTAAGATGAACCTATGTCCATTTGATGCAGTTGGTGAGATTGGTCCTATGATGTCAAATGCTCACATGGTGAAGGGTCATGGACTCACGATGGAATGCAATGTGGATGATAGAATATGAATGACATTTTCATGCACTTAACATTGATGACACTTCCTAACTAATCATGATAATCTTGCTTCAATGTGGACTAAAAATAACTGGTTGTATGTATTTTCATTGCCATCATATTTGCATTGATATGACCTCCACATTTCCCATTGTGGAATTCATGCATAATGGTCCTACCTTCATCAAGATCAGCATATCTCAACAAGATGCCGGTAAAACTCTTTTTGTAAAGAACCCTCCCAAAATCACATATCGGGTTGAAATTTTTTGAATAAAAGCTTTATCCTTAAAAGAAGTAAATTCGAAAAATCCTCCATTTTCTAAAAAGTTTTTAATGTCTTAAAACCAAGGTTTTTCAATTGAATTTTTGTCATTTTAAAAAATCTCTAAATCATGGGTGGATGGAGTGGACAAATGTAGGATATTTAGAGATCGAGTACCCATGGTATGGTTGATCCTTAGAGATGACCCTAAAGAGGATAGGACATCGACTATGGTGTTGTCCTCTCCACCTATGTGAGTTAGTGTGTATGCTAGGTGGCCAATTTGTGGTATGGAATGAGTTTTTCATTTTTGACTTACCAAATTTTTGAAACTTGGTTTACAACAAGCATGAAATCTCCAAAGACTTCAATACATAATGCCCTTAGATTTTTCAAATTTTTTAGGCCGCGTATGAGTGCTTCATATTCAGCCACATTATTTGAACATGAAAAATCTTGTCAGAATGCTATTGAGATTTCTCCTTTCTCGGGGGATATGAGAATGATTCCTATGCTTGCCCCTTATTGATTCTTTGTCCCATTAAAGTACCTTTTACATACTTGATCTTCATTATAAAAAATTGATAAAATATGGTATTGAAATTTGTTTGGAAAGATATCTTCATCGGGCATTTCATCAAATATGAGATATGTATATTCAAGGAGTAGTTCAGCCACATGATCAACTAGGGCTTGTCCCTTAATGGAGTTTTGGTGATGAAATTTCATATCATACTCTATTAAGAGGAGCTGTCATTTACCTAGCTTAACCGTTAGGCTAGGTTTTTCAAAGAGGTGCTTGATAGGTCAAGTTTAGATACTATCCAAATTTCATGATCTAGGAAATGATGTCTAAACTTTTGGCAAGCCCATACCAAGGCCAAGCACGTTTTCTCCATGGCTTGATAATTTCTTTCGTATGTCAACAGAGTTTTCGAAATATAGTAAATGACATACTCCTTAAAACTATATCCTCATATTGAGCAAGTAAAGCACTCAATGCATTCATATGAATGAAAATATAAAACAATAAAGGTTTTTATTGCTTTAGAGGTTTCAAAATTAGAGGATTTACCAAATAAGTTTTTAATCTTTCAAAAGACTTTTGGTAATCAGAATCCCAATCAAATTTAACCCTTTTCTTAAAAGCCTATTGAAAGGTTCGCACCGTATTGCTAAGTTGGAGATGAATCTCCTAATTGTTTAGAGTCGACCTTTGAGGCTTCAAATTTGGGTTAAGTTGGAGGGTTGAGGTATGTCTACGATGACCCGACACTTAGAGGGGTCGACCTCTATGCCCCTTTGGCTAACCATGAACCCTAAGAGTTTTCCCGATTCCACTCTAAAAACACATTTTTGAGGGTTTAACTTCACTTTATAAAGTCTTTCGAAAACTTTTTGCAAAGATTCTATTTGTGTGCATCGAGTTTTTGATTTTACCAAAAGATCATCCACATGTACTTCTAAGAGCTTATGGATTTTATAATAGAAAATGGTAGTCATGACTCTTTGGTATGTAGCACCAGCATTTTTCAAACCAAAAGGCATAACCGTATAACAGTATGTGCCACAAGGTATAGTAAAAGCAGTATTTGCCTGATTTTTTGGTGCTAACTTGATTTGGTTATAAACCGAATAACCATCCATGAAAGAAAACATTTCATGATTTGCAGTGCTATCCACTATCAAATCAATATTTGGATGAGAAAATTTGTCTTTTGCAGTGGCTTTGTTCAAATTTCTAAAATCAATGCAAATTCGAATTTTCTCATTGGATTTTTGAACAATAACAATGTTGAAAAGACATTAAGAATAGGCAATGGGTTTTATAAATCCAGTATTCCAAGAGGATTAACAACACTACTTTTACATGCATTTATGGGCCGACACTCTCTCTCTCTCTCTCTCTCCCTCTCTCTCTCTCTCTCTCTCTCTCTCTCTCTCTCTCTATATATATATATATATATATATATATATATATATATATATATATATATATATATATATATATATATATATATATATATATATATATATATATATATATATATATATAAGTGAACCATTGTGTCCCATCCCATCTCATTAATCCTGGTGGAGAAAAAAAACAACAACCGTACCCATCCTGTAAAGGTTTGGGTCGATAGATACACATGCTCAACCTGCTCCATGGTCATCCCTGTGTTATATTACAAGTCCTTACTACTTGGGTATGCATCCAACAAAGGTAGATATCATCGAACCCAAACCAAGCTGGTCCATGTTAGGAATCTCTGTTTCGTTCAATCTCCACGTTGAGTCTAAAACAGTACAATATCGTAAAGCTTATACAATTTTTTAAGAAATTTTAATAAAATGATAATAAAAGACCCAATCAATAGTTTAAAACCTCCTATTCTGTTGAACCGGAACCAAACTTGTAGTGTTATCCGGTTCAATTATTGTTATGGGTCTAGCTTGACCGGTTTCCAACTCATTTCGATTGTGATTGAAACCAAGTCTGGTTTCAAATTGGACATGTCTACCTGAAAATAACCCCCTATTTCAATAGGATTTGCAACATTGTATGCCCTCGTAACATTGCTCGCTTTGCATTCAACACGCTTGCACACAATCAATGCAGTAAGTCCCATCTATGGTTCTGAGTGACCAGAATTACAGGTCGCAAGAGAAAAATTGCATTTCTCACCAGAATTTCCTACTTCACTGCCATGGGTAGATTGGCCGCCAAAGCAAGTTACCAAAGGATGTTCCATCTGCCACAAACAGACGACAACGATCCCCTAATCCATATTTTTGTAGCATAGTCCGGCATGCAGCCAAAGGCAAGGGGGAATCTGGATATATATATATATATATATATATATATATATATATATATATATATATATATATAGAGAGAGAGAGAGAGAGAGAGAGAGAGAGAGAGAGAGAGAGAGAGAGAGAGAGAGAGGGCATAGTACATACGCACATCCCATCTATGCTCAAACATTGTTAAAGATCACAAGAGTTTGATCCGTATGATTAATGGTTGAAATTTAAAAGTAAAAAAGTAGTATGATACTTTTTTTGTATTTAAATTTAAATGCAAGTTACTATTTTGCTTTGCTTTAAAGATCTCAATAGTAAATCTTAAAAATTGAATTAGTGAGATCTTAAGAGATTTTAGTATGAATAAATGTGTGCATGGATCATGCTCTTTCCACACACCCGCATATATAAGAGAGAGAGAGAGAGAGAGAGATTGCCACATTGCCATGCTAAGGTATGCTTGGGTAAGATGGCTGATCTCTTAAAAAGTCTTCCTGTTGCATCCTTTAGCTGACCCTACTTAGTGCATGAAAACACTTGGATAAGACAACAAAACCTACAAATGCACCATGTAAGCAGTTGCCCTTGTCAATCCCAAGCAAGCCTTCTCGGTTAACTACTTGGATTCTCAGTTGTCATTGTGCGTCTTGTATGTCTTATTATCACTTATTTAAACTGGACATGGATTTATCTCTATTGTGTTAACGAAAAAAATCCTTCTTCAAGCCTTTCAACAATCCAGATCCTTGCGGTTGTTGAGATCTCGCCTTGAACCGACTTTTATTGACCGGTTACCTGCTCAGGTCCTCGGAGTCGAAAAGTTCTGGAGGTCATGATTTGTAGCTCATTTTTGGAGCAAGGCCAAATAACTCGGATGGTGTTGCACTCGCAATGAATTGTTCAACCCCGGTGATCGACTCCATGAAGTTCGGTGATAAGAAGTTCCTTGAAGTTTCATGGCACAAAAAGCCACATCTGGTGTTGAATGAGCAGGACATACTATTAACATCTAGGGTGTTTGTGTTTGTGTCGTGCCATATCTGGTTTCGCAGTGGATGTTACTAATACCAGCATGTGTCCATGTTTTTGCCGTGTTGGTACAGTTTATCACGTGTTTCGTATCGGAAACCGGTTAGCGAGCACGAAGCTCTTTGTTATTACTTTGGGTGGGCTTTACTGCAGCACGCCTTCTCGGGTCGTGTACGAGTAGTTTTTTTGTGTCGTGTCATGTAAGCCAGTCAGAACTGATAACACGTCTCCCATTAAAAATCGAGTCGCGCTTGCTTTGTTTTTTTCTTTTGATCGGACCCTCACGCTTGCCCGCCGGTAAGATTTTTCCCTCCATTTCTTCGTTATTTCTTCGTCGACTCCGTTGGTCGGAAACGCTTATTTTCCGATTTATAGGGTTTGTTAGGTCCTTGGAAAACGAAGGAAGGGCCGCATGAGCCCTTGTTGCTCGTGAAAATTTTAGTCTAGATTTCGTTGTTTTGGTGCAATTCCGATTCATTGGGTGGAGGTTGTGCGGGTACGGAAATTTAATTAGGCTTTTCTTTTCTTCTTATTTAATCTGCAGAAGTTGTTTCTAGTTTTCATGTTCGGTGAACTCTTCGAACTGGTGGTGTCAAGTCATTGATAATGTTGATACAGCACAAGTTGGATGGTGTTTCAGACCTTGTCAATTTGCTCATATAATGTTAGATGAACTCGTGAAGCTTGAAATTCTTTAATCCTTTGATAGTTGGCCTGACAGAGCAATTCAAATTCGTTAGGCGCCTAAAAAATGCTTCTTTCGTCTCATTCTTCTGTTTCATGCAGAATTATCGTTTGGTTAATACTGTCACTGCAAAACATGTTATGAAATAAAAGTTTCACGTATATTGGGTGTGAAATGCATTATGGAAAATTAGGTGAGAATATTTTTCTAGAGTTGGGCATTATGAA
The DNA here is from genome assembly GCA_036023115.1 of Brasenia schreberi. Classification (NCBI taxonomy): domain Eukaryota; kingdom Viridiplantae; phylum Streptophyta; class Magnoliopsida; order Nymphaeales; family Cabombaceae; genus Brasenia; species Brasenia schreberi. The sequence continues at coordinate 10,497,869 of JAYKKT010000061.1, forward strand.
GACGAGTTATACGGGGATTTGATGCTCGGATGCATTTTGGGCGTTTTAAAGGAGAAAGCGGTTTCTGCTAGCATGTGATGCGTGGACTGGTTATAGCCGTCAGGTTTATAACTAGTGACAGCAGGAACGTGTTTCTCGTTTTCAAAAATAGGTCGTCTTGAAGAAAAGGATATATGTATTATCAATTGATTTATGCTCTTTTCTTCTTTACAGAAAAAACATTTAAACCAAAGCTTGGACTGGTTGTATCTTTATGAAATAGTTTTTCATGGGATGCAAACCATACAATATGATGTTGTTCTGTTGGGATGACCCAAGACAGATCACATTGGCAACTAAGTTGTATATGTATCTCATCCCACGTATTGCTGGAGTTTGATTTTGGTTCTTGGTATTTCAAATTCTCTTGAAAGGAATGGGAAATCACAATAAAATGCGAATAAATTTTCATACTATGTGAATATAAAGAATGGGGTTATGTAATATAGGGTATAAGCAATGACAAATCTACATATATTAGTGAAAATAAAATAGGAAAAGTCAGTTTTCCCTGATGGGTGAGGCCAAGTCTTAGTTTCTGCAGCCTAATGGTTTATGGTTATTCTTTGAGTACCACTATGATTCTGTTTGTTGATGGAGTGTAGAGAACGGGCTTTTTTGTTCGTCTTTGATTTGGTTGAAGATGCATCTTCAATTTTAGCACGAATTAGTTTATAGATAAATGTTGCGATGCCAGCTGCCTCCTAGTTGAGATCTTTGCAGACTGCTAGCAGAAATCCTAGTAGCTCAAGAGATCCCGTTGAATTCTCCATGATGCAAGGGAGATAAAATGATTTGGGTAAATTAACGCAAAGTTCTGATCTCGATATCTTCATTTTTGTGATACTTTAATTATTGAGACAACAGTTTGTTTGTTCTATTGGAAATTAGGATAAGAACTCAGACCTGGATGGAAGTTTGTGGAACTGGACCCTCAGAACAGACTGATGCACCGTCCATGGAAGAAATTTCCTGGAATATCCCCTTACCAGTGGCTTTTCTGGAGTTCCTGTCAGCAAATGGCCTGGATCCTTCTATCTATGGCAAGATTCACAGCCTTCCTCGATATATAAGGTTTTATCCATCTCCATCTTTTTGCTTTGATTTCATTTGAATGTTTGTCTCTTTCATGTGTTTCATTATTAGTTGCAACTTGACAGCTGCTGAATCTTTGACCTTAATGGGACTTTGGTTTCATCTTGATCTTTCAGTTTTCTGTTTGGATGTACTTATATCAGAGTAATCTCTTGTTTATCTGCTAGATGTTTTTTGAAAATTTGTGGTTGGTGGTTTGTCTCCTTTATGTGTTATTCAACTGTTTCTTTTATTTCTTTTGTGCCTAGAGTTTCAGTTCTGGAAAACTTATAGATCACATGTGTTAGACTATAATTGATTGCCCCATAAAGATTCCAGATTTTCAAACTTTGTTAAGTTTGGACATGTAGTGCATGAATACCTGTCTTCGGCTCCAATTTGCAGGACCTATATTGTTGTCCCCTAGTCTAAATTAAGTTGTACTAATAGCAGAACTGGTCTGTATAAGTTAGCATAATAATGGTTTTTTTTGGACAACCTATTGATCAGATCCACCCCTTGTGTCATGGAAGTCATTTTATTAAGGTTCTGGAAAGTAACGGTCTTTTGATGTACACAGTTACTTCCTTGAATGGTATATTAGGAAGTTGAGAAACTAAATTATGATGCCATCGCTTACAGCAGGCCACCTGCTTCAGGCGTTGAACTTTAGGTACTTGAATCGACTTTTTCCAGCAGAATCATCCCAACGTGTGCTTTAGGCATCCGTTTAGCAACTTCTGTATAAAACGGTTATGTAAGGATCAGACACCATGAAAGCTCTTCATCTTGAAACCTGTGATGTTCAACGACATAGAGATCTTAACTTTCTTGTCCAATAAGCACTAAAAAGTGCCTTTCTGTTCCTGTATCCTAGGGTCAGTCAACCTTAAGATTGTATGGAGATTCTCATCATATGTGATGGAGTTTCTGGTGGCAAAGCACAAGGGAACATGTCTCTGGACCCACTTAGGCTGGCTAGAGTGCCAAATATTTTGTCCGATAAGCACTCTTGTGGTTTGTGTTTGCTGCTAACTGCTAAGTACTAGTTTTTATATCGGGATAAGTTTCTTTTTCTAATTCTTATATCTTCTAAGGAATTTTGTGTTCTCAAGGGTGAAGCCTCCAGGTTCTGACTTTTTACTTGCTGAGGTGGAGGATGATCTCAGATGTAAGCTTGAGAGAGTTAGCTGGCTCCCAGGTTTTTATGCAATCCCACCACAGATTCAGATTGCAAATTCAAAGGTGTATTCTCAAGGAAAGGTAAACTTGTACATTTTGATTTGAGCCTGACAACCTTTTCGTGATAGTGTTACTCTCGAAGTTAGATATCAATATTTGGTTTTCTTTGTTTACTTATGTCACTCATGCATCAAACTCTCAACTTTAAGCAATACTTGTGCAGTAAGTTTCTTCTGGAGCTTCACCCTACAATAAGTACTCGCAATCTTATAATAGTTGAAATGTCCACGCAATCTTGACACCACTTTACTTCTGAGATTGCAAAACTGATGGCTCATACTGTGGATAATGTTTATGAAATTCTTTGTAAGCTTCAAGTAAGGGACTAACATCTCAAGCTTGATGGGTCAAGACAACATACTATAATTTAAAGTTCATCAGATTCTTCTTTGCTTGTTTGAGTCAAGAAATTTGCATGATATTTGTGATAGGGGTGTACAAGAATAAATTGGTTATGGGCATTGTGGTTATAAAAGGTACATCTACAATAAGTCAATAACCTTAATGTATGCAAGATAATCTTTGGCTTCATAGACTCTACTTGTTCAAAATCTGAGGCTTCTTGTCATTAGAATATAGCTTCCTTGATGTTGCTAAAAATCATCTCAATTTACCAGATTTATGGAATTGATGCTGCATCAGGAGCTGCTGTTGCTGCTTTGGATGTTCTCCCAGGGGACCACGTTCTGGATCTTTGTGCTGCCCCAGGTAATATTTCATTGTCTGTGGAGTTATGCTTGCCCTTTTGTTTTCTTTTCCTCTGTGCAATTTAAGTGCAGATTGCATAGCTCTGAAGAAACATAGCTTAAAGGCTTACAATAATTTCATATATTCATAGCTGTATCGTTTGTAGCTTGTGGGTGGAAAAATTATGTCTGAGTTAGGAGGCTCTAGTTCAACGTTTTTGTCTTACATTTTAAATTTTTTGATGAACGTATATGATTCATGGCTGTCAACATAGTATATTCTACAGTATTTTACTACTTATGGTCTGATGGATATGATGCTCTCAACTTGTTATTTTTACCAAATTTACTTGAAAACTGGTCTATGCACCGGTATACTACCTGAAAATCATCTCTTTCCTGTTTAGGTGCCAAGTTATGTATGGTTTCGGAACTCCTTGGTGATTCCGGTTCATTAACTGGAGTGGACATTGCAAAAAATCGTTTGGCTGCATGCCGGACTATGCTACAAAAATATGGATTAGGGGATCGTTGTCGTCTGTTTGTGGCAGATGGAACATCCTTTTCCCTCTTGCCTTTGGTAACTTGCTTTGGCGGCCAATGTACCCATGGCAGTGAAGTAGGAAATTCTGGTAAGAAATGCAATTTTAATCTTGCGACCTGTAATTCTGGTCACTCAGAACCATAGCTATTCGAGGCTTTTCTTTTTAAATGTTAATGTGTCCTGTCTAGGAATCAGGGAAACCTGCTGCTGAAGTAGCACTTGATGTATACCGGGAATGGTCATCTAGAAAACCTTGGAAAGAAAGAAGAAAAATTAAGCAATCTAACAGAGATCAACCAAAGTTGATCTCAGACGCTGCATTGTGTGAGTTGCTATACTATGGAAAACATTCTGGAGTAGTTGGACTGAAAAAGGAGCAACTATTCCAAGATGGAAATGGGATGGCTAGTGATTCAGGATATGACAAGGTATGCTGCTATCTCGTTTCTCTCACACACATACACATCATTGTTATTATGTATGTAGAATTTATTTGCATGCCTATTTTTCATTTAAAATCCACTGTCCTCTTTGAAGAGTTTTCAGATAATTGATTTAGTGGAAGTTGACGTGAATTGTCCGACATATAAGTTACTTTTGGGAGAAGCTTGAAATTTGATCAACTGCAGGCTTCTACATTTAAAACTTAAAATTGCGTTTCCTTGCTCAACATAAAGTGATTCAGGGAATCAGGGGCTAGTCAGTAAAAAGATCAGAGCTTAACATATTTATGCAGTCAGTTGGCTTGGTGAAAAATAAAGGACTGGTTAGGAAGTGAACCTTGCTACATAAATATGTGACCTTGATACGTAATATGCTGCCAATCGGTTTGCTCAAACAACTGTTGCTCACAATTGTGCACTCAGGGCATCCAATGTCCACCTTTTTCTTGTGCACTCAACCCTCTCTTTGTATGTGTATAATTTCTTCTTCTTTGGAGGTCTATCAAGTCAGTATCTTGTGTCCGTGAAGGATTAGGCAGGAGATTGGAGGGTTGACAATGTTTGGCATACTTGTCTAAAAAATAGAAGCTGGGTAAAAACATGCAGATTGATGTCCTGCTACATTGCCAAGAATGTGTGTCACTTGTACGCATTCCCTGATTGCTCTGGGAAGAGTATGGGGGCCATATCTTGACTTTGACCTGTTTTAGCAGATTCCATTACTGGACGTGTATCTTTTAACACTAGATAATAAATGGGGACACTTTAGGGTATATGAAGCAGGAAGTGAGAAATGGTTATGATATGTTAATATGATAGCTTGTCAGAATTTCAAAATAAGTATTGTGTAGTGCCACATTGTTAGTATTCTCAACTAGAAGAGAAGCTATTAGTAATGCCATAGTAGCTACTAAATAGCAAACAAAAAAAGCAGGTCAACATATATTGGAATGTGAAAGTGCATTTTATAGAGTACAACTTTTCCTTATGAAGATGCAAATACCTTTTTTTACCTGAATTATGTAGTAAAAGTAACTTAAAATTGCACTGATTGATCCTCATGAAATGGCATTCTGTCGGGTAAAAGAAAAGCATCTGCAATTAATACCTTTCAAGTTAAACAGGTTCTAGGCAGAGCTACCCTGGCCCTGCAGCTAAGCCCTGGTACCTAGTTGGGCTGCCTTGGTTCTGTCTGACTAGTTTGCATATCGGTTTTCTTTGAGCTGAAACCCTCATTTTAGCTTCTTCTTTGCAAATTTCTTTATTTCCTGTTTCATCCTTCTCCACCCCTTCCCTCTTTTTATATCTGTCCTTCCCTGTAACACACTCCTTCCTCAATTTCTTGCTTAAACATAATATACTGGTATATGTGCTGCTATAATGAATTTTGAGCATGTAGGATTTAGGTGCATTCGTTAAACATGAAGGTTTCAGGTACATTCTTTGCACGTATTTCTGTTAAAATATGTGAAAGTATATTGTGTTATTTTTTGATACAAGCACATTTTGTTAACCCTGTTGGAATTCAGGATTAGCGTAGCGAAAGATTAAACAAACACATTGAACAGGAAAAACACATGGAGATCGGAGGAGGGGGGCAAACCTCCAGTGGAGGCTGCCCCCCTCTCTTTCTCTCTTTCTTAATCACAACCTCTTAACCCTAATACAAACTTCCAGCCCTTATATAATGGGCTCTAAAACAAAAAATAACCAAAATGCCCCTAGTACTATAGGCAATTATAATAATACCTAACAATTAGAAATTACAGAAATAACTCTTAAAAATAACAGATACGTATATTCTTCGACATCCCCCCAAGTTGGGAGTGAGATACTTCGAACTCCAAACTTATCGAAAAACTGGTTCTTTCTTCACCACACGTACACGAATGATCTCTACAAGGCTTCTTTAAATCAACTTGAATAATCAAGAACACATGGGTAGTACACGACCCTTCTATAGGTGTCGGTTGCTCCCTCTCTCGTTCTTCTTCTCCATGAAGTGATTAGACAACTACACTTCAAAAGTCATGTTTTTCTACTCTTGAGAAAGCTGATCTTTTATGGTAGGAGGTACTATCTCTGTCATACACTTCACACGACTTTTCCTGCTCCCCTTCACATGGTGGATGCAGTCGGTGTGTTCGTTAGGTGTCCTCTCTCTACCACTTAAATAACATAATACACTCTTCTGCTCATACTAGTCGGTCTACGACCCTTCACATGGTGACTGCAACTGCTTTTCCAGCCCTCCTGGCTATTTACTTCAACAACTAAAGGTTTTAATTTTCATTCTTCTTGGTGATACTGTCACTTTATATACCAACAAATTCCTCTGGCCTCTTTTATGATTTGATTTGTCATGCATATGAATTGAAAAAGATTGATTTTATGCATTCTATCTTTCTTTCTATTTCCAATTCTGCTGTTTGACCAAATAAGAAGACACTACGTATAAATTCATATATTCTGCCTCTTTTCTGAATTTTACAACCCTCTTGGTTGTTTATTTTTAAGCCATATTCCTTGCTGCAACACTTTTCAACAACTTCATGGTTGCAATCTTCTTCAACTTAGCCTTCTTTGCTGTTCATCTTCACAACTTCATTGCTGAGATAATTTTCAATAGCTGTTTAACTGCAACAATTCTTAAATTCAGCCTTCATTGCTGTCCTTTTAGAGCAACTTTCATATCTGCAAATTTTTCCAACTTCAATGGCTGCAAATAAAACATTTCTGTAGTCCTCATGATTGCAATCTTTAGCATCTATCTCTTTTCTATAAACTTTCAAGAATTGGCAGTAAGATGGTTAAATACCTTGACATTTCTATCTTTGAGTTTCTTGCCAAAAGAACTTCATCTACAAAGAAGTCATTTGATTGATATGCAACCTCGTCATATGAATCATAGCCTCGAGAAGTTTACTGTAAATTCCATTTCATCTTCACATGATTGCCTTGGAAACACATTTTTCACAACTTCCGATAAGATTATGTTTCCACCTGCACCACATCATGTGATTGTGTTCCACATTGCTGACCAACAGGAGAAGATAGGGCAATGTCATTGCTAGGTGATTGGTTGCAAGCAGTAAAGGCATTGTTCTGCACAACTTCAAAATTCTTAAGATTGACCAAACTTTGTTCACTACTTGGCCCTAACATGCCGTCAATATTATGAACCGGAGATCGAGTCGTGGTAGCACGATTTCCATCTCCTAAGACAAGAGGCTGTTCAAAATCTTCTTTCGTGCCTTTATCTTTAGCTTGCACCGTTGCACTGGAACTATCAACATTTGTCTTACATGATCTCTTCCTTCCAACACGTGAAGCATTTGGCAAAACATTTGTCAAGTTTGAACTTTTCTCCTTCATGTCTACATCATCTACCTTCTTTGAATAAGCTTTGGATTTTTCCATGGCACTCAATCGAGGAGACACTTCATCAGAAGCATTAGCGCACTGCCTCAATCACCAACATCTCAGCTTCAAACCGCAACGTGCAATAGCCTGCACCTTGAATGCTTCAACAACAACCTTCAGATGCTTTAGGACTGTCCATAGAAACAGTACATTGCCTTCTTCATTCTTAAGCCTTGCACTTCTATGGTGTTTTCAAGTCCCATGATTTCTTTTTCTTAAAATATGAGACGAGCTCCACTTCATAACACAATGTGGAGCTCATGATGGCTTGCTCCATCATTACACAACTTTGTCCAAACTTTTTTATCGTTACTGAATAGGCATGATGCCTTTACCATATTCGTCCCAATGTGGTGGCTCCAAGGACGACTTATTTCTTGCTAAAAACACTAGAAACACCTTCCTTTCACAGCAAATCACACAAAAATCTGACTTGGGTAACCAACCACCCTTTATCTGCATCCACCTTCTTTATGCAGATGATGGGTAATGGTTAATGATTTTCTTTTCTAAAATCATGGGATAATCCTTCTCTTTTTATTTTATCATTTCCGCCAAATTAGGAGGTGATCTTTCGTAACTATTTTGTGGTTTCCTTCCCACAAAACCAGGAAATCTACTTTCCATATCTACCTTTATGGTTTGCTTTCCACAGGAAAAATAATCTGTAAATGCCATTTCCAGCATTTGAAATTCAAAAGAAATGAAATTACCTTTTCAAAAGATTCAAATCTCCCTTTCCAGGATTTTGTTGTAACCCCCTTTTGAAAATTTTTGGAAAGAATAGGTCAACCACCATCGTTACTTTTGGCAGCCAACACCTTCATTTTTCATCTTATTCTTCTTCCTTGAGAACTTCCTTTTTCAACTGATCAGGTGATTTTGCATGACTTATAATTTCTTCTCCATCAAATGCCGTATGCTGCCTCTAGATGTAGAAATATAGGAGAATACTAAACAATTGACAATAATTATCTGCTTACAAAAAAATGCGAGTCATAGCAATCCACAAATATAAGGAGCAGGGCGATACATAATAGAATCATCTGCCTGCTATCAACACCATAAAAAATTAACTACCACAAGCATCTCATCTCCGTCCTCTTGACACATGCATATGCGCCATCCAAGGACATATCAACATGGTTTGACCAATGGAAATTGGTGTGGGATACTTGTCATATAAGTTTGTTTCAGCCAATCATTATTTCACCTTCACCTCATCCTTTGATGAAGATTTTGATGAGGGTGATTTACCAGTAATAACCTTCTTAACTTTCACAATCGATTTTTTTCACCATTGACACGATGCTATTCGAATGGCGGTGGACAAATTTGATTGTTACCTCTTGTTTCAAAGCTTCACCAGCCGCATTATTAAGTGCATCTGGAGAATTTATATCTCTAGACTCCACAGTCACTTCACCAACTTTCTCATCCCTGAGAGTCTTCTCTATGCTTTTTATACTCTTGGTGTTTTTCTCAACCTTTAAAGGCTCTTCAACTGTCTTCTCTTGAATCTCATTTAGCTTCTCATCTTTTCTTGAGTCAACATGTCCTTTAATCTTTGAAAACTTCCTTAAAGCTTCAGCCTTATCATTCATCTCGCATTCAAATTTGACTTTCATATCATCGTAGTTCTTCAAGAGTTTCTCCTTGTCTTTGGACAGTGAAACAAGGGTGTCTATGAGCATCTCTGAAACAAGACGCTCTTTCTCTTGCATGTGTCGTTTTAGTTCCGACTCATAAGCTGGAAGGCCACCAATATTCACTATCTTATCCTCCAGAGATTCTATCTCACTTGTAAGCTCATCAATATTCTATAATTCAACTGATCTTGCTTATGAAGCAACTCTTTACTCTTGTTCAGTTCTGCTGAAAATTCTTGTTTCTTGCTCTCTCATCACATAAACATTGGCAGCAACCAGTCGACGCATCTCTGCCGTTGTACGACAACTGTAACAATATGATCTTTTCTTAAAAAAATCGATCCAATAGCCTTATAAGATCTGATACCATATTGGAATTCGGGATTAGTGGTGGAAGATCAAACAAACACATTAAAAAGGAAAAACATATGGGAGATCGGAGGAGGGGGGCGGACCTCGAATGGAGGCCGCCCCTCTCTTTCTCTCTTTCTTAATCACAACCTCTTAACCCTAATACAAACTTCCAGCCCTTATATAATGGACTGTAAAACAAAAAATTACCAAAATGCCCTTCGCACTATGGGCAATTATAATAATACCCAACCATTAGAAATTACAAAAATAAATCTTAAAAACAACAGATACATATATTCTTCAACAATCCCATTCTGAACATTTATATATTGTAAGGCATGTATACAATGTGTTAAAATTTGTGAAAGTGATGTATTCTTTGTTCACTGTTCGGTTTCTGTAGGTCTTGGTTGATGCTGAATGTACACATGATGGATCTGTTAGACACATCCACAAATTTGAGCGTTGGGGATGGGACACTCTTCAATGTAGACTGTTGAATGCTCAAAGAATTGGTTCATTGACACACCTTCAGGTAATCAGATCTTGTCCTAGGCCAAAATTTTGATGATTGAAAATTTATTCTGGCCTTATCCTAGTGAATGGCTATGAGTTATTCAGGTTCTTGTTTTGGAAAGATAAGCAGGTGAGACGGATATGAGTTGATCGATTATCGGCATTGTGAGCTTGCCTGAATATGTTTTTGTTTTCTCTTTTTCTAATAATGCCACATAACAACCTTAATGGGAGTACAAAATACTTGTTAGGCTTGATAAAACCAAATCAAATCCAAGCCCTTGTGCATACTAGGAGGGGGCAGCTGCATGGAATCTTAATCACTGTTCTGATTTATCTTGGCCCCATACCTAGGTTTAGATCTTAAAAACCAAGATCACTTTTTATAGTTTTCTTCTAAGACTTTTTATGCCTTCCACAGCCTCCGAGAATCGATGACCATCAATTCTCACGTCTTTGCTCTGGACCTCCCCAGGAAGCTTGGAGAACCGTGTGATAGGGTGCACTGTCTTAAATTGATATGTAGCATTAAATGAGGCATTGCGGGACTATGCTCAATTAGGAATCAAATTGTTCTTTTCAGAAGGATAATACCATTCACCTTTTGATTTTGCTTATTGTTTGGTTTATTTTCATTTAGGCAATTGCTTTTGTGGTTATACTTTTATGCTCTTCCTATGCTGCGGAAACACTCATATTTATTAGCTGCTTTAAGCTGTTGCAACATATATTTCAATTTATTATTATTACTATTATTACTAAATTTGCATTATGATGCAGCTGCAGCTTCTTACTAATGGTTTTAGATTGCTTAAAGCTGGAGGATCTCTAGTGTACAGCACTTGCAGGTAAGAATAAGCATTTCAATAGTAGTAGTAGTAGGCCTTGGTCAATGTGGGGCAAACTTCTAATAGTCAGGATATCAAATATTATGTTTTCACATCTTTAAGAAATTATTACTTCTCGTATGATGGCTCATATGTGGAAAATTGGATACTATATCTCAAATTTCTACATCTACTTTCTCTTTGCAGCTTGACTGTTGCACAGAATGAAGACATAGTTGAGCAATTTTTATCAGAGAATCCTTCAGCAGGTAATCATAATCATTGTCAACTGAGCTTGTAGTTTTTTTTCTCCAGCGTCACATTTAGCTCTCTTCCAACTAGTGTCTAAGGAAATACATCATGTGAGAAAAGTCACTACAACAACAACAACAACAACAACTAAGCCTTTTACCATACTAGACGGGGTCGGCTACATGGATTCTTTGTTTCCACAGATACCTATCGTGTGCCATGTTAGCAGTTAACTCCCAATAAGCTAGATCATTCTTTATTGTTTCTTTCCAACACTTTTGTGGTCGTCCTCTACCTCCTTTAATACTTTCCAAATTTAGTTTTTCTAACCTTTTTATAGGTTCTTCTTTTGATCTTCTTTCTATATGTCCAAACCATCTTAAACGATGTTCTCTCATTTTATCCTCTATTGGTGCCACTCCTAATTTTTGTGGAATGCAAGTGGTTGGCGTAGTATCTTTCCTGTTAAGTATGGTTTAGGTATCATCTTGCTTAATTTAAATATTTGGGGTGAGTTTATGAGTTCGTTGTGCTTTGACGTATGTCAAACTTTCAGGCGTCAAATAGAACATCAACATGATAGGGAGGCGAAAGATTGAAGAAACATGGCCAATGTTGACTCAGTTGCTCAATAAGCACAAATAAATACAGTCTTGATCCATGACTAATCTTTATGAGGTCTATCTTATCATAAAACTATACCATGCTTCATATAGTTGAAACCATAGTTAATTTACTAGTTCTAAGAGATAATTGATTCAAACACCTTCACAACTATTGAGTGACCCACAAATACAGAGATTTTCTATGATCTTATAGTTTATGTTACCTTGGTCATCCATGAGTCTCGGACCTGCACTGAAAGAACATGAACCTGTGTTTGTGATTTGTCAGCAAAAGGTGATCTTGTTATTATTCTGCAATTTTCAGAACTGCAAGAGATTGCTGCTGCTAATCGTTGGCCCTGTAGGAGCGGAAGAATTCCAAGGACAATACGCTTTGATCCACCGACATCACAAACAAGTGGTCTTTTCATTGCCAAGATAGTAAAACTGTTCTAGGCCTAGGATGATGTCTATGTTGCACGAGTTTTAGTTCAATTTAATAGTTAATTTGTGTCATGTTTCTGATGATCCATTTCTTCTTCTTCTTCTTCTCAGTTGTGATTACTTTCTCATTTTTAGAAAACGAAAAAATGAACCCAATTCAATGGATATTTATGGTATTAGTCTCTGTGTGTATGTGCATATATGTTCCTATTGGGCTTTAGGACATACTGATTGCAAGCAAGAAGCAACTTTCCCTTTGCATGCTTTGCTACACTTCCTAGGCTTTGTGATTCACTCATGTTTTAAATGTGAAAGTCACTGGAGTAAGCAGTCTCTGTTACCACACTAGTGTTTGAGATGGGACTTGAAATTTTTTGTATCAAATTGTTGGGGTTGTCTAATGACTTTCTTTCACAAGAAAAAGCTCTTTCCTCATTTGGGCTGTAACGAACACTCTCAGTCTCAGGCCATATTAAATTGGAATCCAATGGAAACGTCTGATGATGAGGCACAATGAGCATGCTAGAAGTGCGTACTCGATCCAGCAATTGGATCTCTTGATGAACTTGGAGAAAATTCAGTCATCGTGCTTGCTCGTAATAAAGAGAATAATTTTCTGTGTGATTCCTGTGCTTGAAGACTTTTTCATGATTCTTATGAATTTTTCAAGATGGAAATGCATGGTTGAGCATGTAATTCATTTTGATGGGAAAGATCCTCGTGATAATTCGTGTCAAGGCACTATTAGGTTTATGTCTTTAAGGTACTTTCCCTCTTATAATCTGCAATAATAAAGCGTTTTTCTTAATCTCATAGCATAGTGAATTTGTCATGCTTCTTAAGTATGCCTTATTTGATTATCCTAGAAAAAAGGTGCTTTATAATACAGTTTGAGGAGTCTTGGATGGTTTGATCAGTCATGTTAAATGATCTAAAAGACCATCAAAACCATCAAAAGGCCAGCAAAACCTCTATATTATAAGGAGTCATACTATTAGTTCATTTGATCAGTCATGTTAAATGATCTAAAAGACCATCAAAACCTCTATATTATAAGGAGGTAGTATCACTGAGATGTCAACCACTTTTCTTCACTTGGAGTTTTCTTACTCCATTTTGTAAAACCTTTTGTATGTTCCTTTACATGTGAAAAGATGTTTAGGAGTTGATCATATCGAGTGTTCTCTTTGACTCGACACTAATGCATGGTGAACCATGGGTTTTCTGAGACGAATTTAAAGGTTCTTCAAAATCTCTTTGCATGAAGCTTCAATTTGTCTAATTGAAACATAGACTTTGATACCACTGTTGTTACCTTTTAATTAGACTTTATAACCAAAGCCCGTCTTGTTTTGTAAATGAAAGGTTCCAACCTTTGCTTTAGAAGTGAACGAAACTAACAGTGGTTTGTCTCGACCGAATTGTGCTTCTCTTGCAGCTATTGATACTTTGTGTACAGTTGAGCTTTTGTAGAGTTAGGAGATTTGTTTGGACGACTTGATTGTGCATCCTGTAAGGATTTGCTGGCACTCTTTGCTCTCGGTTGTGATGATTTGCACATTATTTTGTTCGTCGTCCTTGTGATGTATAGTGAACCGGTTCTTCTAGCCTACAGTGATAAGAAGAAAGCATAACATTCTCATGGTCGATAACTTTTGATCATGTATAGTGAACCAGTTATTTCGATGATGTGATAATATATATACATACATACGTATATATATATGTATGTATATATATACATACATACGTATATATATATGTATGTATATATATATACATATATATATATATATATGTATATATACATATATATATATGTATATATATATACATATATATACATATATATATACATATATATATATATATATACACACTTTAGCCTTTCCTCCTTTGCTTTTCCATGTCACTTCAACCATGATCACGTTTATCTTTCAAGATATTAATCTGCAAATCAGGTCATCACATCAATACCTGGTTTATCAATTCTGAATCGGCCACGAAAAGGACGAGTGTCAAATGGGGGCGGTGTCCTACTAGAGGGAGAACCATAGTTTCAACATAGTGTTTCAGCAATATCCAGTTTCTCCTCTCCCTGGCAATATTGTAGTCAACAGTCAACTTCATGAGGAGTCACTGCAAATACTTAGCCTTTTTAGAATGGGTGCTAAAATTGGAACTGCATTGATGCATTTCTCAAAATATTAATATGGGTTGCTCGAATTTGGTAGTTTTGTTGCAATATTGAATACTTGTATAAAATCTGTTTGACCACAAAACCGTAAACGGAAATATCTAGATGGTACCTTTGACCGATAGATAAGGGACATCTTTGGCAGTTTAATTTTTTTTTATTTCTTAATACAGTCCTACCATATTCGGCAATTCCCAGCTTGCACCTCCCCTTTCACTAATTGCAAAAGCACTCTCCCTTTGGATTCTTTTTAAGCAAGCTCCTTGGGAAAATGATCCAAATGGTTAAAAAGCCATGTTTTGAAAGAGATATGTGACTCTCCTACCTCAAACTTTTAAATGGTAATGTCACCCTGCAACGGGACCCTATTGAAAGTAGCCAAGTTGGGAATGGAGAAATCTTAGAAAGCTAATCGTTTGATGGGTTTCGATGGTAATGTGATCCTCCTACCTTGAATGTTTACATAGTAATGTCATCCTACATCAAGACCCTATAGGAAGTAGCCAAGTTGGGAACGAGAAAATCTTAGAAAGCTGCACCTTTGACTGGTTTCGATGGTAACTTAATCCTCCTACTTGGAACTTTTACATGGTAATGTTACCCTACATCAAGACCTTATCGGAAGTGACCAAGTTGGGAATGGATAAATCTTAGAAAGCTAATCCTCTGACTGGTTTCGATGCTTGTATAGTCTGTACATATTTTTTTTAGATGTAATTGATAGTGGTCTGCCTAACTCTACTTTCCTTTTGGAGAAAGAAAATATACCTTGTTTCTCGGATCCAATCCCATAGTACAGACGGCTTCGAGATCTCAAGTTCTCATGACCTGCAACTTGTTACTCGTGTTTCCTAGCCAGGTGGCGTATTGCACTCAGTGCCATTTTTTTTTTATTAAATGACAATTATTCCCTTGATGCAAATGAGTTTAAGATGTCTATATGTATCATTTTTTTCGGTTACAAGCGAAGGCCTAAGCCACACACGCATCTGCATCCCTGGGAGTCGAACTCCCCACCAGTAGCAAGTGCATCAAAGCGCCCATCCTGCCATTGAGCTAAGTTCTGGGTTCATTATGAATCAAATTTTCATTACAGTAAGAGTTGGTTTGAATAATAAACAGCTACAGTAAGCTGCTAACTGTAGTTAACATACAAACGGGTGTGTCAGCTTAAGGCGAAGGCATGCCCGACTTTGTCAATAACTGAAATAGGTGAAACAATTTGTCAATGGTTGATAATGTAGGTGCCTATTTTGAAAAGAAAACCTCATAAATAGGTAATATTTACTAATATAAGATCATGGATCAGTGCACCTAGAAATAAATGGCACCACCAATCCGAGAGAGAGAGAGAGAGAGAGAGAGAGAGAGAGAGAGAGAGAGAGAGAGAGAGAGAGAGAGAGAGAGAGAGAGAATGGAGGAAAATTGTGAGTCTCCTTTCCCTGGTTTTTCCAATCCACACTCCCCAGATCATTTAGAGTACAGAAGAGCTCTCAGCCGGCTGCAAAACAAGGCCCCTGCACCAATACAAGTGAAAACCGAGCCACCATTGATGGTTTTCGGTGAAGCTTCAAAGTGGAAGACAAGGCAAAGTGATGCAGCCAATGTTTGCTCAAGTGAGAAGCTTCCAATCCCTTTACTCTCACCTCCTGTGCTCCCACCGACCTGAGATCGATTCCGTCACTGTTTTCCGGCAAGCCAACAATCGCAAAGATCAGTTTAAACTCATCATCAGAGATATGGTGAAATCCAATCTTTGTTTGATAATCTTGAGTTCATCAACTTCTTGTAGTTTTCATCATGGTTGAACACCAACAATATTTTGTGCTTCTGTGCATTATAAACATATGCAAACAACTGTAGGTTTTATGCTCTTAACATATTTACCCATGACCATGCCAATTCGGAGGCAGTTGGATTGGATTCCCGTTTACTTCTTTCAGGATTTATCCAATTCTGAGCTGTACCGGGATCCAATCTCACCGTAGAAATACAATTTCTCGATATATATCTTCTCCCTTCTGGAAAAACATGACATGCCAATTATCAAATAACATGACATTGCTTTTCTCCAAAGAAAGGCAGATATTGCACAAAGTGCTCACCTGGTTAGAGGGTCGACTTGCAAGTTTTAAGATCATGAGTTCGACATTCGGGGGCATGCACACGGGGCTTCGACCTCCCCATTTTACCAAAATATAGAAAAGGCAGATTTTGTCATAATTTCTCCTTTTTTCCTTGTTCTTGGAGGAAAAATGGAAGTGAATATCGATGCGAATGACGCATAGCTCTCGATCCAAAGAATCTTCAAGTTAAAAATCATGCTTTTAGCGGTAATCAAACTGTAGGCCTTATTAAATTCACAGGCTTTCGAGGTAAACCTCATAGAGAGGAGAGCCAGAGCTTTAGAGTGAGCTGCTTTCCTTTAATTATGCCATCAATTGTTGGCTAGATTAATTCGAATTAAGTTTGTAATTAGTAGAGTAACATTGTGCACATAATTGAGCCAATTTTATGAATTCAAGATATAAAAGAAAAACCCCGAGATTATTGGTAGCATATCATATTGTATGATATGATAATGTAAAATATGGTATGTACGATACAACGAGGATTTGAAATATAATATTGAATCACAAGGCAAACCACCATCCGTACACTACATATTGGTCGGCATGATGCAACTATATAAGTCCACTCATGGTTTTAATTGACTGAATTGGATTGAATCAACAAAAAATCTATAGAGGATTTTGCAATTAAGCAATTGTGATTGTTTCCTCAATTGACATCCTCTTCCTCAAAATATGTGAAACTAACAAATATTCTGCATTTGATATTACTCCCTTCTGAAGACTAGACATGGCCGGTTTGGAACCGGCTGGCGGTTTCAACTGGAACCGAATCAGTCCATGAACCAGCTGATACTGGAACCAACCAAACAGAACCTGGAATCAGGGGCAATCTGGTTTGGTTTTGATTTCACGTTTCATGGAACTAGAACGGCAGTTCCATATTTTTAATTTTTTTAAATTAAAAAATTTGAAATGAGTTTTTCAGTTCCAACAGTTTAAGACCCAAACTGGAACCAGCCACGTCTAATGATTTTTTCAATTCCAATAGTTTCCGATGTAAGTAACAACAAAGTCGGTGTGTTTCCATGTGAAACCATTTCTTTCCTCATGGTCAAGAAACAGAATAATTGAAGAAAGAACTTAGCATGTCATGAAGAAGCACACACAAATGCATGCACGAAACGCACATCAATTTACAGGCGAGCTTCCGTTAGCATTGGCTACGGAGAAGATATGGTTAAATATGAAATTTAATTTAGGGATGGCAATGGAGCGGGATGCATGCGGCAGGTTTTTACTCCACCCTCACCTGCCCTAGAATCTTCTTTATTTGCCTGTCCCGCCCCGTGCGTCTTGGGGATCAAACCTGCATTTGCTCCTCACCGTTTTGTTACAATGCGGCCTCACCCTGCCCTGCCTCAACCTAAAAAAAATTTAACATTATATATTTTACATAAAATAAAAAAATCTTTTTAATAGTATTTATATTATTAAATTAAAGTTATAATGTATATATAGTTATATTTATATAAAATATATACCTATAGGCATATAAAATACACAATATATATATATATACTTGGGCAGGTTGGGGCGGGTCTACCGCAAACCCACCCCCATGCAAGGCGGGTCGGAGCGGGGTACCCATGAGTAGAGTTCAAATTGCCATCCCTAACTGAAATTTTTAGCTGGAGGCATTTGATTCCAAAGCATCTCTGTGTGTGTGTGTGTGTTGAAGATTTAGAAGCATGATACCTTACTGTAGATACTTGTTTCATGAATCCAACCATCGATTGCTAGTTCCAACTATCAAAATGCGTTTTCAGTTTATTTATTATATCTACAAAGCTTGACGCACCAGAGGATTTCAAATTATAAACAATGAACGATCAATTATATATGATCAGGATCTTAGTCCTTTGAAAATGACTCAACTATCACGTTCTGGGGTAAATTTAGTACATGAATGCAACAAACAAAGGATGTTAAACGTGATGCAATTCCCAAATTTATCTCACGGGTAGTTCGTTGTCACCCATATCTTACGTTGTAAAACTTTTTACTTTTTAAATCTTCAATTATATATGTATACAGTAAGTATATCAAGTTGTGGCTCTAGTTTAGTGGTAAGAATTCTATCTTGTGACCATAGAGACCTGTGCTCGAATCCCAGTTTCTGTTAGTTATGTTTAGTCAATTTCAAGAGTGAGCACAGTATTTAATTGGCCTAAGTTTAATTTTGCTGGTAAGAGGCAATGCCACTGCTATATGCTTCTCTAAACCTATAGAGTTGTGTTTTAGAATAAGGGTGTCACTCACGTAAGATCCTATAACATGCTAAAAACATCCGGCTAAATGTAAGGAGTCCTGTATGGTTGATGAAAATTTATGCCTAACCAAGTTCCAATTAAGATCCACAAAGATTCTTCTACAAAAATATTGGCCTTAAGATTACAAAACAAACTGAAAGGACAATAGTCTTACAATGCTTGGAGCCACTAACGGCTTTAAGAGTGCCATTTCCTACGAATCCAAGATCATGGAATATATGTATGTATATGTATATATATATATATATATATATATATATATATGTATACATATGTACACATACATACACACACACACACACACACACATATATATATATATATATATGCTCACACACATATACATAAAAGGGGGGTTGAGATATGAGCACCCAGTTCAATGCACATTAGGTTCATACCCAGAGCTTTCATCACCTTTTGCCATTTGAATGACCCTTTATTGCCCTCAACCACCTTCTCCTACTACCTCCATCTATCACCAATGTCAAATATGGAAGTGGTTGTCACTCGTTGGATACGTCAGTGAGCAATTGATTTCGGTAGTTGTTCCTGTTCCTGACAACGGCTTTAAGAGTACCATTTCCTACGAATCCAAGATCATGGAATATATATATGTATATATATGTATGTACAACAACAACAACAACAACTAAGCCTTTTCCCATACTAGACGGGGTCGGCTACATGGATTCTTTGTTTCCACAGATCCCTATCATGTGCCATGTTAGCAGTTAACTCCTAATAAGCTAGATCATTCTTTATTGTTTCTTTCCAACACTTTTGTGGTCGTCCTCTACCTCTTTTAATACTTTCTAAATTTAGTTTTTCTAACCTTCTTACAGGTTCTTCTTTTGATCTTCTTTCTATATGTCCAAACTATCTTAAACGATGTTTTCTCATTTTATCCTCTATTGGTGCCACTCCTAATTTGTTTCTAATAACCTCATTATGTATACGGTCTTTTCTTGTATGACCACTCATCCATCTTAACATCTTCATTTATGTCACAGACATCTTTTGTACATGTTGATGATTAACTGCCCAACACTCATAACCATAAAACATGACAGGCCTAATTGCTGCTCTATAATATTTACCTTTTAACTTTAATGGTATCTTCTTATCACAAAGAATGTCTGATGCTCCTCTCCGTTTTAACCAACCAGCATTAATTCTATGCGTAACATCTCCATCAATTCTTCCATCACTCTGAAAATTGACCCTAGGTATTTAAAACTTTCCTTTTGGGTAATGCAATGTGAGCCAATTTTAATTTCTATGTCCTCTGAAGTAACCAAATGATCAAACTTACATTCCATATATTCTGTCTTTTTTCAACTAAGTCGGAGGCCTTTGCTTTCTAATGTTTCTCTCCATAGTTCCAATTTTCTATTAACTTTTTCCTTAGACTCCTCCACTAATACAATGTCATTTGCAAATAACATACACCAAGGTACTTCATCTTGAATATGTTTTGTTAACTCATCCATCACCATTATAAATAAGTATGGACTTAAAGTTGATCCTTGATGTAACCCAATATTAACTTCAAAGAAGTCTATCGTTCCTTCATGAGTCCTCACACATGTTTTTGCACCATCATACATGTCTCTTATAAGGCTAATATATGTCAATGGGATACCTCTTTTTTCCAAAGTTCTCCAAAGAACCTCCCTCGGTACCCTATCATAAGCTTTTTCTAGATTAATAAATATCATGTGAAGGTCTTTCTTTTTTGCTCTAAAATGTTCCATAAGACGTTTCAAAAGGTGAATCGCTTCGATAGTAGATCTGCCTGGCATGAATCCAAATTGGTTCTCTGTTGTACTTGATACTTGTCTTAACCTACGTTCGATAATTCTTTCCCATAATTTCATAATATAACTCATTAACTTGATACCTCGATAATTCACACAATTTTGAATGTCTCTCTTGTTCTTATATATGGGTATAAGTGTACTTGCTCTCCATTCCTCGGGCATCTTTTGGTTTTTCCATATTGCATTAAATAGTCTTGTGAGCCAAGTGATTCTTATTTCTCCTAGTATTTTCCAAACTTCTATAGGAATATTATCTGGTCCTACCGATTTACCACCCTTCATATGTTTAAGAGCCTATTTGACTTCATTCTTTTGAATACGTCGATAGAAATTGTGGTTTATATACTTTTCTGACTTGGCTAAATCTCCTAAACTAATACTAACATCTTTATTTTCATTAAAAAGATTATAAAAATAGTTTTTCTATCTATTTCTTATATCATTATTTGCCACTAGAATTTTTTCATCCTCATCTTTTATGCATCTTACATAATTAAGATCTTTAGTTTTCTTATCTCTAGCCCTAGCTATCCTAAAAATGTCTCTTTCACCTTCTTTTGAGTTAAGTTTTTTATATAAGTCCTCCCAAATCTTTGCTTTTGCTTCACTAACGGCCTTTTTCGCTTCCTTCTTTGCTTTCTTATAAGCTTCTAAAGTTTCACTAGTTTTCTTAGCATAATGTAATTTGTAACATGCCCTCTTTGCCTTGATTTACTTCACTCCACCACCAAGCTTCTTTTTGTGCCGGTACACCTCCCTTAGATACCCCTAACACATCTTTCGCCACTTTCCTAATATGTATAGCCATATTGTTCCACATATCACAGGGTGTGCCAACATAATTCCAAACATCTCCTTGAAGGACTTTCTGTTTAAATATATATTCTTTCTCGCTTTTGAGGTTTTACCATTTAGTCCGAGTAGCGCGATGCACTCTTTTCTTCTTTGTCCATTTTTTTATTTGTAAATCCATAACTAAAAGTCGATGTTGGGTGGTTAAGCTTTCTCCTAGAATTACCTTACAATCTTTACAACACGCTCTATCTTTTTTTCTACAAATAAAGTAATCAATTTGTGTTTGTGATAAGCCACTCTTATAAGTAATTAAATGTTCATCTCATTTTTTGAAAATTGTATTGACTATAAAGAGATCAAATGCCATAGGAAAATTTTTTGCTACATTCGGGCGGCAATATAGCGGGACTAACTTTTTTACCCACACTCGTCCATGATGTGGGAACCCTCTCTGCAATTGATTCACTACATTCGGGCGAAAATGTAGTGGCCATTTCTTACTTCTTACTACATTCGAGCTCTGCAGCACATCGCTAGGTGGGGATGCCCCAAAGCAATGCTCATAATTTTTGTAATCCATGTTATAAAATCCGACAAAGTTTTACGCTGGCTGTCAGAAGCCTAACACAACCCTCCTTCTTTATCCGGGCTTGGTACCGGCAATGCAATGATGATTCCTTACATGGCGGAGTTATGTATATATATGTATGTATGTATATATATATATGTATGTATATATATACATACTACACACATACACATACATACACACACACACACACACATATACATATATATATATATATAAAAAGAGGGGTTGAGATATGTGCACCCAGTTCAATGCACATTAGGTTCATACCCAGAGCTTTCATCACCTTTTGCCATTTGAATGACCCTTTATTGCCCTCAACCACCTTCTCCTACTACCTCCATCTATCACCAATGTCAAATATCGAAGTGGTTGTCACTCGTTGGATACGTCAGTGAGCAATTGCTTTCGGTAGTTGTTCATGTTGCTGACTCATCTCGCTTTCATTAAGGCTCAGGTGCTTAAATTTGGGTCCAAAATTAATTGGCTCATTAACCATTGAAAAAGCTGTAGGATTACATACATAAATAGGTAATATGCAATAGTATATAAAGCAAGCAAAAGAAAACAGAAATCAATAAACCACTTTTATAATTGAGTCGTCCTTACAAACTTACCTTAGAGAAATTAGTGTCCCACTATTAAGTACGTATGAGTACCAAAGGATCCATAGTGAAAGCACATGTACCTGGACTATGACGGCCTTCAACCATGTCTCAATTGCTTAGCTAGTCGATGAAAAGACAATCACTACAAAAGAGAAAACATAGAGAATAGAGAGAGAGAGTATGGGCAATAACTTTTGAATAGGAAGCTCTAATCTCACTTTATAAGTAAAATTATGGATCAGATCCAAATGATCCACCTTTTCACCCACAACCATTTTTCGTGTGTAGGAACCATTTGACTGTTGGATCAAAACTTTTTCGTGCAAAAAGATAGATTAAAGATAATTTCCAAACTTGAGCCTTCAACCTGGCCTGACCTAGCGTACATGCATCCACGAGTGTGCTCATCCATGTCCTCCCTAGGCTCATGAGCTATCATTTATATAAAGACATGTGTGATTCTTCTACCTATCAATACGAGACTAAACTTTGTCTCTTGATTTTCTAAAACACATGTTCTCACCCATATCCAACTTTCACATTTTAGGACTTCCACAATTATCAAAGATCTATCAAATAATCACTTAATTGGAAATAAAAAAGTATGTACTGCTAGCATTATGTCCTAAGACTCGATTCCATTTATAGAATAATCTCTTACTAACTTACAATCATGATACTTCAGATTTACAAGACACAGACACACAAATACTATAAATATCACATATTATTAAGTGTCATCATATCCATCAACCACCTTGTTATTACCATATTGAACATATTTAATAGAATCTCCACTCAATTAGGTTGGATTGCCATAGCTTGTGAATATCTCATGTGTTTTAGTTTCATTCCCAACTTAGTTTTCTCAACTAAGACTAATGCTAAGCCACTAATCAAAGGATCACCAACCACGCTCGTAGGACAAGTTACCCCATATCCTCTTATAATCTTAACAAGTGATAATGAAAATGGAATGCCAGAATTTTTCGAGTTTCCAATTCAACACAGTAAAAGTACCTCAAAAATAAGAGAAGGAAAGGAAATATGTATTCTAGTTTCGTCTCCTGCCACCTTGTGTGCATAAAACCATCCTTTGTCAAACATGCATATGCGAAGATAAGGTGTTCGATAAAACCACAGATATCTTTAAAGCCTCGTTTTGATAGATCCTTAAAAAGTATTTTCATTGGATATCCAAAATGTTATAAAGGATATATGTTTTATCACAAGGACCATAGATTAATAGTAAGCTGAGATTTTGAATTCTTAGAAGAAACTAAGAATGACATCTTTGAAAACGATGATGAATATATTGATGATCTAGTGGACCTAGATCCATCATCATTTGAACTCATGGATTATGATCCAAATGATTTTTCGGAACAAACTCAAGCTTTAAGTGAATATAAAAGACTTACGGTCATACCATCGACTATCACACTTACCTTAAATATGAAGTGTGCAATTCAACGGATTTAGATAAGTTGATCGATAACTTAACATATCAACAACCTATTAACTCATGTGATTCTTCAAATTAGGAAAAGGCCATGGATGAGAAAATTGAATCCATTGAGAAAAACAAGGTCTGTGAATTGAGTGATTTACAAGAAAGGAAAATCATTTGCTGCAAATGGTTTCTAAAAAAGGAAATATAGAGTTGATGGATCTATCAATAAGCTAAATGCAAGATTGGTTGTAATGAGATTCTCGCAAAAAGAGGAGATAAATTATGTTACACATATTCTCTTGTTGAAAAATTCACATTCATTAAGATAATTCTAGTAATTTCAGCATATTATGTTTTGATTAAATCAATTAGATGTAAAAATTGTTTTTTAAATGATGATTTAGATTAAATAATATATACAATAACTAAAATGGTACATTGTTAAAGGCAAAGAAGATAAAATATATAAGTTGAAAAATCTTTATATGGCATTAAACAATCACCTCGTTAATGGTATTTGACTTTTCAAAATTTAATAATTGAACTTGGGTTTGTGGTTAATGAAATTGACCACTGTGTATAGGTTTGGAAAAGTGAGAGCCACTTTGTCATTCTATCGTTGTATGTAGATGACATCTTGTTGATCAGAAATGATAATGACATGATATATGGGAGAGACATCCTATATTTTGGGAATAAAGATTTCTCGTGATAGAGAATATAAACTCTTATGTTTAAGTCAAGAGATATATATAATATATTTTTAAGAAATTTAAAATCGATGAGTGTAAACCTTTAACTACACTCATTATAAAAGGGGTCAAACTCAGGAAGGCTGATTGTCATAGTGGAGAGATAACAAGCCTAATGTTCCTTATGCAGAAGTTGTAGCAGTTTTAATGTATGCTATATCGTGTATAAGACCTGATATCAGTTTTGTTGTTGGTATTGTGAGTAGATATCAAAGTAATCCTAGTTGATATCATTGGATAACTGTGAAAAAGATTTTAAGATATCTTAAAGCAACAAAAGACCTGAAACTGTGTTTTCAAGCAAATGAACTAAAAGCGGTAGAATACTGAGATGTTGTCTTTGTTAAGATGACAACAAATCAACCTACGGACAAATATTTTTATTTGGAGGTGGTGTTGTTTTTTAGGCTTGTAAGAAACAAGATTGTGTAGTATTGCATACGCAAAAAGTAGAGTATGTTGCTTGCAGTAAGAGTGCAATGAGTGTTGTTTGGATACACCGCTTCATATGTGATTTGAAGTTAGATATAATCAACGAGCCTGCTGTCATTTATTGCGACAACAGTGAGGCAATTACTTTTATTAAAAGTGAAGATAATAGCTCCAGAAGCATATAAACAATGGTTAAATACCACTATGTTTATGATATGGTTAAAAGAAATGAGATATCTATATCTTATACGTTGAATAATGATATGTTGGTTGATCTCTTGACTAAAGGCTTAATATATGATCTTTTCTCAAAGCATGTTATGAACATGGGGCTTGAGATTTGTTTATAGTTTACTTAGTGCATTAAATTACACTATGATGATTATTGTGTAGGGAATGACGTATTAGATATGAAAAACCACACAATAGGTGTATATTACAATTGCACTTGTAATTTTAGAGGACACAACTTGAGAAAACCTACAAAAAGTGGAAGGTAAAACCAGTGTGTCTGTCACAATAGTTTGACGCAATTGACTAAGTGGGGATGTAATGTAAAGTTGGCCATTTTCGATAAGGAATCCATGGAAAACGGTCCTCTATTCCATGGATGCGTTGCCTATTTCAAAATAAAAAAGGGTTAACCGTTTTCTTAACCCATACGTTATACCTTTCACGGATAATGGTTAGGCTTGTAACGAAAAGCCCATAATGATAAGACGGCAAAGATGAAGCCAAATTATAATGAAAGTTTTTCTATTATAAATATTACAATAATGAAAGAAATAATACACAAGTGAGAAATTGAAAAACATTTCAGTGAGGAAACCTTTTGTGGGAAACTGGAGAAATCATCCTCTCTTCTCCCTCTTCTCTTTCCGCTGTGCAACTGCTTCAAGGATTTCTGGCGAGGATCCTGCCCGAGGAGTCCATCAAAGCCAGCTTACTTAGTTCATTAGCGTTCGGTTTTGACCTAACAAACCGAGAACGAGCCGACTCATTTAGTTGCTTGTTAAAGGTAAAACCTAAATGGCTTTACTATATGATTTTCCGTCAGCTAAAATTTAACATTTTCCTGATTATAGAGTCCGATTATTTTATTGGATACGTGAAACCTTTGATAGTTTCACCGTGTACTTTAGTCCAATTAGTTAGACATGGTCGGTTACCGCGAACCAGGAACCCTAACTGTAACCAAACCAGCCCACTTAGCTTCGGTTCTGGTTCCATGGATGCTGGTTTAGGGTCGACTTTCAAGGCGGTTCTTGATTCAATTCCAGTTTGGTTTGGTTCTAGTTCTGGTTCGATAGTTTGGTTTGGGTTCTGGTTTGATTTAATTTAGTTGAAATTTATGAAAAGATCTATGACGGA
Organism: Brasenia schreberi; assembly: GCA_036023115.1. Taxonomy (NCBI): domain Eukaryota; kingdom Viridiplantae; phylum Streptophyta; class Magnoliopsida; order Nymphaeales; family Cabombaceae; genus Brasenia; species Brasenia schreberi. Next base: position 10,524,389 of record JAYKKT010000061.1, read on the forward strand.
AAATTGAAGTGGAAGCAATGCTCATGGCAACAATTCTACCGATTCTGGTGCCTTTTTTTCTACAAAGGGAGGCCGAAGCCTAATAAAGACACATGTATCCCTCGGGAATTGAATTCGCCACCAGCAGCAACGGTGTCAACGCTTCCTGCCGGTTGAGCTAATGCTCTGGGTTCCTAGTGTTGTTCTCGGGCAGGCAGAACCATCAAAAAGCCAAAGAGGTCCCCAGTGTGGCTACGGCTACCGTTTATAGTTCCGTTCAAGCCACGGATTGACTGAACAGAGCGACCCCAAGTGTTCATGTTCAGTTCGAACGGTTTAAATGGCCTGTACACCACAAACCGAATACCGGTGGCACAAGCCAGTTAAGTATTTCTGAAAAATTTATCTCTAAAAATCATTTTGTGATTCTAACATATATGTATATATTTGTGCTGTGTGTGTGAAAACTAGACCCAATGAACCTTCATTATATATATTGGACATGACTGTTATTTGAAAAATTATAAAGGTGTTTAAAAGAGTATAAAAGATAATCTTATTATATTCATACTATCAAAAAATAAATAGAATGTACTAATAGCACACTTTCTTTGTTTCTCTCTCACTCTATAATCAACGTTGGAGATGTAAGTTAAAAATACCATTAAAATTTTGTACTTTGCTTACTTTATTACCTTAATATTAAAGATGAAACCTTTAGATGATAAGCATGATTTGATCATGAATTTGATCATTTGCTATATCTTATATATAATGAGAACATAGTTCATGTTTAAATTCACTTAAAGATCTCCAGGTTCGATCAACATTGTTAATGATAGATATTTAAATTTAAAATGCATTTATGTAAAGCACAAAAAAATATTACTTATAATTTTTGCTTTATAAGTTTAAATCTCTATCATTGATCATACTGATTGAGAGAAGATCTTAAATCTTTATATGAATTTGAGTATGGATAGGTGAGTATATATATATATATATATATATATATATCAATCTCTCTCTCTTTTTATATATATATATATATATATGAAAATAGGTTCTTTTCTACTTTTGATATGCTTACTCATGCACACCCTTGGTGATATGAGTGTAATTTAGAAGATTCTAAAGGTTTTGAAAAAGCATGAAGGACACTGTTAGTCATGTATGAGTATGTACCATCATTGGTAGACATGATCAAATCAATATATATATATATATACATATATATATATATATATGTATATATATATATACATATATATATATATATATATATATATATATATATATATATATATATATATACATACATACATACATACATACATACATACATACATACATATGCATGTATATATATGCATGTATATATATATATATATATATATATATATATATATATATATATATATATATGTATATATATATGTGTGTGGTCAGATCAATTCAAGCATTAAGTAATCCTGCTACTGGAAACCAAACCCAGTCACAGTGGTTACTTCCCAATTCATTTGGATTGGATTGGGTCAAGCCAATATTGCCATCCGTACACAACATACACACCCCTGGCCCCATTGATACCCAATCCATCACCCAAGCTGTCTCAGATACTTTCTACCTAACCCTGACTCCAATTGGTTTCGTTCTTCACTCAAGCTAAATTGAGTGTGTGTGGAACTAAATATACAACGAAGTAGGTACGGGCTATTCTGGAAGTCCTTTCCGAATCAGATTTGGGTTTCAAACCCTGATACCCGTGAGGTCGGTACGGGCTATTCTATACCCTTTTCTTATATGTTGGGCAGGTCTCATTGAGGGACAAACCCGCCCAGCCCAGCACCCAGCCATTTTATCTCTTCTCCTTCGATCGTTCTTCATAACACTCTCTCGTAGGTATTCTTTTTTTGTTTTTTCAATTCTCGTTTTCCAATGAATTTCCATATCATGATCGATATTGATCTTAATTTAATTGAGATTGATTTTAATCGCTAGTTAGCTTAGTTAAGCTGAGCCTAGAACGAACCGAATAAGATGAGCTGAACATGAGCTGCTTCTTGAAGTTGAGAATATAACTCTTAACATGCGACTTCCGTTAGAACATTGAGTTTCCTGGCCTGTGAAGGCCGCGCTGGGGCTTGATCAAGCTTCATTTCGAATACTTATTTTGTTTGATCTGGTTTTGGTCTCATGCTGGACCAACTTCGAAAAGAATTGGCTTCGCCCAACCAGCTGGTTAGTTAACTTTAGTATTTTTCTATTTTTAATTTTCTATATAGGATAATAACTTCAGGAACTGTTCTTTATTGGTTTCAATACGTTTTTGCAGTCTGTACTTTATTGGAAGGTGGTTGATTGAGCCAAATCTACTCGAGAGGTTTCTTTTGATGCATTTTTATATGTTTTAATAAATAATGCTGCTAGATTTTGCTTGACAATATGAACTCTCTAACTCTTTGATTAGATGTTCAAAATTCAATCATAAAAAGTACAAAAGTATGTTTTGAACTTTTTGTTTTTTAAAAAGTTATTTTCATTTTTTCTATTTGAATTTAGATTGTTCGATAAAAAAATTTGACAGAAGAGTCTAACAAAAGTCTCTCTCTCTCTCTCTATGTATATATATAGAGTATTAACTGTATAAAATTTAAATTACATGATCTTGTTAAAATGTTTTCACCGTTCAACCTTTGAGATTAAGAGATGATATTTGAATTATTTTATTTTTAATATATCATCTACATACAACAACAACAACTAAGCCTTCTCCCATACTAGATAGGGTCAACTACATGGATTCTTTGTTTCCACAGAGCCCTACCATGTCCCATATTAGGAGTTAACTCACAATAAGTTAGATCATTCTTTATTGTTTCTTTTCAATACTTTTGTGATTGTCCTCTACACTTTTTAACACTTTTCATATTTAGTTTTTATACCTACTTAAAAGTTATTCTTTTGATCTTTTTTTTAATATGTCCAAACCATCTTAAACAATATTCTCTCATCTTATCCTCTATTTGTGCTACTCCTAATTTGTTTCTAATAACTCCCTTATGTATACGGTCTTTTCTTGTATGACCACTCATCCATCTCAACATCTTCATTTATGTCACAAACTTCTTTTGTACATGTTGATGAATAACTGCTTAACACTCATAATCATAAAACATGACAGGTCTAATTGTTGCTCTATAATATTTACCTTTTAACTTTAATGGTATTTTCTTATCACAAAAAATACCTAACGCTCATCTCCATTTTAACCGACCAACATTAATTCTATGCATAACATCTCCATCAATACTTCTATCACTCTGAAAAATTGACCCTAAGTATTTAAAACTTTTCTTTTGAGGGATGCAATGTGTACCAATTTTAATTTTTGTCTCTTCTGAAGTAACCAAATGATCAAACTTACATTTCATATATTCTGTCTTTGTTCTACTAAGTCAGAGACCTTTGCTTTGTAATGTCTCTCCATAGTTTCAATTTTCTATCAACTTTTTCCTTAGACTCCTCCACTAACACAATGTCATATGCAAATAACATACAACAAGGTACTTCATTTTCAATATATTTTATTAACTCATCAATCACCATTATAAATAAGTATGATCTTACAGTTGATCCTTGATGTAATCAAATATTAACTTCAAAAAAGTTGGTCATTCATTCATGAGTCCTCACACAAGTTTTTGTACCATCGTATATGTCTCCTATAACATTAAGGTATGTCAATGTGATACCTCTTTTTTCCAAGGTTCTCCAAATAACCTCCGTCGGTATCTCATCGTAAGTTTTTTCTAGATCAATAAATATCATATCTTTCTTTTTTGCTCTAAAATGTTCCATAAGACATCTCAAAAGGTGAATTGCTTTAACAATAGATCTGCCTGACATGAATCAAAATTGGTTCTCTGTTGTACTCGATACTTGTCTTAACTTACGTCTGATAATTCTTTCCCACAATTTAATGATATGAATCATTAACTTGATACCTCAATAATTCGCACAATTTTGAATGTCTCTCTTATTCTTATATATGGGTGTAAGTGTACTCGCTCTCTATTTCTCGAGTATCTTTTGGTTTCTTCATATTTCATCAAAAAACTGTTTAAGAGCCTCTTTGACTTCATTCTTTTGAATACGTCGGTAGAAATTGTGGTTTATATACTTTTCTGATTTCGCTAACTCTCCTAAGCTAATACTAATATTTTAATTAAAAAGCTTATAAAAATAGTTTTCTATCTATTTCTTATATCACCATTTGCTACTAGATTTTTTTCATCCTCGTTTTTTATGCATCTAGCATAATTAATATCTTGAGTTTTCTTATATGTAGCCCTAGCTATCTTAAAAATATCTCTTTCACCCTCTTTTGAGTTGTTTTTTATATAAATCTTCTCAAATATTAGCTTTTGCTGCACTGACGGCCTTTTTCGCTTTCTTATAAGCTTCTAAAATTTTACTAGTTTTTTTAGCATAATTTAATTTGTAACATGCCCTCTTTGCCATGATTTTATTTTGCACTACTTTACTCCACCACTAAGCTTCTTTTTGTGCAAATACACCTTCCTTAGATTCACCTAAGACATCTTTCGCCACTTTCCTAATATGTATAGCCATATTGTTTCACATATCATAAGATGTACCAATATAATTCCAAGCATCTCCTTGAAGGACTTTTTGTTTAAATATATCTTCTTTCTTGCTTTTGAGGTTCTACTATTTAGTTTGAATAACTCGATGCACTCTTTTCTTCTTTGTTTATTTTTTTATTTGTAAATCCATAACTAAAAATTGATGTTGGGTGGTTAAGTTTTCTCTTTAAATTACTTTGCAATCTTTACAATACGATCTATCTTTTTTCTATAAATAAAATAATCAATTTGTGTTTGTGATAAGTCACTCTTATAAGTAATTAAATGTTCATCTCGTTTTTTGAGGATTGTATTGAATATAAAGAGATCAAATGCCATAGCAAAATTCAAAATCTCCCTACCTTCCTCATTTATATCCCCAAAACTGAAGTTTCCATGAATACCTTGATATTCTAATGCCTCTTTACTGAAATATTCATTTAAGTCTCCTCCTAAACAAATCATCTTCCTTTGTGGAATCCTTTAAATCACCTTATCTAACTCTACCCAAAAAGATGCATTTATACTATCTTCTAATCTTATTTGGGGTGCGTAAGCATGAACTATATTCAAAACCTCTGCTCCGAATACTAATTTCAACGAATTATATATCATTCACATAAAACATAAAAATACAATCATACTTTTAATCTAAAATAAAGATCAAATAATATAGACATTTATATAAGATTATATGTTGAAAGACGTTATGCATTTATCCACTTCCCCCTCATCTCTATTCTCTCTCTCTCTCTCTCTCTCTATATATATATATATATATATATATATATATATATATATATATATATATATATATATATATACACAATTGTTACCGGTTCAACCGCAGTTCGTCGAGGGTCTTCTTAAACAGATGCAACAAACTTGTGTAGAGAATTCTAGAAGCTCAGATTTATGCCCGGCTCAGTTATTTTGACAGACTTCTCAAACTTAACTGAGATTTTCTTCCTACGACTACAAACTGAGCCTTGTGGGATGCCCTTTAATATGGTGGATCGTTCTATTATACTTAAATTTATTTTTCCTTTTCATATAAGTTGTAGTTTAAATCTCAATCTCATCTCATATATACATATATATATATATATATAGACACACGGAGAAACCGATAACTTGGCTGCCTGAGTTAGTGTGTGGAGGCTTATATGTCCCTTAAATTTCAAGATACAATGCTTCCCTTAAATTTCTCGTTCCTTTCATTACTTTTAGTGTGTGGAGGCTTACGTGTCTTCAAGTGGCTTTTGGGTCTAGATGTTTCAAGAACCGTTTTTTTTTTCTCTCAAATTTCTCAATCTAGTCTCTTTCATGACTAAATCGGTCAAGATTTCATAGCTTTTGGGCCTCGACTTTCTATTTATCAAACTTAATCTTATGTTCTCAAATTCGTCTTGGAATCCCGTATGAATAAAAAGTATTGGTTGACAAGGTACTTTTGAAATTTATGCATACTTCTAAGTTTGTTTTAAAGATCGAAAAACACATTATTGTAGTATCTAATGCTCATGAAACCTTATTTGAGCTTTATCATATTTTTCATCAAATTTAATTGTAAGACAGTCATTTTGGGAATGAGTTTCTCGAAAGTATTCACAAGTTTCAAAGGTATTATTAAACATACTAATCTTACTTTAAAGTTTTTCATCCATATTTTAGCCAATAATCGAAGTGATTTTAGCATTATACTTTTCTCATTTTTGCTCTCACTTGAATTTTTCTTGTGTATCGAGAAATTCATCTTCATCAAGTCCTTCGCCTATCTATTTGAACTCTTTAATCGTATTATCAATATAATCCCAATAGTCTTTAGAGGTAAAATATTTTTTCATTATACGTGCCCAACTTTGATAAGAATTTAGAACCAATAAACAACGAAATATCAAAATTTTTCTTTCATTTTTCTCAATAATAATAAAAAATATGAAGAATACCTTGATTTTTATAACTTGGCCGAACAATACTTAAATTTGACAATATTTTTGCAATCGGAGTGAATCTTAATGCAGTTTTAAATGAATCATTTTGGCTCTGATACCATGTGAAAATAGCGCCAAACACACACCAATAATGTTTACAAACTCAAATACAAATGATCTTAAAAGATATTTAATAAGCTAAATCGCCAAACACTTATGCGCAAGGCAAACCAAATAGGTATTACACCAAACAAGTCAAGTGGGTACAAAAATCTCTAATGAATTTATTCACAACACCCTTTATTTAATAGGTTATTACAAATTTACAAGTGAGAATAAATAGAAGTTAATGGGAGCAACTGCTTTACCAGTCCACTTGGGCTTTGTGTTAGAGACATGTTGGGCCCTAATGACCCAATTCGATTACAAGTTAACAGATGCATGGTTAGTGTAGAATGGTAAAACTGCCCATGGTTGGTGAGACAAGAGAATTGATCCATGAGATCCATCTAATAATATCATCAGGTGGAACTACTTAAACTAGATATTGTGCGTGCAACACATGTTTTTCGATGAGTAAACACTTCACTTTAGCACAAATAAATCCTAGATTTAACATCTTGAATGACATTGAAGCTTTACTATTGAATACTATGAACTTTTTGACCTTTAGTAAATATCACATGATGATCCTACACTACTCTAATTGAGGTATCTATTCATGAATGCTGTGACAAGTTTTTGCTCGCAAAATATTTTTAAAGAGTGACAATCTCCAAAGTATCACGCAAAAAATGTGGTATTGATCGGAACTCTTCATGCTATGAAACTGATTAGACCAACATTAAATACTCAAAGGCAATAACAGGGCTTCATAATAGAAACTTAAACTCTAAAGACTCCCAGATTTACAAGAAAATTCAAGATTGTCCCCTATAATATTGGTTAAATTATGCTAATAGATCTTTCGTGTATATACTTTTTGTTCCTTTTTCCTAGAGATCACTGAAATAAGCAACTCAAACATAGAGATTATACTTTCTTTCACGTCACTTATTGTGACAAAAACCATACCATCATCTGCAACATCAAGCATTTCAATGATGAGCTTATGCATCTTATCATATCCTTTCTCATTCCACTTCAAGTGTTCAGCTAGTTTCCAAAGCTTTAATAAAGATTGCAGTGTTTCAATGAAAGAGAGATATGAGGTATTGAAGCTGCTTCGTTAATTGAGAAACGGATGCTTTAAAATCCCTCACATATCCAATAAATTTACAAATACTTCCTTCAAATCAATCAAAAGAATGAACTTTCTACAAATTTCTGAGCAAAGTTAGTTGCAGGAATTCAATGGTAAAAGGTGAAATTCTCTAAGGTGGATGTGGATAAGTCCGACCTTTACATACTGTCTCTGCTTCCAAACTGAGGATTCTGCCCAACTTCTTACCAAATTGAGGAACTCCTCCTCCAAAAACAACAACAACTAAGCCTTTTCCCATACTAGATGGGGTCGGCTACATGGATTCTTTGTTTCCACAAAGCCCTATTGTGTGCCATGTTAGTAGTTAACTCACAATAAGCTAGATCATTCTTTATTGTTTCTTTTCATCACTTTTGTGGTTGTCCTCTAGCTCTTTTAATACTTTCTAAATTTAGTTTTTTATACCTTCTTATAGGTTCTTCTTTCGATATTCTTTCTATATGTCCAAACCATCTTAAATGATATTCTCTCATTTTATCCTCTATTGGTGTCGCTCCTAATTTGTTTCTAATAACCTCATTATGTATACGACCTTTTCTTGTATGACCATTCATCCATCTCAACATCTTCATTTCTGTCACAAACATCTTTTGTACATGTCGATGATTAACTGCCCAATACTCAGAACCATAAAACATGGCAGGTCTAATTGTTGCTCTATAATATTTACCTTTTAACTTTAATGGTATCTTTTTATCACAAAGAATACCTAATTCTCCTCTCAATTTTAACCAACCAGCATTAATTCTATGCATAACATCTCCATCAATTCTTCCATCACTTTGAAAAATTAACCCTACATATTTAAAACTTTCCTTTTGGGGATGCAATGTGTGTCAATTTTAATTTCTATGTCCTTTAAGGTAACCAAATGATCAAACTTATATTGCATATATTCTTTCTTTGTTCTACTAAGTCGGAGGCCTTTGCTTTCTAATGTTTCTCTCCATAGTTTTAATTTTCTATTAACTTTTTCCTTAGACTCCTCCACGAATACAATGTCATCTGTAAATAACATACACCAAGGTAGTTCATATTGAATATATTTTGTTAACTCATCAATCCCCATTATAAATAAGTATGGACTTAAAGTTGATCCTTGATGTAACCCAATATTAATTTCAAAGAAATCTGTCATTTCTTCGTGAGTCCTCACACATGTTTTTGCACCATCCTACATGTCTTTTATAAGGTTAATGTATGTCAATACCTCTTTTTTCCAGGGTTTTCCAAAGAACCTCTCTTGGTACCCTATCATAAGCTTCTTATAAATCAATAAATATCATGTGAGGTCTTTCTTTTTTGCTCTAAAATATTTCATAAGATGTCCCAAAAGGTGAATCGCTTCAATAGTAGATCTACCTGGCATTAATCAAAATTGATTATCTGTTGTACTCGATACTTGTCTTAACATACGTTCGATAATTCTTTTCTATAATTTCTAGTATGACTCATTAACTTGATACTTCGATAATTTGCACAATTCTCAATGTCTCCCTTATTCTTATATATGGGTATAAGTGTACCCGCTCTCCATTCTTCGGGCATCTTTTGGTTTCTTCATATTTCCTTAAATAGTCTTGTGAGCCAAGTAATTCCTATTTCTCCTAGTATTTTCCTTAAATAGAACCATATATATATACACACGGAGAAACCGATAACAAACCCAAACAAATCTCAACCATTCATGTTCAATATTGTCAGCTCCCATATAGTTTTAACTATGATATGTATACATAAACTTATAAAATCTAAAAGCCAAGCCTAACACACATGCCCCCTCTGAAAGTCGAACTCCCTACGAGCAGCAATGGCGTTAGGCGGCCCACCGATTGAGCTACGCTCAGGGTGCATCCACCCACTTACTTTAGTTAGCATGATGTTGTGTATATGAAAACTATACGTATTCGTGTGAAAAAGCTTAAACGAGGCAATCGAAACCAAACCGAATGCTCTGTATATAGAGCTCAAAGGCGAGCTCGTGTTCCAGAGATTTAGCTCACAAACTGAACACGAACGAGCTCATATTGCGAGCTTAACAGAGCCAACAATAAGCAGCTCGATTCATTTATCAGACACGAGGACGTGAGACTTTACAACATATTGTGACCGGTAAACTCTGTTTTTCCCCTCCCTTCGGGGTAAGATCAACTTTGTGTAATTCGTTGGTAATTAGCGAAGTTGGAATGAAGGAAATCTCTCTCTCGTCTGCTCTTTTCCAAGATGGTCGCTTCGGTGCCGCTGCTTCATTCAATTTCCCCACTCCAGATAACGAGAAAAAAGAGAGGGAAATCACATTCGAATATATATCTGTTTTCGCCATTGATTTTGCTTCATTCATCCTTCATTTTATCTTCTCTAAAGGTTGAATCGTCCTCTTCTCCTTCGATCGTTCTTCATAACTCTCTCTCGTAGGTATTTCTTTTTTGTTTTTTCAATTCTCGTTTTCCAATGAATTTCCTTCCTTTCTTCTTCTTCTTCTTGTTACAAAGAAGGCCGAAGCCTTGTCAAAGCACCCTGCCGATTGAATCTAACGCTCTGGGTGCTTCTTCTAGTTTTGCTACTGAAAAGTTCTTGATCAAGCATGATAATCTTTTTTATGGTCCCGATCGTTTGTCCAAAAATGGAGGTTTAGTTTTAATCATGTACTTGTTCCCACCGAGTTGCTTGATTTCCATATCATGATCGATATTGATCTTAATTTAATTGAGATTGGTTTAATGGGGCTAGTATCCACGCCAGACGAGCTTAAGTATGGGCCGGTGACGGGCTTTCTCAAAATCTGTGTGTGTTTTCGCATGTTAGCTTAGTTTAGCTGAGCCTAGAACGAACCTAATAAGATGAGCTGAACATGAGCTGCTTCTTGAAGTTGAAAGTATTACTCTTAACATGCAACTTTCGTTAGAACATTGAGTTAACTGGCCTGTGAAGGCCGCGCTGGGGCTTGATCAAGCTTCTTTTCGAAGACTTATTTTGTTTGATCTGGTTTTGGTCTCATGCTGGACCAGCTTCGAAAAGAATTGTCTTCGCCCAACCAACTGGTTAATTATTTTTAGTAATTTTCTATTTTTAATTTTGTATATAGGATAATAAATTCAGGAAGTGTTCTTTATTGTTTTAAACACGTTTTTGAAGTCCGTACTTTATTGTAAGGTTGTTGGTTGAGCCAAATCTACTCGAGAGGTTTCTTTTGATGCATTTTTATATGTTTTAATAAATAATGCTGCTAGATTTTTCTTGCCAATATGAACCCTCTAACTCTTTGATTAGATGTTCAAAATTCAATCATAAAAAGTACAAAAATATGTTTTGAACTTTTTACTTTTTAAAAAGTTATTTTCAATTTTCTATTTGAATTTAGATTGTTCGATATGTATATATATACATATATATATATACATACATACATATAACTCTTTGATTATATATATATATATTAACTGCATAAAATTTAAATTCTTGCTAAAATGTTTTCACCGTTCAACCTTTGAGATTAAGAGTGGAGATTTGATATCATCTACATAAAATATAAAAATACAATCATTCTTTTAATCTAAAATAAAGATCGAACAATATAGACATTTATATAAGATTATATGTTGAAAATGTTATGCATTTATCCACTTCCCCCGCCCCCCTCCCCTCTCTCTCTCTATATATAATTGTTACCGGTTCAACCGCAGGTCATCCAGTGTCTTCTCCGGTTCATTGAGAGGTACAATTTCCTCAACTGTGGTTGAAAATGTATGCTCGTTACTTTAGTCTACTGCTTTTCCTTTGTGGAAGAAAAACAATAATTATTGTACGAAGAAGTCGGGGGCGGTTATCTTTTCCCCCAAAGAGCCACTTTAGCTTGTACTGAAAAGTTAGAGACGTCTAAGCTGATGGCCACATGTAGAATGAATCTGCATCAAGTATGAGCAAAGACGTACTTGGTAGGAAGATTCACCTAATATCATATTTTAGCTTGTTTAACATGTCAAGATCCTAATTATTTATTTCTACAGCTGTTACTAGTTAGGGTTGTGTTGGGTTTAGCTAGATGAATTGGGTACGCAGAGTATAGTCCTTTTTTCTTGTCAGCTCATCTTGTATAGTTGAGATTGTGTCACAACACGGATAGAATGCTTGAAAATGAGTTCCCATATTCACAACTGAACTTGTATTAAGCAAATAAACAAAATTTTAATCTAAAGACTAGTTTATTAAATTGTAATCATGTTTTCTTAAATAGATGCAACAAACTTGTGTAGAGAATTCTAGAAGCTCAGAATTATGCGCGGCTCAATTATTTTGACCGACTTCTTGAACCTAACCGAGATTTTCTTCGTAGGACTCGAAACTGAGCGTTGTGGGATGTCCTTTAATATGCTGGATCGTTCTATTATATTGGTGCATGTCTTCAATTCTGTTGTTTCTTTCTTCTTTTGCTTTTCCTCCTCTTTGTTTGGAGATTCATTTCTTAATGGTGAAGAAAGAACGGTGAGTGGCTTTTAAGATGATATCTTGTGTTTGAATTTGGTTTCCTCTGCTGGTTAAGTTAGAAGGGAAAATGAACACGGGAAGCAACAGAGATGCACCTGGAGGAAACTTGCTGGGTATGATGCTGAATTGGTCTATACAAGACGTGTGCAATCATAATCTTTTCAAGGAAAAGGTTAGCTTGTTGAAGTTTTTGAATTTCGTATCATAGCCATGTTAATTAATTGGTTCAAGTGAGATGTTTATTGGTTCAGTAGTGAGAGGGTCTAGGGTTCAATGGAGTGACAGATCCAAGAATTTATTTTTAGAGTGGCGTACATGTATTTTAGGTGAAGTATACTTACATTTTATGCCTGCAAAACACTTGTACTTCTCTATATATAATAGTGAACTCCAGGGATTTTGAGTGAAACTACGTGCCTCACCTCACCCTAAAGATACACCACTAGTTGGCAGTTTTATATATGTTAGTCCAAACCCCTTGAAAGCTGGTTTCTCCAATAGAGTTTTATATATTGTGCAAACCCAATGGGGTGCCCAAAAATGCTGGTTTCAATTAAAAAAAAAGATTTAAAAAATCAAGAAGAAAACCTATAAAATTAAACCGGAACATGTGGTTGAACTATCGGTTCCAGTTTCACTTCAATGAGACGAAAGAGAGGCACCCAGGTTTGGTCATTGTTCTGGTTTTAATCAGTTCTAGGTGTAGTTCAGTTTGAATTCAATCTGTCAGGACGCTTCCAAACCAGTCACATGGGCATGCTTGTGTTGAAGGTTGGATGTGGTGGATATATAAATAAATCCACATTGTTATATTTGAAAAGTGGATCCTGCCTACCTTTTCATGTTTATTCATGCTCACTCATATATTAAAAAACAAATATGAAAAGCATTGTTATTACAGTCGTGTTGCTCAAAAACAAGGGATGAACAGCGTATAGGTCTCTAGAATCATTCTTGTCTTCTATAATCTTATGGCCCAAGCCGAACCCACTTATACGTCTCTAGAATCGAACTCACACCCCGGCAGTGCTCTTTGGCTCCCGATAAGCTGGTGGTAAGTTCGACACTTGGGGTGTGCGTAAGTGTGTATCACTGTTTGGTCTCCATATATATATTCGTTAATGTAATGTAAGCACGTCATGTAAGACGTCGTTGATCTTCTTGCGCAGGTCAAGGAAATCCCATTGAATTTTTCATCAGTTCGGGATTATCTTGGGTCGTTTATGTTTCCACTGAAGGAGGAAGTCAGATCTGAACTATACTCCTGCTTTGAGGTCATATCCAAGGCACCCACTTTCAGAATACTGAATGCTGGGATCTCTACTAAGAAAGACTCCGCTTCCTTCTTTGACATTGTGGTTACTACCAGTGGCAACAGTACATCAGATTCTCATGGGGGAACCACCAAGCCGAAGAATGGTGATTTCTTCATTTTATCAACCAGAAAACCAAGACATCTCTCAGATTTCTTGGAGTATAGGGCAGCTTATGCTTTTGCTGTGATTACCAAGGTTGAGGACGATGAGTCTGCGGGTCCGGATAACAAATGGGAATGTAAAATCACTGTTTTTGCTCCAACATGCAGAGGAAGCACAATGGAGAAGTTTCAGTATGCAGTCTATCTTATGAGTATGACCACATATACAAGGATTTCAGGTGCGTTGGACATGGAGATCTGCAGCTTTAGAAACTTAAACATTATCGAAGGACTATTGGGTGTTGAGTCGATTTTGGAAAGAGTAAGTGAAAATTTCTCTCCTGTTGATTGAAACTGTTTATTTGTTCCGAATGGCTAACTATAAGTGTTGAAGCAAGTCCTCCTAGCAGGGCAGCCGAACCTTCAGTTGCTACAAGAAGGTTCATACGTCCTGTGCCAATTGGCTCTTCCTAGTGTAGAGTCTTCGCCACTAAAATGGCTGCCGAATATTGAGAAGGATGAATTTCCTAAATTTTGTCATGGTAGTATCACAGACCGTGTGAAAGAAATTTCTCATGGAACATTTTTTAGAAGCCACTTATGCATAAAATGGAGGTTTTATCCTAATCATATCTTAGAACGACGAGTGTTGCTTGTTTTAACGTAGTGCTTTTCATAGATTTAATTATTTTGTTGATGTCCTGCTGGTCAAATAACGCTTTGAGTGTAGGAACATGGAAGAAAACCATAAAACAGGCCATGCTCTTCAATCATATTGAACACCAATTATTCATTTAGCCGATTCCACTTGGTTCAGGGAGTTTGGATTTGTTGGGTAATTTGCTGATAGCTAGAAAAATATTCACTTCTTAGCGGATGCCACTTGGTTCAGGGAATGTCCGAATGACTTTTCCACCTTCTATATACTGGCTGCCTTTTATCTTTGTCAAATAAGGGCTCGAGTGTTGAAACGTGGAAGAAACCATAGAACAGTTCTTCTCTTCAATCACAGCGGAAACCTTGAGTGTTTGAAACTTGGAAGCACGCTGCATACGTTTGTGGTTGTGATTATGAATCATCTCGGGTCATACCTTCTGTTAATTCAAAAGTATAACATCGTGCATTATATTCGTCGAACACTTTTGAGGACCGCAGACTCGTTTTCCCCGGGGACAACCTCAACTTCTCACGTCTTGACACAGGACATGGACTCTCAACGAACCACTTTAAGGAAATGTCGATTCTAACACTGTAATTTGCTTCCATATATGTCAGGATTCTTGTGATATCTGCTCTTCCAAACTGATGTATTGTAAGAAGGGAGAAAAGCTTAGGGAATCAAGCTGCTTCTCAAAACTAAATGAATCACAGGTTGAAGCCATTATGGCAGTTCTTGACATTACAAATTGCTGTCATACGAATATTCTGAAACTTATCTGGGGTCCTCCTGGAACTGGTAAAACTAGTACGATTTGCAAACTCTTAGAGAAACTCATGGAGGAGAAATGCAACAGCCTCACCTGTGCACCGACGAACATTGCTGTCATGGAGATCGGCTCACGGTTGGTCAAGTTGGTCAAAGAATCCCGTGAAAAACTTGGGCATGGATTTTCATGCTGTTTCTTGGGAGATCTGTTGCTGTTTGGCAACAAAGAGAAGATGAAAGTTGATGGTACTGTTCTTGAAGACATATTTCTTGATGCTCGCATTAAGAAACTGATTGCATTCTTTAGTCCAGAGAGTGGAGGGAAAGGCTGCATAACATCCATGATTGGCCTTTTGAAGGATCCCATAGCAGAATACCACAAATTCTTGATAGAAGAAGTAACAGTTGGCTTTTCACAGTTCCTATGTCAACGTTTTGACACCATTATGACAAGATTGAAGTTCTTTGTTCCTGTTTTCTGCACCCACCTTGCCGTCCCCTTGATTCAAAAAGATATATTTGGAATCTTGAGAAAGCTGTTGGACATGTTGGCTTGTTTAAGAAACTTATTTCATATTGCCGACCGTGAAGGGACTGAGGTGGAGAATGTTTTTTACGTCTATAAAGACATTGAGAAGACTGATATTGAAGAGATTTTGATGAGTGGACTCTCTCTCAAGCTTTCAACAAAGGAGGATCTCATACATACCAGAAATATTTGCATTCGAGTTCTTGAATTGCTCGATGAAGCTGTGACAATGCCCCCTGCAGTTAACGAGGAAGCATTAACAAGAATGTGCTTCAGCAATGCCTCGCTTATTTTCTGTACTGTTGGAAGCTCTGGTCGATTGCACGACTTGGGAATTGATAAGATGAAGATGTTGATCATTGATGAAGCGGCACAATTGAAAGAATGTGAAGCACTAATACCATTGGAGCTTGAAGGCATGCAACACTGTGTTCTTATAGGCGATGAGATGCAGTTACCGGCACTTGTGAAGAGCAAGGTTTTTGATTACTCTCTTCATGTTTCATTCATGATCATAAATACAAAAATTAAAAGTAGTTGTTGACGTCATACTTGTTTTTTTGTATATCAGATCTCAGAAAAATCAGGATTTGGGAGGAGTCTGTTTGAGAGGATGAGCTTGCTGGGGCATCACAAATATCTGCTTAATACACAGTATAGAATGCATCCCTCTATAAGCTCTTTTCCAAATGCTAGATTCTATGGTAGCAGGATTCAGGATGGTGAAAATGTGAAGAAAAGGAGTCACGAGAAGCAATATCTTGAAGGGAACATGTTTGGATCTTATTCGTTCATAAGTGTTACAGGGGGAAAGGAGGAGAAAGATTCAGGAGGGCACAGCTGGAGGAACGAGTTGGAGGCTGCTGTTATATCTGAACTAGTACAAAGGCTTTTCAAAGGTATTAATTAATGATTAAGATATAATTCTCTGTTGCCCATGTGTGTTAGTTGACTGCATGAATATCTACTTTTACAGCTTGGAATGGTGCAGGAGAAACTCTTAGTATTGGTATCATATGCACATATAGTGGTCAAGTTGACCTGCTTCAGAAGAATCTCTCATCAAAGTATCAAACTTATGACAGCTTTGCTGTTGATGTAAAATCTGTTGACGGCTTCCAAGGAAGTGAGAAGGATGTGATCATTCTCTCTACAGTAAGATCAAACAATGGTGGATTAATTGGCTTCCTTTCCAACCGCAATCGAACAAATGTAGCATTAACAAGGGCCAGGTATTGTGTGCAAGCATGTGTATGTGTGTGTAAAAGTTGGATGACTAATTTGGGATGCTGATTCAGGCACAGTCTTTGGATTGTTGGAGATGGAATTGCATTGAGTATTAAGCCATCTATATGGAGGGATATAGTGGGTGATGCTAAAACCCGTGGGCGTTTTTTTAGAGGTGAAGAGGATGAGCTTCTATCAACAGCTATACGTCATGCCAGGTTTGAACATCATCCAAAATCTGACCCTCTTCTCCTTCAACCGAAGTCTAAGGTAACATCAATAGTGATCTTTTGAGAACAATTTCTGGCGAAATCTTTCCCTGTTATATTTTCAAGCTAGTTCATCGAAATCAAAATATTCTGATGTGGTGCAGTGTGGCGAGAAAGGCGACTTATCCAGCCAGCTTGCTCAGCTAAACCTGAACAACTCATCGAGTTCATCTACTGTTTTCAGGTGAGATGTACTGGATCGCGTCAGGTTCATGTATTCCCTCTTCGAGTTTCTCTCTCATAGTTTCGGAACTAACATTGCAGGCGAAAGTTATCTCCGAAGAAAAAGCAAGCCGATGTTCGTGACTGCACGATACAATAAGACAAGTAGTCACCACACACACACAAGTATATGCTATGTTACAATATTTTGATGTTTTTTTGGCAGGAGTGTTATATTTTGATGTTGAAACTATATGCTGTCAAAATTGAGAACATTATATAATGTGATTGTCTAAATTGAGAACATTTTGTAATGTGATTGTCTGAGATGTTAAGTTTCTTGTGGGAGTTTTGTTAGTTGCATTATATTCTGATAGTGAATTTTGTGTTGATCTAATTTTAATTTTATATGTAAATTTTTATTTTTATATAGTGGTGTATTGGTACCTTATATTTTTCAAAATTATAGTACCCAACACCTCATCCGTACCCTCTATGCAACCTTATATATATAGGGAGAGAGAAAGAGAGAGAACTATTGTATCGGCTTTTAATAAGTTTGGCGTCCTTAGTTTTTTCTGCAACTAAAATATAGTCTACACCTGAAACGATGAATGTGCTGAGCATGGGCGAATATTTTTATCAGCGTATATAATTTTGCATATAATCTACAATAATGTTTAATTGGGTGATCTTGAATATGCCCAACTATTATTTTTTATTGAAAGATACATACTAGAATTACGTCTCTCTCTCTCTCTCTCTCTCTCTCTCTCTCTTTACACGAGCGCACTACATTCTTTGCAGTAGGTTCATTTCAAGGAGACGGAGAGAAGAAACTCGGTGTACTAATTCACGGCAAATTTTCACGGCTACCATAAGCCCTCTAACGCCCCCCCCCCTCTTCCCGTTTTTTCCCCCTCTCTCTCTCTCTATATATATATATATATATATATATATATATATATAGGGTGGCAACTGGCAAAACTTGCCCATGGCTGGTGTTGGGGTCAAGGCCACTTTGGGGGTTTGGGACAGTTCACGCTTAGTTCGGGAAAGGTTTTCCGAACACAATGTTCAACAAAATTAATAGGCAACAAAACTATACTGCGCGCAATCAAATCTGCTCCATGTGCAATGTAACCAATACACACGGATGTGGAACAAAATTAATAGGCAACAAATAGAAACTAATAGGAAACTTTAAAGAGAATTACGAGCACATTTTCAATTCATATTTGTGTCGAGTTGGAGTCCAACATTTACGGACTGAATCGGGGTTTGCTAAATCTTCACCGCCAAAGTTTACATGTGTGTGTGTGTGTGTGTGTGTGTGAGAGAGAGAGAGAGAGAGAGAGAGAGAGAGAGAGAGATGGCAAAGTAGCCAGCCAACACTTTGTTCGTTTTCAGCTAGTCAGAACTAACCACGAGCTGCTAACGTTAAAAACAAAACTTTCAAAATCTAAATATCATTTTTCGACATATAATTTAATTACATTAACCCCAACTACTTACTTTAGCAAACATGAATCCGTATATATGAAAACCAAAACAGATACTCTTTATGTTCAGCTCATAGAGCTCAAAAGTACGCTCGTACTCCAGAGATTTAGATGAGCTCATATCGCGACCTTAACAGAGCCCAACAATGAGAAGCTCGGTTCATTTACCAGCCATGAGGACGTGAGACTCTGCAACATATCGTAACCAGTAAACTTTTTTTTCCTTTCCTTTGAGGTAAAGATAAATAAGCTTTGTAAATAGTAATTAATTTTAATTAGCGAAATTAAAATCAAGAGTTCCTTCATGAAGTTAAAATAACGGTGTTCGCCATTGATTCCGCCTCATTTTATATTCTCCAAAGGTGCATTAATCTCCCTCTTCTCCTTCGATCGCTCTTCATCTTCTGAAGTCTCTCATAGGTATTCCTTTTTTTCGTTGTCCAATGAATTTACTCCCTTTCTTCTTCTTATTGTTGTTATAAAGGCGGCCGAAGCCTAACGCATCCTGTCGGTTGAGCTAAGTCTCTGGGTGCTTCTTTTTTGTTTTACTACTGAAAGTTCTTGATCAAGAATGAGAATCTTGATAACGCTGCGGTCGAGCTAAAGCATCTTCAGAGTCGAACTCCCCACCGGCAGAAGGGAGTCAAAGTATCTTCTTCTTCTTCTTCTAATTTTGCCTGCTACTCAAAGTTCTTGATCAAGAATGCTAATCTTTTTATTGTCCCCGATAGTCTGTCAAAAAATGGAGGTTTCGTTTTAACCATGTATCTGTTTCCACCGAGTTGCTTGATTTCCAAATCATGGTATTGTTCTAATTTAATTGAGATTGGTTTGATAGTGCCAGTAGCTACGTTGCACAGCTTAAGTAATAATGGCTCGTTCGTTGGCTCAAAATCTTTTATGTATGATTAAAAGATCAAAGATATTATGAAGTTTTACACCGGCAGCCAAGAGCCTAACTCTACGATCTTCCTTTTCCTCGAGGCTCGTGGTTGACATGGCAGAATTTCTAGATTGGTTTGATTTGGATATAATTCGAATTAGTCTCTCGATCCGCTTCAGAGATGATTCGGTTCAATAACCCATTTCCCAACTTGGGTTTATCCTAGTCCAACTCGGGTTGCTCAAGGCATATCTACTAAAACGCGAAAAGATCCGTTGGTCAAAGTGGTTGAACCAAGAAACGGACCACGGTCTGGTTTGGTCTCATGCTGGACCAACTTCGAAAAGGATTGGCTTCTGACCGTTGGAGGTCAATGGGATATGCTAGATTCTCATTGGAACTAGATTTTCTTGACAATTTGGGTCGTTCTTTTTGATCGAAGTGTTCATATTCAATCCGAACAAAGTACAAATATCGTTTTTTATTTAAAAAAGTACTATTCTTTTTAATATTTTAATCTAAATCATTCGATAAAGAAATGAAAAATCCAGAATATAACATCTCCCGTCCTATGGTAGAGTTCCATACTTGGTAGTGGTAGGAAAGATTTACAGAATATCATATTTTAGCTTGTTTAACATGTCAAGATCCTAATTATTTATGGAGATTAATTATATCTAGGGCTGAAAAACAATTGTTTTTGCCTGTTATTAGTTCGGGTTGTGTTCGGTTTAGCTAGATGAACTGGGTTGGCGATTCTAGTACTTTAGTTGAATTCCCGCATTCACAACTGAACTTGTATTAAGCAAATAGACAATGTATATATATACATGTAGATATAATTCTTTATAAATTTATGAATATGAGTTTATATATATATATATATATATATATATATATATATATTCATATATAAAGATTATAGTCTGTATGGATATAAAGTTTATATACTTGTATATTTATACGGTGGACGGATCTATTGTACTTTAAAGTATTGGTGCATGTCTTCAATTTTGTTGTTTCTTTCTTCTTTTTCTTTTCCTCCTCTCTTGGAGTTCATTTCTTAATGGCAAAGAGAAAACCGGTGAGTGGTTTTGAAGATGAATTCTTGTGTTTGAATTTAATGTGGTCTGTTTTTTTTTGGTCAAAGGCAGAAGGGAAAATGACTATGGAAAGCAACAGAGCTGCATCTGGGGAAGACTTGCGGGATATGATGCTGAATTGTCATATATATATATATATACACCATTTAAACGTTGACGACCGAAGTTGGAGTTCTCCAGATTCCTTACTGTAAGCATGTCATGTAATACGTCGTTGATCTTCTTGGGCAGGTTAAAGAAATCCCATTGAATTTTCCATCAATTCGGGATTATCTTGGATCGTTTATGTTTCCACTGAAGGAGGAAGTCAGATCTGAACTGCATTCCAGCTTTAAGGCCATCTCCAAGGCACCCACTTTCAGAATACTGCATGCAGGGATCTCCACTAAGAAAGACTACTTCCTTCTTTGACATTGTGGTTACTACCAGCGGCAACAGTATATCAGACTCTCATGGGGGAACCACCAAGCCGAAGAATAGTGATTTCCTCATTTTATCAACCAGAAAACCGAGACATCTATCAAATTTCTCGGAATGTGGGGCAGCTTATGCTTTTGCTGTGATTGCCAAGGTTGAGGGCGATGAGTCTGCGGTCCCAGATGATAAATGGGAATGTGAAATCACTGTTTATGCTCCAACATGCAGAAGAAGTACAATGGAGAAGTTTGAGTTTGCAGTCTACCTTATGAATGTGACCACATATATAAGGATTTCAGAAGCATTGGACATGGAGACCTGCAGCGTTAGAAACTTAAACATTATCGAAGGACTATTGGGTGTTGAGTCGATTTTGGAAAGAGTAAGTGAATTTCGCTCCTGTTGATTGAAGCTGTTTATTTGTTCCGAATGGGTAAACTATAAGTGTTGAAGAAAGTCCTCCAAGTTCAGGGAGTTTGAATTTGGTGGGTAACTTGCTGAAATCTAAAAAAATCTTTCACTTTTTAGCAGATACCACTTGGTTGAAGGAATGTCTGAATGAGTTTTCCACCTTCTATATACGGGCTGCCTTTATTTTGTCAAATAAGGCCTCGAGTGTCGAAACTTGGAAGAAACCACGAAAGAGTCCTTCCCCACCACTTTAGGTAGTCACGTTGCACGCATTTGTGGTTGTGATTATGATTCATCTCGAGTCATACCTTCAGTTAATTCAAAAGTATAACATCGTGCATTATAGTTTCGTCGAACACTTTTGAGGTCTGCAGACTCTTTTTTCCTGGGGACAACCTTCAACTTCTCACGTCTTGGCACAGAACATGGACTCAAAACGAACCACTTGAAGGAATTCTTTAGTCCAGGGAGTGGAGGGAAAGACTGCATAACATCCATGATTGGCCTTTTGAAGAATCCCATTTCAGAATACCACAAATTCCTGGAAGAAGAAGAGTTGGCTTTTCACAGTTCCTATGTCGACGTTTTGACACCATTATGACAAGATTGAAGTTCTTTGTTCCTGTTTTCTGCACCCACCTTGCTGTGCCCTTGATTCCAAAAGATATACTTGGAATCTTGAGAAAGCTGTTGGACATGTTGGCTTGTTTAAGAAACTTATTTCATATTGCCGACCGTGAAGGGACTGAGGTGGAGAATGTTTTTTACGTCTATGAAGATATTGAGAAGATTGATATTGAATAGATTTTGATGAGTGGCCTCTCTCAAGCATTCCACTAAGGAGGATCTCGTACATACCAGAAATATTCACATTCGAGTTCTTGAATTGCTTGATGAAGCTGTGACAATCAGTAACGTCCCATAAGTGTTGACCAGCATGACATAGGGCCCGTCCATGACACGTGGTTGATACGCTTGAACCTTTAACAAATACGAAGACGGCATAACCCATACATAAAGACACGTCAAAAGTATATTTATTAATATATAGTTTAAGATCAAATAAGGCAGTGGTATACAACAACAACAACAACAACAGCTAAGCCTTTTCCCATACTAGGATTCTTTGTTTCCACATATCTCTATTGTGTGCCATGTTAGCAGTTAACTCCCAATAACTAGATCATTCTTTATTGTTTCTTTTCAACACTTTTGTGGTCGTCCTCTACCTCTTTTAATACTTTCCAAATTTAGTTTTTCTAACCTTCTTACAGGTTCTTTTTTTGATCTTCTTTCTATATGTCCAAACCATCTTAAACGATGTTCGCCACTCCTAATTTGTTTCTAATAACCTCATTATGTATATGGTCTTTTCTTGTATGACCACTCATCCATTTCAACATCTTCATTTCTGTCAGAGACATCTTTTGTACATGTTGATGATTAACTGCCCAACACTCAGAACCATAAAACATGGCAGGCCTAACTGCTGCTCTAATATTTACCTTTTAATTTTAATGGTATCTTCTTATCACAAAGAATACCCGATGCTCCTCTCCATTTTAACCAACCAGCATTAATTCTGTGTAACATCTCCATCAATTCTTCCATCACTTTGAAAAATTGACCCTAGGTATTTAAAACTTTCCTTTTGGGGAATGCAATGTGTGCCAATTTTAATTTCTATGTCCTCTGAAGTAGCCAAATGATCAAACTTACATTCCATATATTCTGTCTTTGTTCTACTAAGTCGGAGGCCTTTGTTTTCTAATGTTTCTCTCCATAGTTCCAATTTTCTATTAACTTTTTCCTTAGACTCCTCCACTAATACAATGTCATCAGCAAATAACATACACCAAGGTACTTCATCTTGAATATGTTTTGTTAACTCATCCATCACCATTATAAATAAGTATGGACTTAAAGTTGATCCTTGATGTAACCCAATATTAACTTCAAAGAAGTCTGTCGTTCCTTCATGAGTCCTCACACATGTTTTTGCACCATCA
This sequence comes from Brasenia schreberi, assembly GCA_036023115.1. Taxonomy (NCBI): domain Eukaryota; kingdom Viridiplantae; phylum Streptophyta; class Magnoliopsida; order Nymphaeales; family Cabombaceae; genus Brasenia; species Brasenia schreberi. The sequence goes on from JAYKKT010000061.1 coordinate 10,548,055, forward strand.
TACATGTCTCTTATAAGGTTAATATATGTCAATGGGATACCTCTTTTTTCCAAAGTTCTCCAAAGAACCTCCCTCGGAACCGAGCAAAGAAGATCTCGCCTAAACAGGAGCACCTAAGAGGGGTTAACACACCCACACGCCCTCTTTAGGTTGGCTGTACCCGGCCTTGAGAGACTATCGTGGTGGACAGGGTGCACACGGCTGCACCGGTCTCTCGGCTGCACACACGGTCCTGTGCGCACTGGGGTCGCACGGTGGCTGGGACGTCGTCTTCGGCTGTGGCTGGAGGTAGGCACCCTGTGGAGTATTGTCTGCAGCTGAACAAAAGAGGGGCGCCCTATGACACAGGCGCCTGCAGCTGGACGGAAGAGGGGCACCCTGTCGGCACCCTGGAGAGCACCCTGTTGCTGAATGGGGTGGGCAGCGCACTGTCTGCGTCCTGGAGAGGTTTACTGACTGTCACCGCCTGTGACAGTCCCTGTCGCCAAGAGGAACGGAACGGGGGTGCCCTGTTCTGAAAGAATGCACCTGGAGCGCCCGGCTGCTTCTGCGGCACGCGCCACGACCCTGTCGCGGCACCCTCCTGCGCTGGCTCAACAGCACCACGGTCTTGCACGACAGAACCTCTCAGCACCCAGTCACGGCAACGGCAACGGCTACGGGGCGTTGTCTGGCCCTGAAGTTCCACGTCTCTGCACTTGGCCTTCACACGACTCCACTCTCACTCTTCACTCTCACTCCACACTTCCAACCACACGGACAATGGGGCAAGTGTCGATTTGGGCCCAACGCGACCCGAACCAGACACGACCCGGACCCGACATGACCCGGACCCGACACGACTCGAACCCGGACCCAACCCGACTTGGGCCCGATCTTGACCTAGCCTAGACTTAGACTAATGTGACCTAGCTTAGACCTAGACACACACAGGGCTCGGGTTTATAAGCACACCCGATCCTTACAAGGGACACACACACAAAGCAAAGTGTATGTACAAGACCTAGCCAACACTTGACCCAACCTAGCTAACCTAGTTGGACCTAACTCACACCACTAGACCTAGCCCACTATGAACCGACACCACACTAAGCCAAGTTACACACACGACTCGACTTAGCCCAAGTTCATAGAACATACCCAGGCTTTACAATGGACCACATACAACTCATACATGTACAAGGGAGGTTTACATCAATCGATGCGTGCGTCTACGCCCATGCGTCGCCTGGCGCTCGCGCTTTCTGAAGCCATCGGACGAAGGATGGGAAGGGTGCGCGCAGGCCACAGGAACCCGTCCTGTGACAATTAGTCAGTCTGGGACAGGTGGAGGCTAACCGGGTGACGGTTAGCATGCTAGGACATGTGGGGGCTAACCGGGTGACGGTTAGCATGCTGGGACAGGTGGGGGCTAACCGAGTGACGGTTAGACTACTGGGCGCAGGTGGCGCCCAGGCATGAGGTGCGGGACACCTCACCCGCATCCCATGGGTGGGAGCGGTTACAGGGTGTAACCGCCCCCCGCCCCTCCTGGGAGGGAACGGTTACCCGGGGCCGGGTGCCTATAAGGCAGCCCTCCTGCCCCATTGTTCCGGGTTGTTGGAAGTGTGGAGTGAGAGTGAAGAGTGAGAGTGGAGTCCTGTGAAGGCCAAGTGCAGAGACGTGGAACTTCAGGGCCGGACAACGCCCGTAGCCATTGCCGTTGTCGTGACCGGGTGCTGAGAGGTTCTGCCGTGCAGGACCGTGGTGCTGTTGAGCCAGCGCAGGAGGGTGCCGCGACAGGGTCATGGCGCGTGCCGTAGAAGCAACCAGGCGCTCCAGGTGCGTTCTTTCAGAACAGGGCGCCCCCGTTCCGTTCCTCTTGGCGACAGGGACTGTCACAAGCAGTGATAGTCAGTAAACCTCTCCAGGGCACAGACAGTGCGCTGCCCACCCCGTTCAGCAACAGGGTGCTCTCCAGGGTGCCGATAGGGTGCCCCTCTTCCGTCCAGCTGCAGGCGCCTGTGTCACAGGGCGCCCCTCTTCTGTTCAGCTGCAGACGATACTCCATAGGGTGCCGCCAGGGTGCCTGCCTCCAGCCACAGCCGAAGACGACGTCCCAACCACCGTGCGACCCCAGGGCGCACAGGACCGTGTGTGCAGTCGAGAGACCGGTGCAACCGTGTGCACCCTGTCCACCACGACAGTCTCTCAAGGCCGGGTACAACCAACCTAAAGAGGGCGTGTGGGTGTGTTAACTCCTCTTAGGTGCTCCTGTTTAGGCGAGATCTTCTCTGCCCGGTTCCAAGTGGGAACCCTAACTAAATAAGGAACTTAAGGTTGTACTTTACACGATGGAATGGTCTAAGTGTTATGCCATGTTTGTGTATGTTTGTCTTTGACGATGCATGAGTGGTGAATGTGCAAACCCCGCCCAACATCTGTTGAAAAGGCACGGTTTGTGAGAGGCTGATAGAATCACCGGGTGGTTCTAGCCATCATAGTGGAATAACGTTTTGAAAATTTTTGGTTTGAAATGACACTGTGACAGTCTCTCAAGGCCGGGTACAGCCAACCTAAGGAGGGCGTGTGTGTGTTAACCCCTCTTTGGTGCTCCTGTTTAGGCGAGATCTTCTCTGCTCGGTTCCAAGTGGGAACCCTAACTAAATAGGGAACTTAAGGTTGTACTTTACACATCGGAATGGTCTAAGGGTTATGCCATGTTTGTGTATGTTTGTCTTTAGGCAGTGGTATAATGAAAAAAAATTCAAAACTAAAAGAAATCTATCAACTTCTACCGTCTAGTAGTGGAAGATTCAATCTTGCTTCAACATCCCACGCGCTCAGTGTATGTCCTGGCTATACCCTAAAAATATTTAAAATAAAACCTGAGCACCACACTTTGCTCATAGATAGATATGATCTCTCTACATGTAATCATACTAGAGAAATGCACTATTTCAAACCAGACAGTGAGAAAATATATATCATAAAAAAACAATATCATTACCAAATATGCATGCATACTCAAACACTCATCAAGATGAAGATGAAGCTTAGTTTCGATATCATAAACTCTATAGAGTAACCAACCATTGTCACGCCGTAGGAGTTGCCTATACTATACTCCTTTCCAGCCACGTGACCTTTGACAATGCCCTCGGCATGTCGGACCTCGGATCCTGGTGCCTCACAAGAACCCACCAAGTCTGGGCAAAAGTATCCGGATACCCCATATCCACAATAACATCCATTGGGCTATCTCCTAGGATCCACATCACATCCATATTGGCAATAGTCACATATATCCGATTATGTCAAAATAATATATCCATATCAAAATCACACATTAAAATAAAGTAGCAAATTCATTCTACTGAACAGAAACTCTATACTCTCGTTGACTAGTTCCACTATCCCCAACTTAGTCATGTCGTAACCGACAAGAGTTGCTCACAATAACTATAAGTGCAAAGTAGCTCAACCAACGAAGTAGTTATCACAACTCAACACATCTACGAGTTAGGACTATCCGATATGTCCATCTACAATCCACTAACACTATACACTGTTCTTGGAAGGTATATCAATACTAATAGTATTTCACTCACCTACAATGACAACCATCTAATACTAATAGATACGTCCATCTATAATTCATCGACATCTCATAGTGTCGTAAAAAATAGATCCATATCCATTAAGTGATTTACTCGCACACAAGCACACTCATGCCATGCATCCATATAGTCATCAAAGTATTTTAAATATTATTTCATAAGAACACATATATACTTATTTGAAAGCATTAATAAACATTTCACAACCTCTTGCATCGTCTCAAAGCAATTAAAAACTACATCTAACATATAACAGAAAAGAGAACACATCCACCTACTTGATGTCTTTATGTAGATCCTAATATAATAGTGCTATCTCTCCCTTAATAACCTCAATTTAATCACTAAATCATGATAAAAGCATAATATTAATATTACATTCAAATAAAAACACAACTGCTCAAACCACATTGAAATCGGATCTCAAATGAGTCTAAACCCCCCAAAAAAGTCAATATGGTAAAGTCCATACCTTTGTCTCTTCATAATCAATTTTGACTGCCTTTCTCTCTCTCTTTTTTTTATTCTTCTCTCTCTACCTCTCTTTTCTCTTTCTTTCTCTCTCCCTCACCATTCTTCTCTTCTTTCTCTCTTCCTCACTGTTCCTGGCTTCTTTCTCTCTCCTCTCTATCTCATTTATGTCGGCAGGAAGACAGTTACCTGTCTTCCTTTCAGCTGGCCACTGCTGAGCTTTATAGGTTGAGTTGTGTAAACAAAAATTTTAAATCGTTTAATCGACTTAAAATTCGTTTGCAAAAACTATGCGTGAGCATGCCATCAAATTTACTCAAATATATGTTGGATCTCGTTAGGTCAAGATCTCACACAATCCCCCCGGTAGTTAACGAAGAAGCATTAACAAGAATGTGCTTCAGCAATGCCTCACTTATTTTTTGCACTGTTGAAATCATTGGTCGATTGCATGACTTAGGAATTGATAAAATGAAGATGTTGATCATTGATGAAAGAATGCGAAGCACTAATTCCATTAGAGCTTGAAGGCTTGCAGCACTGTGTTCTTATAGGCCATGAGATGCAGTTACCTGCAGTTGTGAAGAGCAAGGTTTTTTATTTTCATAATCTAGTTGGATCATACTTTCCTCTTGTGTTTCTACATTGTCATCTAATTTTTCATCCATGATTTCATCTAAAAATGTATAACTATCTTTGTTGCTTTGAAACTCATTTCCATAGTAATATTCATTTTCAATGAATTTGATATCTCTAGACATATAAAGTTTATCTTCTTTTGGACTGTAACAATATCCCTTTTATCAATACCATATCCAAGAAAGACACATTCAATAGCTTTGAGACCTAACTTATTATTATTATCCGTAGAAATATAACACTTACATCGAAAAACTTTTAACCAATCATAACTAGGTTTATTTGAATACAACTTTTAAATGGGAGAACAATTTTTTAGTTTGGTTGATGGCATTATCGAACATAAGTTAAGATAAGTATCGAGTACAACATAGAACCAATTCAGATTCATGCCCGATAGATCTACTATTTAAGCGATTCAACTATTGAGATGTCTTATGGAACATTTTAAAATAAAAAAGAAAAACCTTCACATGATATTTATTGATATAGAAAAGACTTAGGATAGGGTGACAAAAAATGTTCTTTCAAGAATCTTTGAAAAGAGAGGCATCCCATTGACATACATAAATCTTATAAGATTACGATGGTATAAAAACTTGTGTGCATATTCATGAAGGAATGACATAATCTTTTGAAGTTAATATTGGGTTACATAAGTGTTCAACTTTAAGTCCATATTTATTTATATTGGTTATTTATGAGTTAACAAAACATATTCAAGATGAAGTACCACGATGTATGTTATTTGTAGATAATATTGTATTAATGGATGATTAAGAAAAAAGTTAATAGAAAATTAGAACTACGAAGAGAAATGTTAGAATGTAAAGGTTGTCGATTTAGTAGAACAAAGACAAAATATATGAAATATAAGTTTTATCATTTGGATACTTTAGAGGACATAAAAATTACGGTTGGTATACAATACCTCCCATAAGGAAAGTTTTAAATACCTATGGTCAATTTTTAAAAGCGATAGAAAATGTGATGATGTTACGAATAAAATTAATACCAGTTGAATAAAATTTAGATGGACATCAGGTATTTTGTGTGAAAATAAGATATCATTAAAGTTAAAAGAAAAATATTAAAGAGCAACAATTAGACCTACTATACTTTATGGTTCTGAGTGTTGCACAGTTAATAATCAACATGGGCAAAAGATGTCCGTAGCAGAAATGAAGATGTCAAGATAGATGAGTGTCATACAAGGAAAGACCATATACTTAATGAGGTTATTAGAAACTAATTCGGAGTAGCACTAATAGAGGATAAAATGATGAAAAATTGTTTAAGATGGTTTGAACATGTATAAAGATGACTAAAGGACACTTCCTAAGAAAATATAAAAAATTAGATTGCGAAAATGTTAAGAGATGAACAGGATGACTACACAAGTGTTGGAAAGAAACTATAAAGAATTATCTAGTTTCTATTGAGTTAAATGCTAGTATGACACATGATAAGGTTCTCTGGAAATAAAGAATTCACGTAGCCGACCCCATCTATAATGAGAAAAAGCTTAGTTGTTGTTATTGGTTAATGGCATCCTATTTATCAAATATATAGAAGTTAGAGCGGATTCGGCCCACAAGTACTTGAGAACTTTACTTGTTAACAACAAAGTTCTAGTAGTTTCAATGATATGTCTTTGTTTTGTTTCGGCTAAATCATTTTGTTGGGAGTTTTGGTATAAGATTTTAATACCAAATTTCATGTTCTTAAAGGTAGTTTTTGAAGTCATTTAAGAGATTCATCCCCGGAGTCGGTTCTTAAGATTTTGATATTAGTTTCAAATTGAGTCTTAAATATATTATGAAAGATAAAAAATGTTTGAAAACTTCTGATTTGTGTTTCAAAAAATATATCTAAGTGTGTCGAGTGAAATCATCTATAAAAACAATATAGTAGATCACTCCTTTTGAGGTTATAAGAGCAGGTTCCCAAACATCGGAATCCATTAATTCGAAAGCCTTTTTTGTCATAAAGATTCTTTCACCAAATGATGCATGATTTGTTCTTTGCAAACAAATTCATTCTTTTCATTTGTTTTTATCTATAGAAAATTGTTCATTTTGCTTACATTAAGATGCCCCAATATTTTGTGCCAAAACCTAAAATCATTAGAAGTAATCCTATATATTTCAAAATTTGACATTAGCTAAATTTTTCATGATGTAAAGACCACCTTCTTTATGTCCTTGCTCAATCACCTTCTTCGATAGATTATTTTCTAGATTACCAATTTCTTTAACATCAAGCTTAGTTTCGTCGGTCGTAAATACTTACTCTTTAACTTGTGTGTATTTGATTAATAATTTATATTCATTTGTCATATTAAAAGATGCACTAAAATCTAAAAACCATGGCAACCTTGATTTTTTGGAAGAGGTTGATAATGCCGACCCGTAGATGCTTGACTTTTCTTTGAATATTTCTTCAATGTAGGCCTTGATTTTTTATTATAGTAGCTCCTGTTTATTGTCAATAGTAGCTGCATGAGGAAACTTCCTTAATAAGAGAGGACAAGTTGTTTTAATATGTAGCTCCTGTTTGTTGTCAATAGTAGTTGCATGAGGAAACTTCCTTAATAAGAGAGGACAAGTGGTTTTAATATATCTCCTATCCTTGCAATAGTAAAAAACTGTACTCTTATTTGGCCAAGATACAATATTTTCCTTAAATTTCTTGTTCCTTTCATTACTTTTAGTGTGTGGAGGCTTATATGTCTTCAAGTGGCTTTTGGGTCTAGATGATTCAAGAACCGCTTTTTTTTTGTCTCTCAAATTTCTCAATCTAGTCTCTTTTATGACTAAATCGGTCAAGATTTCATAGCTTTTAGGCCTCGACTTTCTATTTATCAAACTTGATCTTATGTTTTCAAATTTGTCTTGGAATCCCGTATGAATAAGAAGTATTGGTTGACAAGGTACTTTTAAAATTTATGCATACTTCTAAGTTGGTTTTAAAGATCGAAAAACACATTATTGTAGTATCTAATGCTCATGAAATCTTATTTGAGCTTTATCATATTTTTCATCAAATTTAATTGAAAGACAGTCATCTTGGGAATGAGTTTCTCGAAAGTATTCCCAAGTTTCAAAGGTATTATTAAACATACTAATCTTACTTTAAAGTTTTTCATCCATATTTTAGCCAATAATCGAAGTGATTTTAGCATTATACTTTTCTCATTTTTGCTCTCACTTGAATTTTTCTTGTGTATCAAGAAATTCATCTTCATCAAGTCCTTCACCTATCTATTTGAACTCTTTAATCGTATTATCAATATAATCCCAATAGTCTTTAGAGATAAAATAATTTTTTATTATACATGCCCAACTTTGATAGGAATTTAGAACTAATAAACAACGAAATGTCTCATTTTTCTTAATAATAATAAAAAATATGAAGAATACCTTGATTTTTATAACTTGGCCGAACAATACTTAAATTTGACAATATTTTTACAATCGGAGCGAATATTAATGCAGTTCTAAATGAATCATTTGGCTATGATACCATGTGAAAATAGTGCCAAACACACACCAATAATGTTTACAAACTCAAATACAAATGATCTTACAAGATATTTAATAAGCCAAATCGCCAAATACTTATGCGCAAGGCAAACCAAATAGGTATTATACCAAACAAGTCAAGTGGGCACAAAAATCTCTAATGAATTTATTCACAACACCCTTTATTTAATAGGTTATTACAATTTTACAAGTGAGAAGAGAGAGAAGTTAATGGGAGCAACTACTTTACCAGTCCACTTGGACTCTGCGTTAGAGACATGTTGGGTCCTAATAACCCAATTCGGTTACAAGTTAACAGATGCATGGTTAGTGTAGAATGGTAAAACTGGCCATGGTTGGTGAGACAAGAGAGTTGATCCATGAGATCCATCTAATAATATCATCAAGTGGAACTACTTAAACCAGATATTGTGCATGTAGATGTGCCACATGTTTTTCGACGAGTAAACACTTCGCTTTAGCACAGATAAATCCTAGATTCAACATCTTGAATGACATTGAAGCTTTACTATTGAATACTATGAACTTTTTGACCTGTAGTAAATATCACATGATGATCCTACACTACTCTAACTCAGGTCTCTATTCATGAATGCTGTGACAAGTTTTTGCTTGCAAAATATTTTTAAAGAGTGACAATCTCCAAAGTATCACGCAAAAAATGCGGTATTGATCAGAACTCTTCATGCTATGAAACTGATTAGACCAACACCAAATACTCAAAGGCAATAACAGGGCTTCATAATAGAAACTTAAACTCTAAAGACTCCCAGAATTACAAGAAAATTCAAGATTGTCCCCTATAATATTGGTTAAATTATGCTAATAGATCTTTCATGTATATACTTTTTATTCCTTTTTCCTAGAGATCACTGAAATAAGCAACTCAAACATAGAGAGTATACTTTCTTTCACGTCACTTATTGTGACAAAAACCATACCATCATCTGCAACATATATGTTTGTTTCCAAGCATTTCAATGATGAGCTTATGCATCTTATCATATCCTTTCTCATTCTACTTCAAGTATTCAGCTAGTTTCCAAAGCTTTAATAAAGATTGCAGTGTTTCAGTGAAAGAGAGATATGAGGTATTGAAGCTGCTTCGTTAATTGAGAAACGGATGCTTTAAAATCCCTCACATATCCAATAAATTTACAAATACTTCCTTCAAATCAATCAAAAAGAGTAAACTTTCCACAAATTTCTGAGCGAAGTTAGTTGCAGGAATTCAATGGTAAAAGGTACAATTCTCTAAGGTGGATGTGGATAAGTTCGGCCTTTACATACTGTCTCTGCTTCCAAATTGAGGATTCCGCCCAACTTCTTACCAAATTGAGGAACTCCTCCTCCAAAAACAACAACAACTAAGCCTTTTCCCATACTAGATGGGGTCGGCTACATGGATTCTTTGTTTCCACAAAGCCCTATCGTGTGCCATGTTAGCAGTTAACTCACAATAAGCTAGATCATTCTTTATTGTTTCTTTCCAACACTTTTGTGGTCGTCCTCTACCTCTTTTAATACTTTCTAAATTTATTTTTTCTAACCTTCTTACCGGTTCTTCTTTTGATCTTTTTTCTATATGTCCAAACCATCTTAAACGATGTTCTCTCATTTTATCCTCTATTGGTGTCGCTCCTAATTTGTTTCTAATAACCTCATTATGTATACGGTCTTTTCTTGTATGACCACTCATCCATCTCAACATCTTTATTTCTGTCACAAACATCTTTTGTACATGTCGATATCTTTTTTTCTACAAATAAAGTAATCAATTTTTGTTTGTGATAAGCCACTCTTATAAGTAATTAAATGTTCATCTCATTTTTTGAAGATTGTATTGAATATAAAGAGATCAAATGCTATAGCAAAATTTAAAATTTCCCTACCTTCCTCATTTATATCTCCAAAACCAAAGTTTCCATGAATACCTTGATATCCTAATGCCTCTTTCCGGCTTGTCCATTTAAGTCTCCTCCTAAACAAATCATCTTTCTTTGTGGAATCTTTTGAATCACCTTATCTAACTCTTCCCAAAAAACTGTCTTTATACTATCTTCTAGTCCTACTTGGGGTGCGTAAGTACAAATTATATTCAAAACCTCGGCTCCTAACACTAATTTCAATGTCATGATTCGGTCACCACATCATTGTATGTCTACTATAGTATCCTTTAAATCTTTATTTATGATAATACCAACTCCGTTTCGAGCTTTTTCTTTACCCGAGTACCATAATTTAAAATCTGTATCCTCTATCTCCTTTGCTTTTTCTCTAACCCATTTTGTCTCTTGTAAACATAGAATATGAATCTTTCTCCGAATCATAGTACCTACAACCTCCATTAGCTTACCAAATAATGTTCCGATATTCCAATAACCAATACGAATCTTATTATATAGTACTAGCTTCCTTACCCCCCGCATCCGTCCATATTCAAAATGTGGGGACCCTCTCTGAAAATTATTCACTACATTCATGCAACAATGTAGCGAGGCTAACTTCTTTATCCATACCCATCTATGACGTAGGAACCCTCTGTGCAATTGATTCACTACATTCGGGTAAAAATATTGTGCCCCTTGCTTACTTATCACTGCATTCGGGGTCTGCAGCGCATCGCTAGGCACGGACGCCCTAAAACAATGCTAATCATTTTTGTAATCCATGTTATAAAAATCCAACGAAGTTTTACGCTGGCTGTCGGAAGCCTAACACAACCCTCCTCTTTTATTCGGGCTTGGGACCGACAATGCAAGGGTGATCCCTTACATGGGCAGAGTTTGAGGCACTCCTCCACTTGGGCTAAAATTGGGGTGACATGTGAAAGTTAATGGATCAAATATGGAAGTAGTTTGATGAAGAATCAACTACGATTTCATTCCTAAACTTTTTTATGCTAGTTGATGGATCTACAAGCATTTCTTTTCTGGCAGCTAGAAAGGGGAAAGAGCTAGCAGTGAAAATTTGCCAGCATTGTGAATCAACTCAGTGAGTGGCTTGTCTCCTTGAAATGAATGTAGTGCACGCATGCTCATGCACACACTCACACATAGAGATAATAGTTAAGCACATTCTAGGTCGCCCAATTAAACATTATTATAGGATCCCATTTTTGACCATTGAAATGGAAGTATACTCAATATAAATATGTTTAAGTGAGTTTCTTTCACACATAGGTACATGAAGGATTTTATACGCCCACCTACGCTGCGAAGAATGTTCACCCATTCTCAGCACATTCATCGTTTCAGGTGTAGACCATCTTACAGGCTTAAAATCTCATTTGTTTATCTAATAAAAATGCAGGACTATTACACGGATTTTCAACAGAGGATCACATCTGTGAACGTCGTTCTGCACTCTCTCTCTACATGTATGTATGTATATATATGTGGTGAGTACTTGTATTATTGTATCTTGCAGTCACGAACATCGCCTTGCTGTTTCTTTGGAGATAAGTTTCTCCTGAAATGAATTACTTCCGAAAGTATGAGAGAAACTCAAAGGAGAAAAACATGAACCTGATATGATGCAGTACATCTCACCATTCGATCAGTTGTTCAGGTTTAGCTGAGCACTCAGGCTGGATAACTCGTCTTTCTCGTCACACTGCAGCGCATCAAAATATTTTGTTTTTGATGAACTAGCTTGAAAATATAACAGGGACAAATTTCGCCAGAAATTGAAGTTCTTAAAAGTTCACTATTGACGTTACCTGAGACTTGGGTGGAAGGAGAAGCGGGTCAGATTTTGGATGATGTTCAAGCTTGGGATGACGTACAACTGTTGCTAGAAGCTCATCCTCTTCAGCTCCAAAAAGACGCCCATGGGTTTTAGCATCAAACACTGTGTCCCTCCATATGGATGGCTTAATGCTCAATGTAATTCCATCTCCAACAATCCAAAGACTGCCCGAATCAATATCCCAAATTAATCATGCAAGCTTTACTTTACAAATGAAACAAAATATCTCGTTTCACACACGCACAAAATACCTGATCACATACTTTTCACTTCCTTGGAAGCCATAAACAGATTTGACATCAACAACAAAGTTGTTATAAGTTCGATACTTTGATGAGAGATTCTTTTGAAGCAGGTCAATTTGACCACTATATGGGCATATGATACCAATACTCAGAGTTCCTCCTGCACCATTCCAAGCTGTAAAAGTAGATGTTCAACAACAAATTCTGAGAAATGCAGTCAACTAACACACATGGTCAATAGCGAATTATATCTTAATCTTTAATTAATACCTTTGTTTGTACTAGTACAGAGATAACAATTGCCTCCAACTCGTTCCTCCAGCCGTGCCCTCTAGGATGTTTCTCCTCCTTCCCCCGTAACATTTATGAACGAATAAGTTCCAAACATATTTCCTTCAAGATATTGCTTCTTTTAACTCCTTTTCTTCACATTTTCACCATCCCGTGCTACCATAGAATATAGCATTTGGAAAAGAGCATATAGATGGATACATTCTGTATTACGTATTAAACAGATATTTGTGACGCCCCAATGAGCTCATCCTCTCAAAGACTACTCCCAAATCCTGATTTTTCTGAGATGTGATATACATAAAAAAAGTATGACATCAACAACTATTTGTAATTTTTGTAGCTATGAGCATGAACGCTACATGAAGAGAGTAATCAAAGACCTTGCTCTTCACAACTGCAGGTAACTGCATCTCATCGCCTATAAGAACACAGTGCTACAAGCCTTCAAGCTTCAATGGTATTTGTGCTTCACACTCTTTCAATTGTGCCACTTCATCAATGATCAACACCTTCATCTTATCAATTTCGAAATCATGCAATCGAACAGAGCTTCCAACAGTACGGAAAATAAGCGAGGCATTGCTGACGCACATTCTTGTTAATGCTTCCCCGTTACCTGCAGGGGACATTGTCAAAGCTTCGTCGAGCAATTCAAGAACTCGGATGCAAATATTTCTGGTATGTATGATATCCTCCTTGGTGGAATGCTTCAGAGAGGTCACTCATCAAAATCTCTTCAATATCACTCTTCTCGATATCCTTATAGACGTAAAAAACATTCTCCACATCAGTCCCTTCAGTGTCGGCAATATGAAATTAGTTTCTTAAAAAAGCTAACACGTCCAAAAGCTTTCTCATGATTCCAAATATATCTTTTTGAATCAAGGGCACGGGAAGGTGGGTGCAAAAAACTTTAGCCGTGTCATAATGGCGTCAAAACGTTGACATAGGAACTGTGAAAGGCCAACTTTTTCTTCTTCTTTGTGGTACTCTACTTTGGGGTCCTTCAACATGGAATCATGGATGTTATGCAGCGCTTCCCTCCGTTCCTTGGACAAAAGAATGCAATCAATTTCTTAATGCGATCATCAAGAAATATGTCTTCAAGAACAGTAGTACCATCAACTTTCATCTCCTCTTTGTTGCCAAACAGTAACAGATCTCCCAAGAAACAGTATGAAAATCCATTCCCAAGCCTTTCAAGGGATTCTTTGCCAACTTGACCAACCATGAGGCGACCTCCATAACAACAATGTTCGTTGGTGCGTAGGTGAGGCTGTTGCATTTCTCCTCCATGAGTCTCTCTAAGAGCTTGTAGCCCAGATAAGTTTGAGAATATTCGTATGACACCAATTTGCAATGTCACCGAGAGGGTTGCCATTCTCAATGCATCCATACACAAAAAGCGGCTAGGCAAACGAATATATAACAAACATAATATAAGGGCTCCATAACGGAAAGCCCACCAAGGTAATCCGGAAGGATGGATCCAGCCGCTGCTCGAGCAGTGCATTCAACTAAACATAGAAAAAGAAAATAAAGTGAATATAGCAAGAAAGAGTTTAAAAAATATTTCCTATCAAATTCGACCGTGGGAAACCAAGAAATATTGTCAATACTGAAATCCGGTGAAGAATATTGATAAGTCCTGGTATGAGAGGTAGGTTGATTGGAAAAAAGTTGGTACGCATTACTTTTTTGCATAAATGGAAAAATAAAAAAAAGAGAAAAATGGAGAAGAGAGAAAACTTCCTACCGAAAAACCACAAAAAACCTCAGGGAGGACTCAAGAGAGATATGGGCTAACAACTGAAAGCCATCCGCCGCAGTAAAGTCTCAAGAGCCAAGCGGGCCAACGCCTGAAAGTCGTTGATCGTAGTAAGGCCTAAGTGGTCAAAGGCTATCATCAAAGGGATACCCCGAAAAGGTCAACAACTGAAAGTCGTCGGCCATAAGGAGCCATTGGCCAGTGGGAGGTTTCTAAAATCGCCTGAGCAGTTTCGAAAAGCCACGGTGTTCATAAAATTGTCGACCGTTTTTTGAAATATTACAGTTTGTCATGGGGTAAAATTATCAAAAAGTCTATATATTTTTCAGTAAAAATATGATTTTACCCCAAATAGACAAAAGGACAATTTTACCCACTAAATGTTTATGAAAATTATAAAATACTAGACTATAAAATTACATGGTTGCTCTTAGATGAGTAAAAATTTAAAGTTTTTCTACTATTTTAAAAGAAAAGGCTACCCCTATCTTTAAGAAAATTTATAGATTCGGACTGAAGGGAAAAATTATGGTTTTACGCTTGATTAGTTACGAATTTTACAAAAAAACTAGATACTAAGTTTACTATTCTACCCTTAGTCCTTCTGAAAAATTAAAAAACCGGATAGGTAGATAAAATTATTGGTTTGTCCTTGAATTTTTAAGGAAATTACAATTGATGGTATTTTGGGGGAAAATTATAGATTTCTCCCTAGTATGGTTACTGAAAACAATAGAATCAAGTTATTAAAAACTCAATGATGGTACTTAAAATATGCTTGAAATTGGTTTTAAGTAACATGAGTTATTTTGAATTCAGTAGATGAATATTCCACATTTTAATTTTACATAGTTGGCTATCTATTGAATGTTGCTTAATGAATGTTTTTCATATATACCGTTTGATTATTATTTTTGCCAAACATATAAAAATGAATTTCAAAATATATGTATTTGAATTGGCAAAAACAAAAAAATAAACAGTCTTAATTTTCAAACGTGAAAAAGAAGAATCTCGTTTGCTCTTACACTAAAAGGTATAAATTATATATTAAGGGAAACTGTATGACCTCCACCCCCTAATGCTAGTTAGCAACAAAGGCAAATGTAACAAACATTCTTGAAGGATGACAAAATAGCAAAAGCTATCATGTTAACATACATACATGAAAAATGATATGATTAGGGTCTTTGAAGAGTATGAGACTGTAAAAGAGCTATTTGATTCGATAACAACTAAGTATGATACTACAACTAAGCTACATGTCCAATTCTTGCTACAAAAATATAATTCATATAAGATGAAAGATGGAGATAATATAGTGGAACATTTAAACCATATGCTAGTAATGGCAAGAGACTTAGTTGTAGTCAAATCAGTCATCCTATAACCAATGCAGATATCCACAATACTAAATGATCTTCCCCGTCATGAAACATGGTCGCGACTGCCCTTATACTAGGGCCCGAGAAAAGCCTTTCTGAATTACCCTTTAAGCTAGCAATTGAATAAGAAAATATGAACAAAAACAAAAAGGAGAAAATGCTATTAATTTAAGATGAGATAGGGTCCAAATCTAAAGCCCACTAGAAGAAAAATTAAACGAAACAAGAAATTTGATAAGAATAAAAAAAAAGCTATCAATCTTTAAAAAAAATATTGAAAACCGTTTTTCGGGTCAAGTGTTTCAGTTGCGTGAAAATGGGGCACTATAAGAAGGATTGTCGCAACAAGAAGATTTTGGAAACACCTAGTAATACGGATAATTAGAGAAGCAAGATATAATCTGTATGATATTTTAGTGTTTGTACATGAATCGCCTAGTGACTGACTTGTGATAACAACTAAGTATGACACTACAACTAAGCTACATGTCTAATTATTGCTATAAAAATATAATTCTTATAAGATGAAAGATGAAGATAATATAGTGGAATATTTGAACCATATACTAGTAATGGCAAGAGACTTAGCTGTAGTCAAATCAGTCATCCTAGAACTAATGCAGATATTCACAATACTAAACGGTCTTCCCCCGTCATGAAACATGGTCACGACTGCCCTTATACTTGGGCCCAAGAAAAGCCTTTTCGAATTACCCCTTAAGCTAGCAATTGAATAAGAAAATATGAACAAAAACAAAAAGGAAAAAATGCTATTAATTTAAGATGAGATCGGGTCCAACTCTAAACCCACTAGAAGAAAAATAAACCAAACAAGAAATTTGGTAACAATAACAAAAAAGCGACCATTCTTTTAAAAAAATATTGAAAACAGTTTCTCTAGTTAAGAGTTTTAGCTGCATGAAAATGGGGCACTATAAGAAGGATTGCCGCAACAAGAAGAATGGTGAAAATACCCAGCAACATGGATAATCAGAGAAGCATGATATAATATACATGGTATTTTAATATTTGTACATGAATCGTCTAGTGACTGACTTGTAGATTGACTAAGGAGCACCGAGACATATCTCGAAGAAGAAGGAAGGGCAATGAATATAAAGGAATATAAACCAGGAGAACATAGGGTGTATATGAGAAATAATATATTTTCTAATGTTTTTGGGATGGGATCCTTTAGGATTTATGTAAAAGGCACACCAATTATTTTAAATGATGTATTGATTGTACCAACTATAAGATGCAATTTGGTTTCAGTCCCTATTTTGATTAAGAAGAGCTTTGAAGTGGTTTATTCCTAACAAAATGACAGTGGGGAAGCATGGGGGAGTGTTTTTTTGCAATCAATTTTATGTTGAACATGGTCTATTTATATTAAATATCAATGAAAATAATTTTTTTTCTACTTAGATTGATTGTGCTTTTAATGTTAATGTGAATATGTGGAATAAATGTTTAGGACATATAAGTGTTAAAAAGTTAAGAAAGTTATCCAACCTTGACTTATTGTTAGGATTCAAAGAAAACACTTTTAATAAGTGGGAAACATGTATATAAGAAAAAATGAAAAGATTTTTTTCTTACAAAAAAATAAAAAAGGCAACAACCCTGTTGAAAATCATTCACACGGATTTATGTGGATCTTTTAGAGTTAGATCATATCGAGAAAATGTTTATTTCATAACCTTTATCGATGATTACTCAATATATACATACATATATCTCTTAGCATATAAATCTGAGGCACTTAATATGTTTATATCCCTACTTTAAAAAAGAAAAATTCCAAGAAAATGTTTATTTCATAACCTTTAGAAGTTGAGAACCAACTAGGATATATAATCAAAGTCTTGAGATCAGATATAAGTAATGAGTACAAAACTAAAGAATTTTTAGAATTTTGTAAAGACTTTAATATTGCAAAATAAAATACAATACATAGGACACCTCAATAAAATAGTGTAGCAGATAGATATAGGAGGACCTTACTGAATATGACAAGGTTTATTTTAATAGATGTATATCTACGAAGGATATTTTAGGAAAAAATAATAAGTATAACTATGTATATACTCAACAGAGTACCATGTAAAGTTGTATTCTCTATACCATATGAAATGTAGTTTGGAAGAAAACCCAACCTAGGGCATCTTAGGAGGTGGGGATCTATCACTCATGTTAAGATCCTTGATCAGTATAGAGATAAACTAGAGAGTATATCCTTGACATGTGTATTCATCAGATATCGCAAAGATTCTAAAGTATATTGTTTTTATCAAAAGGATCATGGACTGATAGAAAGCATAGATCTTGAATTCTTAGATGATAATAATAATGACATCCTTGAAAACGATAATGAGTATATTGACGATAAAGTAGATTTAGATCCATCATCATTTGCACCCATAGATGATCTTACTAAAAAACCAAAACTTTAAATAGACATAAAATAGATGGGCTCACATCGTCCTACGTAAAGGATTAGAACACTTATCAGGTAGAGGAAGTGTATAATTCAATGGATATAGATGAGTTGTCTGATAACTTGACATATCGTAAAGCTATTGACTCATCTGAATCATCAAACTGTGAAAAAGCCATGGATGAGAAAATTGAATTCATTGAGAAAAATCTATGGTTTTCTTCAATGTTCCAACACTTGAGGCATTATTAGACTCGGTAGGGCATGACCAAAATAAATAAATCTATAAATAGGAATATGTGAAAACTAGCAACACTCATCGCCCAAAGATATAATTAGTATAGAACCTCCATATTATGCATAAGTGGCTTCTAAAGATTTTGTATTCCATAAGAAATTTCTAGCTTTCACATGGTGTGTATAAGTAGTGGATGGTTACTCTCGGCACCATTGCTAACAACGATCATGAAATGTGGGAAGAAGGGCCCTCTTCCCGGATTTCATGAGATCGTATTTTTGAAAGTTAAATGTTTATAAAAATAATTTTCAATTTTCTAAAAGTAAAACTCACGCATCTCCCTGATAAAAGAAAGATATGACTGTTAAAAGGGAAAACCTAAAGCGGTAAACATGGAAGATAGAAAGCCATGTATAAATAAAGAGTTTACATAACTCAAAAGAGGTGATAAGAAATCTGATACTTTGTTTCTAAGTATTCTGAGAAAACCCTCTACGAGTAACCCCGAAAATGATATATAGTTCTATTACACTTGCTATAAGAAACACAAGAAAGGAAAAGAAGCAAGAAGAAAAACCATAAAGACAGTCAACTTCAATTGTGCACAAACTAACCGGACAAGGCAAACGACTTCGGACACTAGCGACTACCCCAACATCTGGTATTAGAGCCTATTGGAATTTTGTGACAATGATAAACAGGTACATGGTCCTATATTAAAAAAAAACGATCATATAGAGAGAAAAAAGGTCACAGGCAGACAACCATAAGCCACCCAATGAAGGTGACCTAAGGCAAAGTCGAGGCGGTTAGAGGCCAAGCCAAGATAGCCTGAGGCTAGTTCAAGGCGGCCTGAGGCCAAACCGAGGCGGCCCGAGTCCAAGCCAAGGTAGAAAGAGCTGAAAGGAATAAAGACCACAAGTAGAAAAACAACCAGAGGCTAAAAGGCCGCTGAAACAAAATGACTAAAGGCTGAAAGGTCGCAGGCAAACAACGGTCAAAGGCTAAAAGACCAGAGGTGAAAAAGACACAAGAGGCTAAAAGGCTGGAGTTAGAGAAGGCCAGAGAAGAAAGAACATGGAAGGGCGACGACTTCAGTCGGGCGACGATAGGGTCCACCCTCCACCAGCGACAACACCTCTCTTCCTCTCTGTCTCTGTCTCTCTCTGTATATATACCCGCGAAAACCGCAGTTTTGCAAAACTACGAACGAGAAACCGCTTAGGACAATGGTTTTACAATATGAAATGACAATTATGCCTTTCATAGAAATGGAATTTATGGAATACCAGATTGCAAAATTACAAAAATGTCCAAATATTTTGGGGTGAAAAGACAATTGTAACTTTGTCAAGGTAAAAAGTCTTTTCTACCCCCTGACAGTCCGTGAAACTACAAAATACCAGATGTAGTTTTACTGTTTTACCCCTGAATATTTCAAAATATTATAAAACCTGAGATTTTGGTGATTTTACGGATATAGTGCTATTGTCTTACAAAATGTTCGTGATACCTCCCTAAAAAGTACAAAAATGCCCTTGCACTTTTTGAGAAATGCCGTGAAAAGTATTTTTTCACATTCAGTCCTAGTTTTTATAGTTTTTTCTATAATAATACCTGTAGGTTAAATAAACTGTAGAATGGTGCTTGGAAATATTAACTCCTCAGTTTTTACTTTATTTCTATAATGGTATTTGTAGGTTAAATAAACTTTAGTTCAAACTCATGTTAGATTTACTGTTTAGTATCTAGAACTTGTAGATATTGAATTTAGGTGCTTGGTTAATTTTTTGTGATTCTTCATGAAATGTCTTATGTAAATCCATCTAATGTATGTTTTTATATTTTCTGTCTTCAGATAAATATACTCTTTACTTATTGTCTATGTTAAAAGTTTAAAAAGAAAAATGACTTTAAGAATTTGCGCATCTAAATTGACAAAGAAACAAAAGTTAAATAGCCTAAATTTCCAAACCTAAAAAAGAAGAATACCACTGGCCTTCACTTTAGAAGGAGTTGATTATCTACTAAAGGAAATTGTTTTACCTCCTACTGTAATAGCAACAGATGAGGAAACAGAAAGGTATAAGACATTTCTGAAGGATGATATAATAGCTATGACCATTATGTTGAAATTTATGAAAGACAACTTAATTAGGGTCTTAGAGAAATTTAAAACGTCAAAAGAACTATTAGATTTCCTAACCACTAAATATGATACTACAATCAAGCTAGATGTATAACTACTCTTTCAAAAGTATAATTCTTATAGAATGAAAGAAGGTGACAACATAGTTGAACATATTATCCAAATGTTGGTAATGGCAAGAGATCTCACTGTATCTAAGTCAATCATTCCTAAGCCGATGCAAATATCCACTATCCAAAACAGTCTTCCCCCTTCCTAGAAAATGGTAACCACATCCCTAAGACTTGGACTTGATGTTACTCTTTTTGAACTCCTATTGAAACTAACAATTGAACAAGAACATATGAACAAGAGCAAAAGAAAAAAATTGCTAGTTACTCAAGATGATTTAGGGTCTAGCTCAAAAAACAATCAGGAAAAGAGAAAACCAAATAAAAAATTTGGTAAGAACAAAAAGTAGAGTGGTTAAAATTTTAAGAAATCGCTGGAATCCGCTTTTCGGGTGAAGTGCTTCAACTGTAAGAAATCGCTGGAATCCGCTTTTCGAGTGAAGTGCTTCAACTGTGGTAAGATGGGGAACTAGAAAAGATATTGGTGTAACAAAAAGACCAATGGTGATAACAACTAACGATGCAACGCAACGGAGGAGGAGGAAATAATTTGCATAATTTCTGAATGTTTGTACATGGATTGCCCGATGACTGGTTGATGGATTGATTCTAGAGCTACCTGGCACATATCGAAGAGCGAAGAGGAAGCGATGAACCTAAATGAGTTTCAGCTTAACGAGCATCGAGTATACATGGGGAACAATACCTTTTCTGATGTTCTTAGGGTTGAGTCTTTTAGGATTTTTGTACAAGGCATACCGATTGTACTTACAGATGTATTAATTGTGTCCTCTATTAGGCACAATCTTATATCGATCACTGTCTTAGTAAAGAAAGGGTTTGAGGTTAAGTTTGTCCCTTCAAAAGTGAATGTGGGAAAGCATGATAGGATATCATTTTATAGTTTATTTGATATTGAGTATGGGTTGTTCAAACTCAATATTAATGAAAATGAAAGCTCTTCTTCTGTTTATATTGAGAGTACCAATGTAATTAATGTGAATGTATGGCATAAAAGATTGGGGTATATAAGTCTAAAGAAGTTAAGAAAATTAACTAACTTTGACTTATTGCCCAATTTTCATAATAACACTTTTAATAAGTGTGAAGCCTATATACAAGAGAGAATTGGTAGAAAATAATTTTCTAAAGAGATAACTAGGGCAACAACCCTATGAAAGATAATTTACACAGATTTATGTGGACCATTTAAAGTAAGAACACATCGTGGAAATGTTTATTTTATAACCTTTATCGATGATTACTCAAGATATACTTATATATATCTCTTATCACATAAATCTGAGGTACTTGAGATATTCAAAGAATATAAACAGGAAGTAAAGAACCAAATAGGGTATACAATCAAATTCTTCAGATCAGATAGAGGTGGAGAATATATTTCAGCAAAATTTTTAGAATTCTGAAAAGACTTTGGTATTGCGAAACAAAATACAATGCCTAGGACACCTCAAGAGAATGGTGTAGCAGAGAGATATAACCAGACCTTAATGAACATGACAATATCAATGTTAATCAATATCTCTCTACCAAGGATATTTTGGAGAAAAGTAGTAAGTACAACTGTGTATACTCAATAGAGTACCTTATAAAGTTGTATTCTTTACACCATACGAGATGTGGTTTGCAAGAAAACCAAACCTAGGTCATCTAAGAAGGTGGGGATCTATTGCTTGTGTAAAGATCCTTAACTAGTCTAGAGATAAGCTAGACAGTATGTCCTTAAGATGCATATTTATCGGATATCTCAAAGGATCTAAAGGATATCGGTTTTATCATAAAGATCAGGGATTGATAGAAAGCAGGAATGAAGAACTTTTAGAAGAAACTAAAAATAACATCCTTTAGAATGATGATAATTATGTCGATGATCTAGTAGGTTTAGATCAATCATCTTTTGAATCCATTGATGAGTTTACTGAATAAACCAAATCTTTAAGTAGATACAAAAGGCTAAGGGTCATACCATCCTACTTGATGGATTATCACACGTACCTTGTGAAAGAGGTATGTAATTCGGTAGATTTAGATGAGCTGACTGATAACTTGACTTATCATCAGGCTATTGACTCATCTAAATTGTCAGACTGGGAAAAGCTATGGATGAAGAAATTGAATCCATTGAGAAAAACCAAATTTGAGAGTTGGCTGATTTGCCAAGAGGAAGAAAAGCTATAGGTTGTAAATGGATTCTGAAAAAAAAAAAGGTCGATGGTTCAATCAACAAGTTTAAAATGAGGTTGGTTGCAAAGAGTTTTTCGCAAAAGAGGGGATAAATTATGTTGATACATATTCTCCTATTACGAAATTTACATCCATTACAAAAATCCTTGCTATATCAACATATTATGATTTGGATTTATATCAGCTAGATGTAAAAAGTGATTTTCTAAATGGAGATTTAGATGAAATCATATATATGCAGCAACCCAAAGGATATAAAATTGAAGGCCAAGAAGATAAAGTATATAGGTTGAGAAAATCCCTATATGACCTGAAATAATCACCTCGTCAATGGCATTTGACTTTTCAAAATGGCATAATTGAACTTGGGTTTATTGCTAATGAACTTTATCACTGTGTATATGTATGGAACAATGAGAGTCACTTTGTCATCTTATCTTTATATGTAAATGACATATTGTTAAATGAGAATGACAATGAGATGATTGTCAAAACCAAGTCATGGTTAAACTCAAGGTTCGAAATGAAGGATATGGAAGAAGCATCCTTTATCCTATGTATAAAGATTTCTTCAAATAGATAATCAAAACTTCTATACTTAAGTCAAGAGAGATATATTAATTATATCCTCAAGAAGTTCAAAATGGGCGAATGAAAGTCTGCATCTACACCTGTTGCAAAAGGGGTTAAATTGAGCAAGGTTGATTGTCCCTATGAAGAAGATGATAAGCCAATGTTTCTTATAAATAAGCTGTGGGCAGCCTAATGTATGTTATGTTATGTACAAGACCTTATATCAGTTCTGTTGTTGGTCTTCTAAGTAAATATCAAAGTAATGCTTGATGACAATATTGAATAGCTGTGAAAATGATTTTGAGATATCTTAAAGGAACAAAAGACTTAAAACTTTATTTTCAAGCATATGAACTGAAAGTGATAGGTTACTAGATGCTGATTTTGCTGGGAGCAAAGATGACAACAAATCAACATTGAGACAAATATTCTTGTTTGAAGGTGATACAGTTTTTTGGGCATGCAAGAAATAAGGTTGTGTATTGCATACACAAGAGGCTGAGTATATTGATTGCAGTATGACCGCTACTAGTGTCGTTTGGATAAGTCGCTTCATATGTGATTTGAAGCTAGATATAGCCAATGAGTCGATTCTTATATATTATGACAACAATGCAACAATTACTCTTATTTTTAGAGTGGAGCTGATAGCTCGTGAAATAAGCATATAAGGGTTAAATATCACTATGTTCATGATATGCTTAAAAGAAATAAAATAACTATATGTTATATGTCAACTATTGATATGTTGGTTGACTCCTTAACAAAAGGCATCTCAGAAGAATTGTTTACTAAACATGTAACCCATATGGGTTGAGATATGCCTAGTTTAATAAGTGTAGAAAATACACTTAGTTAGGAATTATGCAGGAAAAATATATTGTTTGTAGAAAAACTATATAATGGATGTAAGTTGCAATTTAGTTGCAACAAGAAAATAAGATACAACTTGGAAAACCCCAAAGTAGTGGGAGGAAAACCAATGTATCAAAAAGATTAGCTCTAGTGGCAAGTGGGAGATGTAAGTAGTGGATGACAACTCTCAACCCTATTGCTAATAACGACCATGAAATGTGGGAAGAAGGGCCATCTTCTTGGATTTCATGAGATCGTATTTTTGAAAGTTAAACATTTATAAAAATGGTTTTCAATTTTTCAAAAGTAAAACTCACGCATCTCTCGGATAAAGGAAAGATATGACTGTTAAAAGGAAAATCCCAGAGTGGTAAACAAAGAAGATAGAAAGTCATGTATAAATATAGAGTTTACATAACTCGAAAAGAGTGATAAGAAATCCGATACTCTGTTTCTAAGTCTTATGAGAAAACCCTCTGCGGTTAACCCAAAAAATAATATACACTTGCTATAGTAAATATAGAGGAAAGGAAAGGAAACAAGAAGAAAAACCACGTAGTCACTCAACTTCCGCTGTGCATGACAACTTCGGAGATTGACGACTGCACCAACAGCGTGATACTACCAATATCACAAAATCTAGAAAATCCATCCTTCTCAACGTTTGGCACTCTTCCAAGAGCCATTTTAGTGGCAAAGACTCTACACTAGAAACTGCCAATTGGCAGGACGGATGAACCTTCTTGTAGCAACTGAAGGTTCGGCCACCCTGCTAGGAGGACTTGCTTCAACAATTATGGTTTAGCCATTCGGAATAAATAAACAATTTCAATCAACAGGAGAGAAACTTTCACTTACTCCCACAAAATCCACTAAACACTCAATAGCCCTTCGTTAATGTTTAAGTTTCTACCGCTGCAGGTCTCCATGTCCAACGCATCTGAAATCCTTGTATATGTGGTCACATTCATAAGATAGACTGCAAACTGAAACTTCTCCATTGTACTTCCTCTGCATGTTGGAGCATAAACAGTGATTTGACATTCCCATTTATCATCCGGACCCGCAGACTCGTCGCCCTCAACCTTGGCAATCACAGCAAAAGCATAAGCTGCAGTATTGTTCAAGAAATCTGAGAGATGTCTTGGTTTTCTGGTTGATAAAATGAGGAAATCACCAACCTTCGGTTTGGTGGTTCCCCGATGAGAGTCTGAGGTATTGTTGCCATTGGTAGTAACCCCGATGTCAAAGGAAGCAGTCTTTCTTAGTAGAGATCCCTGCATGCAGTATTCTGAAAGTGGGTGCCTTGTTGTTCACCTCAAAACTGGAGTAAAGTTCAGATCTGACTTCCTCCTTCAGTGGAAACCCAAACGATCGAAGATAATCCCAAATTGATGAAAAATTCAATGGGATTTCTTTAACCTGCACAAGAAGATCACGGACGTTTACATGACGTGCTTCCTGTAAGGAATATGGAAAACTCCAACTTTGGTCGTCAACGTTTAAGCATATATATATATATATATATATATAGAGAGAGAGAGAGAGAGAGAGAGAGAGAGAGAGAGAGAGAGAGAGAGAGAGAGAATAGTCCAATGGGTACACCTACCAATCTTTAAAACAAAAAGGAAATAGTAGGGGTGCGTTATAAATATACGATTCGGGCGTAATTGAAGAGGGTAAAGTTTTTATAATTCCACCAATTCAATCATCCGTTGATGACTTCTATAACTTTTAACTATTCTTATATTTTAAAATTTGTTCTTATTTATTAAAAACATAAGAAAATATATAATCAATTATATATAGATATTAGGTTTGGTAAGTGGTTTTGGTATTGACAACAATAGTTTTGATTGGTGAAATATTTTTGAAGAACGAAAAATAGTGAAAGTTATGAAAAGTGAAATCTCATAGTTGAATTGATAGAATCATGAAAACCACTTGATTGAACTTGTTTGAGTACAGATCATTCCCTCTATATATACATATAAAATAAATAAATATTTAAGTGTTTAAATAGTTTTGGTGTTGACAACAAGAGTTTTTATTGGTGAAGAATATTTCTAAGAAATTGAAGAGCAGTTGAAGTTGGAGAATGAAAGTCAACAATTGAATTGTTAGAATCATGAAAACCACTTAATTGATTGAACTTAATTGAGCACGGACCACCCCCTCTCCGTATACACATAAAACAATTGGAGGCCAAAGCGTACATAAGCATGCACGTTCCCAAGGGTTGAACTTACCACCAGCTTCTTGGGGCCAAAAGACCCTGCTAAGGTGCGAATTTGATTCTGAGGTGTATACCTGGCCTGGAACCAACAGTTCAAACCACGTTTCGATTCCATCTTATAGGTTTTCTTCTTGATTTTTTTTTTCCTTAACTGTAACCATAATTAAACCAGAACAACGAACAAGATTTTCTTCATGGCGCCGATGATGCTTGTGGGGTGTTCGACTCTCAGGAGTACATACATGTGTTGGGCTTTAGCATCCTCTTGCAAAAAAAAGAAGCCCTGCTCAATTTAGATCAGGAAAATAGTACAGATTTTATGAAACCACGGATTGGAATAGTTGATAATAAAATTTGATTTTTCCTATTATTTTCATATCATGCGAAAAGAAGACCCGTCTACGCTGGACTAGACATGTTTTATTTAGAACTGGACCAGCAGTTTCAACCGGAACTGAGCGGAGCTGAGAACTGGTTGAACCGGACGGCGGTTCTGATTCAAGTATGCTCGTTGTTGAAAACATTCTTATGATTTTCTGTTTGGATAATTGATCAATAAATTTAGACACTTATAAAATAGTTGGACTGCTAGCAAGATATGGACTGCCAATGATTGGCTTCTTTTTTTTTTCTTTTTTGTCGAAGCTTAAAACCGACACCCATACATTTACCCCTTGGAGTCAAACTCTCTACCACCAGCAGCAGATCCACATTGTGGTGGAGTAAGGTGACTGTTCATCTGAAATTTTGAATTTTTTTATTTTTGTATTAAAATTTAAAAAAACAAAAGTTTAAAGCTTGCACCACCCGAATCCGTGTCAAAACACCGTGCCATTGAACTAACGCTCTGGGCATAATTACCGTTTTTTCGGTCACAAGAAGAGACCAAAGCCTAATACACACTCACACATGCACTCCCTCGAGAGTCAAACTCCCCACTAGAATAAAGGAGTCAAAGCACCTGCCGGTTGAGCTGACGCTCTGGTTCCTTCTTCTAGTTTTGTTACTGAAAATTCTTGTTCAAGTATGATAATCCTTTTAATGCTCTCGACAGTTTGTCCAAAAATGGAGGTTAGTTTTAATCATGTATTTGCTTCCACCGAGTTGCTTGATTTGATCGATATTGTTCTTAATTTAATTGAGATTGGTTTTATGGGGCTAGTATCCACGCCGGACGAGCTTGAGTATGGACTGATGACTTGATTCGTAAGACTTCTTTCGTTTTGGTTGACCCTGGAGGTTCAGAAGCCCGCTTGCAATTTATGAAAAGTTGTCATTTAAATCTCAATCTCATCTCATATATATATATATATATATATATATATATATATATATATACACATACATACATATATACATATACCTTATATATATTATATATGTATATGTATATATGTATGTATATATATATGTATGTATATATGTATATATGTATGTATATATATATGTATGTATATATATATATATGTATGTATATATATATATGTATATGTATGTATATATACTATATATATATATATATATATATATATATATATATATATATATATATATATATATATGAAGAAACTGATTGTAAATCCAAACAAATCTAAATCATCAATCTTCAATAATAAATGATTGAGATTTGAAATTTCAAAAGTATGCATGTACCTTTTACTTTATAGATTCAAATCTCAACCATGATCGCTCAAGATAGATGATTGAGATTTGTTTTGATTTGATAGTACCTAAGAATACTAGCATATACTAGTTTCTCTCTCTCTTCATATATATATATATATATGGGAGATACATGTTGGATCAAACTAGCGTATAAAATATAAGTTGATGTGACCTAACTCATATTTTTCTCAACCCATATTGACATCTCTATAACGCATACTCACACGTGCACCCTCCCAAAGTCGAGAAACCCACCACAACCACAAACAAGTGTTATCGTATGGTAAAAACTAAAAATTCACACCCCACAGTTTTTCACGGGCAGCAGCTGAGCCTAACGCTACAATCGTCCTTTCTTATCTAGGCTTGTGACTTACGTGGCGGAGTTAGCAGTTTGGTTTGGATATAATTCTCTCAATCTGCTCCAAATACGATTTTATGATTCAATAACCCATTTCCCAAATTAGGTTTATTCAAGTCGGGTTCGGGTTGCTCAAAGCATATTTAGTGAAACTCGATCGGGCAGGTTGTTCAATTCTGGTTCTGTCTCACGCTGGACCATCTTAGACAAGAATCGGCTTCTAATTGTTGGACCCGTCACTTGAACCGGCTAACCAGAACAAGAACCCGCTGGTTATCTCGACCCACTTCTCAAGTCTAACTGAGAATTTCTTGTTTTTGGTTATAAGAGGAGGCTGAAGCCCAACACACACATGCACCCTCTGGGAGTCGAACTCTCCACCAACAAAAATGGCGCTACAGCACCCTGCTGCTGAGCTAACACTCTAGGTGCATTGGTGTGTGTGTTTTTAAGATCAATTCTTGTGTTTGAATTTAATGTGATCTGGTTTTTTGGTTTAGGCAGAAGGTGAAATGGCCATGGAAAGCAACAGTTCTGGGGAAGACTTGCGAGATGTGATGCTGAATTGGTCTATACAAGACGTTTGCAATGAAAATCTTTTTACGGAAAAGGTTAGCTTATTGAAGATTTCAAATTTTGATCGTATCATAGCCATGTTAATTAGTTGTTTTAAGTGGGGTTTTGATTCATCTAGTAGACAGGGGGTCTTGGGCTCGACACGAACCCAATTAGGTACCCACAAACTCAATCCTGCCCTGGGGGTTCGAGGTCTTGTCCTCGAATTTATATATGTGGTTCCGACCCGCTCGAAAGTTAGTTTCTCCCAGCTGAACATCCTAATTTCGGAGTTTTGTGCTGGTTGAAAAAGAAAATTATTCATGCTGGCTTTACAAGATCCACAATCAGCAACAAGAGTCTCTCTGGTTTGGTCATTGTTTTTGGTTTGAATCAGTGTGAGGTGAAGTTCGGTTCCTGTTTAAACTGTCAAGTTGGTTCCAAACCCGCCATGGCATGGTTGAATGTGTTGGAGATATAGATATGTCCACATTGATAATCTTATATACGCTATCTTTTGCTTGTTACACCACTCACACTTCAAGACTAATTGAAAAGGCTGTGACAGATCGGATCCCGTACGTTACATTATATTTGACTCGTCAATCATTGTTTTTAGAAAAACTAATTAATATAATTACATTATTATTAGTATATTTTAACAAAAGGATGCCATTGAAACGCTGACCATCAAAGTTGGAGTTTTCCAGATTCTTTACTTTAATACGTCCTTGATCTTCCTACGCAGGTTAAAAAAATCCCATTGAATTTTTCGTCAATCCAGGATTAACTCAATCGTTTATTTTTCCACTGAAGGAGGAAGTCAGATCTGAACTGCACTCCAGCTTTCATGTCATCTCCAAGGCACCCACTTTCAGAATACTGCATGCAGGGAGCTCTACCAAGAAAGGGTCGCCTTCCTTCTTCGACGTTGTGGTTACTGTCCATGGTAAAAATGCATCGGACTCTAATGAGGAAATCACCAAGCTTATTTCGTCAACCACAAAACCACGGCATCTCTCAGATTTCTTGAATAATACGGCAGCTTATGCTTTTTCTGTGATTACCAAGGTTGAGGACAACGGATCTGCTGTTCCGGATGATAAATGGGAATGTGAAATCACCGTTTATGCTCCAAAATATAGAGAAAGAACAATTGAAAAGTTTGAGTATGCTGTCTATCTTATGAATGTCACCACATATAAAAGGATTTGGGACGCGTTGGACATAGAAAGATGCAGCGAGAGAAACTTGGACACAGTCAGACGGTTATTGAACGATAAGTCGATATTGGCAAGAGTAAGTGAAAAATTCTCTCCTGTTCACTTAAAATTTTTGTTGATTCCGGATGTTTAAACTTTTAATTCTTAAGGAAGTCCTATCGGGTTGGCTGAACCTTCAGTTGCTACAAGAAAGCCATAAAAACAGATCTTGTTCTTCAATCACAGTGGAGGCATGTTTGAGTCCCATCACTTTGCCCACCTGCATGGCGTTGCTGTCCTTAATTTTCTAGTTGCTATTTATCATCACATAAGATCCAAATATAACTTGTTATTTCGAATTTAGTTTCTTAAACTGAGAGTTGACAGTAAATTGATCCTTTTCGAATAAGATTCAGATTACTATTTAGCTTGGAAGCTAGATATGATGTGAATCAAGTCCAGCATCAATTTCAAATTGTTGCATGTGGAACTTGCACTTTGACTCGAACTGAAAACAAAAGGTGGGAAGAAGAAAATGGTCGTTTGCCACACTCTTGTTTAGTTTGTCATTCCTCTTGTTAATGCTAAAGAACAACATCGTGTTTATTAGTTTCTTTTCAGCACTTTGAAGACCACAGCCTCTTTCTTCCAGTGGACATCCTTCAACTAATCACATCTTTGACACTGGCTCTAACCTAACCACTTGAACGAAATCTTAATTCTATCGCCATAGTTGTTGTCTATGTATTTGTCAGGATGCTTGTCAATGGTTGGTCAGGAGGGAGAAAAGCTAAGGGAATCAAGCTTCTCAAAACTGAACGAATCACAGGTTGAAGCAGTCATGGCTGTGCTGGACATCGCAAATTGCAATCATTCGAATTTTATGAAACTCATCTGGGGAGCTCCTGGAACTAGTAAAACTAGCACAATTTGCAAACTCTTAGAGAGACTCCTGGAGATAAAATGCAACAGCCTCACCTGTGCACCAACAAACGTTGCTGTTATAGAGATCGCCTCACGGTTGGTCAAGTTGGTCAGAGAATCCCGTGAAAAGCTTGGAAATGGATTCTCATGCTGCTTCTTGGGAGATCTGTTGCGGTTTGGCAATCAAGAGAAGACGAAAGTTGACGGAACTGATCTTCAGGACATATTTCTTGATTTTCGCATAAAGAAACTGATTGCATTCTTTAGTCCACTCAGTGGATGGAAGCATTGCGTAACATCCATGATTGACCTTTTGAAGGATCCTGTAGCAGAATATCAGAAATTTTTGGAAATAAAGAAAAGGAAAACAGAAGACGAGGATGAAGAGGAAGTTAGCTTGTCACAGTTCCTAATACAACGTTTTGACTTCATTGTGAATCGTTAGAAGGCCTTTGTTCCTGTGTACTGCACCCACGTTGCTGTTTCAAATCGTCAAGATATGTTCAGAATCATGATAAACTTTTGGAGACATTTCCTTCATTGAGAAACTTATTTTGTGCTGCTGAAAGTGAAGATGTTTATTTGGAAGACACATTTAATACTTATAAAGATGTTCAGAAGATCGATCTCGACGAGATTTTGGGTGGTCTTTCTCTCGTGCGCTCTAGCAGGAATCGTCTCATACATACCAGAAATATTTGCATTCGTTTCCAACCGCAATCGAACAAATGTAACATTAACAAGGTCCAGGTACTCTGTGTGCGCGCGTGTAAAAGTTGCATGACTAATTTGGGATGCTGATTCAGGCAGAGTCTTTGGATTGTTGGAGATGGAATTACATTGAGCATTAAGCCATCCATATGGAGGGATATAGTGGGTGATGCTGAAACCCGTGGGCGTTTTTTTAGAGCTGAAGAGGATGAGCTTCTATCAACAGCTATAAGTCATGCCAAGTTTGAACTTCATCCAAAATCTGACCCTCTTCTCCTTCAACCCAAGTCTAAGGTAACATCAATAGTGAGCTTTCAAGAACTTCAATCTGTTAAGGAAATGGTGATCAGTATGAATTAGACCACTGATTACTCGCATTTTCAAGCTCGTTCATCAAAATCAAAATATTCTGATGTGGTGCAGTGTGACGAGAAAGACGAGTTAACCAACCAGCGTACTCAGCTCAATCTGAACAACTCATTGAGTTCATCTACGTCCTTCAGGTGAGACATACTGCTTTCCGTCGATTTAATAGTTTTTCTCTCTCAAATTTTCTTCACTAATTCATTGCAGGCGAAAAGTATCTTCAAAGCTCCCAACTCATCCAAATCAAAATATTCTGATGTGGTGCAGTGTGACGAGAAAGACGAGTTATCCACCAGCTTGCTCAGCTCAATCTGAACAACTCATTGAGTTCATCGACGTCCTTCAGGTGAGACATACTGCATTCCGTCGAGTTACTGTTTTTCTCTTTGAGTTTTCTCTCTCAAACTTTCGCCACTAATTCATTGCAGTCGAAAAGTATCTTCAAAGGAGCAGCAAGCAGATAATCGCAACTCATCGAAATCAAAATATTCTGATGTGGTACAGCTTGACGAGAAAGACGAGTTATCCAGCCAGCTTGCTCAGCTAAACCTGAACAACGAACGCATCGAGTTCTATGGTCCTGAGGTGAGATGTACTAGATCGCATCAGGTTCATGTTTTTCTCCTTTGAGTTTCTCTCTCATTGTTTCGGAACTAATTCATTGCAGGCGAAACTCATCTCCAAAGAAACAGCAGGCCAATGTTCGTGGCTGCAAGATACTATAATACATGTACTCACCACACCCATACTCATATATATATATATATATATATATATAGAATGATGCATGTACTTCATTTATGATAGAGTACCCGTAGCAAGTATCGATGCACGTACGGGTACTTGAGTACAAGCTTTGGAAATTTTCCGAATTTGGATCCATCTAATTACATGTATCCATTTGTTTAGTAAGAGTTGTTAGAAGTTTTGTTATGAATAAGTCAAATCAGATTAATATCCATATGAGTCAACCACATATCGAAACCAAAAGTGTAATGTTTTGATATTTTTTTACATGAGTGATATATTTTGATGTTGAAATATATTATATGAAAATTAAGAATGTTATGTAATGTGATTCTCTTATTTGAGATGTTAAGTTTCTTGTTGGAGTTATGTCAAAAATTGTACTTTTCAACTTATAAAAGTTTCGCATTATATTGTGATAGTGAATTTTATGTTCTTTTAATTCTATATAAGACTTTTTTATTTTTATACAGTGGTGTACCTGTACCTTATAATTTTCAAAATTATCGTACCCCATATATGTATTTGTACCGGTACCTATGCAACAATATATACATAGAGAGAGAGAGAGAGAGAGAACACTTTCGTACAAGACTGCATAGTAACGTTCACAGATGTGATCCTCATTTGAAAATCCATGTAATATTCCTTTGTGTTTTATTAGATCAATGGATCAGATTTTAAGAAGTATAGCATCGCTTGTTTTTTCTGTGAATAAAATATGGTCTACACCTGAAACGATGAATGTGGTGAGCATGGAGGAATATTTTTCGCAGCATGTATAATCTTTCATATAATATATAATAATGTTTAATTTAGAATTACGTTTCTCTCTCTCTATGTGTGTGTACGAGCGCCCTACATTCATTGCAGTAGATTCATTTCGGAGATACAGACTAGCCACTCAGTGAGCTGATTCCCAATGTTGGCAATTTTTCAATGCTACCTCTTTCCCCTTTCTTGTTGCCAGAAAGAAATGCTTGTAGATCCATTAACTCTGTTAGATTCAATTTGTTTCCCAAGTTACTTCAGTATAAGAAGGTTAGGAACTAAATCGTAGCTGAATTCTTCAGCCCAAGTGGAGGAGAGCCTCAATTTGGTTAGAAGTTGGGCAGAAGCCATAGTTTGGAAGCAGAGACAGTCTGTAAAGGCTGGACTTATCCACATCAACCTTAGAGAATTGCACCTTTCACAATTGAATTCCTGCAACTGACTCCTGCTCAGAAATCTGCGTGGAAAGGTCATTCTTTTGATTGATTTGACGGAAGTATTTGTAAATCTATTGGATGTATGTGGGATTTGAAAGGATTCTTTTTCTCAACTAAGGCAGCAACATCAACATCTCAGCTCTCTCTTTCACTGAAACACTTCAATCTTTGTTAAAGCTTTGGAAACTTGCTGAACACTTGAAGTAGAATGAGAAATGACATGATAAGATGCATAAGCTCATTGAAGTGCTTGGAAACAAACATAGATGTTGCAGATGATGGTGTGGTTTTTGACACCATAAGTGATATGAAAGAAACTGTAATCTCTATGTTTGAGCCGCTTATTCCAATGATCTCTGTCAAAAAGACACCAAAAAAATCTGCAAACTCTCAAAATTGAGATTGTTGGGACCCAAAAAATGTGATAAGAATGCTGCTGCTGCTGTTACAAGTGAGATTGACAGGTTCAATTTCAGGTGCTTAATCACCAGATTCTTGGGTGAAACCGAGTTTGAGTTGGAGGGATGGTTCAGGTGCTTAATCAATTTCAGGGCATCCCTTCTTAATGTCTTGACGAGTTGCTACGATGTCAACTACGATCCCCATTCATCTTGGGATGCAACCAATTTTCTGGTTGTGAAATGTGTACATAATTCTTGTGAATCAAATACATATATACACAATCTTGTTAAATTCTTTTAGCTCCATCTCTCTCTCTCCGCATAATGCCTACGAATTGTAAACAATTTGCTTTATTAATGAGCGATCCATCTATACATAGGGATGGCAACGGGGTGGGTCAGGGTTCGGATTCTCCTTTACCCAATGAATATGGAGCAAAAACGGGTCCTATATGTGTCATAAATAAACGCACAACACACGTGTATATGAACCAACCAAAATAGATAACTACGACTCATCCCAACTGTTGAATGTACATAATGCAATCTCTAAAAGGTATCTATTTTGTAATCCAAATCTCTTGCAATCAAATGATGAATTTCTTGTAGTTCTCTATTTTGGTAGATTCCTTAAATTTAGATTATATATATAGATGTGTGTACATATATATGTATATACTAATATGCATGTATATATATACATGATTTTACTAAAACATTTTCACAGTTTGCTGAAAAACACTTGGTTTTGCCTGTTATTAGTTCGGGTTGTGTTCAGTTTGGCTAGATGAACTGGGTAGGCGATTATAGTCCTTTTCCGTGTCAGATCAACTTGTATAGCTCGTTTAGTTGAGTTCCCACATTCACAACTAAACTTGTATTACGCAATTAGACAATATATAAATATAGTATACATGTAAATATAATTCGTTATAAGTTTATGTATATGAGTTTTATAACATTATATACATATAAAATGTGAATATATATATAAAGTTTTCAGAGAGGGTCTCCGCATTTTGATTATGGACAGATGCGGGGGGTAAGGAAGCTAGTCCTAGATAATAAGATTCGTATTGGTTCTTGGAATATCGGAACATTATCGGGTAAGCTAATGGAGGTGGTAGATACTATGATTCGGAGAAAGATTCATATTCTATGTTTACAAGAGACAAAATGGATTGGAGAAAAAGCAAAGGAGATAGAGGATACAGGTTTTAAATTATGGTACTCAGGTAAAGAAAATGCTCGAAACGGAGTTGGTATTATCATAAATAAAGATTTAAAGGAGAGTGTAGTAAACATACAACGATATGGTGATCGAATCATGACATTGAAATTAGTGTTAGGAGCAGAGGTTTTGAATATAGTTTGTGCTTACGCACCCCAAGTAGGACTAGAAGATAGTATAAAGACAGTTTTTTGGGAAGAGTTAGATAAGGTGTTTCAAAAGATTCCACAAAGGGAGATGATTTGTTTAGGAGGAGATTTAAATGGACATGTTGGTAAAGAGGCATTAGGATATCAAGGGATTCATGGAAACTTTGGTTATAGGAATATAAACGAGGAAGGTAGGGAGATTTTAAATTTTGCTATGTCATTTGATCTCTTTATAGTCAATACAATCTTCAAAAAACAAGATGAACATTTAATTACTTATAAAAGTGGCTTATCACAAACACAAATTGATTACTTTATTTGTAGAAAAAAATATAGAGCGTGTTGTAAAGATTGTAAGGTAATTCAAGGAGAAAGCTTAACCACCCAACATCGACTTTTAGTTATGAATTTACAAATAAAAAAATGGACAAAGAAGAAAAGAGTGCATCGAGCTATTCAGACTAAATGGTGGAACCTCAAAAGCGAGAAAGAAGATATATTTAAACAGAAAGTCCATCAAGGAGATGTTTGGAATTATGTTGGCACACCCTCTCATATGTGGAACAATATGGCTATACATATTAGGAAAGTGGTGAAAGATATGTTAGGGTATCTAAGGGAGGTGTACCGGCACAAAAAGAAGCTTGGTGGTGGAGTGAAGTAGTACAAAATAAAATCAAGGCAAAGAGGGCATGTTACAAATTACATTATGCTAAGAAAACTAGTGAAACTTTAGAAGCTTATAAGAAAACAAAGAAGGAAGCAAAAAAGGCCGTTAGTGAAGCAAAAGTTAAGATTTGGGAGGACTTATATAAAAAACTCAACTCAAAAGAGGGTGAAAGAGATATTTTTAGGATAGCTAGGGCTAGAGATAAGAAAACTAAAGATCTTAATTATGTTAGATGCATAAAAGACGAGGATGAAAAAATTCTAGTGGCAAATGATGATATAAGAAATAGATGGAAAAACTATTTTTATAATTTTTTAATTGAAAATAAAGATGTTAGTATTAGTTTAGGAGATTTAGCAAGTCAGAAAAGTATATAAACCACAATTTCTACCGACGTATTCAAAAGAATGAAGTCAAAGAGGCTCTTAAACATATGAAGAGTGGTAAATCGGTAGGACCAGATAATATTCCTATAGAAGTTTGGAAAATACTAGGAGAAATAGGAATCACTTGGCTCACAAGACTATTTAATGAAATATGGAAAAACCAAAAGATGCCCGAGGAATGGAGAGCAAGTACACTTATATCCGTATATAAGAACAAGGGAGACATTCAAAATTGTGCGAATTATCGAGGTATCAAGTTAATGAGTCATACTATGAAATTATGAGAAAGAATTATCGAACATAGGTTAAGACAAGTATCACATGATATTTATTGATCTAGAAAAAGCTTATGATAGGGTACCGAGGGAGGTTCTTTGGAGAACTTTGGAAAAAAGAGGTATCCCATTGACATATATTAACCTTATAAGAGACATGTATGATGGTGCAAAAACATGTGTGAGGACTCATGAAGGAACGACAGACTTCTTTGAATTTAATATTGGGTTACATCAAGGATCAACTTTAAGTCCATACTTATTTATAATGGTGATGGATGAGTTAACAAAACATATTCAAGATGAAGTACCTTGGTGTATGTTATTTGCAGATGACATTGTATTAGTGGAGGAGTCTAAGGAAAAAGTTAATAGAAAATTGGAACTATGGAGAGAAACATTAGAAAACAAAGGCCTCTGACTTAGTAGAACAAAGACAGAATATATGGAATGTAAGTTTGATCATTTGGCTACTTCAGAGGATATAGAAATTAAAATTGGCACACATTGCATTCCCCAAAAGGAAAGTTTTAAATACCTAGGGTCAATTTTTCAAAGTGATGGAAGAATTGATGGAGATGTTACGCATAGAATTAATGCTGGTTGGTTAAAATGGAGAGGAGCATCAGGTATTCTTTGTGATAAGAAGATATCATTAAAATTAAAAGGTAAATATTATAGAGCAGCAATTAGGCCTGCCATGTTTTATGGTTCTGAGTGTTGGGTAGTTAATCATCAACATGTACAAAAGATGTCTATGACAGAATTGAAGATGTTGAGATGGATGAGTGGTCATACAAGAAAAGACCGTATACATAATGAGGTTATTAGAAACAAATTAGGAGTGGCACCAATAGAGGATAAAATGAGAGAACATCGTTTAAGATGGTTTGGATATATAGAAAGAAGATCAAAAGAAGAACCTGTAAGAAGGTTAGAAAAACTAAATTTGGAAAGTATTAAAAGAGGTAGAGGACGACCACAAAAGTGTTGGAAAGAAACAATAAAGAATGATATAGTTTATTGGGAGTTAACTGCTAACATGGCACACGATAGGGATCTGTGGAAACAAAGAATCCATGTAGCCGACCCCGTCTAGTATGGGAAAAGGCT
Organism: Brasenia schreberi; assembly: GCA_036023115.1. Lineage (NCBI taxonomy): Eukaryota > Viridiplantae > Streptophyta > Magnoliopsida > Nymphaeales > Cabombaceae > Brasenia > Brasenia schreberi. The sequence continues at coordinate 10,586,521 of JAYKKT010000061.1, forward strand.
TAGTTGTTGTTGTTATATATATATATAAAGTTATTATACTTGTGTGGATATAAAGTTTATATACTTATATGGTGGACCGATCTATTGTACTTTAAAATATTGGTGCATATCTTCAATTCTTGTGTTTGAATTTAATGTGATCTGGGCTTTTGGTTAAGGCAGAAGGCGAAATGGCCATGGAAAGCAACAGAGCTGAATCTGGGGAAGACTTGCGGGATGTGATGCAGAATTGGTCTATACAAGACGTGAGAAATGAAAATCTTCTTACGGAAAAGGTTAGCTTATTGAAATTTTTGATCGTTTCATAGTCAATGTTAATTAGTTGGTTCAAGGGGGATGTTTATTGGTTAAGTAGAGTCTGGGTTTGGTGTAATTGAATTTTCTTTGAGTGAGGCATCCTTGTATTTAGGATCGAGGAAAGTTTTATATCCGCTTTCACGGTGCGTGAGAGCGATCACAGTTCCGTCGATATATATATTCATACGTATATATATATATGCCATTTAAATGTTGAGGATGGCCATCTCCAAGGCACCCACTTTCAGAATACTGCATGCAGGGATCTCTACCAAGAAAGCAACGCCTTCCCTCTTTGACGTTGTGGTTACTGTCCATGGGAACAATGCATCAGAATCTAATGAGGAAATCACCAAGCCAAGGAACCGTGATTTGCTTATTTTGTCAACCCCAAAACCAGGAAGTTTTTAGAATTTTCTTGCTTCCTGCACAATCATCTCTTCAGCTAATGTACGGATTTAGAGCTCCCAATAATAACTACTTGAGATCGTCTAGCATGTGCCCAACGTAGCTCTGCGAAGTTTCTTCTTGATACTGTATTCTTATTGTTATTTTTCCTTTTTTCTATTCAAGTACGCTTGTTGATGAAAACATTTATTATTATTTTCTTTTCGAATAATTTGTCAATAAAAATTAAAAAACCATAAGGCAGTACGACTGCCATCAAGACTTGAACTGCCAATAATTGCCATTGTTTTTTAAATCTGCCATTATATATAGTGATAAAAAATCCAGAATTGGCAAAAGAAGAGAGCTCACTCATTGCATAGGTTTTTTAGCTAATTCCAAGGGCACACATACATTAATGGCAGTCATTTGATATAATGATGAGAATTTAATCTATAAGCAAGAAAGATGCGATGAAGCAGGGAGGGAGACGGCTTGTCACAAATTAATTATATTATATCCACCCACTTTTTTTTCGTTACAAGAAAAGGATGAAGCCTAACACACATGCACCTTCTGAAAGACGAACTCCCCACGAGTAGCAATGGCGCTAGGCGGCCCACCGATTGAGCTATGGTTTTGTATATAGAGCTCAACAGCTAGCTCGTGTTCCAGAGATTTAGTTCACAAACTGAACACGAACGAGCTCATATCTTGAGCTTAACCAAGCCCAACAATCAGCAACTCTATTCATTTACCAGTCATTACGTAATTAATTGTAATTAACAAAGTTCAAAGAAGGAACTCTCTCTCTGCTCTTTCCCAAGATCGTCGCTTCGGTGCCTCTGCTTCATTCAATTTCCCCACTTCAGATTACGAATATATATAGATATAAGTGTTATTCCGATACATTTATCCTTCATTCTATATTCTCCAAAGGTTGGATCTTCCTCTTCTCCTTCGATCGCTCTTCATCTTCTGAACTCTCCCATAGGTACTCTTTTCTTTTTTTAATTCTCGAACCGCACCTCCCAAGTAACCTATCAATAGAGAGATACGACTCAATGGCATTTCCTACCCATATAAGCCTGCGATATAGCCCTGTCTCCCTCATCGGGGAAATACAAATGTAGTGCATCTCGAGCCAAGAACCTAAACATCTTTTTTGTCAAAATTATAGCCAAAACAAAATCAACTTCTTTCTTCTCTACTTATTTGTGAAGCTTTGCATTGTGGGTCATCACAGGAATAATGTGAGATGATCAACTGGGAGGTGAAATCGTGCAAAAAGAGTTCATACAGTTGATGATTGAAGGGTCTAATGAAAATTTCAAAATTATATAAAAAAAGTGCAAGTATCAATTCTGCTAACAAAAGGTGGCTACGGGTTGTATCACGTTGCGTTCCGGATAACCTTTAGATCGGGAAACGTTGGCTGAACACAATTTTAATCACCAATATACATTTTGAGGAATTCCTATATGCATGTAGTATTCTTGCAATCAAATCTATTCCATTTGTGATTCAACCAACGATCCACATATAAAGATATCAAATAGAAGTAACATGAAACATGTAGGAATTAATGGGAAACTTCATTACAAACACATTTTCCGGTGTTATTTGGGTCGAGTTAGGGTTCAAATTTTGTGGACCAAATCAGTGTGCTAAATATTGACATGGACATGGATTTTGAATCTTGTAACTTTGCTATCCATGCAACCGTCACACCAGTTTTATAAGATCTTTTGTCTTTTTTCTCATTTATTTGTAAATCCATGTTGTACCATACAATATTGGATACTCCAGCACTCGTACCGTGTGCTGCACAAGTTTGTCATGGAACAACGAGTTTCGAGCTATTTTGTTATTTTACTATATAAAAATATTCTCGATTTTGTTTTCACAAGATTCTACCTTGAGCCATTCAATTACATAAACTTGTAAAATGTAAAAACCAATAACAAAAAATATATCATTAACGTTATAGTTGATAATTACATATTAGAATCTAGTGAGTAGAAAACAAATTGGTAGGATAGTTCACCAGTTGGACATGGCCGGTTTCTAGGTGGTTCCAACCAAAACCAAACCGGCCCAAAAGCTGACTGAACCCAGAACCACTGAAATCGGAATTGCAACGGGGCCAGAGCAAGTGATCACCGTATTTGGTTCTTGTTTCACCTTTTATAAAACTAAAACCGAAACGGTAATTTTTTATAAGTTTAATTTTTCTAATAAAATTGCCGTTTCTGAATTCAAACCAGAACCAACTCTTCTATAACCGTAACCGGAATCAGTGCCGAACCAATTTGATTAGGGTAAACTCGGGATTTGGCAGGTCTAGTTCACGTTATGAAAGTAAAAAATTATTCATTGAAATCCAAAAAAAAACATTTTAATAAATTATAAGTTAAAGGTAATCGAACAATTGGAGCCAAGCAGCTGTGCATTTGCATGTGGACTATCTTCATCCCTCGTCGAGGTTGATCAAGTTTGAAAATGTGATCTGACAAGTTAAAGCTCTTGTAGGAAGACATGTCCCATTCAAAACCGGACCGACGATTTCAACCAGAACCGAGCGGAGCTGAGAACCGGATGAACTGGACCCACAACTAGAACCGGCTGAACTGGGCCCACAACTAGAATCGAACGTTCAAGCCGGACTATTCAGCCACTTTCTTCTTCTTCTTATTATTATTAAGTTTTTAGGATTTTCTTGCTAGCACAATCATCTCTTCAGCTAATGTACGGATTTAGAGCTCCCAATAATAACTACTTGAGGTCGTCTGGCTTGTGCCTAACGTTGCTCTGCTAAGTTTCTTCTTGATACTGTATTCTTATTGTTATTTTTCCTTTTTTCTATTCAAGTACGCTTGTTGATGAAAACATTTTTATTATTTTCTTTTCAAATTTTTTTTCAATAAAATTAAAAAAACCATAAGGCAGTTCGACTGCCATCAAGACTTGGACTGCCAATAATTGCCATTGTTTTTTAAATCTGCCATTATATATAGTGATAAAAAATCCAGAATTGGCAAAAGAAGAGAGCTCACTCATTGCATAGGTTTTTTAGCTAATTCCAAGGGCACACATACATTAATGCCAGTCATTTGATATAATGATGAGAATTTAATCTATAAGTAAGAAAGATGCGATGAAGCAGGGAGGGAGACGGCTTGTCACAAATTAATTATATTATATCCACCCACTTTTTTTTTTGTTACAAGAAAAGGATGAAGCCTAACACTCATGTACCTTCTGTGAGTCGAACTCCCCACGAGTAGCAATGACTCTTGGCGTTCCACCGATTGAGCTATGGTTTTGTATATAGAGCTCAACAGCTACCTCGTGTTCTAGAGATTTAGCTCACAAACTGAACACGAACGAGCTCATATCGCGAGCTTAACAGAGCCCAACAATCAGCAACTCGATTCATTTACCAGCCATTACGTAATTAATTGTAATTAACAAAGTTCAAAGAAGGAACTCTCTCTCTCTGCTCTTTCCCAAGATCGTCGCTTCGGTGCCGCTGCTTCATTCAATTTCCCCACTTCAGATTTTACGAATATATATAGATATAAGTGTTCCCATTGATTCCGATACATTTATCCTTCATTCCATATTCTCCAAGGTTGGACCTTCCTCTTCTCCTTCGATCGCTCTTCATCTTGTGAACTCTCTCATAGGTACTCTTTTCTTTTTTTAATTCTCGTTTTCCAATGGATTTACTTCCTTTCTTCTAGTTTGGGCGTCTTTTTGTTACAAAGAAGGGAGTCAAAGCATCCTGCCGGTTGAGCTGACTCGCTGGCTGCTGCTTCTGGTTTTGCTACTCAACAAATTCTGGATCAATCGTAAATAGTCTTTTCAATGCTCCCGATAGTTTGTCCAAAAATGGAGGTCTAGTTTTAATCATGTATTTGTTTCCACTGAGTTGCTTGATTTCCATATCCTGATAGATATTGTTCTTAATTTAATTGAGATTGGTTTTATGGGGCTAATATCCACGCGGGACGAGCATAATTTAATTGGGATTCAACTGTTGTAGTTTTTTTTACAAGAACAGGCTGAAGCCTAACACACATACATGCACCCTCTGAGAGTCGAACTCCCCACCATAAACAACGGTAGTAGAGCGCCCTGCTGTTGATTTAACGATCAGGATGCATCAGTGTGTGGTTTTTAAGATGAATTATTGTGTTTGAATTTAATGTAATCTTTTTTGGGTCGGTAAGGCAGAAGGGGAAATGGCCATGAAAGGCAACAGAGCTGCATCTGGGGAAGACTTGCGAGATGTGATGCTGAATTGGTCTATACAAGACGTGTGCAATGAAAATCTTTTTACAGAAAAGGTAAGCTTATTGAACTTTTCGAATTTTGATCGTATCATAGCCACGTTAATTAGTTGTTTTAAGTGGGGTTTTGATTTGTTTAGTAGACGGGATCTTGGGCTCGACACGAACCACGTTAATTAGGTTCCAACAAACTCAATCCTGCCCTGGGGGGTCGACGTCTTGGTCTCGAGTTTTATGCTGGTTGGAAAAGAAAATGATTCATGCTGGCTTTACATGATCCACAATCAGCAACAAGAATCTCTCTGGTTTGGTCCTTGTTCTGGTTTTAATCAGTATGCCGTGTAGTTCGGTTTCAGTTCAAATCAGCCATACGGGCATGTATATGTTGATGGAGATATAGATAATCTTATATACGTTATTTTTTGCGTGTTACAACGGTATGGCCCAGATAATACACGCCCCAAGAATTGAACTCACACCCTGTATTACAAATCAAGCGAGAGTCAGGTGGGTTTTCAAGCAAATAAAACTTATTGGATAGGCCGCATGACATGGTAAGTAATTCTAAGAAGATTGGATCTTGTTTATTACTGGCTTTACTGACTCATGTTCAATATGATTGCTTTTCCAAGAAAGAAATGAATGGAATAACATTATTATATATACTGTTTATCGCTGTATCTGACTCATTCTTTGTTTTCAAAATAGAAGGAACGAATAAAATAATATTATATATATTTTCAAAAGCATTGAAACGTTGACAAACAAAGTTGGAGTTTTCCAGATTCCGTACTGTAAGCATGTCATGTAATAAGTCGTTGCTCTTCTTGGGCAGGTTAAAGAAATCCCATTGAATTTTTCATCAATTCACGATTATCTTGGATCGTTTATGTTTCCACTGAAGGAGGAAGTCAGATATGAACTGCATTCCAGCCTTCAGGCCATCCCCAAGGCACCCACTTTCAAAATACTGCGTGCAGGGATCTCTACCAAGAAAGGATCGCCTTCCCTCTTTGACGTTGTGGTTACTGTCCATGGAAACAATGCTTCATACTCTAATGCGAAAATCGCCAAGCCAAGGAACGGTGATTTGCTTATTTTGTCAACCTCAAAACCAGGAGATCTCTCAGATTTCTTCAAGTATACGGCATATGCTTTTGCTGTGATTACCAATGTTCGGAACGACAGATCTGTGATTACCAAAATCACCGTTTACGCTCCAAAATGCAGAGGAAGAACAATTAGAGAGTTTCAGTATGCTGTCAATCTTATGAATGTCACCACATATAAAAGGAATTGGGATGCGATGGACATGAAAAAATGCAGCTCGAGAAACTTGAACATAATCAAAGGGTTATTGAACGCAAAATCGGAATTGGCAAGAGTAAGCGAAAATTTCTCTCCAGTTGACTTAAAATTTTTCTTGATTCCGAATGTTTAAACTTTTAATTCTGAAGGAAGTCCTATCGGGGTGGCTACAACAAAACCATAAAAACATATCTTGTTCTTCAATCACATTGGAGGCATGTTTGAGTTGTTATTTATCATCACATAAGATCCAATTATAGCTTATTATTTCGAATTTAGTTCATTAATTCTAACGCCGTAGTTGTTGCCTATGTATATATTTCAGGATGCTTGTTATGTCTGTTCCTCCCAACTAATGCGTGGTCAGGAGGCAGAAAAGCTTAGGAAATCAAGCTTCTCAAAATTGAACGAATCACAGGTTGAAGCAGTTATGGCTGTGCTGGACATCTTAAATTGTAGTCATTCGAATTTTGTGAAACTCATCTGGGGACCTCCTGGAACTGGTAAAACTAGCACAATTTGCAAACTCTTAGAGAGACTCCTGGAGATAAAATGCAACAGCCTCACGTGTGCACCAACAAACGTTGCTGTTACACAGATCGCCTCACGGTTGGTCAAGTTGGCCAAGGAATCCCGTGAAAAGCTTGGAAATGGATTCTCATGCTGCTTCTTGGGAGATATACTGCTGTTTGGCAACCAAGAGAAGATGAAAGTTGAAGGAACTGATCTTCAAGACATATTCCTTGATTTTCGCATAAAGAAACTGATTGCATTCTTTAGTCCACTCAGTGGATGGAAGCATTGCGTAACATCCATGATTGACCTTTTGAAGGATCCTGTGGCAGAATATCAGAAATTTTTGGGAGATAAAGAAAAGGAAAAAACAGAAGACGAGGATAAAGTGAAAGTTAGCTTGTCATTGTTCGTAAGACACATTTTGACGCCATTGTGAATCGTTTGAAGGTCTTCGTTCCTGTGTACTGCACCCACGTTGCTGTTTCAAATCAACTAGATATGTTCAGAAATATGAGAACACTATTGGAGACATTTGCTTCATTGAGAAACTTATTTTGTGCTGCTGAAAGTGAAGATGTTAATTTGGAAGATGTTCAGAAGATCGATCTCGATGAGATTTTGGGCGTTCCTTCTCTCGTGAGCTCTTTTACGAATCGCCTCATACACACTAGAAATATTTGCATTGAAATTCTTGAATTGCTTGACGAAGCGGTGACAGTGTCTCCTAAAGTTAATCAGGTAGAATTAAAAAGAATGTGCTTCACGAATGCCTCGCTTATTTTATGTACTGTTGGAACCACTGCTCGATTGCACTATAGTGGGATTAATAACATGAGGATGTTGATAATTGACGAAGCCGCACAATTGAAAGAATGTGAGGCACTGATACCATTGCAGCTTAAAGGCTTGCAACACTGTCTTCTTATAGGGGATGAGATTCAGTTACCTGCAGTCGTGAAGAGCAAGGTTTTTTATTACTCTCTTCAATGCTCATATATACAAAAATTACAAATAGTTGACGTCGTACTTTTTCTTTTTTTAATGTTATCAGATCTCAGAAAAATCAGGATTTGGGAGGAGTCTCTTTGAGAGAATGAGCTTGCTGGGGCATCACAAATATATGCTTGATACACAATACAGAATGCATCCCTCTATAAGCTCTTTTCCAAATGCTAGATTCTATGGTAGCAGGATTGAAGATGGTGAAAATGTGAAGGAAAGGAGTTACGAGAAGCGATATCTTGAAGGGAATATGTTTGGAACTTATTCGTTCATAAGTGTTACAGGGGGAAAGGAGGAGAAAGATGCAAGAGGGCACAGCTGGAGGAACGAGTTGGAGGCAGCTGTTATCTCTGAACTAGTGCAAAGGCTTTTCGAAGGTATTAACATAAGATTTGGATATACTTCTTTATTCCCCATGTGTTGGCTGACTGCATTTCACAGAATTTGTTATTGAACATATACTTTTGCAGCTTGGAGTGGAGCAGGAGGAACTCTGAGTATCGGTATCTTATCCCCATATATTGGCCAAGTTGACATTCTTCAGAAGAATCTCTCATCAAAGTATGATACTTATAACAGCTTTGATGTTGATGTCAAATCTGTTGATGGCTTCCAAGGAAGTGAGAAGGATGTGATCATTCTCTCTACGGTAAGATCAAACAACGGTGGATTCATTGGCTTCGTTTCCAACCTCAATCGAACAAATGTAGCACTAACAAGGGCCAGGTATCCTGCTTGCGTGTGTGAAACGAGATATTTTTGGCATTTGTAAGACAAAACTTGCATGTGTAACTGGGTATGCTGATTCAGGCACAGTCTTTGGATTGTTGGAAATGAAAATACATTGAGCATTAAGCCATCCATATGGAAGGATATAGTGGATGATGCTAAAAACCGTCGGCGTTTCTTTAGAGCTGAGGAGGATAATCTTCTAGTAACAGCTATGCGCCATGCCAAGTTTAAAGATCATCCAAAAACTCGCCGTCTTCTCCTTCATCCCCAGTCTAAGGTAACATCAGTATAAAGTTTTTGAGAAATTCAAATTTTTGCCGAAATTTGACCCTTTTATATTTTTTCTCTTAAAATCTTGAAAAAAATTAAGAAATTCAATTTCTGTTGAGAAAATAGTGATCAGCATGAGTTGGACTTGGACCACTTATTACTCTCGTTTTCAGATGGTCATTGAAATCAAAATATTATGTTGTGATGCAGTGTGACGAGAAAGAGAAGTTATCCAACCAGTTTGCTCAGCTCAACCTGAACCATTCATCGACTTCATCTAAAGCCGCCAGGTGAGATACTGCTGCACGTAGAGTTCATGTTTCCTCCTTTGAGCTTCTCTCTCAAACTTTGGGCACTAATTCATTGCAGGCGAAGCGTATCTTCAAAGAAGCAGCAATCTGATGCTGGCAACTCATCGACTTCATGTAAGGCCTTCAGGTGAGATATACTGCAGCCCGTCGAATTCATGTTTATTCCTTTGAGCTTCTCTCTCAAACTTCCGGCACTAATTCATTGCAGGCGAAGCGTATCTTCAAAGAAGCAGCATGCAGATGCTCGCAACTGATCGACTTCATCTAAGGCTACAAAATTATGTGTCTAACTTTTAGATTGCAATATGACAAAAACACACAATGGTTGTTTATATTAAATGTGAATTATCTCGAATTCTTCAAGTTCACATTATATATAATCCTTATAGGACTTCCCTACCTAAATAATTTTACTAAGTGTATGACTATAAAATTGGAGATGTAGGTAGCTTTTATGATTGCAATCTAAGAAAAATACAATAGGACTATTTATATAAAAGGTGAACGATCTTGGACTGTAGTTCATACTCCTAGTGCTCATTGGATTTTGATGTACTACCAATCAAATGGACCTTTTGATTTCTCAAAAGGGAAAACAAAAAAAAGACTTGAGTAAACTGGGTTCTGACATTGGGCTCGTATGGGATGTCAGTGGGTCAGATCCAAGATTGGGTTTCTGTCCGTGAGTCTTGTCCGGCTGCTTCATTTGCTTTTGTTGAATCCTTTCCTCCTTTCATTTTCCAAACCAGGCCGACTACCAAATCGAGTCAAACTTCAATAGCCCCCAAAAAATAGAAAAAAAGAATTGCGGAAAAACAAGAGGGATTACCATTTGTACATCTTTTTTATTATTCACATACTCATTTTTTTCAAAATATCAAAATTACCTCTCGTCATTTACTCTTCTCTCCACACTCAATTATGATATTCTGTTCTCTTACCTACATTTTCTTTCGCTTTTTGCCATCTTTGCCTTCTAAGCAATCGATCAACACATACTCTTAGAAACCTCATAAGAAATAAAAGAAAGAGAAAAATAAAACTGAAAATAAAGTCAATAAAAAGAAAAAGATGAGTACAAAAATAAAGAACAAAAAAATAAAAAATAAAGAAATACGAGTATATTTTCACGAACATTACTCCAAACAAGAAGAGATGTGGCTCAATCGCACCTCCCAAGTAACTTATTAATAAATCCATGTTGTACCATACAATATTGGATAGTCCATTATTTCTACAATGTAGGACCTAATTATGTTTGTTATATATACATACACACAATATATATGTGCGTATATATACATGTATATATATTTTAACTTTGTTTTACTAATATTTTTTACTTATAAGCCTCTCATGTTTCACTAGTCTTATTATATAATACAATTTGTAATACACCTTTTTTACCTTAATTTTATCTGGTGCCACTTCACAACACCACCAAGCTTCCTTTTATATCTATATGTATCCCTTAGCATATTGAGTTTCACTTTCATACATAATTTCAAGTATCTTTGTAAAGAACTTTTGTTTCAACTTATCTTCTCATTTTTTAGGTTCTACCATTTACTTTCCTTGCTCTCTACATCCGTTCATGTTGAAAATGAAGAAACCCCTTTTGTAATTTATTCATTACATTCGGACAACAATATAGTGGGACTAACTTTTTAACCTATAATCGATTCACTATATATGAACAAAGATGTAGAAGTCCTTACTTATTCTTCATTACATTTACCCCAACAAAATGTTCATAATGTGTAGAATCCATAGAAGATAAACCTGACATTAACAAAATTGTTCACCTTTTTAACTAATTTCCAAAAATTTAGCCCAAAACCAACAAACTAGTCGGTTGGATTGCTAACCAATTTGCCTAAACTGGCCTCTTCATTCATCTTTCATTATTTTTATGAGTTTTGGTTATTATATTCATTTTTATGTTCTTTTAATTGGGTATTTCCATGTTTTCATTTTTAAATGGCTTATTTTTTATGTTTTTATTTAAATTAAGATTAAATTGCTTATTTTTAAGTTATATATGATGTATAGATACTAAGATTATGAATATATATTATATATTTTTATACTTTAATTGCTACCAGTTCGATAGGTTCTCCTTTCGAACGTCATCCCTCCAAGAGAAGGTCTAAACTGCCATGGTCTGTACTCGAACTATGTGTGCCAAGAAGCAGATATTGTGCTCTAGCACTCGTATTGTGTACTGCACAAGTTTGTAATGGGACAACGTGTTTCGAGCTCTTTTGTTATTTTATTATATAAAAAAAATTCTCGGTTTTGTTTTCACAGGAATCTACCTTGAGCTCTTCAATTATGATCTTTATACATAAACTTGTAAAATGTAAAAACCAATAACACAAAATATATCATTAACGTTATAGTTGATAATTAGATGTTAGAGTAGAAAACAAATTGATAGGATAGTTCACCAGTTAGACATTGCCGATTTCTAGGCAGTTCCAACCAAAACCAAACTAGCCCAAAAGCTGGCTGAACTCAGAACCATTGAAATCGGAATCGCAACGGGGCCGGAGCAAGGGATCACCCTATTTGGTGCTTTTTTCACCTTTTATAAAACTAAAACCGAAATGGTAATTTTTTATAAGTTTAATTTTTCGAATAAAATTGCCGTTTCTGAATTCAAACCAGAACAAACTCTTCTATAACCGTAACCGAACCAGTGCCGAACCAATTTGATTAGGGTTAACTCGGGATTTGACAGGTCTAGTTCACGTTATGAAAGTAAAAAATTATTCATTGAAATCCACAAAAAAAGCATTTTAATAAATTATAAGTTAAAGGTAATCGAACAATCTGCAACAAGAGTCTCTCTGGTTTGGTCCTTGTTCTGGTTTTAATCAGTATGCCATGTAGTTCAGTTCCAGTTCAAATCAGCTATACGGGCATGTATATGTTGATGGAGATATAGATAAGTCCACATTCACAATCTTATATACGTTATCTTTTGCTTGTTACAATGGTATGGGAAATATTATACACCCCTCAAGAATTGAACTCACACCATGCATTACAAGTCAAGCGCCAGTCAGGTGGGATTGCACGCAAATAAGACTAATTGAATAGGCCGCAAGACATGGAAAGTAATTCTAAGATGATCGGATCCTATTTATTACTGGCTTTACTGACTCATGTTGAATATGATTGCTTTTCCAAGAAAGACTATGCACTTTTGTGTATATAGAGAGAGGTCAGTCCATGCACACACTCATACATGCTTAAAAATACTTATCAACCATCCATCCAATCAAAGAGATTAGTAGTGAAAAGGTACCATGTGCAAAAAATATCAATGTATGAAATGTGAATCTCAACCACCGATCTCATTGATTGGATAGTTGAGATCATTTAAGTAATTTTAAGCATCCAACCATGCTAGCATGTACTAATTTTTCTCTCTCTCTCTCTCTCTCTCTCTCTCTCTCTCTCTCTATATATATATATATATATATATATATATATATATATATATATACGTGCCTAATGTTCTAGATCATTCTATATGTGTCTCTTCCTTTCTTCTCAAAAAGAAAAAGATGCATCACAAACTGAATGATATTAAAAACCTATCTTTCGACCCTCCAAAAAGTATATCTGTATACATATGTGTGTAAAGAGAGAGGTCAGTCCATACACACTCATCCATCCTTAAAGATACTTATCAACCATCCTTCCAATCAATGAGATAAACAGTTGAAATTCAATTTCAAAAGTGAAAAGGTTCCAGGTGCAAAAAATATGAGCATATGAAATTTGAATCTCATCCACCGATCTCATCGATTGGATAGTTGAGATCCTTTAAGTATTTGTAAGCATCTAATCATGCGTTTATGTACTAATTTCTCTCTCTCTCTCTCTCTCTCTATATATATATATATATATATATATATATATATATATATATATATATATATATATATATATATATGCCTAATGTTCTAGATCATTCTATATGTGTCTCTTCCTTTCTTCTGGAAAAGATGCATCACAAACTGAATGATATTAAAACCCGTCTTTCGACTATTTCAATTGCGATTTCTTCATGCCATGCTTATAGAATGGCAGTGGCGAACCTAGAAAACTTTTTAGGACGAGGCAAATCACCCACAGTTAAAACCATGAACTATTTCTGTATGGGGCCAAAATAGACTATGCCCATGGCCTTAACTGAAGAGTTATACTTTTTGCAGTTCCAAATTCGCCATCTCGCCTGAATCTGGATCCGGCACTGCAGCATTATGGCTTTGAACAATCCTAGGTGTGGGTTATACTTTTTGCTCTGTCAAAGTTCTAAATTGAAACTAGACTAAATTTGTATATTATATATAGAAAAATACATACCCCTTCATCTAACACTTTTGTGATTTTCTTATTTTTTTAATATTTTTACAATCTAGTTTCTCATACAACTTTATCGAGTTTTTTTTAATCATTTTTGCACGTGTTCAAATCGTTTTTGCACATGTATACCTGGTCTGGGCTTGGCCTATAAGATTGTAAGAAGCAAAAGGAAAAAATACATAAGATACCAATATGGACTTATCTATATATCCACCATATTCAAATCATCAACACAAGCATGCCCACATGACCGGTTTGGAACTGTCCTGGCAGATTGAATTGAAACTGAACTACACTAAAAACTGCTTAAAATCAGAACAACGACCAAACCAGGAAGCTTCTTTTTCCACTCATTGAAGTGGAACTGGCCGACAGTTCAAACCACATAATCCAATTCTATTTTATCGGTTTCCTTCTCGGATTTTATTGTTTTTCTTAAAATCCAAAACAATGAACAAGATTTTCTTCGTGTAAAACCTGCTCAAAGGATCAATGGCACTGCTGCTGGCGAGTTAGACTCAAAGGTGCATATGTGGGTATGTGTGTTAAGCTTTGGCCCCCTCTTGTGACAAAAAAAACTGCTCAATTTAGATGAGGAAAATAGTACGGATTTTATGGAACCATGTTATGACTCAAATGTTTGGTCTTTCGATGGGAGCAGTTGACAAATATATATATATATATATATATATATATATATATATATATATATATATATGTGTGTGTGTGTGTGTGTGTGTGTGTGTGTGTGTGTGTGTGTGTGTGTGTGTGTGTGTGTAGAGAGAGAGAGACCGGTTCAACCGTAGTTGGTCCAGTGCCTTCCCCCGTTCATTTAGAAGTCCATTTTCCTCAACTATGGTTGGAAATGTATGCTTGTCACTTTATTCTATTCCTGTTTTCCTTTGTGGAAGGTAATATTTCTGTACGAAAAAGTGAGGGGAGGCTAACTTTCCACGAAAGGGTCGTTTTAGCTTGTACGGAAATGTTAATACAATAATATTAAACAAATAGACAATTTTTCTTTTATTTAAAATGCAAATTTGATTTGAGTTTTCCTTTGGGCAGTAGAAATTATCTTTAAATTGTAATAATGTTTACTTAAATAGATACAACAAGTTTGTGTAGAGAATACTTAAAAGTATTGGTGCAGTTAACAGAGAACCCCTGAGTGGTTTATAAGATGACTTCTTGTGTTTGAATTAAACCAGAGGGAAATCACTTTCGAATATATATAACGGTGTTCGCCACTGATTCCGCTTCATTCTATATTTTCCAAAGGTTGGATCTTCCTCTTCTCCTTCGATTTCTTCTTCTTCTTCTTGAGAGTCGAACTCCCCACCAGTAGAAGGCTGGACGAGCGTAAGTATGGGCCGGCATCAGCTCCTTTGTCGGCTCAAAACCTTTGTTTGTGTTCGCTAGTTAGTTTATTTAAGTTGAACCTACTTAGGACGATCCAACTTAGAACCAAACCAAACCACTCGCCATCTACAACGAAACTCTTATTAAAACCACTGGTTTGGTTGCGGTGACTCCTTGAATACGCCTACTCATGCTCAGCACGTCGTGCAGTAGCTCCCGAGCTCAACCCACAAGATGAAGGCCATACGTTCGGTACCAGGGGCGCATATCTGATTCGGACTCCCTATTGTGCAAAAAAGATTAAGAATTTAAACCCCTGGTGTTTGTCCTTTTTTTTGTTACTTTTATTAAATAATTTTATTAGGTGTTGTGGTTTTTCAATTACTGTTAACCCGATTAAGTTGTTTTCTTTTCATAACATTTTTTTTGTTATAAGAGGAGTTCGAAACCTAACACACTAGTGATGTCAAAATGGGCCTGACCTAAGAACCAGACCAGACATTTCGGGCTCCTTTAGACATTTGAGGCCCAGTTTTGAAACAGGGCTGAATAACCTGACTCGTCTGGTTCTAGGGGCCGACACTGGCTGTGCAGGCTGATTCGCAGGACCAGATGGTATATATACGGGGGACACGGGTCGAGCCAGCATTTTAAATACCCATATAAAATATAAGCCGATCCGGTCTGACCGATATTTTCCTCAGCCCGTATTGACATCCTTCTAACATACACCCACACATGCACCCTCTGAGAGTCGAACTCCCCAGCACAACCACAACCAAGTCTTATCCCATGGTAAAAATAGAAATTCAAATCCCACAATGTTTTACACTGGCAGGCAACAGCCCAACGCTACAATCGTTAGCAGTTTAGTTTTATTTGGACATAATTCTCTCAATCTGCTCCAAATACGATTTGTTTCAATAACCCATTTCCCAATTTGGGTTTATCCAAGTCCGATCCGGTTTGCTCAAAGTATATTTAGTGAAACACGATCGGACTGATTAATCAAAAGCCGGTTGAACCAGGAACTTGACCATGGTCTGGTTCCGTCTCAAGCTGGACCATCTTGGACAAGAATCGGCTTCTAACTGTTGGACCCGTCACTTGAACCGGACAACCAGAACGAGAACTCGCTGGTTATCTCGACCCATTTCTCAAGTCTAACTGAGAATCTCTATGTAGAATAGTAGGACCGGAAACTGGACTGATCTAGCTTGGTTTTTTCTTGTTTTTGGTTACAAGAGGAGGCCGAAGCAAAAGCACCCTCTGGGAGTTGAACTCTCTAACAACAGCATCGGCGCTACAGCACCCGGCCGCTGAGCTAACGATCTGGGTGCATTGGTGTATATAGCATACAATAATTTTTAAAATGAATTCTTGTGTTTGAATTTAATGTGTGTTTTTTTTGGGTGGGGGTTTAAGGAGGAAGGGGAAATGGCCATGGAAGGCAACAGAGCTGCATGTGGGGAAGACTTGCGAGATGTGATGCTGAATTGGTCTATACAAGACGTGTGCAGACAGGGGGTCATGGACTCGGCACGAACCCAATTAAGTACCCACAAACTCAGTCCTGCCCTGGGGGCTCGATGTCTTGGTCTCGAGTTTTATATATGTAGGTCGGAAGGCAGTTTCTCCGAGTTGATCGTCCTAATTTTGGAGTTCTATGCTGGTTGAAAAAGAAAATTATTCATGCTGGATTCACAAGATCCACAATCAGCAACAAGAGTCTCTCTGGTTTGGTCATTGTTTTTGGTTTTAATCAGTATGCCGTGTAGTTCGATTCCAGTTAAAATCAGCCAAACGGGCATGTATATGTTGATGGATATATAGATAATTTTATATACGTTATCTTTTGGTTGTTACACGGTATGGCCCAGATTATACACGCCTTAAGAATTGAACTCGCACCCTGTATTACAAGTCAAGCAACAGTCAGGTGGGCTTACACGCAAATAAGACTAATTGAATAGGCCCAAAGACATGGTAAGTAATTCTAAGATAATCGGATCCTGTTTATTATTGGCTTTACTGAATCAGGTAGGCCTACTTCAGAAGAATCTCAGCTTTGTTGTTGATGTCAAATCTGTTTATGGCTTCCAAGGAAGTGAGAAGGATGTGATCATTCTCTCTACAGTAAGATCAAACAACGGTGGATTCATTGTCTTCGTTTCCAACCTCAATCGAACAAATGTAGCACTAACAAGGGCCAGGTATCCTGCTTGCGTGTGTGACGAGATATTTTTTGCACTTGTAAAACAAAACTTGCATGTGTTTCAGGCAGTCTTTGGATTGTTGGAGATGAAAATACATTGAGCATTAAGCCATCCATATGGAAGGATATAGTGGATGATGCTAAAACCGTCGGCGTTTCTTTAGAGCTGAGGAGGATAATCTTCTAGTAACAGCTATGCGCCATGCCAAGTTTAAAGATCATCCAAAAACTCACCGTCTTCTCCTTCAACCCCAGTCTAAGGTAACATCAGTATAAAGTTTTTGAGAAATTCAAATTTTTGCCGAAATTTGACCCTTTTATATTTTTTTCTCTTAAAATCTTGAAAAAATTAAGAAATTCAATTTCTGTTGAGAAAATAGTGATCAGCATGAGTTGGACTTGGACCACTTATTACTCTCGTTTTCAGATGGTCATTGAAATCAACATATTATGTTGTGATGATGCAGTGTGACGAGAAAGAGAAGTTATCCAACCAGTTTGCTCAGCTCGACTTCATCTAAGGCCTTCAGGTAAGAGATGCTTTACCGCATCAAGTTCACGATTATTTCCTTTTGAGTTTCACTCTTCAAACTTTGGCACTAATTCGTTACAGGCGCAATGCATCTTCAAGAAAAAAACAGCATGCCAGAGTTCGTGGCGGCAAGACACATGGGAGGTGAGCAGGATCCGGTGGCATGAGTGATGATAAATGACACTCACATCATGAAACAGCTGTGAGTGGCCACAAGTGATCATGTCAATGATGGTGGGATCTGGTTTTTCACATATATATATATATATATATATATCATCGAGAGCATTATCTCAATCGTAGGGTGCTCTAGCACCGGTGTTGGTGGAGAGTTCGATTTTCAAATAGTGCATGTGTGGGTTTATGTGTTTGGCTTCGGCCTCCTATTGTAAAAGAAAAAACAAGTAAAAATAGTAATGAAGTTTAATTTGGGGACCTAGAATGTGCATGAATTATAAATTAGGATTGCATCAACTTTTCAAGTGTATGTGTTTTTAAGTGTGTTTGATGGTACTAAAATTGTGGACTTAAACTCATAAAAGCTTATAACTGTAGTTTTAAAAGAATGATGTTTGATTTGCAAATAACATCGTGATTTTTTTGTGAAACGAGATAGCAATATAAAAGAGAAGAAGGCGTAAAACTGTGGGCCTAGACTTACATGTATGTGTAACCATGATTCTATAGAACTCATGCTTGATTTATAAGGGGAACTGATGCTTAAATTTTCGTGCGATATAGGAAGCAATACAAAAAGAAGGCACTTGAATTTTCACGAAAAGCTCATGAGATCCAGTTCTTGTGATTCACTTCCTTCTTGGTGCCGATGTTTTTTGCTTAAATTGTATTTGATACACAACGATATTTGAAACTGCCAGTACAAACAATGAAGTTACCATTTTTACTGAAACTACGAATCAAGCACACCTTATGGTACTTCTTTGTTTTGAGCCTACAACCGTATGCAGATTTCCACCTAATCTGAGATTAATCATATATAATAAATCTTGGAATATTACTTGCCTGAAACGACGGTCTGCAGCAGAACTAGGATTGTGCATAGACAGGGTGATCGCCTTTGTGTCTTTTGAAAGAATGGATTTAAATATATACACGTTTTCCTGCAGACGACTTTCTCAGGAAGATTTCTCTCTTTTGATTTCTATATATTTTTATCATTTTCTCTGGTCACGGCTTCATCTTTCCGGTTTACTCGTCTGAACTTTTTGTTAAAAGTCGTTTTTTCTCTTTTGTAATGTACATGTTTTAATCTTGTATATGTTTTATATATGTAACGTTTTTTCTTAGATTTACAACCGAGAATAGTTAGATATTGCGTTACATCTCCCACTTGGTTGTTCGGGCTAGGTATCATGACATATTGATTTTACCTTACTTTTGTAGGGTTTTTCAAGTTATGTTATATATGATTGTTATTTCAATATTACCTATTGTGTTGTTTCTTACCTATATAATATCTCAAGCCCATGTTAATAACATGCTTTGAGAAAATATCTTTTGTTTTGCCTTTAGTCAAGGACTTTGCCAACATATCATTTGTTGGAATATATGAGATGGATATTTCCTTTTTCATAACCATATCATGAATGTAGTGGTATTTAACTATTATATGCTTGCTTTTAGAGTTATCAGCTCCACTCTTAATCAGAGTAATTGATGCATTGTTCCACGATAAATGACAATTGACTCGTTGGTTATATTTAACTTCAAATCACATATAAAGTGGCTTAACCAAACGACACTAGTTGCATCCATGCAAAAGCCACATACCTAGCTTCTTGTGTATGCAATGCTACACAACTTTATTTCTTACATGTTCAAGAAACAACTTCACCTCCAAATATGAATATTTGTCTTGAAGTTGATTTGTTATCATATGTGCTCCCACCAAAGTCAGCATGTAAGTATCCTATCACTTTTAGTTTATCTGCTTGAAAACATAATTTCAAATCCTTTGTTCCTTTAAGATATCTTAGAATCATTTTCACACAATCTAGTATTATTTTGTTATCTACTCAAAAGACCAATAGCGAAGATGATATTAGGCCTCATACATAACAAGGCATATATCAAGCTACCTACAGTTTGTGCATAAGTAAAGTTAGGTTTATCGTCTCCTTCACTAGGACAATCACTCTTGCTAAGTTTACCCCTTTTACAACAGGTGTAGATACTTACTTGCATTCACTCATTTTAAACTTTTTTATGATATAATCAATATATATCTTCTAACTTAGGCATAGAAGTTTAGATTCTCTATCTCGAGAAATCCTTATACACAAGATGTAGGATGCTTCCCCCATATCCTTCATTTCAAACCTTAGTTCAACCATGACTTAATTTTGACAATCATCTCATTGTCATTCCCAGTCAACAATATGTCATCTATATATAATAATATAATGATAAAGTGACTCTCACTATTTCAGACATATACACGGTAGTTAAGTTCATTGGTCACAAACCCAAGATTAATAATAGCATTTCGAAAACTCAAATATCATTATCAAGGTGACTATTTAAGGCCATATAGGGATTTTAACCCATATACTTTATTTTCTTGGACTTCAACTCTATATACTTTGGGTTGTTGCATATATAGGATTTTATTTAAATCTCTATTTAAGAAAGTAATTTTTACATCTAACTGGTGTATGTTCAAATCATAATAAGTTGATATTGCCAAGATTATTCTTTTGAATATAAATTTTGTAATAGGGAAATATGTCTCAACATAATTTATTATCTCTTTTTACGAAAAATTCTTTGTAACTAACTTTGCTTTAAACTTGTTGATTGATCTATCGACCTTATATTTCTTTTTGAGAACTCATTTGCAGCCTATAGCTATCATTCCTTTAGCAAAATCAATCAATTTTCATACTTGGTTTTTCTCAATGGATTCAATTTTCTCATCCATGGTTTTTTCCAATCTAAGTTATCGGTCAATTCATCTAGATCCACTGAATTACATACTTTCTCTGCAAGGTAAGTGTCATAATCCTTTAAGTAGGATGGTGTAACTCTAAGTCTTTTATATCCACTTAAAGTTTCTACTGATTCTGGAAGATTATATAGTGTAGAGAATACAACTTTACACGATACTCTATTTAGAATATAAACAATTGTACTTACTGTTTCTCTTTAAAATACCCTTGGTAGAGATGCATATATTAACATTGACCTTGTCATATTCACTAAGGTCCTGTTATATCTTTCTTGTACACTATTTTGTTGAGGTGTTCTAGCATTATATTTTGCTTTAAAATACGTTTTTACAGAATTCTAGAAATTTTGTAGAGGCATATTCACCACCTCTATCTGATCTCAGGACTCTAATTATATGCCATAATTGATTCTCAACTTCCTACTTATATTCTTTGATTGTTTCAAATACCAAGATTTATGTGCTCGAGTAATTATTGCCCTTGTTATCTCCTTAGGAAATATTTTTCTTGTCATCTTTCCTTGTATAGAGGCTTCACATTTACCAAAAGTGTTTTCTTATAAAATTAGCAATGAGTCAAAGTCGAATAATTTTCGTAACTTTATCAGACTTCTGCTCTAGGCGTTTATGCCATACATTCGCATTAACATTAAAGGCATAAATATAAGCAGAAAATCCTTCTTTTTCATTTAATTTGAACAAACCTTATTCATCATCGAACAATCCTAAGAAGGTTAGGGAACCATCCTTTCTCATCTCAATGAGCAGTGTTCCTCGTAGAACATAGGCTTCCTTCCTTTCTTTCTGATGGATACGAGCAGATGGAGGAAGACGACTTCAAATGCAAGATGCCAACTACTGTTTCCGATTGTGATCCTCATGTTCATGGTGGTTTTGCTTTCCTGTGGTAAGTCCTCGTGCATAGGTGAGTGATCGTGGATACTCCCCATGTTCTTATGTTCTTTCTGCTTTGGGTTTCCATATGGGATAATTTTTAGTACAATCGAAGCCAGACGCGACCCCGGGTATCAAACTCTGACCTTTAACTTGTGACTCGAACGCTTAGACAGGTCAGCTATTTCTCGTTGTGCCATATGGGACTATTTTCATGCGAATGTATTATGCTGTGTGCAGATTCAGTCAGTGCCGTGGCAAGGAAAACTGAATGTTGCACCATGGTATGCCTTTACTGATTCATTGTTGTTATTTCAAGTTTCTGAACCTCTTACTGGTTTCTGATCTTTCTCATGATGTATATGATTATGATCATGGTGATGCTAAGATGCAAGGATAATATTGCAGGAAAATGAAGAGATTCTGAAGGAAACAGGTGTCTGGATCAGGGAAAGGAGAAGGTTGAGTGGATTGGGCTCTTCACCGCCTCGATGCATATTAAGATGTGGAAAATGTTCACCATGTAAGCCTGTCCATGTGACTGTTCCACCGTTCACACCAGTGACGACGGAATATTATCCTGAAGCCTGGAGATGCAAGTGTGGAAACAAGTTGTACATGCCCTGATTTTCAGTATTTTATTTCTCATCTAACATAGTTCCAGCTAGTAGATATTATCATAAACGTTTTAGGTAAGAGTACAGAATCGATGGTTGTTCATATACTGTTTGATCTTCCTCTCTCTCTCTCTTATACTTACACTTTTGTGGAACGAGTGAGTTAAAGGAAATCTTAGATGGGCTGTTTGTATGATCCAGAGAGGATTTAGATTATAATATGTGTATGGGAGCTCTTTGGTTTGTAGCTATAGAAATAGAAGCCAGTGATTGTACCTGTATATGGATGAAGTAGTATTTTCTCTCTACTTTGGTCCTTGAGGCATTTGAGGATATGGTTGTTCTAACAGATGAATGATGATCCTCAATGTGAAAAGTGAAGCTCAAGATAGAATTACAGATCATTTTATGGTTCCGTAAGCACAAGCTTGCATTGTTTGGGGAGGCTGTTTGCTACCGTAACGACAAACAGATGTTAGTCACCTATAAATAATACCGTAAGTTTTTACTGCACTATCATTAGTTCCTCTATCTTTATAGATGAAATGATAATCAGAATAAACTTCTCAAATGCTCATCCGATTACTGGGCAAGTCTATGCACTGTATTTTCAGAGAATCAAACTTTAGTCACTTCAAAGGAGCCACCGTCGCTACTCAAAACAATGTCGAAAATGTTTTAGCATATGTTCTGAAAGTTGTGTAGTTAGTTCCATGGCATCTATCTATGCCCTCTTGAGTATCTTTTAATGTAATTGTCACGAAGAAGAAGAAGAAGAAGAAGAAGAAGTGCATTAGAAGCCATTATCCTTTAATTTTGTCACTATTGAAATTATTCCACAGAAAAGGTAACGTGCTTAGGAGCATAAGTTGCATAGTCATCTTTTTATGCTTCCCTATGATTACTTTATCAAGGACAAACCTAACTTCAAAACCTTTCTTAACCAAGACAGAGACCGAGACCAACTGATGCCTTATATTTGCACAATTAGTACATCAGTTAGAACAATCAGTATGCCTTGTAAATAAATCTTAAGGGACCCCACACCGAAGACATCTGAGAATGTGTTATTTCCCATATACACCTTATGTTTCCTAGTTTATATTCTTTTTAGGTCTATAGTCCCTTCTTTGGTCTTTGAGATATGTCTTTTTACTCCAGAGTCAATACACCAACCAAATATTGGGTGATCAATGTAGAGGCATTTTGAAACCACGTAGATGATGTCTTGCTTCTCTGATTTATCATATTATTAGGTGTTTTCACTGTCATTCTTCTTATTGCAGTGATCTTTTTCATAGTGTCAATTTTTCCACAATTGAAGCACATGACCCGAGAAATAGTTTTCTACGATTTCTTAGACGTTTGATCATCTTTCTTGTTATTTTTGTCAAACCTTTTATTTGGATTATTCTTTTTCTGCTTTGGTTTATAGCTTGTTCCAATCTTTTCTTGAGGTACTAGCAAATTATTCATATTATTTTTATTATGTGTTCTTATCCAATTGCTAGTTTAAGGGGTAACTCAAAAATGTTTGTTTCACCTCCTAATCTTAAGGTCATGGCAACCATATTCCATGAATAGCGAAGACTATTTAGGATAGTTGATATTTGCATAGCCTTGGGGATGACTAATTTTGCTACAGCTAGGTCCCTTGTCATTATAACATTTGGTTTATATGTTCTAATGCATTATCTCCTTCTTTCGTTTTATAGGAGTTGTATTTTTGTAGTAGTAATTGAACATGTAGTTTAGCAGTAGTATCACATTTCGGTATTATTGAATCAAACCACTCTATTGCAATCTCGTATTCTTTAAATACCATAATTAGGTCATCCTTCATATAGGTTAAATTATTATTTTGGCTCTGGTATCATCTCTAAGGAATATTTTGTATGCATTATTTTCTTCTTCTGATGTAGTTGGAGTAGGTGGGAACCGTATCCTTTAAAACACAGTTTATACCTTCAAGTGTAAGTGTTAAAGGGATATATCTTTTCCACATTTAAAAGTTTAGACCATTCAGTTTTTTTATTTTTACCAACTCTGATACACAAATCCTATAGCTCATTTTAATTTGTTTGGCAAAAAATAACAATAGGATAGTCTAAAAAAAATTAATCAACACGTGTGTTAGTAGACTGTAGCAGTTTGCAAGAATTTATAGTTACTGTTTTGAAGTATTATGTCCAAGTACCTATGAGTATTTTCAGTTGATACTTAGATATAAAAAAAAACTCTTAATTTGATTCTGTTATTTCATAATCAGGTAAGGGATGAAACTGTAATTTTTTACCTTTATTTCGTGCCACTATAATTTTCCAAGAAACTTCGGGGAAAACTAAAAATTTTACTCTTCTTTCCTATTTTCAAAATTTTTCAAAAAGACTTCGGCAGGATAGTGAAAAGGAACCTGGTTTTCTTGTAAATTTTACCCTTAGCTTGTTTTTAAATTTTCTTAAAAGGATAGGGGTAGTACTATCTTTTCATAGAGTGGCAAAACTATGAATTTTATATCATGTAGGGATAACTTCGTACTTTCACAATTTGGTATTTCGTAATTTTCAAAAGCTACCAAAGAATAGTTTTGTTTTTTCATCCGTTAAGGGCAAAACTATCTTTTTAATTAAAAATATCTGAAATTTTTTGTAATTTTATCCAGTGGTAGTTTTGAAATTTTAAAGAATGCAAGGGCAAAATAGTCTTTTAGGCTTGCTAGGGCTTTCAATAAATTGCTCATGATTTTGGTATTGTGGTTTGAAAAACCACTGAGCGGTTTTAAATAGTTCGAGAAGAGGGAGAACAACCAGTTTAGCAGCATGTCAGGCACAAGATAAAGCATAAAGCGTTGAATGGAGTGAGTCCAATAGGGTGTGCACAACACATCCCGATCCAACGCAAGCACCCTCCTGCACATTCATCTGCTGAGGTAACGAAGGAAGGCTTCTTCCTTGTCATTTTTGTTGAAACATACAAGGGACACTAAAACCGATCACCAAATTCATAATATAACGTTAACAAACCATATTTGATTGATACTTTCCTCTAAGAGCAAGAATTAAATTTGGAATGCTTAGATGCAACTTCGTGATGTTCCCTACGATGTGTCATTTCTCACTTTGAAGATATCATGTTAGTAGCCAATTAATGAATTCATACACTCAACGCTTACATAACTAAATTCATACCATTATTGAGGAGACGGTTAAGTTGATATTTAAAAAGTTTACACACCTTACACTCTTCCCTACAAGCTACAAGATCCTATGACCGATTCATATAAATTTTCTCATGAAGTCATCATACACAAATGTCGTATTCACATCCATTTGATTGATTGTGAGATTACATACAAAAGCTAGTGATATATGCACTCAAATGATGGTCATCTGTGAAAAAATGCATCAAAATAATCTATTCATTCTTTTTGTGTATCCTAATGCAACTAACTTGGTCTTTTACTTATTTATTATCCCTCTGTATTTTATTTTTTTTAAAGATTAATTTGCAACCTTCAATAGAACAACCATAAAATCAATAATTTCTCACATTCTATTGGAAAGAATTGATTGTATTTCATGCTTCTTTCCAAAACTTAACCTCAAGTATGGCCATAGCCTGACAAAAAGTAATAGAACCATCTTCAACGTCACTTTCAAAGTCTTAGGTATCTTAGGATGTTTACTTTTCCCTAATTCAATTATTTCCTTATAGACATTTGATCTAGAAATAACACTTTCAAGATCACCTTATATATTAGTCATCTTTTTTACATGATCTAAAATACAACCAATAGTAGGCTTAGGATCTAGACAACACACACTTTGAGACACACCAATTTTTATGAGAAACACATTCTTAAATAATGTAGCATCACAAAATTTTACAATCGTATTGATATCTATGCTACATACATCATATCTCATGACTAAGAATCTATACATACAACTTATCTCTATATAATCTGAAAATATGACATCCACAATTTTAGGTTCCAAATTAATTTTTTTGTGTTTAATAATAAGTAATTTTGAAAAATGCTTCACACTTTGAGATATTTGATATTGGTCTTTCAATCCTTTCGAAGTTCAAAGGGGCTACTTTCCTTATTCTTCTCTCCACATGTAAGTTTTTCCTTACATGTAAGTAGGTAACCCAAAATTTTGTAGTAAAATATTAATTATATAATATAGGATTCTATTTTTCATTCAATTATCTCATTAGATTGAAGTGAATAATGAGCAGGAATATCATGTATTATTGTATTGTTTTGACAGTATTCTTTAAATAGGTTTGAGGTATACTCTCGTTTCCTACCAAACCTTAATTTTTTAAGTACCCCACCGTTTAGTATATGTACCTTATTTCTAAAAAATTTAAACTTTTCTACAACTTTACCTTTACTTTTAAGCAAGTAACTATAACAATATCTATTACAATTATCAATGAACATAATGAAATACCTTTTATTATCCCTAGTTGTCATTCCATTATATTCACAAACATCATTGTACATGAAATCCAAAATTTTTTATTTTTGATCAACTATATAAAATAGTTTATTAGGTTGTTGCGATTGCACACAAATATCATATTTATGTTTTCTATCTATGATAATCTTAAGGAGAAGATTAAAATTCATCATTCGTTTTATAGAATCAAAATTAATATCGTCCAACTTCACATGTCATACATAAGATGATTCAATATTTTAAGGAACAGAAGAAGTAGAGACTTTTTAACATTAAAATTTATAAAGAATTAATCATAGATTCTATGTAAATTTTAAACAAATACTCTAGATAATATAAATAGGCCTTCCCATAGAAACACCCAGTATTAAGTCGTATAATCATGATTATTATATTTACAATTTGGTCTTAAACCTTGAAGAGTCGGGATCTTTTTTGGAAGAAACTTTAAATCAACACACTCTTCATCCTTAACTTAAATAATTGAATAATCCCTTAAGGTTATAGTTCTACCACAAACACTAATCAATACAAATATATATATATATATATATATTTATTTATTTATTTATTTATTTATTTATCCCAATATCTACAATCTAGTAATGTGACTAACAAATAGAAAGGATTTTCATAGGTGAGTGGTCATTATGTTGACTATAGCTCTCTCAACAACTCTCAATTTCTTGACTTTCTTGGCATTTTTGAAGGGATACTCTCTAACCCAATATCAAACTTAACCATAAATTCTGCACAGTTTCTTTTAGATCTTGACCTTTGCTTTATACTTTGCCTCTTTTCTCTTAGGAATACTAAGTTGTGGTTTTTTAACCTTTAGATTGAGTCTAGGGGATGCTATCAATAAACACAATAGATTTATAACTTTTATGCTCTTTCTCTATTATTATATATATCATTAAATCATTTAAGGTCATGTTACTCTTTTTATACTTGAGATCTACATTGAAACACTCTCAAGACTTAAAAAAGTTCTCAATAGTAGACATAAAAATAAATGTCAAAAGGTTTCATCTTTGCTTTCTTCAGACCATGGAATAGAAATTGAAACTCACGTGCACACTTAAGTAACATATTTTTTCTCTACCATTGATACTTTAGAAACTTAGTGACGGAATATTTTTAAAAATCGAGGTTTTAAATATTGTATTTTTTATTAAATGCAGCCTACAATCTTTAGTTTTTGTAGAAGAGAAAGAATTGTATATGTCGAATAAAATATTCGATAATGTTGATAAAATATAATAGTGACACATAATATCTTTCTCCTAAAACTCGATGATTTTATTTCAGCTTTTAGGATTAGAATATTCAAGTAAGGGACAAAATTCAACTCAATAAGTACGTAAAACCCTAATATAGTCAACCATATTTTCATGTGATTACCTATATTTAAAATGGGGACCATCAAACATTTTTGTTATCAAGTTCAAATCAACTTTATGTTGGAGAATAGTAGATGAAGACATGTTCACTACAAATAGTGATTTCTCTAAAATTGTTGAAAAAAATAATAGGATTACATGCACAAATAAATAATATGTAATAATCATAAAAATATCAATATCAATAATATCCATGAATCCAAAGAAAGTTATACATAAACAATAGAGAAAACAAGTTGGAAACCAGTAAACCACTTACTTGATCAAGTTGTTCTCATGAACTTACCTTAAAAAAATAATGTCTCATTGTTAGGTACGTATAAGTACCTAATACCTTTTCCTCAAGATAAAACAATCCACTATGAAAGCATGTACCTTCACTCTAGTTGCTTTCAACCATGTTTGAGTCATTTAAACAATCGGTGGACAGAGACAATCACTATATAGGAGAAAACAAAGAGAACAAAGGAAGAAGAGAGAGTGTGTGAGCAGTAATTGCCGACTACAGAGCCCTAATATCGTTTTATAAGTAAAAGTATGGATGGGATCCACCTTTTCACCTACAACAGTTTCTATGTAAATGACATATTTAAATCAAAATTATTCATGTAAAACAACATACCGAAGATAATTCTCAAACCCAAGCCTAATTCGATACACATTCCCCTATAGATATAGTCATTTATGTCCTCATTAAGCTCTTTAAACTAAGATTCATTAACTACTAGAACACTTACAATTCTTTCACCCCATACTAAACTTTGTCTCCTTAGTTCTCATACAAAGTACCTCACTCACACTTGGCTTTCGCACTTTAAAACTTTCATATTTAAACTTATCAAACATCTATTAAATAAATAGATTAGAAATACTTAACATAATGTCACATAGATTTAGTTAACCCAACCATCAATTAGTCATTCAGCCTAACATTAACTGCATTAACTCCCTGTTTTCGCCAGACTCCTTGCTACCGCCGGCCTGGTGTTTCCGGTGTCGGTTCTTTTGAGCCACCGTCCATGGACCGTACAGCTCCTCGCATAACCAAAAGAGATTCATCCACTCGTGGTAGGAATGTTATGTTCCGCCACTTATATATTACTTCTCCAGTAGGACAATCTTCGATAGTGTAACCAACTTGGCCCCCGGAATAACAGAGTTGATGAAGTCCTCCATACTCCATGTTAAAGTTGAGTACTCAAGCGGCAACCCAGGAATCAGAACCCTCCCTCTAAAGCAGTGGCCGGATTGAAGTTCGGGCTCCATTCGCACACTGTTAAGCAGTGGTCGAATGTGTGCCAGAGCCCTCCCTCTAAAGCAAACTCCAGGTCCTCCTTTCCAGCAAATTTAACCGCGAAGAAATCGTTGCCGAGTTCAATAACATTGATTGTAAGGCGCCTTGACTAGCTTTCACATCTACCATAATCTTCTCCTGTTAGAAACTTCAAAAATCTATCCTTGTTGGAAATTAAGTTCGTTGCGTCATACCTGTCTCTTCTGTGTTTATAGTCTAGCTAAAATATCTTCAAACGTAACCTTCTTTCCACCCCCTCTAACAAGGCAGCCGCTGTCTTTTTCCAGACTAAAGCACGAGGACGATTGATGGAGGCTGTGAGGCTAATGAACGACTCATGAGATCAAGGTTGTGCGCTCGATACAGGGGTTGTGCGTACTTGGCTTTGGCCTCCTATTGTAAATAACAACAACAACAACAACTAAGCCTTTTCCCATACTAGACGGGGTCGGCTACATGGATTCTTTGTTTCCACAGATCTCTATCGTGTGCCATGTTAGCAGTCTATTGTAAATAACAATAAAATCAAAATCAAATAAATATTTTAAAGGTATAGATAGGTATTGAAGAAAACCGTTTGTTTTCATGAGAGCGAAATGCTAGTGGAATAAGATAGAATCGAAGTAAGAAGTCGCCCCACCGCAAGTCATGTTTTGTAGGAAGCTCACCTTTCTCCTGTTATCTCGCCAATAGCACTCGTTTGGAAAATTTATAAAGAACCAATTTGGCTGAAGGGAAACCCGTCTCGTTTTCAGGGGAAGGGAGTATCAGTCTCTTCTTTAAAGTGCAGAGGGCGATGGCTTCAGGTGGTCGCTTCTTCGCTATCTATCTTTCCTCCTCCTCCTTCTTCGTCACCGTCTTCGTGACGGGTGTCCCGGCTGTCGAGTACATCTCAGGTGCTTTCTAATCTTAGGTGTCTCTTTCCTCTTCAAATTCATGGGTTTTGTTTCTCACATGGGTTCCCCTTCTCTTTCTGGTTTCACGTTAAACATTTTCTCAAATGGTTTTTCAGTTAAAACTAGCATTCATACTTAAAAATTTGAACAATGGTCTTTCTCCTTGTATTCATTGGTTTCTTTTTGTGTTTGTAATGCTAATCATATAATTCGCTCATTGTTTATGATTTAGTGGGAGCTATGTCGTTACTAACCCTTTTACTTGCACATGGCATCTTGAAACCACACAGTACGATTGGTAGAGCACTGCTTCAGGTAGAAAAGGGTGAGTACCTTTCTTTTACTCATTCATTTTATACAGTGATTTCATTCTGGGCAATATTATGTTGCTGGGGCAATCAAGTGCTTTTTGGTTCTCTCATTTCGTGCATACACACATGTCCATGATCTTTTCGAGCATGGCAGAATGTTTATTAGAATTTTAAACTTTGCTGCAAATCTTAACTTTTTGAGGTTGGCATATGTTGCCATCTGATGCTGAATGTTACACAACAAAGAAATGAGAGGAAAAGGATGTTCTAATGGTTGGCTGAAGTGAAAGAAATGATAAGATTTGGATTGAATATATTAGAGCATATCTAGGAGTTATACAATCAATATGAGGTTAGTTAATGTTACTTATTATAGTTTAGCCCTGCGACTCATGGTCTATGAAGGTTTATTAGATTCCTTGAATTTTGAAGTCTCATTGAGTCCCGGTATGTTGAAAGGATACAGGTGGCAGGAATTTGGCAAAAGGAAGAACATTAACGTCTTGGAAGGAGACACCATCAGTTCCTGTTTTCAGATTGAAATTTGGCTGACATTGTAGCACTGTGAAACATGAGTAGGAAAGTTGACCCCACGGACCTTTGACGAGGCTCGAAGAGGATGATTTGGATAGTGTTACTAATTTTTATACACATGAACTAATTGTTGCATAATTTCATGCCTGAACTACTTGACAGGCTTCTTATTAATCAATGACACTACAAAAGGTGGTCCCAAAGAATGGAATGGAGACATGTTCTGCTCCGCCAGCCAACATTGCTCACTTCATTCTCTATAGATCAGCTGTCTGAAGCCTTTGATTTAATCTGATTTGCTGCTTTAGATGGGCAATATCCCCTGCAATTGTCATGGAATCTGGTGCTGATACTCGAAATCAAATAGGTTAGTGGCACTCTTTGTTCACAGTTGAACTACCGGACAAACTGGTGGGATGAAAGTGACATCCATGCAGGAATAACACTCTTAGTCATGAATCAAAGTTAGATGACCACCACCAGACAGTCTGCCATAAGTTTCTTCTCTCAAATCTCGTGTGCTTTTAAGTTTCTTTTCTGCCTTGATAGTGATTTGTCTGTGTTGTCAATGATTGAATTATTTAAGGCAATCGATCTCAAACTGTTAACCGACCCTGTCTAGTATGGGAAAAGGCTTAGTTGTTGTTGTTTGTTGTTTGAATCGATCTCAAACTATCAAGAACAATATCATATATCTTGGCATCATAAAACTAGTCTGCCTTGTAAGATCTTGTTAGAGTTCCGGAAAAAGAATTTCTGTTTCCTGAGGAAATCACAGTTAGTTAAAACTTGTTTCACTTCTCCTTTTGCTATAATTTGATGATTTCATCTAATTCTACTTTCATGAGGTTCTCTTCCTACTATCTACTTACTGTTTTGATGAAAAGAAACCAAAGGTGAGTTTATGGAGGAAGAATTCAGGAGTTCTTTTAGGTGGATTATGGCATCTCCACTTTGAGATTGGGTTCAAAGATGCAGGGTTAACTGTTTGATAGGTCCTTGGCAGTTGGTATGCTCAAGGTTCACTGAGGCTGCTGTGGCTTGTGATCGTACTCATTGAGTAGACTAGTAGAATTATAACAAGTAATATTGTATTCCTCATTCAACCATTTTCCATGATCAACCACATATAACACAATCTCTGGAGAAACTTGGTGAACAGAAGTAATCATGTTCCGTAATATCAGGATGCAGCCCTGTGTGAATAATGCACCACCCTATATTAATGTGACTTATCAATCCACACACATTGTAGTTATATACTTATATTCTTGTTATTAGATTATAAAACATCTTATCTTGATGCAGATAAAGTATCCTTTTTATGTCATCTCTCTCTCTCAACTATAAAATACTAGTGTGTAGTTTTCATTTTCTCCTGCTGTTTTCCCCTCTTTCGAACTGCAGATTGCCCTGTGGACTTTCAATCCAAGAACCACACCATCATCACAAGCCAGTGCAAAGGGCCACAGTACCTTCCCGGTCCCTGTTGCAATGCTCTAAAGCAATTTGCATGCCCCTATGCCGAACAACTCAATGACCCATCAAATAACTGTGCATCCGTAATGTTTAACTACATAAACCAGGCGGGGAATTACCCGGGTGGTTTGTTTTCGAACGAGTGCGTAGATGATAAAGAGGGCTTAATATGCAACGGGACATATATGCAGAATGGTCAGGTTGGGGGACCAGCTTCTATTGGTGTGCGTATTGCTTATGGCTGTAGGCTCATCGTTGTTCACATGGTCAGCATACTATCCTTCCTTCTGCTGTAAACCCTGGCGTTAGATTTGGTACAACTGCCACTGTACTTTATATACCACGTTTGTTATGTAATATCCGTAGTTACCTCTGTTATCTTGTTGTATAATTAAATTCAGAATTTAAGTGAGATTCTTGCCGATTGCCACAAAGCAAAAGTTCCTCTGCTGGAGATTTTGGAATTGTAAAGAACAATTTTCTGGATTACTTACCTAAACTATTGTTGGTGTTCTTACATTTTAGAATCACCTAAAATTATAAGGTAATGAAGGATTAAGTCTAATGGTGTAGAGTGAGAAATTTGAGGATCGACATGTGTAGAAGATGTGAGTAGCAGAAAATGAAGATGATGCGGATGTGACGATGCAAGGAAAGTGATGATTTCTGGTTATATTAGATGAAGGGTTGGTTCTATATTAGTTTAAGATAAGATTAGAAAGGCACTTAGGGTGGTTTAGACATTTGGAGGCAACTGGATGGAGTTCAGTGAGAATATGAATTATAAAATGGTGAAAAAGGAGGCGCGACGGTATATAAAGTGCTGGAAGGAAATGATAAAACATGATCTTGCTTTATTGGAGCTAAGTGCAAATATAACATGAGATTTGTTTGCAATGGCAATTAACAATCCACATTACCCCTCGCTATTGTGGAGAAAGCTTGGTTTTGGTATTTATTGGTATGCGAGCTTCAGAAAATTCTCACCCTAGCAACCGAGGGCGCACC